>JAZDUA010000427.1:440000-1040000 GCA_038098605.1 Gryllus longicercus | reverse complement strand
TGTGAGGGATCAACTCTGGAAGTCGATCAAGTGGGGGATCGACCCAGCAAGTAATTCAGTGGGTGATCGACCCAGCAAGTCGACCCACTGAGGGATCCGTCCAACAAGTCGATCTGACTATCCTGAGTAGTATAACTATTGACTATTTTAATTATTGTGACTTTTGACAATCTTGTCAGTCAGTCCTTCCTTCAGTTCTTCCGTCAGTCGGTCCGTCAGTCCGTCCGTCAGTCCGTCCGTCAGTCCGTCCGTCTGTCCTTCCGTAAGTCAGTCCGCTTGTCAGTCCGTCCGTTAAGCCGTTCGTTTGTCGGGCAGTCCGTGAGATCGAGCGTTTGTTTGTCAGGCCGACTGTCCGTCCGTCAGGCCGAACCTGACCGTCAGATCGACTGTCCCCGTCAGGTCGACTCTCCGTCCGTCAGGCCAACTGTCCGTCCGTCAGGCCGACTGTCCTTCCGTCAGACCACTGTCCGTCCGTTAGGCCGGTTTCCGTCCGTCAGGCGGACTGTCCGTCCGTCAGGCCGACTGTCCGTCCGTCAGGCGGACTGTCCGTCCGTCAGGCCGACTGTCCGTCCGTCAGGCCGACTGTCCGTCCGTCAGGCCGACTGTCCGTCCGTCAGGCCGACTGTCCGTCCGTCAGGCCGACTGTCCGTCCGTCAGGCCGACTGTCCGTCCGTCAGGCCGACTGTCCGTCCGTCAGGCCGACTGTTCGTCCGTCAGGCCGACTGTCCGTCCGTCAGGCCGACTGTCCGTCCGTCAGGCCGACAGTCCGTCTGTCAGGCCGACTGTCCGTCCGTCAGGCCGACTGTCCGTCCGTCAGGCCGACTGTCCGTCCGTCAGGCCGACTGTCCGTCCGTCAGGCCGACTGTCCGTCCGTCAGGCCGACTGTCCGTCCGTCAGGCCGACTGTCCGTCCGTCAGGCCGACTGTCCGTCCGTCAGGCCGACTGTCCGTCCGTCAGGCCGACTGTCTGTCCGTCAGGCCGACTGTCCGTCCGTCAGACCGACTGTCCCTCCGTCAGGCCGACTGTCCGTCCGTCAGGCCGACTGTCCGTCCGTCAGGCCGACAGTCCGTCCGTCAGGCCGACTGCCCGTCCGTCAGGCCGACTGTCCGTCCGTAAGGCCGACTGTCTGCCCGTCAGGCCGTCTGTCCGTCCGTCAGACCGTCTATCCGTCCGTCAGGCCGACTGTCCCCCCGTCAGGCCGACTGTCCCTCCGTCAGGCCGACTGTCCGTCCGTCAGGCCGACTGTCTGTCCGTCATGCCGACTGTCCGTCCGTCATGCCGACTGTGTCCGTCAGGCCGACTGTGCTTCCGTCATGCCGACTGTCTTCCCGTCAGGCCGTCTCTCCGTCCGTCGGGCCGACTGTCCGTCCGTCAGGCCGACTATTCGTCCGTCAGGCCGTCTGTCCGTCCGTCGGGTCGACTGTCCGTCCGTCAGGCCGTCTGTCCGTCCGTCGGGTCGACTGTCCGTCCGTCAGGGCGACTGTTCCTCCCTCAGGCCGTCTCTCCGTCCGTCGGGCCTACTGTCCGTCCGTCAGGCCGACTGTTTTTCGTCGGGCCGACTGTCTGTCCGTCAGGCCGACTGTCCGTCCGTCAGGCCGACTGTTTGTCCGTGAGGCCGTCTGTCCGTCCGTCAGGCCGATTTTCGTCCGTCAAGCCGACTGTGCGTACGTCAAACCGACTGTCCGTCCGTCAGGCCGACTGTCCGTCCGTCAGGCCGACTGTCCGTCCGTCGTGCCGCCTGTCTGTCCGTCAGGCCGACTGTCTGTCCGTCAGACCGTCTATCCGTCCGTCGGGCCGACTGTCGGTCCGCCAGGCCGACTGTCGGTCCGTCAGGCCGACTGTCGTTCCGTCAGGTTGACTGTCGGTCCGTCAGGCCGACTGTCCGTCCGTCAGGCCGTCTGTCCGTCCGTCCGGCTGACTGTCCGTCCGTCAGGCCGACTGTCCGTCCGTCAGGCCGACTGTCTGTCCGTCCGTCAGGCCGACTGTCTGTCCGTCAGGCCGTCCGTCAGGCCGTCTTTCCGTCCGTTAGGCCGATTTTCGTCCGTCAGGCCGACTGTGCGTCCGTCACGTCGTCTGTCCGTCCGTCAGGCCGACTGTCCGTCCGTCAGGCCGACTGTCCGTCCGTCTGGCCGTCTGTTGTTTCGTCGGGCTTACTGTCCTTCCGTCAGACCGACTGACCGTCCGTTTGGCCGTCTTTCCGTCCGTCAATCCGAATGTCCGTCCGTCAGGCTTACTGTCCGTCCGTCAGGCCGACTGACCGTCCGTCAGGCCGACTGTCCTTCCGTCAGGCTTACTGTCCGTCCGTCAGGGCGACTGTCTGTCCGTCAGGCTGACTGTCCGTCCGTCAGGCCGTCTGTCCGTCCGTCAGACCGATTTTTGTCTGCCAGGCCGACTGTGCCTCCGTCAGGCCGACTGTCCGTCCGTCAGGCCGACTGTCCGTCCGTCAGGCCGACTGTCCGTCCGTCAGGCCGACTGTCTGTCCGTCCGTCAGACCGTCTATCCGTTCGTCGGCCGGACTCTCCGTCCGTCAGGCTGCCTGTCCGTCCGCCGGGCCCACTGTCCGTCCGTCAGGCCGACTGTCCTTCCGTCGGGCCGACTGTCCGTCCGTCAGGCCGACTGTCCTTCCGTCAGTCCGACCTTTCTTCCGTCAGGCCGATTGTCCGTCCGTCAGGCCGATTGTCCGTCCGTCAGGCCGATTGTCCGTCCGTCAGGCCGACTGTCCGCCCGTCAGCCCGACTGTCCGTCCGTCGTTCCGACTGTCTGTCCGTCAGGCCGACTGTCCGTCCGTCAGGCCGACTGTCCGTCCGTCAGGCCGACTGTCCGTCCGTCAGGCCGACTGTCCGTCCGTCGGGACGACAGTCCGTCCGTCGGGCCGACTGTGTGTCCGTCAGGCCGACTGTCCGTCCGTCAGGACGACCGTCAGGACGTCAGGACGTCTCTCCGTCCGTCAGGACGACAGTCCGTCCGTCGGGCCGACTGTGTGTCCGTCAGGCCGACTGTCCGTCCGTCAGGCCGTCTGTCCGTCCGTCGGGCTGACTGTCCGTCAGGCTGACTGTCCGTCCGTCAGGCCGACTGTCCCTCCGTCAGGCCGACTGTCCGTCCGTCAGGCCGACTGTCTGTCCGTCAGGCCGACTGTCTGTCCGTCATGCCGACTGTCCGTCCGTCATGCCGACTGTGTCCGTCAGGCCGACTGTGCTTCCGTCATGCCGACTGTCTTCCCGTCAGGCCGTCTCTCCGTCCGTCGGGCCGACTGTCCGTCCGTCAGGCCGACTATTCGTCCGTCAGGCCGTCTGTCCGTCCGTCGGGTCGACTGTCCGTCCGTCAGGCCGTCTGTCCGTCCGTCGGGTCGACTGTCCGTCCGTCAGGGCGACTGTTCCTCCCTCAGGCCGTCTCTCCGTCCGTCGGGCCGACTGTCCGTCCGTCAGGCCGACTGTTTTTCGTCGGGCCGACTGTCTGTCCGTCAGGCCGACTGTCCGTCCGTCAGGCCGACTGTTTGTCCGTGAGGCCGTCTGTCCGTCCGTCAGGCCGATTTTCGTCCGTCAAGCCGACTGTGCGTACGTCAAACCGACTGTCCGTCCGTCAGGCCGACTGTCCGTCCGTCAGGCCGACTGTCCGTCCGTCGTGCCGCCTGTCTGTCCGTCAGGCCGACTGTCTGTCCGTCAGACCGTCTATCCGTCCGTCGGGCCGACTGTCGGTCCGCCAGGCCGACTGTCGGTCCGTCAGGCCGACTGTCGTTCCGTCAGGTTGACTGTCGGTCCGTCAGGCCGACTGTCCGTCCGTCAGGCCGTCTGTCCGTCCGTCCGGCTGACTGTCCGTCCGTCAGGCCGACTGTTCGTCAGGCCGACTGTCCGTCCGTCAGGCCGACTGTCTGTCCGTCCGTCAGGCCGACTGTCTGTCCGTCAGGCCGTCCGTCAGGCCGTCTTTCCGTCCGTTAGGCCGATTTTCGTCCGTCAGGCCGACTGTGCGTCCGTCACGTCGTCTGTCCGTCCGTCAGGCCGACTGTCCGTCCGTCAGGCCGACTGTCCGTCCGTCTGGCCGTCTGTTGTTTCGTCGGGCTTACTGTCCTTCCGTCAGACCGACTGACCGTCCGTTTGGCCGTCTTTCCGTCCGTCAATCCGAATGTTCGTCCGTCAGGCTTACTGTCCGTCCGTCAGGCCGACTGACCGTCCGTCAGGCCGACTGTCCTTCCGTCAGGCTTACTGTCCGTCCGTCAGGGCGACTGTCTGTCCGTCAGGCTGACTGTCCGTCCGTCAGGCCGTCTGTCCGTCCGTCAGACCGATTTTTGTCTGCCAGGCCGACTGTGCCTCCGTCAGGCCGACTGTCCGTCCGTCAGGCCGACTGTTCGTCCGTCAGGCCGACTGTCCGTCCGTCAGGCCGACTGTCTGTCCGTCCGTCAGACCGTCTATCCGTTCGTCGGCCGGACTCTCCGTCCGTCAGGCTGCCTGTCCGTCCGCCGGGCCCACTGTCCGTCCGTCAGGCCGACTGTCCTTCCGTCGGGCCGACTGTCCGTCCGTCAGGCCGACTGTCCTTCCGTCAGTCCGATTTTTCTTCCGTCAGGCCGACCTTTCTTCCGTCAGGCCGATTGTCCGTCCGTCAGGCCGATTGTCCGTCCGTCAGGCCGATTGTCCGTCCGTCAGGCCGACTGTCCGCCCGTCAGCCCGACTGTCCGTCCGTCGTTCCGACTGTCTGTCCGTCAGGCCGACTGTCCGTCCGTCAGGCCGACTGTCCGTCCGTCAGGCCGACTGTCCGTCCGTCGGGACGACAGTCCGTCCGTCGGGCCGACTGTGTGTCCGTCAGGCCGACTGTCCGTCCGTCAGGACGACCGTCAGGACGTCTCTCCGTCCGTCAGGACGACAGTCCGTCCGTCGGGCCGACTGTGTGTCCGTCAGGCCGACAGTCCGTCCGTCGGGCCGACTGTGTGTCCGTCAGGCCGACTGTCCGTCCGTCGGGCCGACTGTGTGTCCGTCAGGCCGACTGTCCGTCCGTCAGGCCGTCTGTCCGTCCGTCGGGTTGACTGTCCGTCAGGCTGACTGTCCGTCCGTCAGGCCGACTGTCCGTCCGTCAGGTAGACTGTCTGTCCGTCAGGCCGTCTGTCCGTCCGTCAGACCGTCTGTCCGTCCGTCAGGCCGACTGTGCGTCCGTCAGGCCGACTGTCCGTCCGTCAGGCCGACTGTCTGTCCGTCGGGCCGATTGTCCGTCCGTCAGGCCTACTGTCCGTCCGCTAGGCTGACCGTCCGTCCGTCAGGCCGATCGTTAGTCCGTCAGGCCGACCATCCATCAGGCTGGCTGGCTGGCCGTCATTCGACCGTCAGTCAGTCCATCCGTCCGTCCGTCAGTTCGCTCGTTAGTGCGTCCGTCAGTCCGTTCGTCAGTTCGTCCGTCAGTTCGTCCGTCAGTCCGTCCGTCAGTCCGTCCGTCAGTCCGTCCGTCAGTCCGTCCGTGAGTCCGTCCGTCAGTCCGTCCGTCAGGCGGTCCGTCCATCAGTCTGTCAGCCCGTCTGTCAGACAGTCTGTCCGTCCGTTAGTCTGTCAGTTTATTAGTCCGTCAGTCTATTAGTTCGTCAGTACATTATTCTCAGTCCATTAGTCCGTCAGTCCATTAGTCCGTTAGTCCATTAGTCCGTCTTTCCATTAGTCCGTTAGTCCATTACGCCGTCAGTCCATTAGTCTGTCTGTCCGTCCGTCCATTAGTCCGTTAGTCCATTTGTCTGTCCGTCCATTCGTTTGTCCTTCCATCCGTCAGTCCTTCCATCCGTCAGTCCGTCAATCTGTCAGTCCGTCCATCCGTCAGTCCGTCCGTCCATCAGTGAGTCCGTCCGTCAGTCTTTCCATCCGTCTGTCAGTCAGTCACTCTCTGCGTGTGTGCACGAATTCTTTTTCATCTTTAGGTAGAATTATAAACTTTCTTTTATTTCGTTTCTCATTCAGTTTACCCTATGGTAACTATATCATGTAGTCACTAGATTAACTAGAGTAACTGTCACTAGAGTAACAAACCATTAAAAATAAACATGGAAAGAAGCTCCAAACAATATAAACGAAAAAGAGCCGTGCCAGGAGCCCGAGGTCGCTCAGGTAGGAACTGAGTTTTGAACCCCCGGCTTAACCGTGGATGTTTATGTGTGCTTTTGCTGGTACAGTTTACGCTAGGGCTAATACGTCACATGAATACTTACCTCCGTGACAACCTTAGGGACTCCAGCCGCTTGGGTGAGTAACAAGCGCAGTTCTTTGGATCACGAGTTCAAGTTAGGTATCTGTATTTTTCTGTCTTATGGCAAAGATGGCTTCCCATCTACCATGCGTCTCCTTTGCAGCTAATCATTTCATTCCTGATCCGTTCGCGTGACTCAGGAACATGTGTGACGCACGTATGCGTGTTTAGAAGGTGCAGTGTTCATTCCCCTTCGTGTTGTGCCAGGACAGATCACGCCTATAAAGGGCTCGACGCTCTTCGAAAGAACGGTGGCGAAGGTGGAATGAGACGACGCCAAAGGTACAAAGAAATGGCCCTTTCATTCCTGTTTTGTAAAGGAAGAGAGCTGCGCGTAAGGCTAGGCTAATCGTATATGTCAAATTCATTTCTTCTAATTAATCCACACCAAATTCACGCATCTGTTTATTTAAGTATGTATGCCCGCTTATTCTTATGCCCGCTCCTTTCCCCACTCATATGAAGAGAAGAGAATATTAAAATTAATATATTTCCCTGAGATAGAATTGATAGGATATAAAGAAACAATGTTAAATAGGCAAATGAACAGATAGATAGATAGATAGATAGATAGATAGATAGATAGATAGATAGATAGATAGATAGATAGATAGATTGATATGCAGACAGATAGAAAGACAAATAGATTGACAGATAGATCTATTGATGAATTAACAGATAGATTAACGGATTGATGAACAGGTTTAGGAAGATAGGTGGATATAAAGTAGACCTAGTATAGGTTTGTATATAATAGATAGGCTGGCAGGTAAATAGATCGAAAATGCCAAAAATCTATTGAATTTGTCCAGAACTAAGAGGAGAGCACGTGACGCCCGCGCAGCGAGCGGCAGGCGCGCGAGGCGGCACGGCACGGCACGCACGGCGTCTCGCACGCGGGCGCCGCGGCGGCGCAACGGCGCGTCACGTGCGGGAGCAGCCGCAGGCGGGGCACGCAGCGCTGCAGGTGTTTGCGGGCGCCGCCGCAGCCGCCAAATATTTGTACACAGCGCCAGCGAGCGGCGCTGGGGGGCGGAAGGGCGGTGGGTGGCGAGCGGGCGCTCTCGGGTGACTGCGCCGCATTCGCTTGCGGGGGGCTGTACTATGAGCACTATGTTAGGCCTAACAGTCACTATTTGCCCCGGATTCGGACCCCATGATTTCGTGCATCGAGCGTGGAGTGAGAAGTCTTGCCACTATGCAGTTATCGCCCAGATAAGCCTCTTAAAAGGCGAATGATGCTTATGAGAAGATAGTTGGGAGGGGAAAGTTTCTTCACTGAGGTTTACGTGGCGTATTTGGTGCGGCGGATACGAGAGAGCAAACATACAGTGTGTGAAAAAAGTATTCTCTTCATCGATAATTTTAAGACGGTGTAGGTAGTGGTAGTGTGGATAAGGTTTGATCTGGTACTTATGCCGCCACGTTCGGAATCAACAATGGAGTTTACTTGTGGGTTGTTAATTTAGAAACAATGCGTACGTATTAAGAGAGTGGTGCAGGGGTCAAATGCAAATCAATACTTGTGCGTTTCCACTTCACATTCGGATGTTTCCTGGCAATGCCTCCGTTTGCCCTTGCTTTAGAATAGGAACTACAGCCGTTATTCCGGCGTCGCCCTTGTAAACGATCCGGAGTGATTTAATTATTTTTCTTTTAATATGTTCATGAGAGTAAACTTCGTTCGCTAAGTCGACAGATAGGTCTATTGAGATCTTTGAGCGTTGATATCAAGGCGGAAATGGCAGGGGAAAAGAGACTCACGTTAAGAAAATAACAGGTATTAAGACGATGGGATTTGCGTGTGTTCCTGAATAACGGATTTCATCTCAAAAGTTATAACCAGCGCTCGATTTTTGATGTCCTAAAACTTCTTTGAAAATGACCTGCAAAATAACTTAAAAATATGGGGAAAATGACCGATTTGTTAAAAAAATACTCCCAATAACTCTACATTTCTATTACCTATACGTCATGATAAACATTCATTTATAAGTTAGCTACGTCTAGAATGCACCAATGAAATGACATGTCATGAGAATCCGAGCCCTCTTAATAACAGAAATTTCGATCACCAATTCTGTAATCGCAAGGACGATAAAAAATTACGAAACCCCGCCAGAACACACAAAATTGATCTTAATTCACAGATTGCCAGTATTTATGTTATTTTACATCCATATTCCAAGCACTTGCTGGCTATTCACTTTTACTAGTTTTATTTCGCCGACCTTCTATAAGCTTTCAAATAAATATCTGAGCACAGTACGATTTCCATGTAATCGGTGGCATGGCGTTTTGGCACACCGTCAACTGTTCCATCTTCCACGTATCCTTGGCCCACTACTGGCATGCAATGTTTAAGGGAATACGCAATCTCTCTCTTGCTCATTCGAGCGAAATGGATTAAAACCAGCGCCATTGGACAGCGAAATTCATTGTAATCCATAAAACAGCGCATTCCTCACACCATTTACGAGCTACGCAGCGCGAATGCTGAGTGATAAAAAGGGAATCTCGTCATCTGTTTCACAAAGGATCCGACACCGCGGGCATCTACACAGTTTCAGTTTCTTTGCTAATGGTGCTGTTTTCGTTGGCGTTTCCAGTAAAATCTCTGCCCATTTCAACCTCCGTCATTGAAGCAGCCCATTAAATGTGCCAACCCGACCCCATAATCGCCCTTTCTGCAACTCTGCTCACCTAACGTCTTGTCTCGCTTCTACTATCGTTTCCGACACGCTAAGTCGCCGTCTGTAGGTTTCAAAGGGCTTTAGGGGTTGTGGGAAGACGAAGAAATTTTGGTAATTTTGATTTAAAGTAATTTATAGCATAATATATAATTATAAAAATGTGGTTTAAATTAAATTGCATTTTAAAGTGAAGAGGTAAAGAAATAACACGGCAAACATTAGGAAAGAGACCCCAAATGAGCTCAAATAACTCACAACTTAAATTGGCGTAAATGCATGCGTTCTTAAATTTTCTTTTGTTATTTAAAATAACCGTCGGTCCATTAATCTTACAGAGTTCCTCTGCCGATACCTCGGCAGCCTTTTCCAACGCTTTAATTAGAACTTCTTCCTTTAAAAAATACTATCACAAACACACCACATCTACTATTACCGTCGCACCAACCTCCAATAGAAATTTGACTCTACTATTCGAACCTAGTCCACAACCGTAAATATCACAATTACTGCCTCCATCAACATTACTCCTTCCTAATCCTTATCCACTCCTCGCGCGCGCGCGCTCACACACACACACACACACACACACACACAAACAAACACATACATTCACTTACATCCACAACATTTCCACAAAAGTCGGAAGCATATAACTTGCTCCGCTTGGACAGTGTCCATTTGGGGGAGTCACCTAAAGGAGGAAATCTCTGCAAGTGACGTTTTTGCCGGTATTGGATCTCACGCTGTAATGGGAAAGGCCCAGTGCTATCTCCAGGGATATACCTCGTGCTAAAACGTAGGGAATCTGTAGTACATTTCTCATTTTCTCTCAATATTTTTTTGAAGCAATAACATTGTAGAAAAGTCTCATGGCAATAGGGAGTAATTGAATTGAGCCAATCGTAAACGGTCAAGTGTTTTGAGCGTTATGTGAGAACGAACAAACAAGATCCATAACCAAACCCATTACTGAATTTGCGTTCCCGCAGTTCGGTAAAAACAAAGCCGGCGGCCGGACGCACTAGTGGGCGCTCCCGCTGGCGCGTTGACGAGCGCACGAATTACGAACAATTGACGCGCGGCTTCGGCGATAAACCCCAGCGAACAACAGCGCGCTCCGCAGGTGCCCTGCAATTTCGGCGCGGCGCCGCTCCGCCCCGCTCCGCCCCGCTCCGCCCCGCTCCGCCCCGCTCACCCCCGAAGCCAAGGCCAGCGATGCGCTCCCACTCAGCATGGCTCCCCTCCGAGAAGGCACATGGAAGGAGGCAGTTGGGCGCAATGGGTTGATTCATTGATTGGTTCAGTGTTTCCGGGCGCGTCAGCTGCCAAGGGCGTTAGTCCCGTAAGTGCGGTGTATGTATCAACCATTCACAGGTATGGGACGGTTGCTTTATTTAAGAGTCAGGTGACTTCTAACAATACGGCATGTATTCAAGATGATTGCCTTCTGCATATTGTATATACTCCTGGCATCCAAGTGAACACACTCTGGTGCTCGAAGCGTCATTTTCGGGATCACTCCTGTGGCCGATATTATTATAGATTACAGTTGTCACTTTGCTGAAGTTCCACTGAGTTGCGACTTCACGGGCGAGATCGGTATACCTCTGGATCTTCTCTTGATGTTTTGCCGATATGCTGTGGATGTTGGGTATTGAGATATCGATAAGGATAGTCGGCTGATGGTTTCTATCCATATAAGTTATATCGGGTCTATTGCCGCCAACCTGTCTGTCAGTGAAAATGGAGCGATCCCTGTGCTCACTACGTTCAAGCACGTTTTGAGGAACATAGGGCACGGAAATTGCGAGTAAGCCCGTTTTCATTGCCAAGAATTGGTGGACCTGCTTCATCACTTTTTTATATTCCTCTTTTATATTCCAGCATCCACTTATCACATGTTGGATAGTTTTGCTTGCGGTCTCACATCTTCTACATATGTTGGAATGGATTGTCGAATCTCTCAGAATGTGTTTTCTGTATTTCAGTTGGCCCCACTGTGTCCTGGATAGCTATCATGAAGGCTTCTGACTCCGGAAGGAGATCCCCATTCTGGAGTCATGCGTGCGACGGAGAGATGTGGACTTTTGGTTTATATTATTGTTGTTATTATTATTAAGATTATTATCAACATTAAGATTATTTTTGTTATCCTAATGATGAAAGAAGAAGCAGCCGAAAGCGTCGTCGCGCGGCGTCGCGTCTGGCCTTGGGCGCTGTTTACGACGCGAGGACCCCCCGAGCCTTGCCCCTGCGTCGACGCGCTTCTGCTCTTAGGCGGCCCATATTTCACGCTAATTTGCTGTGAGCTTTCGCACGTCGCTACACCGCCTCCCCCAGGGCCCGGCCCCTCGCAAGCAGTTCCCTGCCGCAACTGATTCTCCCCACTGCTTGCTTCGATGTCACTTGCAGAAGCGCTCATGTACAAGTTGTTGCGGCATCCTTGGAGTCAAATCGTAACGGTGGAGAATTGTGGATGGAGCTATGTTTCTCAGTGAAAAATTGAATGAGTCAATGTTGGAAAAGTGTTAATGAAGGATTCATTGAGCAGGGCTCATATAAGCTCTTAGCGGAGAAACTGCAGTGGTACTAAGTGCTGAAAATAGTCGATGATCAAAGAAGAGGATGATCTGGTGACTGTAACAGCTATTTTGACGACAAATGTTATTGCATACATTCTTGACGCCATATGACACTCGGACATTTAAAGCTATTCCGTCATATCATAGGGATCTCCAAATGATTCGCCTTTAGTTATCTCTTCCAAATTATTCGCTGTATTATGAAGCGAGCGTGGCTCCGCGGAGGCGAGAACGTCACAAAATCCTCCCTGCGGACCACCGCACTATCGAGTCCCGTATCTCGAGAGGGCTGCAGCAACACTGCAGTTCTGCGGTATCTCTATAGTTGCGGACGCCAATGATGTTATGGATAGACTAGTAATCAGGAGGAGGAATGGACGATAATCGTGGATGAGAAGATTTGAAAATCTGAAGAACGTTTAGTGTTGGCAACTGTTGCGAAGATTTTGCAAACATGCTGGCATCTATTGAGTGTATCGACTCGGTCGTTTAAAAGCTCTGCGACAGGCCGAGTGCGCAATTCTATGAGCTACATTCATTTACTTTTCCCACTGTACGAGTATCATGCTTAGTGTGGTCATGTCTGTCTGTCTAAACAGCCTTACTGATTTTGCTTTTATTTTAATATTCTAGTATACAAATCACATAGTAATTGGGTACTGTGTTACATTAAGAGCAGTTGCAGCTGATCAGATGAAAGTATTGTTTCCATTATTGGATTCACAGTTTTATTTGAACAGATGAGGATCGGCTAACTTTCAGCACTGGAGGTAAAAACTGTATGTGCAGTGGCTGTTAGCTTTCCTTGACGCAATCGTCAAAAAGTCTCGCTGGCAGTGGAGCGTGACCGCATCGCCGCCGTCGCTGCCGGAGTGGCGTCTCGGGGGAGGGCGATGCGGCGCGGGGCGACGCTCTTTGCGCGCGGGCGCGGAGGGCGCGGGCGCGCGTCCCGGCTCGGGTTGCGCGGCGTCTCGCGTGTCGCCCTCCGAGGCGCTGCCTCCCCCTTCGCGCTTTCCCTGCGGGGGGGGGCGTCGCTCTGGCTCAACTGCGGGGGAGGAAGTTGCGAGGGAAACGGGTGGGAGGCGGTGCAGCAGTCGTCAGCTTCATCGCCCTTCTGCGCATGCGCTGCTCGGATGATTGATTGCTTTAGTGATTCCGGGTGCGCCAACTAACAGGGTCGTGAGCCCCGTAAGTGTAGTACATGTTTTGCTCGGGAGGTGTGATCCTTCCCTCGCTGTATGCCGAGATCCGGTGCCGACCTACCGCCGGCTAGCGGGGGGTTTCCCCAAACAGGTATCTACCACTAGCGGGTCACCGCCCCAGCTGGGACAAGCTCTTAGCTCCCGACCGGTCTCCCGGCATGTGTGTTTGTGTCGTGCGTGTTAGTGTAAGTGGGTGTGTGTAAGGGGAGAGGACAGGACAAGACAGAGGTAGGAAACATCGCGCGCTGCCCGTGGCAGGGTGCTGCTCTGCCATTAGCCTGGTGTTGATCGGAAAAAAAACACGGAAAAACACAGGTCAGAGCCACCGGCCGCCAGAAGGCTCCTCCAGAGCGACTTTTGCGCACCTGCGCGTGCACAGAATATCGAGATTGTAATGAATCACTGCTTTACTGTACTACAATTTCTGAACGTCTTTTGTTCGATTTGTTTTGTATTTGTATTTTTGTTTTCTACGATTTAAATGCTTGTGTTTATGGTGGGTGGAATCGCTAAACATCGTACCACTTGAAATAAATCTATGTCCGAATACATGCGACGCAAATTTAAGAAATGTACTGAAATTTTCAATAATGGCAGTCGGTGTTAAAGCAAAGTTCTGTCAATGCCAACTTCACAACGTTTTCTCGAGTGTGCAAATAACCTCCGGAGTATGTTAATGGCGCGTCGTTTCGGAAACGTGCGGCTTTTGTGGTAAGATAAGATAATTTCGGTATGAGAATATTTCGAAGAAATCGCGCAACCCGCGATACAGATAAGTAAATTACACTTCTAAAGCGAGTTTTTTTAAATGGCAGACTGAGCACCGTAGAACTTTCTCGTGTGACTTCCCCAACTCGTGGGTTGTGAGCCAATGAGCGTACAGATTAGGGATTTCTTACCGAACATGTGTGCCCCTTCCCCTCTGTCACTATGGAATCACCAACCTTTGAAATGACGAGGTGCTTCTGGGTTGTCTATTTTAATCCACAAGTGAAGAAATGCTTTTGGTCAAGGATATCACCAGAGCTTACGAAATGTTTTGCTTCCGTGACGATGACCTTTTACGTATTGAGGTATTATTATTATTATTATTATTATTATTATTGTTGTTGTTGTTGTTGTTGTTGTTATTATTATTATTCAAGTGGCCTCAAGAATGGAAAATGGTATTATTTCCGATGATCATAAAAATGGTAAAAGAGATTAATGTACAAATTATTGGGGAATAACAGTGTTAAATGTATTTAGTCGAGACTTCCAAGCAGGTTTTAGAGTGGGCAGATCGATCATTGATCATATATTTGTAACAAAACAGCTAATAGAACAAATTAATGAAGTGGGACTGCAAATTCATTTTATATTTGTAGATTTAGAAAAGGCATATGTTAGTATTCCATTACCAAAATTACATCAATGAAAACATTTTAATGGCAATAAAGAAACTATATGAAGGTGCTATTTCTCGAGTCCAAAGATGTAGAAATCTCTCCAAACTATTTTTATTACCAAAGGTGTGCGATAAGGCTGCAGTTTGTCTCGAACTTTATTTAAAATATACTTGAAAAATCACTAGAAATATGGAAAAAGGCAAATGACCAGGTAATAATAGCACAGGATGCTAAAGATGTGGAATATATGTTAAGAAAATTATTAGAATACAAGACATGGGGAGTAAAAATTAATATGGAAAAGACATTTTATATAGGGTTTGGACTATATAATACTGAATGCGGAAAAGGAAAAAATTACTGCTGTTATAATTTTAAATATTTGGGAGCAGAATTATATAAGGATAGATATCAAGATGTTGATATAAGACATAGAATAAACAAAGAAAGATCAGCAACATCAATGCTAAATAATATATTATGGGATAAGCATATAACAAAAGGAATCATATTAAGGATACATAAATCTATTGTACAAAGTATTGCTTTATATGGATCATACATTTGGAAATTTAAGAAACAGTTAAAACTAAAATCACTGGCAACAGATATGGATTTTTGAAGGTCATACAGGATATCAAAATTAGATAAAATTAGAAATTTAAAAATAATAGAAAATATGAATAAAGTTCATACATTTTTAGAAACTATCCAATATAAACAATTACAATGATTTGGACATGTTCAAAGAATGAAAGAAAATAGAATTCCTAAAAGAATTTTAGAGTAGTATCCTCTGGGTAAGATAAGGAGAGGAAGACCTAAAAATTGCTGGTTGAGAGAAATTGTGAAAACTTTTAATAGAGAAGAATTTAACAGGCAAGAATTATGAAGAGCGGGACATTGGAAACAAAATTACAATTATATAAAGTATTAGAATTTTTGGGTAACAGAAAGTTGTTTTTTAACAATGTAAAACTGTGAAATAAATTAAATTATTATTATTGAGAAAATAAATGTGTTATTTCAGGAAAGTTTTCCCTGATTATTTCATGAATATATTATACAAATGTTATTTACTTGCCACAGTACTTTAATCAAACAACTTTGAAGACAACGAGCAAATAAAAATATATGTTCTTCTGATTTTCTTAGATTGAAAGAGTGGATTTCGAATGGCACAAGCAATTGCATTCAATTTATGATACCCTGTGAGTTGTCTTATTATTAGAAAAGTTGATATTTAAGCAATGTGATCAGTGTAACTATTGGTTTTCTATATTGTACTACGAAAACCTTACATTCACTATAACCTTGCATTCACTTTTCACGATAACAATGAATTTATATACCACGGGATTTGATTGACAATGTATGAGGTAACACATCCTGTGAATGTATCTGCCAAAAAGCGAAGAAAATCACATTTTTAGAACTTAACATTTTGTGTTGTTTTACTCAAAATTTCTCTATTTTATTTCATTTCTTACAGTTTTTCGATTGCGAGATAGTACTAACTCAAAACTTGGCTTGTCTTAGGTTCCATTGACACATGTTCCCAAAATACTTTCTACAAAGCTTGTATTTTATAGGACACCGTGTATATCGTCCGTCTGGATCAGAGTGGAACTATCTAAAAATACCAGTGTGGAGTGGATCGACCGCCGTCTGTCCATAAAAGTGGCGCCGGCTGTGTCACGCAACAGCCAGGGCTCCGTCACATGGAACACATTCCAACGGAATATTTCCCTCCCTTGCATTCATCTACATACTCATTGCGTCAGTTCATTTTCAGATAATATGCTCGCGGCGTGAAGTTAAGCAATCTGATAAATTATACCCTAAAAACTATAAATAAATTTTATTGGCCAGTCTGATAAACGATTACGCTTACGTAGAAAAGCTGATGTTACGTATTTCAATGCGAATAATAGTTATCATTCTTCTACCAGCACGTGCCTTACTTCCCAGTATATTTCCAAGCATGTGACTGCGTTTCCGAAGGACACGCCTTTAGAGCAATAAGATACATTTGGAGATGTTTGGCGCTGTAACAAAATAAACCACTCCAACCACAGCAAGCCTTCCGCTTCTCGTCGTGTTAATATCTCAATTTTGGTCCATGTTTATATCTTGTTGTTACTACCCCCAAGCCCTTCATAAATGTGGAAAAGACGTACGTAGTAACAAGATAAGAAACAGTGGTACCAAAATCAAAATATTTACATAGGATGAATAACGGGAGGCTAACTTTCGGGGTGAGACTTTTCTTCTTACTGTTGCAAGCCCTTCATTTGTTTATCTCTTAGCCACGTTCAACCCTTTATACGATGGTGCCATCTTCCCCTGCAGCGTATGCCGATTATGAGTGGCGAAGGCGTTCATGCACGGGCCGTGTGAAGGGCGCTGCTGCGGCATTCGCCTCCGTAATCAGGGAAACAACATAAACCTTCGGACCTTCAATCAGGGCAGTTGACTACAAATTTGATCCAACACTCGCCCTCTCAGTAACTCATCGGCGCGCTGGTGCGTCAGCCGTTGCAGTAACGCTCGGATCTACCGTTGCTGTGAACTATATGGAAATATAAGTAACGATGTATAATTTTAATGAAACATGCATTTATTCTTCTACTTTTCTAAATTGTTATGTGTTTGATGTTAAAATGTTTTATGAGATTAATTTTGTGTGGATATGTGATATTTGAATCTTCAATAATAAAGGACTATTTTAGAAATGAGAAATTCGTTCATGCCTCCCAGATTATGACGGCGAAAATAAAGCGCTTATGTATCTAGAATGACAGCGTTTAACTCTACGGATGGATGTCTAAAAAAGAGTCCAGCTTTCCACACTACCAGCTCCCCCACACTGTTGTTGTGGCATTCTGCGCGGATACTGAAAGTCTGACCGTTGGTCTGAGTGGTTGATTTTGTAGTCCGAGCTCTTTTAATTCAACTCCCTGTATTCAACTCCTATATTCGCCGTCAGATATCAACACAACAACGATCTATCATAATTATCCATTACTTGTGGCGTTTCCTGAGTAAGAGAAAAGGAAAATTATTAGGACAAGAAAGCAGAAATGATTTAATTTTGCATGCATTTAGCCTGGGCTCTTTAATTTGTCACCCTCGTGCACATTTTCTGCCTTTCAAAACCCCATTGCTCCCTGTCTGATTTAAACCCTACGAACGGCTAACATTCGGCTAACATATTTCAGTTTTTTTAAATTAGTTCCACCAATAATAGAAAAATTAATACCACTTACTAAAAAATGTCCGTAAAAACACTTTTGAATGTTTCTCTTTATTTCAACATTTTGTTCATGTTGAGAGGTGTGTAAATGTCCTAAGAATGTAACTTTCATTTTATCTGACAGAAATAGTCATAACTGCGTCATTACCCTGATTTAGCGAATATAGAACGCAAATGGTCAGAGAAATTAATTTTGGTCGGACATTTAGTCGTAGTACATTAATATGGCGCGAGCGTGACAAAAAACAAAATCAACCCGCTCCGGCCGGATTTGAACTCGCCCGTAGTCTACTCGCATGAGAGGTGATTCACAATGAAAGTTAGAATTTGCGTTGTAGGAATTCGAAGATCACTTTTGCCAATAAGCAGGTGGAAAGTCTTATCTTTCGAAGTTACGCAGACAATTTTTACATAGCGCTCCTCTTGGCAGAAGTTCAGCTTGCTCTAGTGTTTGGCAGGCACAGACGACCGCTGCGGACCAGCTCACTGGCAAGGACAGTTATGGAATTAATTGCCTTTGTTGTTCGGCTTTGACTGCGCGAATGTCCTTCGCCAGTACCGGGTGTATACCATACCATACCATACCATACCAGTACCAGTACCCGCCAGTACCATACCAGTACCAGTACATCAAACCTCATGGAAACCGAGGAAGTTCTGTGGTCAATGTTGAACCGAAGACAAAAAAATCACACTTGTCTTTGCAAGTGGGCAGGTCACCCTCTGAGTGAGACGCCTACGAATCTGGCGCGCAATTCGAAATATCCACAAAGAAAACTTCTGGATACGAGATTTCGGATATGTCCCTTGACAAATTGGCAAGTTGGTCAGTCTACAAGCGTTACAAGTTTGTTTCATTTCCTTTGGATCTTCATGTATAACACCCTTTGTCGGCTCCGCCTTCAGGTTGCACTTCATGCCCCATGACGTCCCGTCCAACTTTCCTTGGCGCGAGGGAGCAAGGGTAGCAGTGACTGTTGCTGCACGAGGCGGCCGTGACCCTGCCGTGACATCGCTTGCGCCCGCGGTGCCCTCACCTGAGTCGCGGGGCGCCGCGCCGCCCGCGGGAGAGCGCCGGTTGACATGGGAGCTCCGAACGGGTCGCGTGGCATCTAGATCAGGCCTGTCCACGCTCCCGAGCGCAGTGCAGGTCCAGCCGCCTCGCTGCGTGCGCCCTCCGCGGGCGGAAGAGGGAATTTGGACTTGGAGGCGAACAAGGCTGCAAAAGATAGTACGAGCATTCGTCAAGTTAATTGTATTTAAACGGTAACAGAGTTGCAATCACTCGACATGGTTTCAACAAAACACTTTATTTTTCCATAAAGAAACCAAATGGTCAAACGAAACCAACGAGCGCACTGGTGTCCAATATCCAAACATCGTGCCCGAAATCAAAGCCAAAGTCTACAGCAACACGGAGAGGGTACACACATTATAGATTAGCCTGTCGTTCCCGTCTCGAAACACTGGAGCCGGTGGAGAATCTTGGCGAGGGAGGGCCCCCGGCGCAGTCCGACTCTTTCACCGGCGGAGGGCAAGGCCTCTACTCCGTGACGTCTTGGGCGTGGGGGGGGCGCGTCACCCCGCTGCCTCTGCCTCTCTGTCTCCATTGCCGTATATGACAAAAGTAAACCCAAGTTAATTAACGACTAATGAAAATACCGCATTTTAACAAAGCATCCCTAAAGCGACGTCGATAATTTACTTTGTTCACAATCTACTTCTTAGTAAGTAAAATTATCACTATTTATATTATCAATTATTTAGAAATATCTCGAAACACAGTTTTAAGTCGTTGGTAACTGTAATAAAATGGACTTTATGAACAGAATTACACATGTTTTTTGGTAGTTCAATACGGAAAACAACTGCCCACAAATATTTTTCGAATCAACCCGCAGAGGAACAGTAACAAATGATGAAACATAGAATGTCATCAGGCAACCGCAGACTACTTCTTCCACGAATGCTCCTAGTGATGAAGACACTGCCCCTGCTCCTTTTGACTTTCTCTTCTACTTCCTACTTACGTAATAAAGAAAATGTATTGTAATATTGTAGCGACAATTTGCAATTTTTCGTTAGATAACTAATACTGTGGAGCCCTGTTTTCGAAAAGTGGATACATTTCGTTCCCACGTGTAGCAAAAAATTGATTTACGGTGTGGCCCTGTATGTTCATCCGTCTGTCCGACCGTCTCCCTGCCTGCCTGCCAGCCTGCAATCACTAGAGCGTAAACCGATGACGTTTTCCTCCAAAATTGATGTCTGAACTTGCACGTTCTCCCTGAACTCGAAACCCTGTGAATTTCAAGAGGTTATTTCATTTTTGGAAGTACTTGAAATAAATGAGGCCTTAACTACTTATTCAACATTTTCTAAAAAACCGCTATTTTTTTTAATTTTTTTTTATTTTAGAGTAAAGGATGCCTAAAAATGGCGCATGTGTCATTTTGATTAATTCAGGGAATTTTCAAAAATTGCAAAAGTTAAATTTGTGATGCCTCTTTTTACAATTATAATATTAAAGATAGAGGTTTTTCTCAATGAGATCTGTTCTTCAAATCTTTAAATGAGATCATTTACAATTTTTCGAAGATATGATAAGTTTTCACGTATTTTCACGTAAAATACAGGCAGTTGTTGAAAAAATATTTTATCAAAAACAGTTCCGTTTTTTTTCTGGAATAGAGCAAGGTCCGCTTATTAAAATGGCATAAATTCCATTGTCGTTAAACTCTTGAGTTTTTTCAGAAATCGCAAAATGTACAAGTAATGCAAGAAAGTACGTGCTCTTGTAGCAACATCAGTTTCCAATCTCCTAGATTTCGATCTCGTTCGTCAACTGCCAGAGAGCTCTCGTACTTCGAAAAGCTCTATTTGCCCAGCCCTAATCAAGATGATCATATACCATCATCAAAATTATCATCATCCATCTCCTCTTTGAACATATTCTGTTCGTATACTAATACTTAAAAAATCTGATGGTTGCGATTCGTTTCTTCCCTGTAGGTAGGATAGACAAAAATAGGCTGCTCAAGGACATCCTTGAGAGTCATCCCCCTGTTCACTCTGATGTCGTCACTCCTCAGCTTCTTTCTGCGAACCAACAGCAATCAGTCGCGCTCGTAGGACGCAGCGCCGAAATCCCAACGGTCTTTTCCAGGAGGCGCCTGTAGAATGTGCGAGAAGGTGCGCGCGCGGGTAGGGCAGAGCAGAGGAGACTCTGGCGTACAAATGACCTTTCGCGGGCCGGGATCTGCTTTCCTTTCGCTTGTTGCAAAGTGCCCGCTAGAACGTGTTGCATTTTCGTGCCGAACGGCACTGATGTGTTTTGTAATGGTTTTGTGCGACCGTGGGTTTATGTTTTTGGGGATGAGCGTGCGGCACAAATTGGTAGCCTGGAGACGACCCACTCGCCCCCGTCTGCGATGCGTCCCTGTAGCAGCGCACTCTGCCACGGGAAGCAGCGCGGGAACTGCGATTTCATCCACTGAACAAGTGCTTCGCGCATAGCCTCTTAAAATGCAGGTGTCTCAGAATAATTTTTACAAAGTTGTAGGGCACTCTGGTGTTAACTTTTGGCCAAAGAACATGTAGTGGGAAATTCTTTATAACAAAGTTACATATGTGACTTGCATGTGTTACATATTGCCCCTGAATGCTACGCAACGTATCAAGCATTGACGTATGTCATAAACATCGAATCTCGTTGCTTCAGGACTAGACCAGACTAATGCTAGTGCATGTTGGGTGGCCTACCTGTCAGGAACAAATGTTGCCGGTGAAATTTCGTTATAAACATTATCCCCACCATAGTTCATTAGCCAAAGATGATCATCTTCTACCTGCGTGCATGCCCTAGACATTAGTAACATTTATTTTTGGGAGGTTGCATAACCCACCCGCGGAAACATCATCTTATCGTAACCACGAGTAGCGCGCCCCATCGTCATATGTGCACACGAACGGAATCAAATGTAACGACGAGACCGTAGAAGTGTTCACTTTGTTTTGTAACGGGGGATCCCCATTCGAAAATACTTCGACGATATTTCCTCAATGATGTATTAATCATGTGGATCACTTGTGTGTCTAGACAGAAAGACGGAAAATTACGACTGGCCTGGACTGATGACTCCTCTGTGTCTTACTACATTTTACAGCGTAAAAGATACTATGGCCTTTTAACTAATATGCCCCTTCGTATTTGTCAATACTCGGGAGGAGAAAAATTGCTATTTCATAAAACCCTCTTGTATGAAAAATAACATTTGACTGTAGGACCTTGAGGCATTTCCTAAGATATAAAACATCAAATATCAATTATGTTAAATAGCACCTTACCATCAAAAATTCAGCTTCTTAAACATGATTTGTAGGTAACGTGTTTTACTATGCTTTTAATTTTTAGGTCTTTCAATTCAGTCAAACCTTAAATGTAACGTCCATTTAAATGAATTGAACACTAAATTAAGTTCTTTACGCTATGCAAATTCTGAAATGGCCCCTTGTTTTGCTTCTGGACATAAAGGTAGTTTCAAATTAACACACAGTTTTTAACTGCATTTGTCGTAAATAAAAAAGAGGATTTATAATTTACTCTTAAAAGTTGTGACTTAATGCTGTAAAATGAATAAATGAGAATAGAATAGAGGACCTTAGTGCTGGCATTTGCCTTTCTTTTGTTGTTCCTGAATAAACAAGAGACATTTTTCCATTTTCTCTGCTGAAATGGCAGTGTTATTACCATTCAGTTATGTGACGTCTTTTCTTGATTATATTGTGTCAGGTTCGTTTCATCTTGTGTGGGCGTATCAGCTTCGCGCTACCATTCATTCTGCTTTAGAGTTAATTATTAGAAGTTGAAATCGTTCTTCCTCTTGTCAACTGTCCAATATACATTTTAATTGAAGTGAATCCAAGATGTCTTTGTTCTCCTTTGAGAATTCGAATGTCTCCCTCCACAGCGACTTACGAAACAGAATTGATCTTCCCTTGAATGAAGTGTGTACCTGTCAAGTTGCTTTTGTGCCTGTCAAAACGCAATTAGATTTACAATATCAATACGTGAAAGCAAGATATTCCCATATTTATCTGAGAATAAAATAGAAAAAATATTGTAAATTCATGATTGAGATGTTTTATTAATATGATTTGGCGGAAGAAAGGATCTCAATAATAAACTGCGTTGCTTGAAAATGTTTTGACCCAAAAAAGTGATTAACAAGTGACACACTGCTTTGTAGACGTAGATATCTTTTCTCTTAACCAACGTTTTGCCGTACTTCTCTTAAATGCGTCTTAAATTTCTTTTTTAACTTTACGACAATTTGTTGAATGAATAAATTGTATAATTTTATTTCTTAATATTATTAAGAATTATCTATGTGTCGTTTAATGAAAATAAAGCCAAGAATTTAAGACCTCAATTTTGTCAAAAAAACGGAGTCAAAACGAATATACTCTTTGATTTTTCATGCGTTGAGGAGTAATATGAATTTGTGTGTACCAACAAAGTCAGAGTAAACACTTAAGAAAAGATCTTTTCTTCTCTTTGTGTTCAAAGTGATACAGTTTGACTATTTTTGATAAATGAATGATTAAATAAATGAATGATTAAATAAATGAATTGATTAATAAAAAATAGATTTTTTTTCATGGAAGTTAAGGTTCAAGAACTGCAGTTTTCCCATAATATGTTAAGGTCATTACGTTGTACACCATTAGATATTTTATTTGCGACAAGAGGATAAACATATCTCGAAAATTATTATAGAGATTGAGACATCGTTTACGAAAATGTTACTAAATACAGAGACAGCATCAGAAAAGGTATTTTCAAGCACTCCATGCACGTGTTTCTTGTACATGACTTATAACGTTGATATCCCAAATGCGACAGTTATCGCCATATGAATATGAGAGTCCCATTATCTAATTCCATTGGACAATCCAGAGAGTATTATATCATTATATCATAGTAATTTCTTGGGACGATCCGTCCAACCTTACGTCGGTCACGGCAGAATATCGAAGGCAGATTCGCACACGTGAATCTCTTGGGCTTGTGACCTTGTTTTGCGGATTTGCAATCGTTATGCGTATTGTGACAACGCATGACAGGAATTATCACCGCTGATCTGAGCACACGTTCAGCCGTTGCCACCCGATTTTGCCAGTGACATTTCTGATTCAGTCCTCACATCTATCTGAAATGACACGGCAACTTTTTAAAAGACAGATCCTTCTATATTCTCAGAAAATATGGGAATATAATATATGAATTGATGAATGAAGTATAGAATGAAAACCATTTCCCTTTGGAATTCAAAATATTTTATTGGTCTCATATTATTTATTGATAGTCGTATTGCACTGGGCCCTGTTACAAATTACAATCATGTTAATCAAGGTTGGTTGTTGTAGATTGTTATGTATTTCATACATGTAATTATTTGACTTTTACAGTCGAATAAAGTAATTAAAATCGTTAGTCATTAAAACAATATCCAGTTTCTCAACGGTATTTCAATAAAGGTTATCTACATCTTCAGATCATCTAAAAATAATAATCACCAAAATTGGCATATATAAGATTATTCCCCGAATAAATTAAATGTACGAAACATAAAAGCATGCAGCACTTATAACATACATTACAATTGTTTAAACATGTTATTCCTCTTTGAAATTCGAAGTTACCATAGTTTTATATTTGAAAGCCCTTCTCCCTGTCTTACCACATTAGCGTCTCACACATGACAGATTGACTGACCGATAGTGTTTCCTGTCGCGTCGACTGCAAAGGTCATTAGTTCCGTAAATGTTGTTTCGCGGGAGACAGCTATGATCTACCACTGGATGGGGATGTTCGATGCAGACCTATACGTCGCCAACGAAGTTTTCCTCAATCCAGAATCTCCTTCAAGCGGGGCACTGCCCCAGCCCCAGCCAAGCTCAAGGCTCGCGACTGGTCTCCCGGCAAGTGTGCTAGTGTATTGCATGTGAGTGTACATCCCATACAGCTAGAGCACCACCGGGCGCGCGTCAGAGATATTGCCGCCGCTGCTTGCTCTGCTGTTGAAGCAATGGTGCCTCTGATATTGAGTGCGAGAGCCAGGCTCGCGACCTGCCCTGACCCGCGCACGGCCACGATTAGGAAGCGGGTGGATCCGCGCCTGCAAATGTGGACTGTGTCGTGGACACGCACGACCGTTTACGCGACTCGCCGTAAGGAAGCCGCGGCGACCTAACGCGTGCTCGCGGTTTCCGCTTACACTTCACTTCGTTTCCAGGGAGAACATTCCTGGGTGGGCCTTTTCGCTGTAATCCTCACCCTCATCCGAGGCCCCGTCAGGCTGAATACCGGATACGCTGGCACGTAGCCTCCGTTGGAGCACCTCCCACCAGAACCTCGATAGGGTCACCCTGCCGGCTCAGAGCTATTTATTACCTGGAAGGTTCCATAAGTTTCTGGCCATACTTTTTTTCAAAGAAAAAATTACTTCATTTTTCAACTTAATCATCCTTTACTTCAACCCACTTTTCACATCTGTATAATCACATTTCCAGGCCTCTGAAAAAATACTCCGAATTTTTGTTCGCAAAAAGGTCAAAAACTGCGTCTTTCACTTCCCTCTCATCTCTTCTTCTCTGAAAGTTTTTTCTTCAGTTTTGATCAGTGTGTTAGTCGCAGAGTGCCCAATCTGGGCTGGAGTGCGAATGGTCTAACTCCTTATTATCGTAGTTCTTCATAATATCCTTTACAATCGGAGGACTAAGCATAGGTACGTTCTTGTGAAGAAGCTAAACACCAAGTGATGCACCGCACCCAACTCACGTACCTCTCTCCACAAAATTGAGTGTGATGACGGCTGCAAACTAATATCATTACAACAATTAACGATATAACTATAAACCGCTGAGATGGTTGTCCCATAGATGAGCGTTATCTTGCGCCGGAGACTGATAAGCGACACTCACATGCGCCGGGAGAATGCCCTACTCAATTTCTTGTGAATATCGGTCACCACCACGACGAAGCCGAGAGCCCATCTGGGGCGCACCCGACCTAAGGTCCGAGCAGCTTGGGGACCCTACTTCGTCTGTTCACAGTGCACGCAGCACTAACGCGTTCAGTTTCGTCGAGAACAGGATGGCAGTCGCGATCCACGTCGCGATTCGGCTTCAGCGGTGAATGATTGCCTAGACTTTCCAGCTCTGACGGCATGCTTCCCCAGTTTCGATGGCGCACCGCCTCCTCTGTGCGTGACACGGAAGCGGAGTGCACTTGATTGCGGCAAGGGGCTAGCGGCTCTCCACTCGCGGCTGGTTTGAAACGAAGTCCGGACAGGGTTTTCTTTCTCCGACTCGGCCGTGGACCTTGCCTTCGGTTGGATGACTACGCACGGTGGTCCGCATGCCCAAGTCCATGTCCGCCTTCGCGGTTTGTCTCACCCAGCATGTAGCTCTCCCTCTCATAAGTGCATTCTGGCAGTGGTCGCTGCGATCGCATTCAACCAGTCTTTTTCTAATATTTTCTGTAGTTGCCATAGGCCGACGGAGACGGTGCCGCGATGGTTTCGGCCTCTGCCTGCGCGTCTACTCATCCCGTCCAGTAATACAGAGCCCAACAACTGGCCGTATGCCTTGTGTCATTCACCCGTGCGGTTGCTCGAGATCCGCTCAGCTGTAGACTCCCCAAGGCTCGGCACTTCCTGGCGTCTACCACAAGCAAGCTCCGTCTATGCGCGTACTCCGGATTACTGGGTTGGGTAATTGAATTCAATTGGCACAAGGGACAAGTCCCGCTTGCGATTTCGTCAGTCAGTGTTCTGATCCGTTTAACCACGTGCCTTCAGGCCCTAACAACGCAACCACGTCGGGAATCCGAAAGCGGGGCGCCCCGCGTCAGGGTCTGTCTACCCGGTGCTGTGCGCATTAACCGACGGGGGTAGGCCGTAGGCTATTGGCGACACACGCGACCCTACCTTTTGTCTCCTTCCCACAGAGGCTGGCCGGGGTGACCAGGGCAGGAAACGAGGGTTGCTGTGTCTTTTCCATTCGTCCGCTTACAGACAGCTGAGCCATCAGACCCTCCCTTAAGAGTGAATTGATACCTTCGCAAAGGGCTTCCAATGGGGAGCTTGACATTGACGACCAGTTGATCTGTATCGTCGTGGCGCCGAGAGCTGAGGACGGGTGTGTGTATCCGTCACCATGAGGGGCTGGACGTCCACTCGTTGTGCTCAGCAAGCACGGCTACCTACCCTATGACCTACGCCCGCTTCGGAGCATTCTACATACTCGGGCGTCCGCAGCCGCCTGAGGGACAAACGTGGATGTGGAAACATGGACACGGGCGCTAAAATAGGATGTGGAAGCACCGCCGGGGAAGTCGCGAGGGCGGCGTGGGGTGTGCGCGCGTGCGCGTGGGGGGGGGGCGTGACGCGGAGCAAGACGTGGAAGCGGCCGCCCTTCCGCCGCCGCCGCCTTCTGGCCCAAGGCCTCGCGGCGACGCGCTCTGCCCTGGCGAATTCGCTTCGGCGCGCGTTGAGCGGCAACACCACGATGGCGCTGCTTCAAGAAAAATCTACAGCTGGGATTCTTTTTCTTGTATTGACCTCTTTGAGGAATGATTCGCCTCATAGACCTCTTTCGATATTTATGTATAATTAGCAGCTAAAATATTGATATTTAAAAACATCAACGGTTTGTGGTAGATATATTATTAACATCGATGTTTTAATTTTTAACATGGATGTTTTACAACATGACGCGTCGTATTGGCTCCGACCGGGAAAGCCCACGCTCTGATATTACAGGCATATCCTCAGTGAGTGAGATCTCCTCTCAAGTGGTATTTTAAATTAAACAAATCTACAGGCTGTTCCTGTAACAAATACCAAATAAACGTGGAAAAATATTTTTCGTATACCACATTACACTACATTATTCGATTGGTTCTGTTCCTGTATGGAATTCCCTATTCCCTATATTCCCTCTTCCTCTTTGTATTTCTGTTTTCTGTTGTCTCTGCCGCATCGTGCGCCACCCGAATGAGCCATCATCCGCCCTCGAACCCTAGGGCCTCTCAGATGAGCGTCGGCGAATGTTCTCACTGGGCAATTGCAGCATGCGTGGAAAGGTTTACGTGTATCGTAACTGAGTATGTGAGAAATAGCTGCAATTATTGTAATCATCAGAGAGAGTTCTTTAAATGATGGTTGCTTAAAATGCGTGAATACTCCGAAAATTATGGGACAGATTTGACATCTTAAAATTATCCTCGTTTTTTAAATAATAGATTACATGTACAATTATACTCTACCGTATACATAATGTAGTAATTCAACGAATTTCTTCAACATAATTACATCAGCGAAAATCGGAATTGGAAGAAAAAATTGATTTATCCCCAAACTTCTCTACAGCCGATTCAAAGGAATAAGAACAGAATTTAATGTTTACTTAATTAAAAAAAGTCATAGAATTTACATTCGTTTTCACAAAAATTCCGTGCCTTACAGGAAAGGAATTACCAATAACTTTGCCGTTTGGGAAAGTGATATCTCCGTTGAAAGTGATATATTTTCACCGGAGTGTCGATGGACTTGAGACACGCGCTGGTAATTGCCCCAAAAGGGCGTATTTTCGTGGCGACTCGGCTCGTTCTGGGAGGAGAGGAGCAGCCGCGCCGGCCGCCGCCGTGCGTGGCAGTGGTGGGGCGCGCGCGCGCCTACGTGCAGCAGGGAGCGCGCTAGGGGCGCTCTCGCAGTGCGTGCGCGCAACCGGACGCGGCGGTTGCGGCGGCGGGTCTGACGTCACATCGAAGGACGGACACGAGAATGCGATTCGCGATTTTTTATGGGGAGTTCCCAATTCGAATAGTGTGCTGTTTTTTTTTTTTTTTTTTTTTTTTTTTTTTTTTTTTTTTTTTTTTTTTTTTTTTTTTTTTTTTTTTTTTCGTACCGATGTTGGCGTTGTATATTTTCATGATTTATTTATGTGCTTTCCTTCTGACTGCTGCATCTATTTATTATTGTGACAAGATATAAGACCCTTAACGGACATTATAATGTGCTGATTTTACGGTTACACCATATTTAAAGAAAATGAATAAATATTGCTAATTCTCGTGTGAAATTTTCATTGAGTACTTTAACTCATTGAATTGATCGGTTCTTTTGCTACCTATTTACCTTAAACAACAACTAGCGATGCATAATTTGCAGCAAACGATTGAAATTTGTTTGCGAGTTGTTTGAATAGATATTTTGACGTTTTAATAATTTAAAAGTACTATTAAATGATATTGAATATTTCATTTAAAGATGGATGAAATTGCTCCACAAACATTCTACTGATGAGAATTGGACAATGCCAGATAATCAAAATTAATAATAATTAACTGCTGTAATTCATATACGAGTGGTCACTGTTTCGAATTGACTATTTAAATACCTAATTTATTTTAAAGTATCCCCCATCATGTCTAGGAATTCGCATGGGCGTGTTTGCTTACTGATTACGTAAGATTTTATTATTCCTTTTAAATCAGCATGTTTTAATGAGACTTTAAAAAAATCCATTTTATCAGGTATAATTTTCTTTAATTTTTAATGTAATGACCTTAAGATTAATAATTAAATAATTCCTTTTCACCAATTTTGTTGCCGCATAATACATAACGACTAGGCATTTTGATGTTGAAATTCTGAACTACTATTTCCTCATCCTGCGTCCTGTATATCCGTCACGCAGTGGCAACATGTGGTCTGATATCCTGTTTTGCGAAGAGAAACCTCACATGAACGCGACGTTGATGGGAAGGCCTGTATTCCGCTTGCACATGCGTTTGTGCCTTTACCCCATTGTAGTTTCCTATGTGATGCATTACAACTATCCCACGCGCATTGTGCGATGAGGATTTGCCTTGTTTCTCACTTGCATCCTTATTACCACGATTCTCTGTGAGTTGCCAATACTGCTAACGTAACAGTGGCATGTTTTTCCTGAAGTTGCGGTGTTGTATCACATTATTTTATATGATTGCGTTATTTTACGTGATTGCTTATTGAATAATTCGTAGGAACAATATATATTGTGTATATATATATATATATACAATATATATAATATGAAATTTGTTGCGCTAAGCTCAAGAATTTTGTGAAAGTAGTACTCATGTTCATAGTGTTGAATTCCATTCACAAGTAAAAAGACTGACTTATGTACGTTAATGTAGGTATTAAATTAATGTATTGTAACAACTAAGGCACCGCCGACAAGTTTCATCATATCGTAATATCTGCTGAGGCATCTCCAAACTGTATCATATGGTCACATTTCTCTTCAGAGCTGAGAACAACAGTTGGTCCATTATAGTGGGTGATCTGAGATTTAGAATTAAAGTTTTAAAAAATACAAAACCAGAATCTAATTGTCCCCCCTAGAAAATCATTAACAGCTGTAACGAATGGTAGTAATAGTGAGAAGCAGAACAGAAAGCAGACCGAAAAACAGCATAAGATGGAGATCCAAAAATGGATGCAGAAGACATTGAAGAAAAAACTCACGAAGGATGTCCTGTAATAACTAAAGACTAATTATGTTAATCTGATAGTTCGTTGATTTGTTTTCTCTGAAATCTTTAATGTAATACGAATGAAATGAGAGTCGGTGTCGCACGTTGAACCGTGGCCCGGGCGCGGGTGTCGCTGAATGGGGAGTAGATCGCCATCTGCCTAATGCGCGCGGGGCGGAATAAGCCCGGGGCGGAGAAGGGGGCGGGGCCCCGCGGGGCGACGCCGCCGGCGCCGTATCGCAGCCACTCAGGCCTCATCAGGCGCGCGTCCCGGGGCGCTGCCGCCCAGGCTCGCCCCGCCCCGCCCCGCCCGCCCCGCCCGCCCCGCCCGCCCCGCCTCGCCCCGCCCCGCCTCGCCTCGCCTCGTCCCGCCCCGCCCCGCCTCACCCCGCCCCGCCCGCCCCGCCCCGCCCGCCCCGCCCCGCCACGTCCCGCCCCGTCCCGCCCCGTCCCGCCCCGCCCCGTCCCGCCCCGCCCGCCCCGTCCCGCCCGGCTCCTGCCAGCCTCGCCACGCCGCGCCCCAAAGGCCTGCTCACTCTCACGCTCAGACTCGTGGGTGCGCGACGGGGCTCCCCAAAGAAACTGCTTTAATGCACTTTTCCCCCACACATATCCTCACTGACCTGTCTCTGTTCGTACTATTATTCTACAACACCCATCTGAAAATGAGTATCAATCGAAGTATTTTTCGTCTTATAAAACTATACAGAAAAAGTTATGTTATTGAGTAACATCAATGCTTAACCCTTAGCTTTATTTACCTTTCAGTTCTCCTAATTTTCGGTATTTTTTTCTCATTTATATTTTCATTTTGTAATTTTTACTCTTTAACACATTATAAATTCGTTTGTAGGAATAGTTGTACCGCCCAGAATAAACAGATCGTCGGCTTTACGTCCTGTCTGTTATTTATGAACTGAATTATACTTCGATCTATAATTCAGAAGAGAACAGTAGGATCAAGGAATCCCACGACGCTTTTCAGTGAAAGTGAGATTGAACAGGTGATCCTTCAAATGTTATCACAAGTGTCTCATTTTATAAGGCAATTAAATCATTCATTTATATAAATTGTATTGACAGATAACAATCACAACATTGAGACTATCGCCATTAGAGAATTTAGAGTAACAACCAACCGACACAACCGACAAAGAGTGTTACACACAATAATAGTGTGTGACATTAATCATTTGTATTCTAAGTATAATTTTTGAAAATAATGGGGCGTGTAATGGAGAAATGCATGATCCAACTAATAGTGCTAAACTAGCATGTACTTTCATTATTTGTAACGGCTCCACATGATCATACTACTAAATGAACCTGCAAAAGTGTTTCCAACCAGCAAACATTTTTTTCGCACCGAGACGCACGCTCAGGCCTATCAAATTGCTCTGATGCTGCAAGTTGCTCTGCCTTACTCATTTCGGTCTCTGAAAGTTCAATGAAAATAAAAATTGCTTCATATTTGAAACATCCCTTGATTTATACGTAGGGAAAAATTAAAGAAAAACATTTGGAGCGGTTTTTGAGAAAGTATTTTTTTAATATCTTTAATTTCAGGCAAATTACGCGAAAACGTCTCGTTCAAAACATTAGTTCTTGGCCTTTTTTTAAGAGATGATTTTTAAAACAGATTTTAAATCAATAATATCTACCTTCAATTTTGTAGATTTTTGTTTCGGAATTATAGAAAATACGGAAAGTTTGACCGAAATGAGACTACAACTTTTAATAGTTTTTAGATACATATGGCAAAAAAATTTAAAGAAAAAAATTGAAAACATTTTTTGAGAAACAAATTACCTATAATTCGCGCAAAATTACGTGAAAACTACTCATATTTTCTAAAAATTGTTAATGACCAGTCTTAGTAGAACACATTGCATTTCGAAAAAAACTCCATCTTCAAAATTGAAGTTGTAGGAAGACGCCGAAAAAAATCGAACTTTTTCAATTATCGAAAAATCAGAGATTTCAACGAAAATGAGACGTGCGCCATTCTTCGAAGCGCTTTGCACTTACCAAGGCAAAGTTTAATAAAAGAAGGGGAGAATAAATTGAAAAACTTAGGGTTTAAATACATTTTTTAAATTAAACAAAACAGTGTGTTCGGCGCATTTTAACTGTAGCGGAGGAAATGTCACTGAATATTGTCTTCAGAAATTAACACCGGAGGAAATGAACCGGCAAACGGATCAAACTGTGTGATTGTTCAGGTTTGTTATTGGCAAAAGTCTCTATCAAAGCTTCACATGGATTCACCTACCTGGTATTTAAAGAAAATGGAGATCCCATCGTGAATATGCGCACGTTTTGTTGAACTCTCCTTTTGCTTGTAGTGGTAGGAGTAGAGGTAAGGGGAGTTTTTATTTTGATAGCAATGCAGAAAAATCAAATCTGTAGTTTGTTTACCGTTACAAATACGTTTTCTATAAATCAGGAACGAAAATGTCTAATCTGTTTTCAAATGTTGCTAATCTCGCGCTCTTTTAAATTTGATTTTTATTTATCTTTAACTCTTACTCATATTTCAACTATGTGTATAAAAAATGATGGGAAGGGATTCTAGAACTGAAGAAAACGTATGCCGATGATCTACTTCCCCACACATCGCATACAGTTTTACTGCTTTTTGACTAAATAAATCTAAATATTCCTTTTTGTTCAAATGTGCGTGTCTGCGCAGTGACGGTCTTTGTGAACATTACTCTGACCTCCCACCCACACGCTTGCCTGCGCCATGCCACCAGTGTTTAAAAGACGCGCTATGGTCACGCGGTATTCGCGTAAGAAAATAAACAAATGACGTCCAAGAAGCGTCCACTTTACTAAGTTCAAAATATTATTCAAATTTAATATCTAAGCTATAACACCGCTTAAAAATGACAAGAGATAACACATATGTAGCGCAATACTTTTCATTTACAGTAAAAATCGTAAAATTTGCGTTGAGTAGAAAACCTAAATGTCTTCATAAACTAAAACTTGTAGTGTTTTAAATATCAAGATATTATTCAAATATCTGTTTTGAAGAAGAAATGATAATCTGCATGAGCCGATACGCCATGCTGATTCGGCGAGTACAAAACAGAGTAGGCAGCCAAGATTTACCTTACGTTTCAACCCTTCGTCGAATTTGCCGTGTGTGTCTCTATATTTTATTCGCTCGCGTGTGTCATTAGCATTTATCGCGATCGCACGACAGCGTCTGCCCAATTCTTTCGTGTGCACTTAGCATCGAGTCGATTACTCTCCCCTTCTTGTGTTTTGCTGACCCTGAATACCTCATTGGAATAATGCACGACTGAATCGAACTACACTCTAGAAAATGAATAACCTGCTACTGAAAATATTCTGGAAATATGATGATGATGATGATGATAATAATAATAATAATAATAATAATAATAATAACGACACAGTTATACATTTTTGTACTTAGGCTCAGGAACTGAAAACATCTCCTCTGGCCCAGACACGTTATGGGCTGTTCTGTTGGACGACATGAATATGGGACGAAACGCTGCCACTTAATTCCTGATTCAATTGGCCGTGCCAGTGTGTTGTAGATATTTTTGCCGATGCCTCTTCCGCTGGTTGGTGGAACCCTCACTGCCCCCGGTCTTCGTTGCCCTCTGGCATGATTGTGAAGGCCGTGGGCGTATTAATTCGACCGGGTTTCACTGGTTCCTTTCTATTTCTTATTAATCGTTTAATTATAGTAGACAATTGGAAAAGCCTATTGGTTTTCGAGTGTGCATTTATCCGATTCATTTCACTTTGTGGGACGACCGGATATAATACAGTGAAACCGACTTTGACCATCAATCATGGTTACCATTTAATCATGGTTATGAGATTACCGGAAGCGTAAATCAAATCTAATTGTGCTAATTGCTATGAAATGAAGTGTGTTCTCTTTAACATTTTAAACTACAATAAATGACAAAATATATTATACACAATGTATTTAGGATCATCACGGAATCGTGCACGCGGCGTAGTTCATTTGGATCAAACGTTATTTTACGAGGCGAGAGTCGGGCCACCAGCTCCGCTCTTCCGACTGACCACGCCAATTTCGCACCGCTCCTCTCTCCATCTAGCGGAGAAAGAAGGTATCACTCGGCAACAAAACACGCGATCTGAATTTAACTCGGACGCTTGTTTAACTTGAGTATCTTTTATATGCAGTAAATATACAACATGGGACAACGGCCTTTACTTACCCTTCAAAGGAAGGCGTACAAAGTATTTTTCCCGTTGAAAATCTCGGCTTCGATCGTGTTTCATCGTGTTTTAGGTACAAAAGCCCGATACGTTAACCGGAATACCATCGAAGACACTATGTGAAGCACGAGTCTTTAACAGATTCCAACAGAAGGGAAACCCAGTTACCGAACCACGGGAATGCTGTGAAATAGCAGAAACGGAAGCGTTGTTCATTCTGTTCCATTAAGAGATATCTATTAAAATAATGTGTTGTTACCAAAAGCAGAAGATAATCCACATGCGTGTTTTGATGTCATTATTCCAAGTTACGACAATTTTCCACTTGTTATAATGCAGTTAAAATAGCTTGGTGTGATCGTTTAATAAAGCCAATCTGCTAAATGTACCTTGCCGCTGGCCGCTCTGCCATGTCGCTCTGAGAGGAGAAAATGTTTACGTGAATTATGGAATAATAAATCGGTTTCGTGAACAAATGTTTTAATTGAGGTGGCCGTTTATGTACATTTCGGTGTAATTGATGTTTCCCTCCGTGGCGCCACAGTTTACTCCTGACAGCTGCCTACTACTTCTGCGGGGCAGAGTTCGAGTCAAGACGGGGGCGACTGCTCTGTTCGAAAAGATTCCGATGTTTCTCCGACCAACATCAGGCGAATGCTGGAGCATTACCCAACAAACGGGCCACGGATCGTGTGCGATCTTTCTTTACTCTTCCTTGTCGTATCCTTACTCCTTCATTTCACATACATTTACAAGCACTACCACATATGTCTGGAGGAGCTTAGGACTTGTCCCGGCTGGAGCTGTGCCCCGGAGGAGGGAGATGAGGGAAAACGCAAGCCGACGGATTGGTCGGTGACGGATCTCACCGTTCAGCACGGGAAGACCATCGCCAACCCCGGTGTGACAAAAAGCATGCTGCACTACACTTGCGGAACAAATGACGAAGGCAGTTGGCGCGCCCTAAAACACGAAATAATCATCAACCAATCAACAGGACAAACACTTCATCTCCGTGTAACCGGAAACAAAAAAGCTTCTGACTTCCGAACGCTAAACATTTTCAACCGCAATAAGACTTTTTAAGAGGCGGATGTCTGCCTCGTACAAAACAGATTCCGTCGAAGCCTTATACTTGAGCTGAGGTAAAATGTTTGTAACTCCATGACTAGCGAGCCTGGACACCTGTATAATAATTCGTATACGTCCTGGATATTAAAATGTGAATTTTAATTTTAATAATACTGGCTGCGTCAGCGTTTTCCTAATTGAGAAGCTGCAGCTGACACAACCGGCGGTTCCAGTCGTGAAAGTGGAAGCTAAATATCTGGGTTGAAGCACGCCCCCGCCAGATTGGGAACGAACCGGCGCTCTCATCGGTCGTCTCCATGGTTTAGTGCGCTTCAATCCAGGCAAGTTCTTCACAACAGGTGTGCACTCTCGCACATATTTCCATTGCAATCTCATTCCCATCCTTAGGGTGACCGCCCTCATGTTTGGCTCACTATCCATTGATAGAGTCTACGATTATGTTTCGGAGAGTAATAACCAAGATAATAAAAAGCAATATTTGCATGTCCGTGCATCCGGCGTGTTTTGACGCCTCGGTCTGAAACGCATCCTGCTTCCGTTCCCACATCCGCCTCCACTAGGGTCGGCGCCTGCAGCCCCGCGACGTTCCCGCGCCCGCCTCGTTACGCCCCTGCTTTGTGGCGCCGGGGGGCGGGGGGGGGGGGGAATTGACTGCGAAGAGGCCCCGCGCAGCGCCGAACGGAGAGGCGCGGGAGCCGCTGCTTATTATTTCCTCTCTGCTTCCAGGTGAGTCACCGCCGCCCCCGCACAGGCGCCGCGCCGGAGGCCGCGTGAGGAGGTTTGCGCGCGGCTGATGAACCCGGAGATGCTCGGGACAGCGGCGGAATTCCTCGTTTCAGTCTGTGCGGTTCGTAATTCATTAGGGATGTAGTGTCTTTTTGCCAGATGGTGGCCTTGATATTATAACAATAAACATGTAATAATGTTTCATTACTTCCAGCTTGCCCCTCGCTCGACGTTCTTGAGATTAGCTCAGGAATAAATTGTTTTCAACCCAAGGTTTGGTCCTCCAATGCCTTTATTATGGTGGTTAAAAGAATGTGTGTATCCTAGTAAATGCAACAGGGGATGATAATATTTATACAGTGGATAAAGTTATTAGTAATATTGAAAGAAAGAGGTTTTGAAACTTCAAGGAAGAGTTGAAGTGGACGTTTAAATATTTAAGTGTTTAATTCCTGCTCTGAGCTAAAATTAGGAACCACCCTACAATATATAATTAACTAGCATCTCGAGTGCTAGGAACACGACACTCTTAACAGCAGCATAAGAATATGTTTTTAGCACTAATAACAACATCAATTCTGTATTTATATTGTCATATTCTAGAATATATTACTTTAATAATAGAATGGAGAAATAAACGATGCCTCTTTACCATATTCATTTCGAATCACGAAACTATATAACTTTTTTCTAATTGTAGTGTGCACATCCCTACACATCGTGTTACATTACAAATAATATTCGTATGTTAGCCAATCCTCGGATATTTCTTCATTTGTATCAACGTATAATGAATGTTATGTGTGAGTGAATCTTAAATATACAATATTTGGTTCAACGTTGAAGATAGCTTTTTTTGCTTCTGAAGGTGCCCAGGGACGTTTTCGAGGTAAGTGTCCTCACGTTCTTGAAGATAATGAGGAGAGACGGAAATAATATGGCCAGCTTCATTTCCTTGTCACCTTTAGCCCCTTGGTAAGACCACAGTGTAGGCTGAATAAAACCACATCAATGAGGCTGGAAACTCTACAGAAAAATAATCCTTAATTCTCAGCTCAATTTTTAATTCCTGTTATCTAGGCAAAATAAATTCTCAATGTAATCCACGTGTTCCGTTGATGGTGGTTTGGCGTGAATCCTTTTCTTTAGGTGCCGTGTAGGCGTGCAATTATAAAAGTTCTTGTTAATTCGAGAAACTGAATGGAACGGCTTAATTAGGAAGAATTTTCTAGGTATTTGTTAGGAATTTGCCATGTAGAAATAAATAGAAGGGATGGCTCTGGATTTCCATGATTATCTGCCTGTGGCCTATATTAATATCTAGGTCCTGTCTTCACAATGTTTTGAATAAGTACCATACGAGCGGTAATGGCACTTCTTCCTGGCGCCTAATGCAAATGCAATGTTAGTAATTAACGTAGGAATCAACCTTCTGTACTGGTTGAAAAATAGATATGTATATTGTACGCAATAGGCAGTCAATATCATCTTCAACGTAGTCAAAGAGTTTATTTTAACTACAATCCCATTAATCGTTAGCTTCGTGATAAACAAATATAAAGTTATGAGAAGAGAATTACGACCACGACAAAACACCTACATCGATTACAAAAACAAGCAATTGTTCACATTCTTTTGTGTTTTCTGCATTGCTCTGTTTCTCATGTTGGAAATTCGAACCAGCTGCCCATTGCCTATTTAGATGTAGTCCTCATTTGTCTTTGTCAGGGTCTCTGAACAGTACGGTGCACGCATTTCTGAACACACCATCGTTTGTTTCCCAGATTAAATGTTCATTTGTCAATGCTGTAACCGTTTTCAAGCTACTTCGAAACGAAGCCCATTTTGCGTAGCGTATTTGCAAAGTGGATTCTTTCATAAGGGAAATTGAATTTTACGTCTCGAGAGGCAATAACTCATTCTGCGTAAGCAGAGCTGGCAGAAATGTAACACCAGAATTGATGATCTAATGGTCGAGGGTGAGCTCTGACTGTCTTTTCGCAGCAATATTGTAAGGAAACGAATTAATTACGCATTACGGTGATATTGTCAACCGTCGGTGAATGAATGCGTAAGGCGAGTAATCACACGTTGTAAAGAACATCCTAATCATTTTTAACCAAATTTCATTTACTTCGTAACTGTGTAACAATATTTTAATTTTATTTTTCAAATTCATAAATTATAGTTTATTTTCATAATATTTTTGATTACGTATATATAATAAGAATATGTTTTGTGGAAGTCGCATTGTGTTGACCCCAGAAGTGCAACTTCAGATATTGGCATACCTGCTTCCCACCGGGTTTTCAATAAGGTTTCTATTCGATCAGATCTGGAGGTAGTTGTCATTTGTGATGTGGATTTAGTTTTGTTTGGATGTCATTTCTTCTGGGAGAAAATTATAATGCTTATGGAAGGTTGAATGGAGGAAAGGGGTCGAGTCCTGCAAATATCCCTAATATATATTGTGTCAAGTCACAAATTGTGTTGATGTATGACAGTACATAATATGCAATCTTACGAAAAGCAGTTTTATGTAACAAAGTGTTCGTCAAATATTTTGTATAAAATGGCTGGAAATTCGTTGTACTCGTGTGTAGACGAGCGATTAAACAAACTGAAGAAAGCTTAAATGGGGGAGGCATCCCATAGTCACAAGTGAGAGGTAAACGCCAAATTCGACATTTAAAATTATTACGAACGCCAGAGAACAGTTATAATTAACATTACGTGGGAAATTTATTACAGGAATACATTGATTGCAGTTATAGAAAGATTTTTGTTCCATTTGTGTAGAGATCAGTGACGGTATGAATTCGGGAGGACTTTGTGGTGCTGTTCCGTTATTATCAGAGTTCTGAGTATCAACGAAGAAAGACGTAATTCGCAATAATTGGGCATTGTATAATCTACACAATGGTATTGGACCTAATTGCATGGATTCTTTAGACAAAATATTATTATAAGAATGGAAGAAACATTTAAATACTTTTTGAACGTGTGCGAAGTATGTTCGTATATACGGTTTTCGACGCTTGTGAGAAGACAAGAATGCACATGCATATAATGTGTGTGCATATAGTGTATTTAAATATTGCATTGTATACTACAAATATTGAGTATTATACATTAATTAATTTAGTACATTATGCCACGCATATTGACAGCAGTCAATGTAAACGTGCGCTCTTCGTATTGTTTTGAAGACAATTCACTCATACAAAGAGACAATAATATCCACCACTATTGTGTTACATGTTATTTTTTTTTTTTGTGATGCGCGTCTTCATTATTAAAATAATATCGACAACCAGTATCCTGTGGGTGCCCATTTCATGAAATTCGAATAACGAGGTTGTTAATGAGAATATTCGCAGTGCTTCTTCACCAATTCACTTTTTTTAACCACATCAACCATGAGTATGGCTGTTCCTGGAGCTATCTCATTTCGCCTTCCACCCTCCCGTGGTACCCCCGTTGTGAGCGGTGCATTGCATCCCCTCACTAGAGTCCCCCGAATGTTAGAGTCACGTACCAACGGGGAGGGAGTATAGGACAGACGCAGAGTCCTTTGTGTCATCTCTCTTTGTCCAGGGAAGAAGTTACCGTTTCACTGCTTACGGCTTTTTTATTACAACCTTTTCTATCCCTAAGTGATAGATTCGTTTTACACCGTGTATCGGATGTTAACAAAACAATTCGAAACCGTCGCCATGTTTTGTGGTAAATTCCAACATTCTTTTGCAGCCAGGTCTACTCACAATCGCGTGAAAATCTTTCTTTTTTGTTAGTATCTGTTGATAACAATTGCGCAATTTGATGAACACAAAGAATGTTGAAATAGTTCTTCAGAAAAGGACGTGGCTATCGTGACCCTGAAGAACGAACCACAAGTAAAGACAATGTTCAAAATATAGGTGCACTTCCTATACCTCGAAAACTAAAAATAGTTTAAGTCAAACACGCAGAAAATTATTGTAATATATTGCTAAATATCTTTGTCTTTAGTTCCTAAATATATAAATGTTTCCTTCCTTTATATTCGGGTCCGCCGCTGAGAACCTCCTCATCTCCGTGAACTGGCGTTATAAGGATTACTGTAAGAACGACTGCATTGTCAGTTACTGTTTGGCTACCGTTGGCTACATAACTGAAGGTCATGTCCATGGGCCTCACTCATCAATATGTTAGTTTTCTCTCACGTTTGACCGCTCGTAAATGGCTTCGACATTACTTCTTGCAATGCCGTTGCCCAACATGACTTTCATTAGGGCGTTCGTGTACTCCAGAGCGGAGCGTTCCGTCGATCTTCTGCGCATGCGCACTTGCCCTAAAGTGGTGCGAAACTTAAACTGCGCACGCGCAGAGGATCCAGAGTGCTTGAACGCACTACGCTACAAACTCCGTATTTGCTTGTGCACCTCTCTCGGCTGGCTGCGCCCGCGTGGCCGCGCGTGGAATTTGGCGCCGGTGGCCGCAAGGGCCGGGGCCTCTGCCTCACGGCGCTCCGCGTAGCGGCTTCTGGCTAGGGCGAGGCCACTCGCGTCTGGAGGGGAGTTCCAGTGGCCGACTGCTCTGATTGGAGTCTTTCCGATGAACTTGAAGCGCATGCGGGGGCAGTACCCTAAGCAACGGGCCAAGGACTGCCCGCGATCTTTCCTTCATAACCCTACCCTATCCTCATTCCTTGCTTATTTGCTACAAGTCTTGAGTTTGTCCTGGCTGCGGTGGTGCTCAGCTGGTGGGAGAATCCTGAACTGAATCCTCCTGGGGAAGAACACCGCCATCTCCCGTGATAAAAATTGTGCACTACACGAGTGACGCTAGTAGCTGACATGCCCAGAGACACGAAATGAAATGTCAATCATGTCGCGCCGCCTCGCAGTTGCCGTGCATTTCAAACGCGAATGTTCTATTTGTGCGCATTCATTCTTTTTTTACCCACAATCAGTCGAAATTAGAGCCCCCCCCCCCCGTGGCGAAGCGATCGGAGAACTCGTCACTCGGCTTCGGGGACCGAGGTTTCAAATCACTTCTACTCAGGCTCAAATCACTTCGACCGCGTTTCGAATCTTTTCGCCCGGAATTCAAATCACCTTCTCCAAGATTGAAATGCCCATGATATGTGGAACAATACCACTGAATGAGAGTTTTCAAGGCCTGCTGATGCTGCTCAGTCAAATTCAAAGCTGATGGAACAGAAACAGTACATCTCAGTGGCGGCTCGTGCATTTTCACGCAGGGGCGACCTGTTGCAACCCAAATAATCAAAGAATATTTTATAAATCTTAGGAATATACATTTTAATTTTAATGAGATTTAATATTCACGATATTGCAGCAATATCGAAGTACAAAATCATTTTGAACAAAGAGCATCCATCTGGCACAAGTTCAGTCAAAACTTGTATGTATTGAATTTTTTACAATACATACAAATGGTTTTGTGGGTGTGATTCGAAGACACCTGATTTCCTTTCCTTGTATTTTGTTTGGATGTGAATTTACAATTGTACACGGACAAAAAAATGGGTCTAAAGATGAAGCTTCATCAAAATATGAAGCCTCTGGAACTCACGTAAAAACCAGTAACATAACTCACATAAAGTAAACCAAAAAATTACTTCACATCTTGAAATAATAATTATTGCGTATTTCTATAAAAAGTGTAGTTTTTAATACGCTAATACGAATTTCACTTTGAGAGAAAACACATTCACGAAAAAAAACATTTTCCACTATTTCAATAAGCAACAGGGTGGTGAAATTTTCTAAACACTACAATAATTTTATTTCGTTATCACCACTACTAGCAGCAATAACATTATCTAAGATCATGAAATGGATAGTGTGAAACGAGTCCAAACAGGGGCTTGTTGCTGAGTGCGATCACTGCACTGCATAAGTACATGCGGAGTATGACCACTGTATTTTCGAAAGCTAGTTCATTTCTTAAATGTACGTATACTGTTTTCGGCTCAATTTTTCTCAGTGCAGAACTAATACAAACACTCGTATGTCCACTGGAAATGAAAACAAGAACCATGTGCTCGGGAGGGAAACATGACCGATACTGATTACGCGTAAAATTTTGTAGGTAATGTTTTAATATATACTTATTTAACTTAGTTTTATTTAATTGTAATGCTATTTTACATACTCTGTAAATAAGCATACTCTGTTATATTTTTTTAGCAATTTTGTATACCCTATTTGGGGTATATTTCAAAAATCTATTGTCCGGGTTTGTTGAAACCTCATCATAAAGAAACGAAATTTCAACAAAAAACATTATCACTGGTATAAAAAAACTGGTCAAGTGGCGAACATCATCTGGCCAAATAGTATGACATAAGTCATTTTTAAAAATTATTTCTAGGTTTATCCGAGTTTCCTAATGACTATTACAATTAAATAAACAAAATAACAGACGTAAATATATTCCTTTAATTCTTTTACATGAACTGCTTACGTTTTATACGGTATATATTAGTGTTCTGAGTTTTGGAAGTTATATTCCATGCAGCTGCAACGCCCAGTTTGTTGGGGTGCCAACCGCCACGGGTACATCCGCCCATGTCTATTCCCGATCATTTATGCCCGTGTCTCCGTGAAAGGGTAGTCGAGCGAAAAATATGCTCTAGCAAAGACTTCATGAAAATAAATGCAACTATATTTTCCGATAAGCTCTCCTAATTTATTTTTGCATGTTTTGTTATAAATTAATAATTTGAAGGATAATTTTGCGAATGTGGTTTAGATGTACTTCATTAGTTCTTAATGTAAATATGTGAAGTCTATTTTGCGAAGGACGCCCGCGAGATGCGCCGGCGGTTGGTGAGGGTGTTTCCCGTGGATGGGGCCGCCCTACACTCGCCTTTCAGGGTTTTCACCATCCAGCTATCTCCCATCCGGGACTTTGACCCAAAATCATTCCTGAACAATCTAACTAACGGTCGCGGGCATTTGCTTCCTGCTATGCTTTCTCTGTCGCGTCCCCTCCTGTGCGAGGTCCGTTAGGCGCGCGTCCGAAGGTTGGGGCGGCGCTGCCCTAACGACCGATTACAGAGGCGCTGGTGCTGGCGCCGGCGCCGGCGCCGCCCGAACTGATAGGCGACGCGACAAATACCTTCCGGACCTGGCGCGCTGGGCCTGGGCGAACTGATAGCTGACAACGGCGAGGGCGACAGAACGAAAGATAGATAATGGGGGCGACATGAGGTTAGGGACTGAACGATTGGGTCCCGGATCTTTCTAAACGGAAAAAAATTACTACATCGCTTGTGAAAGTTCAAATAATTGATAGGGGATGTTTTTATCGGTGTTTGATGGATTGATTTACTGTTTCCGATCGCGCCAACTGCCATATTTGTTAGTCCCATCAGTGCAGAGAATGCGACCCTGCCCCGCTGACACGACAGATCCGACGCCAAAGTACACGTCGCCTTGCGGGGAGAATCGCCCCACCGAACACCTCTCCCAGGGAGTCCTGCCCTACCACGGCTGGGCCTCCCGGCATGTGTGGGTGTAGTGTATGTGAGCGAGAGTGAGGGGAGAGGATAGAAAAGATGCGCGCGTTCTGTGGCTTGTATATTCGTGTATTGCTCCGATATTCGCCTGGTATTGATCGAAGAAACTATGGATAACTTGTGACCCTGCTGGGCCGGTGCCCTGCTGCTAGGAGATACCAAGTTAGGGAAAATCCCCGAGTGCCGATGTAGATCTCGCTATTCAGCGAGAGATCACCGTCACTTCCTGTGATAATCGCTTACGGGACTAATGACCTTAGCAGTTGGCGCGCCCGGAATCGCCCATCAATCAATCACTCAATCAATCAACCAATCCTCTGCCTTCGCCCTCCATCTCTCAGCCCGACACCGATAACGAACTGCCTGCGCCAACGCTCGCCCGTTGAGCGAGAGCCGTGCGCCCTCACTGGCAAATGTCGTGTCGGGAAGTTCCCTTCGCCTCGCCTTACGAGTCAGGTGAAAGTTGTTTCTCTTAGATTTAATATGGACGTGCATAACAATGAGACATTAATGACATAACTCTGTTCAAAAGTGGCTCATTTTGTTATAATTTAAAAACTGTCGTCTTCTACTCCAGTATTTTTTCGTGAATTACAAGATGTTTTCTGTTTAGTAAATAGTTACTTCATTATTAAGTGGTAAAAACCCGTCGCTGTATTATCTTATAATTATCGACTTTTAGTTATTTCCCTTTAAGGAGGAAGATGCTCAGTGATCTAAGAGTGTAGAGTCCACTGACAGAACATCGTTAACTGTATTTATCTAAGAATAATTTTAATTGAACTGATTTCCGATTCATCTCCTTTATGTTTTGTGTATATTTAGGAAGTTACTTTACTAAACGTCATTAAACAGCAAAATCCTAATATCATGTAGCTCAATTGAGAAACTTCCCTCCTGTCGAAGTTAAATAGCTTCCATTGCACAGAGCAATACAATAACTAGTTAATTACTTTTTGAATCAAAGTCGCCTCCACATGTTTCTATGAATTGTATCAGACTCCCATTTCTCAAAATATACATCACGTCACGCTAAAGTGATTGCGTAAGAAAGAATAACCAGCGCTTTGTTAAAAATGTATATTACTCTAAGTGACGCCTCGCCGGATTGTAGTTCCGATTAGCGTATAAGGAAGAGAACCAAAATGTATGTATATCCCTGCAGATAAACACGACAGCTGCTGCTTTGGAAGCACAGTATTGTGGTGCGGCTGCGAGCAATGGTCAGCAGCGAGTAGCAGTAGCGGCAGGCGTTCTCGCCGCCCTGCTCACACGCCGCCGCCCCGGCTTTTCTGTGGATGCCACAGCGATATCGATGGTTTTGAAACATGGATGTTTTGGGGAAGCATTGGTCTATTAAGGCTGATCTTTTCTAACATGTTTTGTGATCGATGTTTTTTCTTTGTTGATGTTTTGTTTCTGAATAAAAATTCCCATTACCACAGTACTGTGAAATAAACACGTGGAAGATTACTTATTTTCCTCCCGTTATACAATAATATTGAACTCCCGTTTTGCGAACCAAAGGAACGCTGTTTGTACCACTTTCATCGGCCACGTTTTCTCGCCAGAGATGACCTCCATGCCCTTGAATTTTCTTTCTCTTCATATTCATTTCGCGCATTGAAATGTAAGCACCAAATCCCCTGTGGGCGTAGGGTCTGCCCTTTCTTCTTATTCGGCGAATTGATAAATACGAACACTCAAATTAAATTTTAATGCATACAAATTTAATGTTGGAAGTTACTAAAGCAGTCTAAAACATCTATGTTCAAAAACATCTCTTCCTCGTTTGCGAGTGGCTACAGGGAACCAATATGCGAAATATCTTTGATAGAAACCTCAATGAAATGTCTTTGATAGATGTGCCAATTTGAGTAAAAATGGAATTGTCCAAATTTTACCTCATGCGGATAACATAGTAATCATACTAACTTAATATTTGTAATTTATTATTAAAAAACGAAGATTGAATCATTGTTTTAATGTGTATGATTGCAAATAATTGAACAAACAACAAAGTCATAGCAAAAAAGTAGTTTTAATGCGATGTAATTATTCTACCAGATAAGAAATGACTTATCTTTGGAGAATTCTAATGATGATAAGTTATGTTCCTTTGTTGTTGTTTTTTCAAACATGACTTTCGTAATGAACAGAGAGGATGGGCGATGTGGCCGCCGCTGGAGGCCCTCGCTCCCCTCGCAAGTTCCGAGGATCATGGGTTCCCGGTAGGCGGATTGTGTGCTCGGTCATCCTTTTTTCTAACCCATGATTCACTCTTACCGCTTACAACGGAATGTGTAATCATTGAAGACTAATGCAAGACCACATCTCGAGTATGAAAGACGAACTGTCATGTTCGATTGCCAATAATATAATTCGCGAATATCGCAACGTGTGGGCTAGGAGGTCCAGGTCGCCAATGTTTTTGAGAAGAACAGTAAATACTATGAAGTTGTCGTAAGAAGAAAAGAATTGGCACAAACAACCTGCATTTAGACTGCCATTGAAATGACACTTGTGAGTCTGTAGCGGCGTGGCTGTGTTCCCGAGAGGTGTATTGTGCGCAGGAGGGGGCGGGCCGTGGCGGGGCGGGCGGGAGGGGCGTTAGGGGCGGTGGGGAGGGGAAGGATGAAGCGAGCTCGGTAGGAGCAGGGGGCCACTTATTTCCAACGAAAGTTTCCCTTATTTATTATCATTATTAATTATTAATATATTTTAAGGTGAATAAGATTACAACTACATTTAAATATTTTTGTTCAAAAATGTGTATTGAAGACCATAAATGTTCTGTCCACTTTCGAGGCCTGCCCCGTCCCCTGGGCGCCCCTGGGTGGGGAAGGGCGGGAGGGGGCGAGGAAGAGCCACGCGCGCCAGTCGCTTTGTCCTCTCGCTCGCAGCGCCCGCTGAGGATCGCGACGCAGTAGCAGGAAGCGGTCGCGACGCAGTCGCAGGCGCCAGTTGCCGCGAGTTGCCAGCTGGCGCCGGGCCACGCGCCGCTGCCCCGATCAACACGCTGCGCCTGCATTAGCGGGGAATGGGGAAGGGAATTGGCAGGCGATTGTTGCTTGTTGGGGCCGGCGCAGGTAGCAAACAACTGTGATCATCAGGGTCGTAGAAAGTGCTCCGTGTTGGCGTGTGCACACACACATGGGCTGGGTGCAGGTGCTTTCTAACGTCTCACCTGTTGGATTCAGTTCGCATTGAATTGTACGCGAGTTATGAATCATGTTCTTGAATCCAGTCTCATTTTTGCGAACCCAGATCCACCTCGGCAGTAAAAAGGCGTTTCACAACCTTTATACTGAAATATTCTACGTGCAGGAACCAATTTTGTAGAGATTATTAAACCAGCGTAGAGACTAAACGAGCAGAGACAATTACGATTGAAACAAAAATTACCTCAAAGTAGAGTGTGTGTGTGTGTGTGTGTGTGTGTGTGTGTGTTTTCCTATTTTCTTATAATCAGGGAGGGGTCATATAATATTATTTTATAATTTCGATACGAATACTTTAGTTACGTCTTGTGTTTTAAAATTCTAAAAGATTGCAAATGTGTGTAATAATCCTATTAAACAGTATCTGGGTAACTCCCTCTCGATTTGGTATTTCGTATTTTTTCTTGTTATATTGAACAAATTCTAAGACGATTTGTTACTTTGCTTCTGGACAGTAACCGAGCCGTCTCGCCCACAACAGATACATTTTCATCGGTTTTCAGCGTTAAATAAAGGAAACAAAAGGAAAAGAAATGACATTTATTTCAGGCTTGAATTGTTTTAATATAATAAAATAAATATATAAAATATATAATAAAACGAAACAAAAATTAACTTCGAATAATCATTCACATTATTTCGGTTTTCAGTGCGATGACGTTATGCAGGTTATAAATTTCTGGTCGGTACATTGTTTCGAGATCTCGAAGGTTATAGCTCCTAATCGTTTCACTCGTATTACAATCATGCCTTAAATACTACACATTCATCGCTGAAGAACTGGGAATAAAATTTTAAAACACACGGGATCCGTTATCACGGTATTCTTCATTTAAGAAAATGTACGATGAGAGATATAATTTGCCTCATGATTTACAACCTTTCTGTGCCCCATAAAGAATTTACCTCCCTCGGATAACAAAAAAAACACTTTCAATGTTCAGTCAAGAACCTTTATTACTGCATAAGTCGTTGAACTGTGTCCCTCATTCATTGAATCAACCTGTGTGACTAAGATTGTTTCACAATTTTGATAGGATATAAATTTACGTGTAATGTTATATATTAATTTCCAAATGATCTCCGAACAAAATCGAAACTGATTAAAAATTTCCAGTAATTTATTTTCTTAATAAGTTTTCCTTCCATGTATTCATCTCAATTTCAATTTACAAAAAATGCATTTCGTCCATCATTATCAGTAAGTGCCCCACAATATTTCAAGTATAAAACGTACCATTTTTATGTAACAGCATCTGTATCTCCTTCTTCTCCTTCCCTGCGTCTGTAATAGACTTCTTAAAGAACACCTTAAAAGTGTTTTTAAATTTAATTTTTATTTTTTTGTCGTGCACATCGTCTAACTTCGTAAATCTTTATCAATTCCTTTCAAACGATATCGTTGGTGTTAATATATAAAATATAATAATATAATAAATTAATATATAAATACAATTTGTTAATATTTTATATTTTAACACTGTCTCTTCTTTCTCAGCATATTTCTCTATTCTAATCTGAAACAAATTCCGTACATAGCTATTTGGGCACGTCAGGTTCCTGGACTGTCGTTGCAACGTCTCGCCGGCCGTAGGCTGGGCCCTACAGTCGCCGGCCACTCTTGAATGGGCGACCGCCGCGTGCCGCCGCAGCGAATCGGATTCAGTGGGCTTCGTTGCCTCCCATCAAGCCTCATCATCGCTAATCGGACCAAATTAGCCCAATCGGACATTATAAATAGATTTCATTACTTTGCATCTGCTTTCGATTCGATCGACTACTGTTCACCCATGTCCAGTTTCCGTGGGTTCCGGCGAGTTTAATCGGGATCAGACACCCACATCTTCCCAACACTCTCGCTCGTCCTCTGTCTCGGCCTTGTCGCTCGAGAATGTCGCGGGCCAGATGGACGAGGGCGCCAAATGAGCGACCGTCCGCTCGCCGTGCTTCGTACGAGCTAGTCGTGCGCCGTGTCTGAACTCCGACGTGTTCGAGCTGGATGCCAGTAATCGGATCCTGTTGCCTTGGTGGATTTTCATTCCCGTTGACACAGTGAATTTTGCTGAAAGTAGGGACGTATATGAAAAATTGATCACAGCCGATAATGAAATGCATAAAACAAATCTAAATTTATCTTCATTGCTTTTTTCGTGATCAAATCGCCAAATTGTGTTGATGGCATCAAATGATTCAATAAAAATACTTCATTATTTGTTGAAATACTTTATACTTTAATTCCAAGTTTCACACGGAATTTTAATCGCCATCCATCATTTTTAACATAATTTTCATCAGCGTACTTTTCATCATCTTTTGTTGTGATGTGAATGAGTTAATATTCCCATATTAATACCTCAGATAATATTTTTTTAAATGATATGACCCTCTGGGTTGTGCTATAATAAGAGGTTAATTTATTGCAATATTTTTAGAGGCGCAGACGAAATAAATATATTGGAATATGAATTTGTATTAAATTAAGGAAATGCCAAATGTATATCGTGTAGGTAGGTAGTAAGAGCACTGCTTTAAATAATAGCAGCTTTCAGTAACTGGTGTACATCCAACGAAGTTTAAGGATGGGTCCGGGTCGAAAACTCCAAGATCAGCTGAAAAGGTGAAGTGAATGTCTCGCATAGCGAAAATAAAATATTCAAAATACTTCCAATCAGTCATGCTTTTTCAAGAAATATTTTTGAAAGCGATAAAATATCGTGTTAAAATCGTAGATTCTTCGAATCTCATCGAATCTTTGAATATTCGATTTAATATTTCGTTCTCTGAAACAAACCTTTTATTCCTCATTATCCGCAGAAAATATCTCAAAATAACTTACTGAAGTATTGTAAGTTATATTTTACAGTATAATATATGGGCGAGTATGTGTGACTGAAAGGACGAAAGGTCGAATATAAAACGGGATACAGCAGCTTAGGTGGCTCACGTGATGTCGCTGCCTGCCTCCGACCGGAAGGTCCGGGGTTTGACGCTAGCTGGATGCTGGTTGGGGCGAATTCACTCTCTTCCTGGAGGAGCTGTCGAGTGGCGGCTGCTCTGATCGCTGCTTTTCCGTCGTTCCCGCGATCGTCGAAGCAGAACCCAAACAATGGAGCGAAGGGCCGCGCGCGGTCTTCCCTTAGTCTTCCTTCTCCTATACTCGCCCCTTACTTACACACACTTACATGCACTACCCAGCCACACATGGCGGGATATATCGGATAATGGACCGTGCGAGATCTATCCTACATCTTCTCTTTCCTGCCCTCACCCTCTCCTTACATACACACATCCACTACACGTATCGCAAGGGCAGACGGGAGTTTTGAGCTTCTCCTAGCTGGGGCGGTGCCCTCTCTCAACTCAACGTGTACAGGTTGAGGAACACCTCGTAAAGTAACGTGTAAGACAGCACCGGATCTCGCGATCGAACGGGCGAAGATCACAGCCAACTCCCGCAATAAAACACTTACGGGATTTTTGACATTAGCCGTTAACACTCCCGCAAACATTGATGAATCATTGAGTTTAACCACCAAGTATTAGAGGCTTGTTTTGGCCACCTTTGTGCGGTGAGTGGCGTGGTTGCCTTTGTGCCATGCCTTGTCCCGACCCCTGCCGTCGATGGCCTTTGATCAGAGCCCGCGCGCGGCGCTCGCAGCGGCGAGGCCCGGGTTGATTGCCCCGCCCGCACCCATCAGACGCAGCAGCCGGAGAGCGAGAGGGCGTCCGCGGCGGGAGCGAGCTGCGGGGGCGGGGTGCGTGTGCTATAATAATGTGCGATATTGCGCGCGTCTGCTGCTCATCTGATCACGCGCGCCGGTGCGCAGCTCGTCAGCGCTGGCAGTGGTGGCGGCGCGTGGTAGAGACCCTCCCGCTGGTGCCCCTGTGGCCCGGGAGGACACCTCGGAACTTCGGTCGGGCTGATTGCGCTATGCTGCTGTATTATTAACGGAATGGTTTCGAGACCTGAATCCGGCTACATACTCTGAATTTTCGCTACGTAGCTGGATTGACATCAGTCTCAGCTTGGGGTAGACTTTTAGCGGTTGTGGTCGTTAGTTTCTCGTAGATTCTTCCACCAATACCTAGCGAATGCTGCAGGCGTACCTTTACGAACGCGCTACGGACCTCAGGCGATCGTTCCTTCCTCATCCTTACGTGTCGCTACCGAATCCTCAACTACTCTCCATGAAGTGACAGAGGTTAAGCAATTCGAGGCGTTGGGGGGTCCTCGTTGGAGAACCGTCTGGGAAAACCTAGATCTAACAGCGCCGAGGCTCTGGGCGAAGAGATATGAAATAGAATTTTAGAAATTGTAATAGAACTTACGTTCGCACTACTCTGCTGCACAAGTTGGGGGAGCAGAGGTGACTGAAAGCTTGTCCCGACTGGGGGGGGCCGCGCGAGGGGGCATACCTCGTAAGTCGACGTGAAGATCTGTCCCGGATGTCACGTTTGAGCGGGGAAAGCACTCCGTCACCTCCAGGGATGTTACATGCACTGTAGTTACGGGGCTAATGATCGAAGCACACGAAATCCAGGCCTCTCCGTCCACACTTCCGTACTGCTTGTTTTAAAAACTACCTCTGTACTTTGGGTCTGCTTAGGATCTCGGCTTCATGAATCTTTACCTTAATTTTCATTTGTGTTATTTATGCATCTTCTTGTTGAATGATCTTGTGATGATCTTGAATGATCTTGAATGAATGAATCTTGTTCTTGATGACAAGGAAATAAGATATATATTTCATATATATCATTTGCTATATATTTTCTATGAAATGATCTCAAAGTATTTTTTTATTGATCACTGTGAAACTTCTTTCCAAATATATTTGAGTTAAAATAACATACAGCTTATAGTCAAAGTATGTACTTTGTATTTGACCCAGATTCGCTTAACGCATGCAATTATGTGAGTTTCTTCACAATTCGCCTAAACAAGTACGTAATTTGACATACTCCAATTAGAAGAAGAAATAATATCACCTTGGTGTTCTGCACCAATCGGAGCGATAGTTTAAAAAAATACGCTTCAATGAGTACACGCAGCGATATGACTGGCCAAGGAATCGACATCCTTGTGCTGCATTATTTGGCTAATTCTGCCACTCAATAGTTTTCATGACTACTCAATTTTCGTGCCTTCGTAGAACTTACCAGCGATGGCAGCTGCACAAACAACGTAAAAAAAACTCTGCTTGTAGACCGACTATAAATTTTTTAATGCTTTTTTCGCAACAAACGCACCTTCTGAGTGATGGCGCCGTAGAAATGGCGTAATTTGAAACTGAGCAAAGCACTTAAGGTAGCTTCTATTTTCTACCAATTGTTTGTGTTGGAGAAGGGCGGTGTTTCTGTCGAGTACATCGCAGTACTCCTGCGGGACGTGTAAAGTGATGAGGGAAGTGCATCGCACTGTTATTCTACATGCGTAGTTTCCTCGTTCTGAATGTGCAAGTCACGCCGCTGGCCGCCATGTGTGGAGGTGGTGCGGAAGCTAAAAGGCAGGGGGCCGCTTCGACATGCAACTATAGGCTTCGCTGTGCATATGATGATGTTGCAGTAGCTTTCGAAGGCTGGTAGGCATTGTAGACAATAATTATTGCAAGGATCTCGTAGGTGACCGCAATAATTGATTAGGCTGATTTAACGATCCCTTTGAAACGACTCCATTGAAGCCAAAGGCAACGCTAAAGATGGTACTTTGTTCGCTCGTATCTACTGCAAATAATTATGATAATGACTGCCATGCTCAGTTACTGAGCTTAGGCGGGAAAGGGGGCTTATGTCTTTGTGTTATCGCTTTCCATGGGCAGGTGACTGTAGTGATTTACCTTTGCTTTCCATCTTTTAAAGACGATAAGGTAGTAATGAAGAAAGATAATGAGAGAGTTAATGATTCAGGTGAGGTATGTGATGTAGTGTTAATCCAACCGCGCCACAACCGCATTGTGGAAACACTCGTCCTTTACACAGCCTTCATTTTCATGCTCTTGCATCATTGTGCAAGCCCTTGTGCCACCGAGAGAAAACTGCTGTAAATACAGAAATGTATTTGTCAATGATTCTATTTTTTCTGCCTATTTCAAAAATTCCTAGTTCCTAAACATATACCATACTGACAATGAATTTGTAGATGAATTGAAAAACATAATGAATATTCATTGATGCTTTTGAATTAAACCGAACTTTTCCTTTGCAATACCTTCTCAATAAGTTCTAATTTTTCTTTAAGTTAATGAAAAAACATGATAGTTTAAAATATAGTACTTAATTGCATTATTAATTGTCGTCTACACGTTTTGTCAGTTTGTCCCTACAAAAGTAAAGCAGAATTTAAGATGTTTAGGATTTTCAGACCATCAATAATTAAAACACAAAAGTAAATTATTTTATATTAATCAACATTTATTTGAAAAACACCATTAATCAGTAGCAACGTTTCGAAAAAGGATTTTATTTCATCTTCAGGCTTGTACACGTCATTAGATGTAGTTGTCATGATTTTATCAAACAGGGTTGCAGATACATAAATAGGCAATGATTTTATCAAACGAACAATTCTGAGAGGCAATACATATTATGAACTTGAATCGTGGTAAGATAGTAAAAGAAGACGCAATAAAAACCAAAAAGCGTCAATTTTTGAAGTAATGTTGCTATTGTGAAGAAATTGAAAAGACGTTTCTCTACGCCTTGGATACGCCTCCTGTCCAAAAGACTCGGATAAGCCTTCTGTGGCACAAAATACAATCCAAGTATTTTACGATTTCATTATTTATTTCATTTACCTCCAAAATACTAAATGTTATTGTAAATTTCGAAAAAGGCAGAAAAAATGTCTATTGACTGCCCGCCCCCCCCCCCAAAAAAAAGCCAGAGGATTATTTCCAACATCAATCAATTGTTTAAGAGAATGTAGACTATTGATAGGAAGTCACGCTCTACGTAGAACGTCAAAATATTTGTTAACAAATGTTTGGCTAATGTATTATTAATTTTGTTTTTAAGTTTCTGGTGAAGTGAGATCGTCTGTAGTAATTGGAGGTTTCTGACAGTATTTCAGGGGGGACGAGGTAAATTTTAGTTGGACTCCCTCATAAATATTTTCTAAATACAATTTTAAATAGCTTGACTTTATAGAAATGTAGAATATATTAACTATTAAATATCCTTTGGAAGTTATGTAGTCAATACGAGGTGATTAAATGGAGTAAATGTGCTAAAAATAGCATTTGCTTCTGCGGGGGGATCGCCCCAGGGGCTCCTCAGGGATTCGGAATCGGCGGCAGACGGCAGAAACGCGTGCGGGCGTTGGTTGACGCAGCGTCCCGCTCCCCCCCATTTGCATGCGCCTCCCCGCCCACGCAAGAGGCACAAAGGCTGTGAGGTGTGCCCCTCGCCCGGCATCTTTGTCCGGCCTCGCGGACGGGGGCGGGGGCAGGGGCGGGGGCCGGCAGCGGCAGCGGCAGGTCGGGTTTCCAGCGGTGACGCAGCGCTCCAAAACAGCGAGGCGGCGTCGAACAAGGAGACGCCGCTCTCGCGTTGGCGGCTTCACGTGTTCTTCTCGCCGGCGGCTGTTTTCTGCCTCACAGCTAAAGGGTCTGATAAATGGAGCACGTGCGATGTGTACTCGGCGGTAATTCAAACAAGCGTTGGAGGTAAGGACGTTGCGTTGAGGCAGCCCTTTGTCAGGAATATCGCCAGTTTGAATCGACCAACTTTGTTTGAGCGTTTCCAGCGGCGACGCTCATTGCATAAAACATCTTTGAATTTAGCCAACAAGAAATCTACTTTTTTACGGCAAAGTTCAGAAAGGTCTTAAGTCGAATCATTTTGCTTGTGTAACTACTAATAAAGTATATGCAGTTAAATAAATTCACTGCAATGTCACCATCGTTCACTCCCCGTGAAAATTCCATTCTTTTACACTCCCATCTGAAGTTGAATTTGACGGACATACATCCTACAGGTATTTTTCGCTCATTACATACTTGAAAAGTAGTTCCTGTTCTAGCGTTTTGAAGAACGCCGAACGTAACAGCGCATTTTGCTCGCGGATCATTTCTACATAGTACTAATGGACCCGGCAATTGCAATGCTCCGCTATTGCAATGTATTACACTTTATTGGCTACTGGTCACGTGATTGTTAATTACGTTTTACGCTACGCTCTGCAAAAAATTTAATAGACGAAAGACTTTTTCTCGAGCGTGGTTCCGGATTAATAGTTACTGACAAATTTTAGGGAGAGAGGGATATTTCCCTCATTTCCTTTCGCGGAGCCACACCTGGTGTGTTGTATACTCTCTAATTCGTGAATCTTTATTTCGTATCTTATGTAACATAGAGCAACTTTTAGGTCTTTGAGAATCCTTGCCTTATTTTCTCGTTCTATTTAAATTTAGCGCTTACATTAAGATAGCAAATGCTGTAGGATGTGATGTTTCGACTTCTCATAAAACTTGTTTTTACATATCTGAACGGCAATCCGCATCGCTAATGAAATGCTTCGCCCTCTTACGGGCGACATATGGTACATTGTCGCAGGATTTCATAAAAAAGCGATAATTTTAACAACATTTTGCTCTAATTATAAATAAAATTATCTTGCGATAACAGGACGTCAGGACATGATCATAGTGACTGACTTAAGTATGTGTAAATGCAAAATTGCCATGGACGTGTGCAGCCTAAAACAAGTGGGGGAGGCAATGTTACTTCTGAGTCCTGAAGGGTTCCCCTTTCGTTTAATCGTTAATCGTTTATTTTCATGCAGCATATTTTATTTAATCCGTGAATTGAATATATTAATCGGAGAAACCACGGAAACCGTCGTCTCAGAGCAGCCGACCGCTCGACCTCTCTTCCACACAGCGGCTGAATTCGACGGAGCCACTAACCAGGGTCCAAAATCTGCCGCCGTTGAGGCTCGAACCCAAGGACCTCCTCGCCAAAGTCAGCGGCAATTCTTTGAACAAACATTTGTAACATTACCCCTGCTAAGGAACTATTGCATCGCAACGGTAGGTGGCAAATGCAATAGATACGGGAAACATATTTATAACATTGTTACTCTACGAAAGTGATTTATTATATAACTTTATTACACCGTTGTAAGATATGTGTACAACAGCTTGTTGCTGCCACTATTAATAAATAAATAATAAAATTCCCTCGTGTTAAAACTTACAATTGTGAGATGATGACGAAATAGGAATTATTATTATTATTATTATTATTATTATTATTATTATTATTATTATTATTATTATTATTATATTGTCATTGTGTATAACATTACACGACTTACCGCATGACTTGGAATCATACTAGATTTCTCAATAGGGAAGTACTGTATTTGTTCCGGCAATACTTGCATTGTTGTTGTTGTTGTTGTTGTTGTTGTTGTTGTTTTTTCATTCCTGCTGCTAGTTCACGGAAATGAACTCATAAACAATTTTTTCACACTTCTCGTCGCACCATAATCGCCACGCCAGCGTATTGATTAGAATTTATAATTTCTTCCAAGCGCGATGAAAACTTCATTTTACTCACTCCATTTGCATGCTTCAAAGAATACAACGCAACTTGAGATACCTCGTTACATATAAAAATACATGTAAGGCTAGGAACCGTTGATATTGTGCGGATTGTTGTATTGAAGTTCTTTAGAAGATAAAACAATGATCTCAATTCTTCGTACAGTGATCATTGGTATTCTTCTCACCATGGATCTCGCTGGAAGAGCATTGGCAGCAAACAGCCATCTCTTACCAGATCGTGGCACGAGTGGTGATGTTGGACCAAGTGACAGGAACAATGCAGGCAACGAAACTCACCATCCAGATGGCAGAATCCTTATTACTTTTGTGTTGGTGGAGAACATGTTTCAGTCGGACAATTTCTGCACAGAAGTGTGGCCACGATCGCCGCTTTTAATAGACCGTGTATTATACATGTTGGCTGAGCACACAGGAAATGTGGCAAATTGTCGTATGGTTAAACTCCTCGAAGACTATGATGTTCCAAAGTATGCCCTCGGTAATTTACTCAACGTTTTAGTGAAGCGGCGTACATATGTAAGTGGAGTTTTCTTTAGACTTCATCCTATTGATACAGAGAGTATTTGCATCATGGTGCACAGAGCACCTCCAAGAAACACCAGCATTCTGGAGACAGTGTCTTTCGCGGTTTGGATTATTCTTTTTGTGTATATTCTGGTGTTCTTCTTAATACTCGTCGTTAAATGTCGTCTGAGCTGCGGTAGAGCTTTCTTAGAAGTTACACGAACTTTTTTTATCTGTGGTTTTGATGAACGTTTTGGGCGTAACATGATGTGGCTCTCCATTCTCAGCTTTTTTGTGAACCTCAGAGCTGGATCCCTCACAGGATTCATTGTATCGCCAGCTGGCAACCAAGAAATCAATACTCTCGAGGAAGTCAGTAAATCAATTAATACCAAATACATCGATGTGAATGAAGCCATGCCGTTTCTTGTCCTTCTGTCTGAAGTGAAGCGAGATGTAGTAAAGCGTAATGTATTGAAGTATGGAACACCCGTGAACATTACTGACCTTCCTGCAATCATTCCGTCATCAGCAGCTGTATTTGGCGATTCAAAGGACCTCAATTTGGCAAGGCAACATGGAAGTAACCTTCCAGACGACTTCTTCGGTTATCATAGAGTCCAAGAATGCTTAGCCGAAGATGATTTCATATCTTTACTGGCGAGGAAGAACTGGCCCCACAGGCATTACGTGAATTCTTTCTTGCAGCATCTAGTGGAAGGAGGGCTGTTGTCCAAATTGAAAGAGGACTTAGAAGGGTTTCTTAGAATAACATAAATAATATTTATAAATATCATTTTGTAAACAAAATGTATCAAGTTTTTAATAAAATGTATTTTGTTGTTCAACAGTACCTACCATTTAATCACCTCCCGTCGATTGTTGCGAATGGGGCTAAATCATTATTGTGGAATATCGTTTTTTCGCCAAGTTCATTTCGGTTACGTGTTCCTAGTTCCATATTTGTATGATCTCCACTTATAAGATGTAATAATTTTCTGTTTTAATACTTTTGCCTTTTTTAATTTTTATTTCTAGGTATAGACATTGATCTTTAATTAATTTTCATTTTAATTGGTTTATAATAGTATTCGTTGTTTAATGAGGGACCTCTATCACGAACTTGGTTTTTATTAATATTCCCAGAGATGCTGAGAGCGAATATAAGGATACTGGCGGGTGCGAGACCTGAGAACTGGACTTCTTAAGACAACCACACACGAGCGAGCGCCGGTCTGCAGTCTCTCTCCCGCCAGAAGTAACTCTGTCGCCGCCGTATTGTTCCCTCAGTGGAACGGCGTCGTTGTTACACTGCAGACTTGAGAGCGGAGCTTGTTCGTGTATGGGCGGGGCTTGCGAGGAGCGACAAAGCCGCTACGCGCCGCTCGTCACGTCGCCTTCCGCCGCGGCCGCCTTTCCCCAGCGCCTGCGCTCGGGCGGGCGGGCGGGCTGGCCGCCGGGCTGGACAAGGTGAGGAGGAGCCCTTCCGCCGGCCGGTGCCTGGTGCTACGTGCCGCCGCGCGCGTCGCCGTGCGCCCGCTCCAGGCCGATGACCGCGGAGAGAGCCGCCTGACTCCGTGCCGGACCAGAGGTCACGCGGCTGTTGGGTCATCGGCGCCGGCGCGCCCACCGCGGCCGCTTCCAGCATCTTCGGCTGACGGAAGACTAGGCACAGAATGGACCCTGCACAATTTCTTGTCCTGTCAGCCGCTCCATCTAACGCCCCTGATGGGCACCTGAACGTTTCTCTTTTATCCTCACCCACCGCCAGCGCACACGTACGCAGACAGGCTGGTGTCTGGACCCCGTCAGAACGCTGATCGCCCTCGCGGCCCCCTCCGAATTCGAAGGCTTTCTAGGCCGATCCAATCGATGCGCCACTCCCATGCGCCGGGAGAAGCCCTCCTCTTTGCCCTGCGTTTCGGGCCACTGCCACGGCGAACCCGACAGCCCAGCAGGGGGATCCCTTGGCTCTCGACGTGAGTGCCGCCAAACCCTGGGCAACCTGAGGTTCATCTTCCCCGTCTGGACTTCCATGCTCTGATGTGGGATTCGGAGCATTCCGAAGAACGTCCAGCTCGATCCCGCCTAAACGTCGACGCGCCAGGGGCCAACTGGTGGGTTAGCGCGCGAACGCGACAACACGGAGCATAGCATCTACTCACTACCTCCGCCTCGAAGCTAACGGCGTGAGTGCCCCGTGACACTCAGGGTCCTCTCCACCAGAAGCTTCGCCCACTTACGTGAACGCGGATTCCCCTGCTAGGAACAGAAGCCAGCGTTTCGGCCGTCGTGCTGTGGCCTTCCTCAGGGCGAAATGCCGCAACGCGACGCTTCGCCAAGGACGAGTGTGAAGCGGAGCATGAGCAGTGGCAGCATGGCCTTTGCCTTCGAAGACTCGCTAATCGGGAGGTCCCGATGGTGGAGGATTTTCGCCATGAGATAGCTTGCATCGGTCTGATAAGTCAATAATTAGATAACTGCCTAGAGTATTGCCGACCAGATACTATATATCGACTATAAAATAACTACATATTCCCGCTAGTGGCTGGCGTATGACTTACCTGATTGAAAAATTGTTATAGAGATGCTATCTCTCAACCTTTACGTAGTGACAGAGTGTTAAAAAAATGGGTGGTAGTTTGTACTATAAGGTTAATGTATCGGCTAAGAGGATTCTAAAAGGAATGCTAAAGTATAGTTTCCCGGAAGGTAGTCGCATGGAATTCAGGAGATGGATCTTCTGAAAATTTGCAACTTTTGGGCAGATCGCTTTTCTTTTTAGACGTTGCAAACTAACTATAATGATCGGTGTGCGACCGAAAAGTACTTAATATCCTATTAAATAATAATATATCTAGTACCCAGAATATCATTAATTACTAAACAGTACTAATTCGTCACGTTACTATATTTATTTCTTAATCTAACATTTTAACATAAAAATGGTGTGAAGGGACTTTAGCTAGCTATCGGTTGCAGGAATAATGATTGTTATGAGTTGATGACAATGTAAAGTTTCCTTGGTTTACAATTTTTGTCACTATAATTTGAACACTTCCTAGGAAATCAGTTAAATGCGTGGTAATCGTAGCACTTTTACCTGCTAAAATTACGAAGTATTTTTTGAAATTCAGCGTATTTGAAAGAATAGGAAGATGATCAAAATAATACTTAATTACATCACTAACATTGATTTGCAATAATTTACAAAAATAATATTGACGCAATCTTAACAATATTTATTAAAATATACATTTCCCATGAAATTATCTTAAATATAATAAGTGTTACTTAATAGTTACATTACGCATATTGAATTAAACAAGACCTAATTACGGTCTTCTATGTATCCATGTATTTTTACATAAAATTAACAATTTTATATATTTTGTAAGCCAATTTCGAGGGACTCTATATTTTTTCGTACGATTTCATTAAAAATGGATATCTGTACGTGTCTCTTGGGAGAAAGAAAGAGAACACAGAGTACTTGTTTTAAGCATTTGCTGCTAATTTTTGCCTTGATCTATTAATGATAGCGTAAGTGGAGCACGTCATAAGATAGGCCCGTTGTTGCGACGTGCTTTGAGATGCCTCCTGTCGTTACGAGAAGTGTGGACGTGCATGCCGGCGCGCATCCCACGGCTCTTCCGCAAATCTCGTCTCCCGCGCGTGGAACGCCCCTGCCGTGTGCATGGCGCGTGACGTGTGGGCCAGCGCACCTTCCGAGAACGCCCCGAGCTCTCTTGGGTTGGGGTGGGGGAGTAATGCCTCCTACGCACGTCAAACGTACGCCTGATAACGACGGAAGAAGCTCGAGTAATCTTTTGAAATGGAATCCTGTTGGTACACAGAGGAATTGCTGCTCTTCGTGCGTAATTTCATTCGCTCAGTCTTACTCTTAGTTTTACTCTACCCGAAGAGCAAGCGATCTAACGCAATTGCTAAAATTTAACTTCGAAAAATGTTGTTCTCATTTCCTTTTGTTAAAGGAACCGAAGTATAACTTACCTTTCAAACATGATATTTTTTTGTTACCAGCAGAGTTGGCTCAGTTAGAGCCTGCTTTGTTGCCTCTGGCCGGGAGATCTCGTTGCCTAGAGGAGAACTGTAGAGGCCGACTGCTTTGATGCGCAGTTTCCCGAGGTTTCTGCGATCAACGCCAGGCGAATGCCTGAGCAGTTCCTTGCGGGTCTCGAACCACGCGCACTCTTTCCTTTTTCACCCGCTCCCCTCCCCTCCTCTTTCCAAACAAACACGCGCACGCACACACTTGCACACCTGTCGGGAGCTTAGAGCTCATTGCGGCTGGCTTTTCCTCACCGAGGGGAGATGTACGGGGAGGGAAACGCACATACGTGTATATCGGCGCGTTATCTCTCGTTTCACCTCCTGGGGTATAGCACGAAGTACACTCTGGGGACCTACGACCAAAGTAGCTGACGCATAAGGGAGAACGAGATGCTCGCTCACTGACATTCTTATCCCTTCACGAATGCAATCGTCTTTCCTTGATTTCAGTCCCCTGATTACAATATCTGTATTATAATTTCCAATGCGCGCAGATATTGAAAGAAAAGAATGCGCCCTCCGGCCATGTGTAGTTTCGTTAGATAGATAAAAATGTAAAAACAAGTAAACTGTTTCCGTTTTCATTGAAAAATGAAATATTTGATTGCGATATTCCGCCATTTTCTCCCACCGAATTATCATACTCAGTGCGTCACTGCTTACAACACAGTTGGCGTCAAAGGACAACAAGGTTCCAACAAAGCGGTCACTCGACATTAAATATTTGCCATTTACGAGTTTCGTTATGAAACTGCAACTTTTGTACATTATTGGCATGTAAACAACTGTTGTACCATGTTAATAATGTATTATATTATTGCAGTATTCGTGAAAACTGTTTTTGTGAAAATGTTTAATTGAGAGAGTAGGCTTCAGCAGCCCTAGTCCGTAACTATTTGGCTGTCCGGGAGACGTCTAGGACGTGGCGTCTTCCGAGCAGCCAAGTAGTTAAAAGTTATTAATTTATTGTAGTGATATACGAGAGTGTTTTATTATTCTCGCACAGAATGCGTGCTACTTTTTGGAAAACTATTTGGTGTAGTTTCGTTCAGTAGCATTTTTTGCTGCTGCAGACCCTATATAATTTTCCAAGGCAGTGTTGTTGTAGATAATTTGTCTAAAAAGATACAATTATAACCATAACTGAATATGTTGTACATCACACCCCTCAGTTTTGCACATACTCAAGAATTTAAAAAAATTAAATGCAACATTTTAATTTTATTGCTTTGACATATCGTATTATACAATTATTTTAAATGAAACTACACCTTGTGCAAAGCGTTGTAAAGTCACGTTGTTTCTAACCACATCCTTTGTATACATTGGTATGGAAAAGCCGATCGTTCACAGTTTCGTAGTAGTGGATGTATATACGTGTACGTCAGTGAGTCTTCTTTCCTTTGGTTAGCTTTGGCTTCTCTTTACTTCCTCGCCGTTCTGGGCGCTCACGTAGTGAAGAGGAAGTGTTGTAATGGTGCGGCACAAATCGGGATTTTTCGACAGAAAAACATGTTGTTGGGCGCTGGTATCGAAGTAGTGGAGAAGTCTTGTTCCTGTACGTATAAATTGCTTCCTCCAATACGTTTTGAAATCAGAATTCACATTTGATACTAAAAGAGTGGTTCACCACAACGTGTATATCTGTCACTCCGTCCGTCTGTGGTAAACGCTAGCGGCTAAATCAGCGAGAGGACGTTTTTTCCAAAATTGATATTTGTCGATCGATCTGAATGAACTCAAGACCATGTAAGTTATAATTTTGTACTCAAATAAGTAATTGAACATGTATTTTCATGTAACTTTCTATGCTTTAAAATGGATGAACCAGACAACTTTTATTTGTTTAAAACATGTTTTATTATGAACCTGAAAAGCATAAATAAACGTTTTTCTATCCAATCGGACGAATGGATTTACAATGTAGGTCTGAAGATGTCTTTGTAAAGGAGTAATTTAGTGTCATTTTTAAAAAGGATGATGAATTGATGAGTGTTATTAGTTGATTGAATAATTTTGATGAGATTTTAAGATGAGATGAGATCTGTGTCGTCTGCTTGTAAGGTTATGCTGTGGGATGATCTGAATTATAAATAAAACTTTTTAACGTGAAAATATAAGGCAAAGGCCCCACGCTAAGGTAGTGATAAGTAACGAATGAAACTGATTGGAGCGGTGTTGGGATTGGATGTGATATGTAAATGCATCCCGTCCACACCTCAACCGCACAGAGAAAACACACTTGCCTTATGCCAGGCATATCAATGTCGCTTATTTGAGTTTGCGAGAAGTGAGTCCAGAGAAACCGGCGCGAATATTAAAAGTAATCGTTGTACAAAGTTTGCCGGGGGGCGGCACAACCCTGGATTCCAGGCCCGTAACGAACTGCGGAGAGGTCAGTTGATAGTTATTGCCCCACATTTAGCGCTATTTATTTGCGTGTCATTCGTACGCGAGCCTCGAAACCCGCAGTATTCGACTCGGACGCAGCTGCAAGTCCTTGCGCAATCCCAACATCCTAACACTTGCACCTTTTATACGATGGGTATGTTAATCCCTAAGCCTGGAGGCTTCTATTGGGAAATTCGCTGCAGCCGATCGTGATGTGGCGCGGAATAATCTCAATGTGTGTCGTCCGGAGCAGCTGTCACGAGGCGCGCGCAGCGAGGAGCGCCTTGGCGTGCGCGCGGAGGAGCTGATCGAAGGCGCCGGCTGCCTCACTCGCTGGGGGAGGGGGACCAAATGTTCATTCCTGGTTGCAATGGAAGCGCTACATAAATGTAAAAACACACCATGTTGAAGTAAAGATCTTTCAACTAAGAAGTAATATTTCTCTGAGCACTCTACCTTCCTGGTCCTATCTTGTTCCCTAGTGCAATTAGTATCTCATGTGTATGCTGATGCTTTCTGTTCGAGTAAAGTCTGCTTCCTTGAAGAAGGTCATTGTCTGTAAAAGGATTTACACGCTCCAGGAGGTTTTATTGACTCAAGGAGTATGATAAATAATTGTCTTAATGCATTACAGTAAGAGTGTAAAGTATACATAAATATCCTTTTTAATATTTAATTAATATTTTTATTCTTATTTTGCTTACTTGTACATCAACAACTACAAGGTGAATATTACGCCCTCTTTCCACACATTGAGTCACCGAGTTAAACCCGTAAAATGTAAATATTAATTGAATTCAAGTTACAACACATGAATGACCCGCGGTAAGAGAAGCGCTGTGTACATCATCAACCATGAATGACAGAGTACTTTGTCCGCTGCTGGAGTCGGCGGGCGGGGACACAGAAGCGACGAAGGAGGCAGAGACAACGGAGCGTGCGCGGGGAGACGCTGGGGAATTGGGTGTCGGCGGCGAACAAAGAAGCACACCACACCCGCGGCTCAACAATACTCTCCCTTATAGGAAAATGACAAATACTATGTGAAATTTCAAAATGAGTTATTGAAGTTGGAGAATCATCTTTGAAAGGACACTGCGAATGGCAGAAGCGATAGTTCCTGAGTTGCTGAAGTTGTCGCAAGCGGTACCGTAGAAATGTCGGAGAAGGCGCCAGCGAGGCGAGGTGTTTGCGACGGAGACCGCGAAATTCGATGACGGTGGCGACGCAGCCGGGGAAGGCGTCACGAAGACGGCGCTGCCGTCGCCTTCACTCCTTCGCCAGCGCCTTCCGCCGGCGCCCCTCCCCCCCCCCACTCCCACCTCCACCCCCGCGGTGGCTCAGCGCATCCGCTGACGGCCCTGCTGTGCCTCTGGCCGGGAGCCCTAGGGTCGAGTCCCGGCGGGGGCAGGGTTTCCGATACGAGCTACACAGCTAGTAGATCGGGTTCAGTCGCTGTCTGGAGGACAATCCTACCAGCCAGCTGTTCTCATCGGTAGTTTTTCGTGATTTCTCTGATCAATACCAGGTGAATACCAGACGATTACCCTAACAAACGGGCCATGGACGAACTTTCCTTCCCATTGCTTGCCGTATAGTTACCCTTACTTACATACGCTCACATTTACATGCACTACACTAACCCAAACGCAGGAGGCCGGTCGGGAGCTTAGAGCTCCTCCCGGCTGATACGAAACCCTGCTGGTGGGAGATACCTGGTTGGTAAAAATCCGCCAGCGGACGGTAGGTCGGCGCCGGATCTCACAATCCAGCGGGGGAAGATTACTGTAACCGCCCGAGAAAAAAACACGTTCTGCATTGACGGGACTAATGAGCTCTGCCGTAGACGCGCCGGGAATCACGTATCAATCAAAGCCACCGCTTCCGCCCGAGTGTCTCGTGCGCGGCCGCCGCCGGTGCGGGAGCGGGGGAGCCGCTGGCTGCGGAAGGCGGGCTACGTGGGCCAGCTGCGCGCCAGCCTCGCCACTTTCGGCGCCATCCGCAGCGTTGGCGGAGAAATAAGCGGCGGAACGCGTCCGTCGGCGAGCAGGGCTGGAAACGTTCTCTGCGGTTGTCTTGTGGAGTGCTCTCGTTTCCTTTCAATTCTAACAGAAAGCAAATAGGTTAAAGGACGTTTACAGGAAACTAATCTAAAAGCACGGCACTCCCTACACTGAGCACGCATGAACATACACAAAGAGTCTTCTTCTTTCTGAAGATTATATTCTTCTAAACTATTGTCCCTTCTTATCTATCCTATATTTTGAATATTCAATATAGTTTTCTTAAACAATGTTCCTTTGCCATTTAGTTCTCAATGTTTATTAGCGTATATATCTAAAAATCTGAGTAGATTTTAATTATTTATTGTTAAGATCATATTTCTTGATGTGTTATTATTATTATTATTATTATTATTATTATTATATTATTATTATACATTGTTTGGTTCACATGTTCAATGCCGTCTGTACTGCTCGTGAATGCCGCCCCAACATATTCTTCCCCCAAATATTTCTAGTTGTCTCACTGCGTTCTTCCCAACAATACCAATTTACGGAAATTTTAGTGTTTCTGAAATTGCTTTTAAATTTATATTTTGAGTTTTCTGAGTTTTTAATAAGATCGCTAATGCAATTATTTTCACGACAACTTACAAGAAGTATGAAAGAAACTTGTGGGTTTTCTTGGAAAATTAAGTGTTATTCCCTTGACGGCAAAGCCAACTAACAGGAAATCTCTATGAATCACAAGGAGAGGTGGTTGCCATGAAGTTTCATAACTGTTAACTACTAATGTGTTTCTGTAGAAAACAGTTTCCTACGAGCTGTTACCCGACTTTCCAAATGAAACATCAGAAACGTAGGAACACATTTTTTTAATATTGCGAATCACGCCCCGGCTGATGCAATACCAACGACATCTGAGAAGCAGTGTTCCTCCGACGTAATCACACATGCACATCAGATCCTCGGTCCTGAGGTCAACAGAACGTCAGGCTCACGACACTCGACAAGCATTCATTTCAAATTTGGAATTTGTATCCCTCATGAATCAGGACAGTTGTACAACCATCTCTTCGAACTCACAACTCTTTCAACAATTTCGTAGCTTACACGCCGCAACATCTTTAGCCAACCGACTCAACTCGTAATTTGCGAGGACGAGGAGAATGATAGTACCCAAGGGAAGACAATTTCTTCGAGGTTTCGTGGAGGTTTTGTATTATCACGTTTTTCTCGGACCTGAGAAAGAGGGAATGAATTTCAGATAACTTGTATTTAGACATTTCATTTGTAAAGTTAGCCTTATTATTAAAAAAGTAGCTACCCGTGCGAGAACTGTCGCATGCTAATGCCCATCCCGTTCCCTATCCTTTCCATTAAGAAGGAAAGTTCTTAATGAACCGTGTTTATTTGTTTAAAAAATTGGAATTGTTATGAGGGACAGAGGGGGGGTTTGCTTGGGTGCAAAAAGTGAAAAATTACCATACATGTTTACTAAAAAGTATTGTATTATTTTCTGCATTCTTCCGTACCTCAGAAAAGCAACTCCGAGCCAGAAAATAATAAAATTAATATTTTCGCCTTTGAGTCATAAATTCCATTTGTTACCATTAGAAACAATTCAATAGCCTTAGACTTCACTTCGGTACATGGGAATGTTAGTCAAACGATGTTTACGTATTGCATATCTTCGCGAACCGACACCTTAAGATTAGTAACAAACGGTTGTTCATTTACCATGAGTATACAGCTGGGCATTGATGTACAGAATTCCTGATACCGCCAATATTTAAAACGTGCGTCTGGATTGTGTTCGTTGACAGTTGTCGAGTGACTAGCGCTTTTCTTTCTACAATATTCGTATTTTGCTTTTTTAAATTCTGTTTTTTTTAAATCGTTATTATTGTAGGCTCTCGCGTTTTTGATTTTCTTGTTCATTTCTTTTAAGCTATTTTACCTTATAAAATATTTGAAGTAATTATTCAATGACAGTCAGCTTTTCGCTTTTCATGATAGTCACAAAAATATTAAAAAAGCTTTTTACTCTTGAAATGCTACCTGACTGAACACGCTGACTTGAAAGTTTCACCAAATCACTGCTGATAACGCAAATACTGGTACAGTGAAACTCAAACTCAACGTAACAAGACACGTCTTCACTCTTCACTGTACACCCACATCCCGCCGCAATTAGGTACCCAGCACTTGTAGACCTCGACAAGACGTTAAATGAATGTTGTCACTCTACGCCTAAGAAACAATCTTCATTGGTATCAAACAACTATTTCTAGTTGCTGCGAGAGCGAATCTTGAATTAATAATTACGCAAGTCAACCTCGTCAGTGTGCGCAAACCACGGTGTACACAGAAATTGTAAATAGTATAAGATAGGGGAATCTAAATCCAGCGCGCCCAGCCATTTTCAGGGGCCAACCTGTAACGGGCCGTAAGTTTCTGCAGGTTTCAAAGGAGGCAGGGAATGCTGAAGTGCGCGGGTGGGACCACTGCGGTGGCCGAGGCCCTGCGGCTGGGGCCGTCGACGGTCGGCCAGTCCGGGCCCCTCGCCGAGGAATTTAGCGATTAGCGGTTGGAGAGCCATTGCGCTTTTGTTCGGCGATGCCTGCTCATGCAGGAGACCTCGACGTGTGGACACAGTTGTGGAACCGTTTGCTGGAACCTTCGCGCTCTCGCAAATGCGATGATGTATTTTGCCGTGCGTGGTTAGAAACTATTACTACACGCTTATTACCTAGCTAGTAAAATGCAGCGGCAATTGCTCTGTTGTTGCACTTCCGCAAAAGTATAAATGTTTTCATTTTGTAATTGTGGAGTGAAAACACGGAGAAACCACTTATCGTTATATTAATTCAAATATCATCTTCCATCACTTCATAATTGCCCATGAAGAATAAATGTTGCTTCCGTGTGCGTAATTTGCAACATTCTCTTCGGGTTATGTCTCTTGTAGATAAAAGACACATTAAAGTGTATCCATTAGCAGAATCTCATACAAACGTTGCTAATTTTCTCAAAGGAAAATAAAGTTATCTCGACGCAGCAAATCCATGTGTTTTCCTTAAGCATTATAACGAAATAAGCTTCCCGTTGCTATATTAAATTTTTCGGCTGACCTTTTATTCTTCTCTCCTACATCTTTACAACTAGTTAAAGCACTCGGATTACAAACCGTTTCTCTTGCTCTTCCTATTTGAATAATGGAGGTGTTTTTTCGCCGTCACCAATTTCTCTTTGCATTAGCAGATTCTCTTTTTCCCCCACCTCTGACACTGAGTGCCACATCGCCTGCAGGCAGCTGTTGAGCCCTGAGCCACATTTCTCAATAGTCATCTAATGGCCTCTGGTGATGAGATTTGAGAATGTCTACCATATCGTGCAAAGAAGCGTGGTAATAATTTTGGCCTGTAAAAAAGGAGAAACTCCTGTTCACAAGCTAGGGCAATAACCTACATTTTGGGGCATTGAAATCACGTAACAATTTGTTTTTTATACCTAAATCGGAATGAAATATGTTAAGGAGAGGGCTGAAAGTTCTTTGTTGTAAAAGTCGTAAATGAAAAGTGTATTTTGAAATATGAAACGTTTAATATCAATTAAATAAATACTAAAATATTATTTTATTCATTATTACTTTTCAAAGGAGGGTTGTTGAGTTTTCTGCTACCATTTCCTCTCCTCCTCTGCCTTCCTCTTGGCTTTCCTCTTTCTTTTTCATTTTCATTTCTTGGGACACTCCCAAAATGCACTTTACCATTACTCTAAAAAGTATCACATAAACCTGTTCACTGTCATCAGCTGAGGTTGGACAAGGTGGCACGGCTTAATACGATCATAACGAGAATTGATGTTAATTAGAACACAAGGACGGCAACGCCGCCTGGACGCCGTGTCGTGACTGATGGAGAAGCCGTGTCCAGAACGCTGAAGGAGCAGATTGCCAATACCTCCGTCGCGAGGCGCGCGCCGTGCTCTGCAATTGGGTCACTGCGTTTCCGCCTCGACTGCAGGTTATCGAGTGCTTCAATCGCTCGACGCAGCTCGCACGTGCCATGAGAGTCCATGATACCATCACCAAATATATTGACCGTATACATGTACTGCGTGATTGCAAGAGTGAATGTGCGTATGAACGCGTGCGTGCGTGTGTGTGTTTGAATGTTATGACATACTAAATCATTTTCCCTGTAAATATCGCTGTTTTTACACTTGTTCTCGAAGAATACTTACAAATGTAATGTCCGTATAGTTATAATTTCTCGAGTTTTCAACGATGCATTTTATATTATCCCAAAGCTTTCTGCCTTGCTGCTTCCTAATGTAGATACTTTACATAGAAAGTTGTCGCGCGCGTTCGGTCGTTATTGCCTCACTCTACGCCCTTAAAACCTGCATTTCGAGGTCCATTATCATCTATAAAATGAAACACAATTATTTCTGAAAATTCCTTGCGTTTGTGGAGCTCTTCTTGGATTCTACACTATCTGACCTGTGTCCAAACTCTCGAATTCTCTGAAGAATGAATTTTGACTATTTTGTACATCGAAGTACCATTTGCATGCTACTGGGGCTACAATGGTAACACATAGTTTAGGGCGTCACGGTACCACGTGTCAATGTGTTCACAAGAGTCCAAATGGAAATAATACTAAATAGGTGAGCCAACGTTTGCTCGGTCATCAGTCATATGATTCAAATGACAATAAGCGCCGGTTGCGTGAGGCTCGTGGAATAAAAATCCGCTATCACAGAGTTCTTGAAGGAGTAATGTGGCTCGCATCTTGTACAGTGCATCCAATGAGCTCCAGATGTAGATCCCCTCACGGGACGTGGATCCTGTGTGAGAGAGAACTTTTAAAATGGTCCTTGAGGCTTTTCGATGTGTATATATATATATATATATATATATATATATATATATATATATATATATATATATATATATATATTAATATTCTCAATGCAAGTAAAAAATGTTGGGGCATGGGTAAAAGTGATGTCAAACAAACTAAAAGAGGCCGTTTCAGTGCATCCGCTGCCCCGGCGCCGCGCCGGTGGCCTGACGCAAGCGCTCGCCGTGTTCGCAGGCGCATTCCGCGCCGCGTGCGCTGTCGGTTCCGCGAAGGGCGTGAGCTGGCCGGGCCCGCGCCGCCTTGCGCCTCGGCACGTGCTCTTTCCATGCTCTGCCCTGCCCTCCCCTCCTTCCCGCGCCCCGAAGCGATCGTTCGTTCCATTCACGACGGCCAGCTTCCTCGAAGTTTCGTGGGGTGATGGAAACATTTCGTGACTGCTTGGAAATGTGATCAGCCTTACGCTGTGATGTCTGTATGTTTCTAAGATTCTTTTCGATTTTTCTTCATTCGAGCGAGTGGTTATCCTCCGCCCTCGCCCGGGCAGCGCAAAGCCACCGTCTGGTCTCCCGACCTGTGTGGTAAAGTGGAGCATGTGAGTGTGTGTGTGTATGTGTGTGTGTAAGGGGTAAAGATAGGGCAAAGAAGAGGAAGTTGAGATGGTGCGCATCCATGGCCGTTTGTTAGGGAACTTAGGCACTGTTTTGGCATTCGCCTGCGTTGATCGGAGGAATCCCATAAAACCAGCGAAGAGAGGAGCCGTCCGCTAGGATCCGCCTTCAGAGAGAAGCTGAATTGGACCTAGCTATCCAGCTAGTGTCTCGCACCATACTGACACCATCGGGACTCGAACCATAGTATCTCCCGGTCAGAGGCACTGCAGTGACATCAGTTTACGCCCTGACGCGGATTTCATTGTATTACAAAATTTTGCTGTGAGTTATGAAATATTGCGATTTTAATTAATAGCGTTGGGTCGATATCTCCATTTCTTTCTCTTCTTTATTCTTGCAGAAGGCAGACCACTTAAAATGTGTAATGGCCTTGTGCCTTTGTCTAAAATATTCTTCGTCGTATTTGACTGGCCATAAAGAAGACAAGTTGGTGACGTAAGAAATATGTTTGTCTTAGCAATGTGTGCTTTACATTTCACGTGTATTGTGGAAGACACAAATGAATTACGAATATTAAACATTTCATATTATCTGAACTTTTCTTTTGGAAAGAAGCTTATATCGCCTTCTTCTTTTCCTTCATAGTACTAAATCCATATCATAATACTAAATTAAATGTCCTGTTTTACTGCGAGCAACATGTTAGCTTGAATAAACTCTTAAATCAAAATTACGTTGAGGTAGTCCTTTTGCAATCCCTTGCTTCGATGGCCCCCCGAACCGCCCACGCTCTGAGCGTTGCCCAACCGGAAGCTCCGAGGGCGAAGCCGCAGCCGACGACCGCAGGCCGCGGGGCGGTGCGGCCTCCCTCGCGCGCTTCACAGCTCCCAACTGACCCCTTCAGCAGTCAGGCGAATTTCTCTTAAAATGTTGATGGCCATATTTCAGTAGCCTTCATATGCTATCGGTTTCCCAAATACGCAGAACTTTTGTTATAGAATAAAGGATTATGTTGATGATTGATAGTATCAAAAAGACAGTGGTACTTTTGGAACACTTTATTACAAGTATTTGGTTTATATTATTTTATTATAAACCAAGTTGAACACTAAAATATATTAAAGTTTAAATGTAAGCCACAATAAGGGAAATTCGTCAAAAATGCAGAATAAACATGCAATGTTACAATGTAATAATGAAAGTTGAAACTAATGAAAAAATTCCAAAGATATTAAAAATGAACTTGTTTTTTAAAAAAACACTAAAATTGACTAATAACTACGTAAAAACTTCAAAAGTCAAAGGTTAAGTTTTTTCATAAGTTAGCAATCCGAATGTAAAATGTGAGCAGTCATGAAAGTCCGGACTTTGATGATGATCACATTGCGCACAGGATGTTGAGATCCTGACAAAAAGCTGAAGCGATTTTGCTAATATTTACGTTGAGACGTGATGTCATCTGCGCGCTCGGTTTAGCGGTCTGCTTTGTGTCACTGCGGCCCTGTGCAGACGGTCGCTCGCGAAGAATTTAGTGCGCACTTGCTTGCTTTCACACGTCAGTTATCTCTGCAGCTGAGCGATGGAGAAACTCTACGGGCGTTCCTTTTTGTGGTGATGCAACTCGTATCTTGGCGGAAAAAAACGTAAGAATGCTGTTGCAGTTCTTAGGAAAACGTGTTTTTCATTTTCGATGTCTGGAACTTATCTAAAGAGATGTCTAGAATCAATGGAATACTAAAGTAGCTTTTCCATCGTTATTAAATTTGGTACTCTCATATTTTTATTCATTTGTATCATTATTGATTAATTTGGACTTAATTATTGCGAAATGCAACTTGTTAGAAGAATAAAGTTATTTTTTTAATTCCTTGATTTGAATTAATTGATTCAAATCATCACCATCCTTTCGTAAAAAAAGTGTTTCAATTCAATTTTTGAAAACTGTCCCTGGCTTAAATTTTATCTGTCTGCTCGTCCTGTCAACGAGAGGCGACACCTGAACCGGGAAGGGCAGAAGGGGCGGGCGCGGCGCCGTGGGGGAGAGCGGCAGGGGGAGAGCGGAGGCAACAGCGAGGGGTGTAGGGGACGGTGTGGGCGGGAAAGGGGTTGCTGAAGTCCGCTTATAATGCCGGGCCTGGATCAACGCTCGTAGGACTGGACCTCTGAATGAGCCACGGACTGCTTCGCGGGACGAAGGTCCCCTCGCCCTTCCAAGGAGCAGGTGCTTGTCGCGCGGGGCACCACGTCCGCTTTAGTTTCACCCTGCTCCAAGTACGGTTGCCAGCATCCGCGATTGTGAATCATAGCCCTGAAACGAAATAAACAAAGAAGTGTTTATTTTAGTTAGAGGCGGCGTTCGAGTTCTTAGAATCAAGGTTCCGATGAGTTAATTAATCATCAGATAGAAGAAAAACTTTCCATCTATGCTGCAGAAGCTAGTATGTCAGGGAAGCGGGCAAATCAGGATTGGCGGTAATTAAAAATATTCTAGTGTTTTATTGTGGATGTAACAGGACACCAAATGAAATTCAGTATGCAAAAAGCTATCTCTCTTTGCTTCAATTCTATTACGTCGCTCTTCAGCTGCTAGAATGATTTTGTTTCGGACTTCATTCTACTAATTCGCGCCGAGTCTACGAAGTGTTTGAGAATCCGAAAGACTTCCTAGTCATCAAGAGCCGTCTGCAGCCGCTGATCGCTATCAAAGCGTAGTTGGTTGCCCTGAGAGACCTCGGTTGTTTACCCACCTCCTTAGGCGAGCATTGACCTCCCCCACACGCCTCCGCCATGTGGACCACTGCTATAGAGTAGTTAGTACATAGGGCCCAACATTAGCAACTTCGGCCCGTTGCGCACGTCAAGTTTTCTGCTCCCTCTCCCTCTCTTTCCAGCTGCGCGTTCCACGCGGGCCCCGCCCCCGCCCCCGCCCCCGCCCCCGCCCCCGCCCGCCTGTGCCGCCGAGCGCGCCCCCTCCACCGCTCGCTCCGCCGCCGCCGCCGCCGCCGCCGCGGCGCGCGAAGTTGTAAACAGTCCGTTCCCGGCCGCGCTGCCGCTCGCGTTGCCGCTCCGCCTGTGCCGCCGCCGACTCGCGTGGCGATCCGCGTGCCATCGAGGCGTCCGCCGCCAGCGCCAGCCGATAGCCTTTGTTCGCGTGCAGACGCGCGTGTCGTCGCCCTGCGCCCGCCAGCTGAGCGCCTTCGTCGGCTGAGGAGTCTTCGGCGCTGCGCTCGCTGTGAGTGTTTTGTTTGTTGGGAGTGGGTGCGGCGAGGCCCGACGTGGTCGGACCGCGTGTGACTAGCGGATGTTTACATCCCGTCTGCGTCTGCGTCGTCGTCGTTGTCGTTGTCGTGATCGCCGCCGCTGTTGTCGTCAAAAGGTTTTTTCCTTGTACTGGTGTAATTTTGAGATGATAATTGAACGCAGAGTGCCGACTAATAGTGTACTGTCTACAAAGTGCCAATGTGCTTGTAAGTTTCTGTTCACATGAAAAACCGTTTGCCAAAAGATGGACATTAACCAATGGTAATTGAAGCGCAATTTGGAGAAATCAAAACAAATTGTGATACAAGTTGCATTTAGCTGTTGAGAACAATAACAGCTAACAACTGAATGTGAATTAATTCGAATAAATCCACGATTCATTCTGAACATTGCAATATTTATATCTTATCAAAACAATTGTGGTTAACGTTGGATTTATACATTTGTTCAAACAAAAATGAGGCTTCACTAATCATACATTTTTATTTTGAATTTTAGACACATATTTCGTAAAATGCTAACTTTGAGTTTCAGCTGTCATTTGTGCCAATGGATGCTTAAAGTTTCTGATAATTTGAGTACTTTTCTACAAAGTTGAACGAGATTCTCAAATCGAAACACCAAGATATAAGTCATATAGTAATAACATTTTTCAAAGGTCAATATTTAGCTTAACAAACACGCAAAACAACCTTATTGTCATTATCATAGATTTATTTCAGATAAGTGTTCTTTATTAATGTTTCTGTATCCCCGTATTTCTGATTCATAATCACATAATTACCTGTAAACATCACGTATTTTTTGCATTAAGGAAGCAGTAAATACATTTTCCACTAACAAAACAAGATTTAAAATCCTTATCAGTTCATTGTTTTATTTAAGGAACTGCAACTCTTTGCCAATTATACGAAAAACAAGAGACGATCTCTAAATCATCCGAGGGACTATGGAAAATTGAACTTTAATTTTGTAATGAATACATTTGTATGTAATTAACCAATATAGTAATTTAATATTTTGCCAACTTTTTTGAGAAGAATGACACGTTTCTTGGAAATAGTGTGCACGATGAGAGTAATTCTAAGTTATGTGAAGCCAGGGGATTATAAAGATAATAAAATTCTATTTACCGACCATTTGGTCAGTAATTGTAAAAACTCGTTGAATGACAATAAATAATAACATTTCTGAACTGTTTCATAAACTTGCAATATACCAAGTCTTATATTTTAATTAATAAAAAAATATTTGATTATATTTCTAATTCCCAGTTTTCGTGAATAATCTACTCTAGATGAAGAAGGCTCTTTGCTTGAGAGGACTTCCATTAAATTCTCGGCTATCCGGGAGACGCCGCGTCGTTGGATTCGAGCCGCGGAAGCTTACGTGTACACAGGACTTCGATTGACCAAGAAAGCATGCCAGAGACGCCTTTACGGTTACTAGATTTTGGGGAGTGGTCAGGCCGTATCTCCCCTTCAAAAATCGGGCCAGCGAGTGGGAGGGCACGAAATGCAACACTTTTAAGTTAAATGCTGCTGTAATTTCGTAAACAAAGGAATCCACTTGATTATTTTAATTTCAAATTTCAATTCATTTAATTTGAGAGTAAAGGTGTTTGATTAAAATGGCCATGCGAACCACACACCCAAGTTTGAATTGTAGCTTTTTTCCCCATAATGAATTTCGAATTATCATTTCAGTTTTACCTCCCCGGTATTTTGACCCTGTAAATGAACGGGCGCAGAGCCAAAACAGCGGGGCCCGGAGGTCGAGCCGGGTCAGCTGGTGCGCCCCCGCCGCGGCGACCACCTGCGGATCCCGCGAATCGCCCAGCGCCGGTGACTCGGCTGAGGCGCAGCCCGGCGCAGCCTGGCGCAGGCGCTCGCACGCGCCGAGAACAGCCCGAAGGCCAGGCCGCTGCGCGCCTCCTCGCTCCAGCGGCGCGTGCCGTTCGCATTTTCTCCTTTCTTTCCTTCCCGTTCAGTCCTTTAGACCTTACATTAGAGAGGTGGCTCACGGCAGCAACTGATGGCACTGCAGGGCCTCTGCCAGGGAGGTCCTAGGTCCGAGTCCCGACGGTGGCAGGATTTTCGACACTAGTTTGTCAGCTAGGCCGAATTCAGTCGCTCCCTGGAGGAGAATTCGTGCGGCCGGCTGCTCTGATCGGTAGTTTTCCGTGTTTTTTTTCGATCAAAGGCAGGCGTCTCCCGGAGCAGCTCCCTAACGAACGGGCCACGGACCCCGTGCGATCTTTCCTTGCTCTTGCTTTTGCTATCCTCCCCCCGCACACGTCCATTTACACCAACATGCACTGCACCACCACACATGCCGAGAGACCGGTGGGAACGTAGAGCTTGCCACGGCTGGGGTGACGTCCCGCTGGTGGGAGATATCTGGTTGGAGGTTACCCGCCGAAGTCACGTCGGCGCCAGATTTCGCCATCCAGCGCGAGATCATCTCCACCTCCAGAGGAAAAACACATGCACTACACTAGGGACTAAAAACTTCAGCAGTTGCCGCGTCCGGAATCACTAATAATCAATTGACCATTGTATACATTACTGAAATAACTTCCCTTGAATAAAAGTAAAAATACAATTTTCTTCTAAATCTGGTAATATAGGCAGAGCGTCAAAAAAAATGTTGGCCACTTCCAAAATGCCTGGAGAGAAAATACGAAATACACAGCCAAAAGCACAATATAAAATCAGGTGCGTCGAAACAAGCGTATAAACGGTAAGGGCTTCTTGCTAAATAAGAAAATTAAAAGAAAGATTCTATTTCTTGAAACATTTTATGGATAACCTTTGTATATGCTCTTTTACAACTGTATTTGATTTTTCGTAAGTCTTGCTAAATATACTAATTCAAACGAAGCGATAAGGCGAAGGTAATGCGTGCAGAAAAGCAGAATTTTAGAGGGTGAAACTATTAAAATGCAAGAAAATTTTAAAGAAATATTTTATATAAATATGCAATGTTGTATAGCAACAATTTTTTTCTGAACTATTTTTTTATTTATAACTTTGTCACGTCCGTAGTTTCTTACAATGTATATTTCGGGTAGTTTCGTCTTGGGAAGTGGTAAAGGTATTTCTTAACTTGCCAGTGAGGTAAATGCGGATGTTGAATGAGTTGTATTAAAACTGCATAATAATTTTTTTCAAGAGTTTGCTATTCTTCTCTACTTACTTGCTGAAATAATCTATTATAAATAAAATTATCCGCAAAGAATTGTAAACAATAATTCATGGAGACTCTATTTAGAGATCTCCAAAAGCCTTTTTATTTCATTGGAATCCGCAACCAGTAGCGTTGTTTGGTGACGGTTCTCATGGCTACAACTCTATTGACTTGTTTCCAGACGTCGCCGACGACCCTCGCGCGGCCCGTGGTCGATGTCACGCTCACCTGCACTTGTTCCTGACTCCTCCCGTCAAGTCCACTCTTCTCTCTTTAAAATCCCCACTGCTTAATTCTAATGTTTAAGATGCCATAGCCATCCCCTTCGCATCATCTTCTTTTGGAAATACTCGCTGCTATCAACAGAAAATCTGTACGTCTGAGCGTTGTAATATCAGCACATTTTGCGATAAAAATGTATTGTAGGAACGATGTCCCCTTCTTTCGGATCTTCGAAGGCATCCAGCTTATGCAATAAGCAGAATGAGTGATGTTTATGCTTGATAGCATTGATCTTAGGTCACGTACGTGAAAAAAAAGTTATTGAGATCCATCTTTTTGTAGTTGTTTTCTTTGCAGGAAGCCATACTGTCTCTTTGTATGTGCTTATATTTTCTGTGTTACGTATTTGCATCCTTATCAGCCAGAGAATGAGAAAAGTTTATGATAAAATAGACAAGTTGCGTCATTCGCATAGAATCGTGCGTTGTAAAAGAACTCGTACATTTTCTTAACAACCTCCTTAGATATGTTGCAACAATATATCGAATTCTTCTTTATGAAATGTATATATTGCTTAGTAAAGAACCAATAGTATTCAGAATCGCATGTTTAACCGATAAATAGAGATTTCGTCACCAAACGTTGCAGAAAAAATGTTCCGTCATTTTTAATTTTTAAGCCGAAATAACGTTAGTGTATTGTTGCATCAACTGAAACATAACTATTAAGGTATATATTTTAAACGTTCTATGTAACAAGAAATTGTCACGTATTCGTGAGTAATGTATACACGTGTACCTGGCGTACCACAAAGAATAGCTGTTACAATAACTCCAAACGCAAGACGTGAAAAAGGTTGTATGTAGATAATGTTTCTTCTTATTGCGTGGATACGTAGAGGAACAATAATTGTTTCCTAAATGTATATCACGGGATGTAGATGTGTAAGCACATGTTTAAAGTCGTAATAAGGTAGGAATTCAAAAATATCCCCGATAAGATTTCCGGTCCGATTTATGTGCGCACATGTAAGGCTGTATATTAACGGTATATTCTGCTCATAAATTACAGAATTAGATCTCATGCATCTGAAATACGACGAAACATGTCAGGATTCATTGAATTTGTGCGTATTAGAACGCTGCTAAAATTCAAAGTTAAGACAAATGTTATTACATTTTCAAAAGCATTACAACTAATATTTAATCAAGCGTCTGATTATATCAAAACTATCATTCGAATATTCATTTCTATATCTGTCACTATCTAACGTTACCCGGCCGTCTACTTGGAAACTAAACCTATAGGTACTTGTCGTGAAGTAAGCCTTCCCGCCGTGAATGAGTTGCAGTCCACGTGTCGTGTTCGCCCCGTTGCCAATGCTGGGCGATCGCGCTTTTGGCACGAGGACACACAGAAGGATGAGGTTCAGGAATCGCTGCGCAAGGACCACGGTCAGCCGCACCCACTCATGGGAGAAAACATTGCAGGGGAGATTGCATATTGCGCTTTCTCAAATAACGCTGGAATAAGAGAATATGCAGCGATGCGTAAGATACTCGTACATATAAAAAATAATATGACCGAGTATGTGGTATTAATGAAGGCAACGAAACGGTTGAATTGATGGTCAGCAAAGCGTATTGGGGACCTCGAAGTACAATGTGTTAGGCCCTGCATATGAAATGATCGCTAGTGGAAGTCGAGGGAGAATGGCTCGTAGTGACAGCCTCGGTGCGAAGGGTCGCTAGTCAAAAACCCGCTGTGGTTTGTACCTTCACTTTTCTTTGTGCTGTTTCGGGTGACATTGTGCCTTGCTGATGAAAGTCTCGAGGACACAGCGAGTTGTTAGTGTCGCTTATGGTTTGACATGAATTACATGCAGATGCAAAGGGCAGTTGGCTTCCACTGTTAAAAGCTGAGCAGAAAAAAAAAATTGCATCATCGTCAATCACCATCAACATCACCATAGTCCCCATTACCGTAATCGTCACTATCACCGTTTATGATAATTTATTTAATTTATCAGTGTGTGTTGACTTGTGCGTCTCATGCGACACCAGCGCCGGAATGAGAGACTCGGAGGATTCATTTGTTCATTTGTTTGTATGTTTGCGTGATTGTTTTCTTCGAATATCGGAAGCGCCACACTAATGAACCTCTCGACCGCCGCCGCCGCCGCCGCCTCGATTGGCCGTGGCGGCGTCGGCCGCCCGCCCGCCTGCCAGGTGTCGCTGGGGGGGGGGGGGGGCGCGGTCGCCTCGGCAGCTCCGGAAGCGTCTGGGGCCGGGGGCGCCGGCGAACGAGCGACGCCCTGGCTGCTCCCGGCCGCTTATCGCTGCGCCGCTATCGGCCTCGCCCGCCCCAGGTGCGCCCGCCGCCCACGCCACCTCTGCACACACGCATCAGCTTGGGTGCGAGGGAAGAAGTATGGTTAAAAATGGTATATTTTACCAATTATGAATTCGAGCGGCCGGCTGCTCTGATCGACAGTTTTCCGTGTTTTCACCGATCGATAGCAGGCGAATGCCGGAGCAGTACCCTAACAAACGGGTCACAGACCGCGCGTGATATTTCCTTCATCGTCCTAGTCTTATCCTCAGTCCTTATTTACACACTCTTACACTTACATGCACTACGTTACACACATGCCAGGAGGCCGGTCGGAAGCATAGAACTTGCCCGGTCTGGGGCGGTGCCACGCAAGTTGGAAATACCTGGTCGGGAAAAACCTGTGAGATGGTTAGTTCGGCGCAGGAACTCACCCTCCATCGGCGATATATCCCGCCTCCCGCGATAAAAAAACACACTACGCTTACGGTACTACTGACCTTAGCAGTTGGCACTCCCGGAATCGCTAAACCCTTTGCCGTGCAGGCAGAAAATGACGGATTTGGAGTCAACAACATTGATCAGACACTTTCGTATCGTTTGGGCCTAATTCACTACTCTAGATTTCTTCTCATTATGCAAATTAAACTTCGTAATTAAGCAAACACCGAAGAAATAGCAGAATGCACGCCGAATTGTATTGTGAATGGCGATTTCGCGTCCGGTGCGATACCCTACGCGCTTCTTGTGGTTCGACCTTCGGGTGCGGCAGCGGCTATCGGCCGTTGTCAGGCGACTGCAGATGGTATAAATACGACCATGACACGACTCGCTGCGTACTTCATCACTTCGGCGCGCGATTTATCTAGCCATCTTAGTTAACTTGTGCTTCGTGGGAGTGGATGCCTGGCGGCGGCGTGAAAGGAATCACGGCTCGATGTTCAGAAAGGCAGATGCTTTGCAAAGTGCATTACGTGCATCGAGAACTTCTCTCTCGATGGTCGAGGGCTAAGGTTTCTTCTCGAACCTTGGGTCATGTTTTATTCCGTCCCAAGCGAGAATACACGCGAACGAGTTTGTATTTACCGTTCAAAATTGATTCAATTCACCCTATTTTTCAGACTACTGCGGACGAAGGAAAATGATTCGCTTGACCGATCACGCGTTTTTGTATTCAGGCCACGATTTGGGGAGAGTGGGGTAATGTTTTTACTACTGATACTTAATTTAGCTCATTTCTTACAACTTTATTCGCTAACACTTATTTTTTACTTCAGGTTGTTTTAAATAAACTTTAGAAAAAAACCTACGCCGTTCGAGATTACCCCGAGGGTCGGGGCAACTCCGTGCAGCTATGCACATTGTAAAAGGGGGGAATTATTACGACTACTCCACTCGTGGAATTAAAACCAATAGCGTTTACCTGTTCGTACAAAATGCTCCAATGAGGGCGGTGTTTTTCAAAAAGTTTATCGCTTTTTCTATCCTATTTTTCTTATCACTTCTTCCTACTGGCCAATCATAAACTGTTTTCATTCCCTGGACATCTTAAATAGGTTCGATCATTAATAAACAAAAGGTTTATTGTACTGCTATAGTAAATTGTACTGAAACTAAGTAAAACAGTTTGAAATTATTTTATTTTTTAAAACATAATTACGTTCATGATTGCCAGAAATGTAAATGTATTTATATATTGTCTGTTGTTTTTCTGTCTTGATCATATTTGTCCTATGTTATATTTGTGATTTATACCATTTATTTGATCATTACTGAAAATGAATTCATGAAGGACTGAGAATGCCCAGTTCCTTCACATGTCATTGTAACTCTGTTAAAAGATTTGCCTATTGTTCAGATGTAACAAATTGCAAATAAAAATATATAAAATGACAAATGAAAAAAAAATCATAAACTGTGACTTATATATCTTAGATGGCGGTATACTACATCGATCGCTGTGTCATATGTGATTTGAACATAGATTTCAGTTATTTTCAATATTTGGCGCATTTTGGAACTCTCTTAGACATAATTTCACTCGTGGAGTAGTCCTATTAAATACCTCTCGTGCTTTGGAAATTCTCAGACAAGTCCCCTCCTCGCTTCGCGAGTCAAGAATGCACCGACAATATCCAAAGCACTCGTGGTGTTACCTGTGATAAATAAGCGTTAGAGTATACAGAAGTCGTACTACATTATTTTGAAAACGAACATCCGTATATTACATTTATTAGTTATTAACATAGAACAATAATCGCAGATAAAGTTTCCTGATCATTCAGCAGCACCAAACGCCTCGCGCACCCACCCACAGCATGAACGACACCGGCGCCAACGTCTCTCCCTTGGTCTTTCCCACATTCCCCACAAACTGTACAGGCGTCCTTACACCCACTTTCTTCTCCATCATCATCACTTTTCTGCTTTCGTTTTTGTGGCTTCCATACAGGAGAAAACTGATGATGATGGCTGAGCCATCGAAAGCTGCTAGTGGCAATGACGACTCATATAATTATTTCATAATCTCGTAGCAAATTTTCAGCACACCATAAAACATTATTGTCATCAGGTTTTCCTTATAATGTAAAATATTGCTAAGAAATGTAAATGTTATGGTTTAAACGCCAGTAATTTAAACACAATAGCTTTCCACTTACCTTTGAAGTAAACAAGGTAAAAAATAGTAAGGAACAACAACGAAACAAAACTTTCAATAATAGAATGCGCATCGTGCGTCGTAGACCAACGAACTCTCTGACGGGCTTACACGACCTGCCGCACGGTTTCAGTACCAATCAGACGCGTTTATCTACAAAACAAAACGGAAAAATGAAGTGTATGGTTTCGATTGGATTCGATCCGATCGAGCGAACCCGAGTTACCGATCTGAAAGTTTTCCTAAAGCCATTTCTACTTAAATCAGCTGTTAAATGTTTGAATCGCGACGAAAAACTGGTTGTCTGACAGTTACGAATATGCATACTGATGAAACAATGGTCAGTGCAAAAATCAATGAAACCATTTTTAATTTTCACGATAATTGTTCAAGATAATGCAGGCCGGAAACAGTTTTTAAATATAAAATTCAAAGGACACTATACTGGCAACATTTAATGTGCAAAACGTGAATAAACACGGGTCTCTGATTCATTTTTAGAAACTAATATAAAAGTTTGTCAAACAATTATTGGAGATCCTCTATCCAGCGGCAGCTCGAACCACGAGCTTAAACTGGTGGTGAATTAATTCTGTCGATCGCATCTAGTCTTTCAAAGAAATCCCGAAGAAACGCTGCTAACGATATAGAGGTCGGCAAATGGGTCAGCCTTGGAGGTTTTAGAAAGTATTGCTTGTTCTTTAGTATTGCCAAAAAATGACTGCCTGACTTCTGCGACAATCCTTGTATTAACCCTACTTGTAAACAGATTTGCGAACTGTCAGATGACTCGTTCTTTGGAGGGTCTTGCAAAATTCTGTGGAGCATCCCGAAGAAGATTCGAAGTGAAGGATATCTTTCGAAAAAGAAGAAAAACCACAAGTGCCCATAATTGATATGTATATTTTAACATTATCGATGAACTTTCTGCTACTATTATGGAGAACCTCTTTCAGAAATTGGTCATTGTTTTAAAGGCGCCAGCTCATTTTTAGTTCAGCCTTCATTTGAAGGCTGCGACTACAGTTGTCTTCTTGCCTGTGAGTGTTCTTAGTGACTTGCGTTGTAGTTATAAAGTTATATAGTATTAATATAGTTGTGTTACAACTATTTTATCTACAGATTAACTAGTAACAAATTATCATTACTATTACAATTATTATTAACGGGAATTGTTTTATATAAATATTGGTACTTTTTCATGCGAAGCTATTACACGCACGTACAGTGTTTTGTTTACACTTGGTATGAAAACGGAATGTGCCTCAGTATTATGCACCGTCTCTCTACATACTCTTATCGATTTTATTATATTGATGCCATATGCGACTTGTTCGTCATAGCTAAATATTCCTTATGTATTTTCACCTTGCCATGTTCCCTTCTCGCTTTACTTTCCCATTCACATTTTCTCTTTAGGATTTCATTTAAACGCTTTTGACTGGCAGCGTGACGCCCCATCGGGTGCAATGTTTCCGACGTTTCGACCATCATATCGTGGCCTTCGTCAGGGCTGAAATGCTGAAGACGCCTGGGACCGAAGCAGACCTCGCTCTGATGGTGTAGACGTCGGTGTCACTGCCTTGGACGCGGAGGTCCTTCACATGTTGCTTTTCCTTCTGAGAATTTGAAGCATTTCTTACTCCAACGAATGTCGTTCATAAATTATCTCGCGCATCCATGGCAACATTTCTACTTGAGCTTCGTTTGTCGTGATGACACGCTAATAGCGCGGTTGGTCATTGCAGGAATTCTGCTTGCGAGGCCGCCGGGAAAGCTGCGCCCTCCATAAAGCCCTTCTTGCGCTCGTTACGGAGTCGCGGACCGTAAACTCCGCGCTACGTATCGACTCGAGCCCGAAATAAAGCAGGCGGAGCACGCGAACGACGGCAAAGCAGCGGCAGCGGCAGCAGCGGCAAAGCGCGCGCGCGCAGCCGGCGAGGCGCTCGTCGGGTGGCCACTCGGCGCGGAGTGGCGGGAATCGAGGAATTCGAATTGCTCGGAGACGTCAGGGAATCCAAGGAGCTTTTGGGGAAAATATTGTAATGTGTTAAATATAAGATGTGGAAACACGTTTCTGTTCATTAACTATATATTTTCAATTCTATTAGGTTTTCTCGGTTCATGTTAATTATTTTTTTATCTTTTTTGACGATTGTAAATATATGTTACCTTTATTTAAATGATGAATGTATTTGAATGACCCGTAATTATTATCTTTAACCAGCCGGTTTTGTTGTCATTTTTCCAATCGATAAACGTCTGTACTTAACACAATCAGAATAATACCACTAAAAATTTGTTGAATCAAATCCTATAATTACATTGAAACTTAGGCCAGGAAAAAAAAATATTTTTTAAAGAAAAGTCAGGGAAATGTTAGGGGATTTAATTTCTGGAAGTCGGCGGCACTCTGAAGACGAAGCCTGGTTGGCCATAGAAGAGGACGGCGTCGAGGGACGAATGGAGGCGGATGGCACAGATGACAAAGAAATGAAGTGGAGAACTGGACGAGGATAGAAATGGGAGTGAAGGTTGGGCTGGAGAGAGGTGGTGCAGGGGATAGCTGCGGCCGGCGCTTATGCGGTGAGTGGGGGTTGGGGGTAGAGGTAATGGTGGTAAATGAAGTGGACGCGCAGCCCGGATGGCAGTGAAGGAAACAGCGCCATAGTGAATGAAGGTGGATAATGGCAATAATGGCGAATCAGACGGTACGAGAGAAGAAAATGAGCGCGAAGAATAACGGGGATAATCAGTCAGGGGGGGAGGGGGGCAACCGTGCAATTTAGGTGTGTATCACACGAGCGTTGTTATCGCGCGTTAAGTACCGCGCGTCATAGATTAACATTGTATCTTATGCGGAACGGCCAAAGCGCTTATGTGCCGTTTCGCATAAAATACAGTGTTATTCTACGACGCACGTCACCACAATCCAGATTTAAACGGAGGCGCCATTACGGTAAGAGGGAGTGAAGTTAGGAAGCGCCCGTGAGCGGAGGCGGTGAGTGCAGCCGCTGCGAGACGGTTGTTGGAAACGTGGCTGCATGGCAAGCGCGGCTGGAGACGGGCGGCTTGTAGACAATTGTATTTGCAACTGGGAGAACTGCGTGATGCGCGAGTGATGTCAGGTCGGCGAAGACGCTGGGCTCCGGTGAGTACGAAGGAGAGAATTAGAGGTGGAGGCGGAATTGAGGGCGGGGGCGAAGACCCGTTGTACCCGGATTGAAGCCGCAGAGAGAGAGAGAGAGAGAGAGGGAGAGGGTGGTTGGAAAGGCAGAACCGCAAAGCGCCCTGGCGTGGCGGGGGCGGAGGCGGAGCGGGGCGGGGCGGGGTCGACCGCGAGGGGGCGGGCGCAGGCGCTGAACCGAAAAGTCATCAGACGCACAGCGGGCGCAGATGCGCTTTCCGAGTGCGGCGGTCGGCCTCCCCCCCTCCCCCTCCCCCTCCCCCCTCCCCCTCCCCCGGCCGCGTCGCTGCCACGCCCCTCCGCGGTTGCACGTCCGCGGGTGGCTCGGTTGACGCGTTCTCCGCCCACCCGTCTACGGCCGCTCTACATTCTGCGTTTTCGCATCTCCTGCAACGGCCTCTCCAATTAACTTACATTTTTCCAAGATTATGACAACCCGACTGGTATTTTATATTCACTGGCAAATGATTTTGTTGAGTGTGCTATGCTTGAAAGCGCACGTTGGCATGGCCTGTTTGTTCTCGTTTTATTTTACACCTGTTACCTCTCCTAATACGTTCGCCTTGAAAATGATACAAATGAAGTTCTCTCAATAATGCTATTTTTTCTGTTACGAATGACATTCATTTTATAAAGGCTGAGAAACCATTATCACCAAAATATAGCGAGAAATAGGTCTTTAAATCGTCTTGTGAAATGTTGATTAGTTTTATCCATTGTTAATCAATTCTGTGTTTATTGTGTCCCCATCGTATCCCAGCGAATGATATATCATCAGCTTATTTATTTTATTTCCTTTCACATACAACGTGGGTCTACAGGACTCTGCAGCCGTTTTTAATTGACTATATCAACTTGCAAAAATTCTGAATGCTAGATGTTGATTTAACCAAGGTAATTAAAGCATCATACGTCCCTGGCCAAGGAGCATTCAAGACTGTGACGATTCGAATCTTCTGAAACCGTTATTAGCTTCTATATGCGCGTGATTAAGTCAGAGGTAGAGTCCTGTGTAAATCTGCCTCTCGCGTATCACTTGTATTTCTGGTTTTGGCGTGTTCGCATTTGTAGGAGTTCGGATGTAATTTACGTAGCTGGGTACAACTTCACTTTCCAGATAGAGTAAAATCCGAATAAGAACTCATCCAACGTATTCTTCGTATTATACCAAAGCAGTGTCGTTCCCCCAGCCGTTGACGGTTGGTTATCGTATTGTTTATTGTAAGCAGTCATTCGATGCCTCTGAACTGGAAGTGCCGTGAAATGCGGGAACTGATGTGGGGTCGGTGCTCCACCGCACTGCCGATTTCCGATTAGGCCTCTGAGAAAAGTAACCCTGCCCTTCTGTCAGGCGCAGCTTCGTTCAGTCACAATGTTGAGCGCCCACTTAAAATTTAACAGAGGAAAATCCAAAGTAGAGTGGAGTAGGTGAAGCAAGCTTTTGTGTATTAACAAATGTACTTGGTTATCTTGTTTACTCATAATTTAAAGTACTTAGCATGATACAGATATTTGTAGTATTTTGTTTACCGAATAAACTGCGTCGGTATTCATCAGAATGGAAGCCGGAAGATGTTTGCCCTCAGGGGACCTCCGCTGCGGCGACGAGAAATTAACCAAGAGCAGCATTCGTTGGTAATGACTACTGTAGTTTACCGTTGTAGGGTCGGGAGCGTAATTATTTTGTTTTGTTCATTGTTTGAGCATGAAATAGTACTCACACTGTGTGTAGGTCCGACCTGCCGCTGTTTAACGTTTCTTATCTTCGTGCAGAAAGTGCGTCATAAGTGCGTAACATGTCTTTCATCTACAATAATTCTGTTGGCAGAGAGTTCATTACACAAAGGGTTCTGTTTTTACGATATTCGGCGTCACGAAACGCATGGCTTTCACGGACAAATTAGATTGGAATCTTCTAGGCTGTGGAGATACAACAGAAAACGAGTTGATGTGTCTGAGTTCATGACACAAGCTAACTGTTCAACATATTGATGATAGCGGTGCGCAATCGGGCATGTTGCTACGTTATTTTATCTATACAAACATTGGACCTATCTTGTTGCCAAACAACTCAGACAACCACACCAGCTACACTTCCTGTGAACCCGTTGTGGAAGTCCGTTTGCGGGGAGGATGCTTAGATTCCACTTCCTAAAACTCCAAACCGCAAAGACGTCATTTCAAACAGCTGTTGAAATCTGTATACAAAGAACTACAGTGCAATGAAAAGTAAAACCAGAGTGTGCAATGAAGCATATGGAGCCTTTTTTGTTTATTTACATTCACAGCTAGTGTAATGGAGCTATGTTGCGGTCAAATAAGTTAAGCACCTCCTGTGAAGTGTGGGATAATATACGTTTTGTGTCTCGATTATTAATTGGATTACTTTAATGTGAGGAAACGACGTCATCTCAGGTTTTTTCATGAATATAATGTAGAAGTAATTTCCAACCTGTCAATGGATACATTACACGTAGGTGCAAACACCACTGACTTCTCAGTCCGTTCATATTCTAAAGTATTACATTTGTCGTTAATACTGTTAATGAATCAGTGATATAGGATTACCAGTCAACTTTAAAGAAATTTGAAACATACCTTCATTTTAAATAAACAATATGCCGCAGTAGGATGAACAATTGTGTAATTATTTATTGCCGTTGGCATGCATTCACACTCCGAAATTAAAATCCATACGTTCATACAGTCGATAAAATAAAAAAGTAATTTATATGGAATAAAAGATGTGGAGTGTTTGTGGCTTTGTGAACCGATTTCAGAATGAGAGTGACAATAGCACTGAGCGCTACGCCTACAGCAACCGAAGAATTTCATTTGTCGTCGCCTTTTCACAAACATGTTTATCCGAAGAGTTTCCTGTGTTTCAATCCCTTGATGAATAAAGGAATGTGAATGTGTAGGTGGAGGAGAGGTCTCAAAGATGACTACAGCGATTTTTAATTTCCTAATTAAGTTAGGTCATCCTATGTTTCAATTCTCGTGAACCAACAATTCAGTTTGGTTTGTTCCACGAGAAGAAAGCAAGAAAAAACGTGTTCATACGGAAAAGGGTGGTTATAAAGTCAATATCCATTTGTAACAATGAATAATACAAAAAGTAAACAACAAAGCAAAGTTTTATTACCATTAAATACATTTTTATGGTGTATCATTTGGTTACTACGTTACATTTCGACGTATGCACCTGCATTTGCAACACAACACCTGATTCTTTTACGAACAGCGTCCGCGGCTCTTCGTAGCATCCAAACCGGGACATTTGCAAACTAATTGCGGATACTGTGTTCAAGACTGTTACGATACCTTGGTTTTAAGTTGTCGACTTTCCTTAGCCCATCTGCCCAAGGAAGATGTCGCAGGGGGTAGATCAGGGCTGCGTGAATTCTTTTTTGTAGGTCCGCGACGGCCAATCCATCTGCCAGGGAAATGTCAAGCCATCATTTTCCATCCCGACCGCCTAAAATGTTAAGATATATTGCTGACTAAGATATGCATTTTATTTTCCCCCCTAAAATATTTGAAGTAGAGATTTTGAGATTTTGTTTGTAACGTGTATGATGTGGTATTATTATTATTATTATTATTATTATTATTATTATTATTATTATTATTATTATTATTATTTTACTTTTCGACTAAAGATCTTATAAATCGGTTGAATAGAAAATATACACGTTTGCAACCAGCTTCCTAAGGAGGGTATCTTTTAGTTCGTAATGCAGTTTATTGCAGTACATTTCATAGAATATAATTAAATATACTTTGGTAAAGTGTGCTTGGGCTTCGTTCGGAAATCTGGGTTACGGGTCGCTGACACTTAAGCAACTGGCCTTGTTGTATCGCTCCTCCTGCTTCTTTTGGTAGCTGCTTTGTTTGCGGAAGAGCTTGGCTGTGCTGGATATACGGTTGTGCACCCTCATATTCCTGCTTTATTTCGGTCTTGCTCTATCTACATTGGCTCAGAAGAAAGCACTCCCGTTGTTGTTGACGGAACAGCTCGTAACATCTAGGGACTATCGCGGAGGCTTAATGCTGTGTCACGAGATTTGCACACGCAAATAGCCAAGATTGCCGTCCTAGATAGACTTTCCTGTGTAAAAGTCACCATATATTAAAAATTGAACATAATGATACATCGCACAATTTTTGTGATTGTCGAGAGAATATTTTCTGTTGTAGTGAATAGTTAAAGCACTGGTTTTATGTTACTTACTAAAACTTCATAAAGAGTAAATTCTTAAGTATAATGAAGGAAACAAATATTATATATATATATATATATATATATATATATATATATATATATATATATATATAAGTATATATAGATGATTTTTGCATTGCATAAGCCCAATGGGCCATTTGGGGTCGTTTATTCGACAAATTCGATGGGGTTGTGTATTCGACAACGAATGATGACACATCACATTTCTTCGCAGAAAAACGATATCTTATATACCATGTGATTCAGTAAAAGGGGAAAATTAATTCTCATGTTTTCAAGTCCGTGGGCTTACTTAAAAAAACTCACTCGTTTTTTATTATGCATGGGCTATTCACCCCGTGAATTCTTTTTCAGAGGATAATTGTGCAATACGCTTACAAAATTCTTGGCTTACTTTTAAATAGAAATATTTCTCTTGCCATGGAATGCAAATTTTATGTTATTAGTATTTTTTTTTATTTTAGCGGAAAACTTACGAAAATATTTTTAATTTGTCGGACCATTAAAAAAGTTTCATCCGTATCGGTGGAAGTGTGTTATAAAATGACGTGTAGTATGTAACCTATACGATAACTGAAACTGAATATCAGAACTGGTCTCACCGGTACAGGGGCGTGGGGAATCCTGCTTGGAAGTGGAGATTGTGGGTTTGGATCCTGCGTAAAGCACTGTTGTTTTCTGTTTTATTTTATTGTCTACCTATCTGAATATCGTTCAGTGCGTATATTATAATTTCCCGCCGAAATCCTCCTCATGCATTGGAAGGCATAGGAAACCATCAGCGTGCTTGCATCTGCCTGGGAGAGGGTGAGGAAACGCAATGCACTACTCACTCGCGCAAGCCTAGAAATCATTGTGATCAAATCGGTAGTTGAAGGGTAGTCGTGCGGCGTACATATTGCATAATCATGCACTCCTTAATGATTGTTGGAATGATTTTGTTTATATTGTTTTGTTCTCAACGTGCGGCAGATATATTGTAATTAATATTGGGTTGTTGCGATCTGTTGGAAACCACTTCTCGGCCCAGTGAGATCCCCGTGTCTTGAGACGCCCTCATCATCTGCTCTGGGCTGCTCGCGTGCGAGGTGCGGCCTCCTGGAGCCGCGGGTGGGGGCTCGCCGCGGGGAGCACCTCGGTTCATCCCCCACTTCGTCCCTCCCCGCCCGCCGCCGCCGCCGAGGCGTGCTCGTTCCCGCGGCCTACCTTCGCGCGCTGCATTTATCAGCGCAGCAGGTACATCTCGCCCGGTGCGAGGCCGGGCCGGGCCAGGCCAGGCCAGGCCAGGCCTACCTTTCGGTCGGCCCACGCACGGAAGGCAAACGGCGCTCCCCCTTACCGGAGAAGAGGAGTCAATAGTCATGCCACGCCCACTTTGAACGGTCCTTTTTTCATAATTTTTCTGTAACGATATCGATATGAAAGGAACGTGTGTTGCTAAGCGGTTCCGTTGCGTTATCGAAATTGGATGAAGGAGAACCAGCGTTTTACACAGTCATTTCCTTTTCTGTGCGTAGTGATACGTAAGCGTGATCAAAATACTTCCTCCAGACCCTGCAGAAAGCGCTGAAGATCAGTTGGTTGAGCATCGCATCTATTGTAATGAATTAAGTTAGGTTATGATTGAGCACGGAACGAGATTTTAGAACATAGTACATGTGACAACCATTTTACTTATCAACACGCAAATTACTTCATTATACTATTCAACCACCAGAACCTTCTCAGACCCACATAAGGATCAAATTGACCCATACGCATAGTAACCAAGAAGTTCTGGAATATGACGCCAAGATCACGGTAGTGACACTGGATGTTATCTGTACAGAAAAATGACGCATGCGTCATTTTTCTGTACAGATTACTTCCAATCTGGTCCGTCACGTTTCTGTTGCAATGAAAAAGGATAAAAAGATAATCGTGTAAAACGGGTTTTGGAAACAAAATTAAAGACTTTCTTAATTATAAAGAAGTGCGTAACGATTTGCATCTATTCATTATTAAATTGGCGTCCTCTGTATTAGTTAATTATTTATATACTTGTTCTCTATGAAATAGTTCTCTGTAATTTGTTCTCAACTTAGTCTGATGTCTTTGAAAATGTTGTCATTACGTACAACATAATAGAGCATTCCATACTATAATTTTGCTTAACCGGTACAACGGCAAAATTCATTAATTCACACTACTACGTTATTAATTTTGGTGTATCGTTGCTGTTAATGTAAACGACGCTTCTCTCTAGCTTTGGTAGTTGACCCATTTCATTTCGTGGGTGGGTAGTTGACGACTCGTGAATGATGTTCGTGTTTACAGCGTGCAGAATATAACTCGCGTTAATACCTTCGTCGTCATGGTGTTTATGGCCACTAACCCAACAACGATAAGCGCTCCGCCATTGGTAAACGCGATTCCACTACATAAGTTATCGTGTGGGTTCTCTCCGTTCCTTCGTCGCCGTCACGTTCGAAAACCTGATTTCCATTGTATTCTTTGTTTTCGGATTTTGCTCGTTCAAGTACCCGCATATTTTTCCGTTCAGCTCGAGAAATATCTTGGAGTATGTTTCTGTACGCTATCTCGTTCTCGTCTTGATTGATAAGTTTTATCGGCCGCATCAGTATCAAAATATTTGATGATATTTGTGTTTACATTTCGTGATATAAAGCAAGTATTAGTCACAGTAAGCTTTGAGGTATGTTAAAGGGTATTACGGCTACTGGGATGGTTTCTTAATGAGATTTGGAAACTCAAGAAGGATTAACCAATTTATGATTTGCAGATCTCCAGTAAATCTCTTTTAAAATAGGATTTACTCTTACTTGTGATACGTTATTGTTAGATCGATGTTTTGTGTCCCTTGATTGTTTATGCTCATTTGTGCAATTAGAACTCCGAAGACTCATAATCCACGTGGAACGGATATCTTCCCCATCTTCTCCTTCTTCTTCCTCTTTACTAATTATTTCCATAATCTTATGGAAATAGTATTCTCAATAAAAATATCTTCTAAACAATAATCCATTCCTAAATTTGAGATTGAATTTTATAGCTGCAATGGCGAAGTAAAAGGTCGATTAGATTGGTTTAATAAGCACTTAACATCATCATGAATTAAAGTGTGTTCTTAATAAGACAATAAACTTGAATATCATGATGAAAGTAAAAGTTTCCTCTAAAGTAACTGTACTTTAGCACCATCTGAATGTCCAATGTTTATCATGCTCCACACACCTGCGCCATCACATTTAGAGTTTTCTAATTTTGAAATACCTTCTTGTATTTTTGCTACTGTGAGAGGTAGGCTTCAATAGAAAACTTGTCGAAAATAAATAAAAAAACATCAACAGAAAACCCATCCTGCAAACCGCAAAATCTAACCTCCGAACCGGGTGAGAGTTGATGTGCACGTGTACCCTAGATGTTGACGTAGCTGCAGCAGACGAGCGTGTGGACTCGTAGCTGACGAGAGAGCTGCAAACAAAACGAGAAAGTTCAGATGCCAATTTGTACTGTAACCGAACCGATTACCTGTGGAATCGGTTGGCTGCCCTGCCACTAGCTCAGATCGGTGATGGAAGGGACTGTTATGCAGTACAATAGAAACACAAAAAAAATAAACACTTGTTCACTGGTAAAATGATTCAATTTATTTCTGGGCAAGAATGATAATAAAAAAAAATTGCACCAGAGAAATTTCAACTATAAACTAGCAAAGAAAAAAAAAATTGAAGAGATCGATTAAAAGAGAAAGGAAAGAACATTAGGCGTTAGTAATCAGTACAGCTTATGACTAGGAAGAAAATCAACTTGTTATAACTAATATTTACATGAATTACAGGATGACAATTTAACGCGCCTGAGCGCGACACTGCATTACATAAGTCTTGGAGTTGAATGACCCCCGGGTTGTTCAACCCTGTAGAGTTCTTTGTGAGCCCGGGCGGACCCCCGGCGTCTGGAAGGAGGGCGGCGACCTTGGGGCAAGGACGCAACCGCGGCGGCCCCACACACACCCTCTCGGCACGCGCGTCAGCTGAGCGACCCTCTGGTGAAGCCGTTACCACTGGCAGCGATGGCTGGGCGATCTAGCAGCGTTGTCTAGGCGACTAGAAGTTCTTGAAGATTCTGGCAGAACTGGTTGATACTGGTTGATACTGGTAGAAGTCGGGCGATCTCTATCTCCGGAACGTAGTAATCAGCCTAATGTCTCTTTAATTTTTATAACATAACTTCGGAAAGTCTAGCGACAAATAATTCCCGCCCCAGAGAAACAATTTTTCTCTACCCCCTTTTAAACGCCACAGAGGTCTACTTGCCTCTCCCCGACGAATAAATCCCACCCCAGAGAATTAATTTTCTCAATTGTTGTCAGCTAGTAGCTCTCGCCCCTTCCGAAATCTTTCTAAACTTTTCAGAGACAAACTGGCCTCTCCTCGACGAATAATTTCCTTCCGGTGAAGTAATTCTCTCCCGACTCCTGTCAGCCCAAAACTCAAATCAAATCTGATAATTTCTGCGTCGAAAAAATTCTAAGTCCGGTAGAGGTGAACTTGCCTCTAACCGCACAATATTCCCCCCCCCCCCAAGAGAAACTTCTGCCCCGACTGTCCCGTCTAGAAATCAAATCCCTTCTGCCGTTCTCTCCGTCGAAATCGCACCAGGTTAGCTCTTCTCCCCACCCCAATTTCTTATGTGTCCTAGTTCCCTTTGATAGCAGTGTCGCTATTGGTTGGAAGTTGTTGCGTAGTGAAATATTTTAACCTAATCGCAGCGTGAGAAGCGAAGGAAATTTCCACTCTTTGTGTGGGCTGCGAGCATGCAGGGTTGTTCTCGAAACTTCTAGAACTCTGGCCCTTGCTTGCGTAGGGGGGCGCGTTCGATGACGGAAGTATTGCTCTGGGCTCCCCCGAAAGTGGGTGGTCTCGAAATCTGCAGCCGGCTGTGAACACTTGCACAGTGTCTGTCAACGGCGGTCCTCCAAACGGCCTGCTTAATGGGGAGGAGGCGGTAATAGCCTTGTCGCGACAAGTGAGACTACGCGTGCATTGCAATCTGTTTAAACTCTCGGTAGAATTCTGGGTGGTCCGAGTTTGTTATATTTAATTTTTCCAGCATGAATTTCGTTTCAAAAAGTATGACGAAATCGGTTTCGCTACATTGGCCTTCCCCTCCGAATAAAAAAAAATTGGAGTTAGAGGAATTAAATTTCGAAAAATGAGAATTTTTTTTTTGTTTAAGTCAAAATTCAAAAAAGAATAGCGAAACCAGGAATGAATGCTTTTACTCGTTGTTCTAATAAAATTTCATTTACCAGTGTAATTTAAAGAAAAAAATGTGATTTCTAATTGAATCTAATAAAGTACAAAAAAAATTGAAAAACTTAGTAAAATTAAAAAATTTAGGAAAAGAGAGAAACGTTTGGTGAAGCCAGGGTGGTTTTGGATTTTCCGCCTGTTTTCCCCAGAAGCACAAAATCTGTGGAGGAATCCACGAGAATCTCACATCTAATACGCCAAGTAAATGCACCGTCAAGTTAATTTCCGTTCCCTTCTTTAGTCCCTCTTTTAATAGCCGTCGTAAATTTTGACCAATTCCCCTCTTTAGATTTTCTTCCTTTTTCTTAACATTTCCCCCAATAATAATACCTGATTTCTTAAATTGCGGAGGAATCCACGATAATCTCAAATCTAATGCGCCTAGCAAATGTACTGTCGGATTATTTTCAGTTTCCTTCTTTATTCCCTCATTCACTAACTGTTTTGAATTTTGCACAACTTCCATCTTTAGATTTTCCTCCCTTTTCCTGATATTTTCCCCGTCGATGATGCTTGATTTCTCGAACTTATCATGAACCTGGCTGACTTCTGTGCTAAATTTGGGTTCAATTCTAGTCGGCTCGTCGCTCATTTCTGCCCTAATCTCGGTAATACTTCCGATAACTGGCTCGCAGTACGCTTCAATTTCGCTGTCACCTGCCTGGAGCTTTTGACTAATTTCTGCCTGAATATTCCCAGAATACGAATTTACATCAGTTCTCGAATTCTCTAATTCTTTGCTCAAATTTTCTACACTATTCTGAATTTTCACGAATCTATCATCGAGACTGTTCCGCACTGTTCCAAACCCACGATCAATTACTGATTCTAATTTTTCTAATTTTGTACCGTTGTTAGCTAAGCTACTGTCCAGCCGGTCAAATCTTCGCGAATGTTTCTCGTCCATCTCTGAGAGTTGTTTTGAGAGGGTTTCATTAAACTCTGAAATTTCTGAATTTTGTTCCGTGATTGTTTCCGTGAGAGTTTCCTTAAATTCTGAAATCTGTTTCGAGATAGTTTCATTAAACTCTGAAATTTTTTTGTTCCTTTCTGAAATTTTTACGTTAACCTCCGAAATTTGTTTCATGAGTTTTTCCATGCTTTCAGAACGTTTTTCTGATTGTTTCGTAAGTTTTTCTATGTTCTCCGCCATCTGTTTCATGACAATTAGCATAGAATCACTGATGGTGATCTTTGGCGGTGACTGTTTCCTTGGACTACCATTTCCTGCCACGTTAACACCTGGCTCGTCCAGCATTTTAGAAGTTTTGAATGAAACGCGCACACGAGATTCACAACACACGCGGCACAACACAATAGCACTCACAAACAAAATACAACAATAAAACAAATCATTACCAGTCAACAAGTTGTTTCTCTCGTAACAATATCCTTCCATTTATTTATAACAAAATTTTGGTTAAATTTAATTTTAAAATTTGGGCGTGAAAAAACCTCAATTATTCGGCTGTCGGGCCCCACGTTGAATAGCGCCAATTGTAACCGAACCGATTACCTGTGGAATCGGTTGGCTGCCCTGCCACTAGCTCAGATCGGTGATGGAAGGGACTGTTATGCAGTACAATAGAAACACAAAAAAAAATAAACACTTGTTCACTGGTAAAATGATTCAATTTATTTCTGGGCAAGAATGATAATAAAAAAAAATTGCACCAGAGAAATTTCAACTATAAACTAGCAAAGAAAAAAAAAATTGAAGAGATCGATTAAAAGAGAAAGGAAAGAACATTAGGCGTTAGTAATCAGTACAGCTTATGACTAGGAAGAAAATCAACTTGTTATAACTAATATTTACATGAATTACAGGATGACAATTTAACGCGCCTGAGCGCGACACTGCATTACATAAGTCTTGGAGTTGAATGACCCCCGGGTTGTTCAACCCTGTAGAGTTCTTTGTGAGCCCGGGCGGACCCCCGGCGTCTGGAAGGAGGGCGGCGACCTTGGGGCAAGGACGCAACCGCGGCGGCCCCACACACACCCTCTCGGCACGCGCGTCAGCTGAGCGACCCTCTGGTGAAGCCGTTACCACTGGCAGCGATGGCTGGGCGATCTAGCAGCGTTGTCTAGGCGACTAGAAGTTCTTGAAGATTCTGGCAGAACTGGTTGATACTGGTTGATACTGGTTGATACTGGTTGATACTGGTTGATACTGGTTGATACTGGTAGAAGTCGGGCGATCTCTATCTCCGGAACGTAGTAATCAGCCTAATGTCTCTTTAATTTTTATAACATAACTTCGGAAAGTCTAGCGACAAATAATTCCCGCCCCAGAGAAACAATTTTTCTCTACCCCCTTTTAAACGCCACAGAGGTCTACTTGCCTCTCCCCGACGAATAAATCCCACCCCAGAGAATTAATTTTCTCAATTGTTGTCAGCTAGTAGCTCTCGCCCCTTCCGAAATCTTTCTAAACTTTTCAGAGACAAACTGGCCTCTCCTCGACGAATAATTTCCTTCCGGTGAAGTAATTCTCTCCCGACTCCTGTCAGCCCAAAACTCAAATCAAATCTGATAATTTCTGCGTCGAAAAAATTCTAAGTCCGGTAGAGGTGAACTTGCCTCTAACCGCACAATATTCCCCCCCCCCCCAAGAGAAACTTCTGCCCCGACTGTCCCGTCTAGAAATCAAATCCCTTCTGCCGTTCTCTCCGTCGAAATCGCACCAGGTTAGCTCTTCTCCCCACCCCAATTTCTTATGTGTCCTAGTTCCCTTTGATAGCAGTGTCGCTATTGGTTGGAAGTTGTTGCGTAGTGAAATATTTTAACCCAATCGCAGCGTGAGAAGCGAAGGAAATTTCCACTCTTTGTGTGGGCTGCGAGCATGCAGGGTTGTTCTCGAAACTTCTAGAACTCTGGCCCTTGCTTGCGTAGGGGGGCGCGTTCGATGACGGAAGTATTGCTCTGGGCTCCCCCGAAAGTGGGTGGTCTCGAAATCTGCAGCCGGCTGTGAACACTTGCACAGTGTCTGTCAACGGCGGTCCTCCAAACGGCCTGCTTAATGGGGAGGAGGCGGTAATAGCCTTGTCGCGACAAGTGAGACTACGCGTGCATTGCAATCTGTTTAAACTCTCGGTAGAATTCTGGGTGGTCCGAGTTTGTTATATTTAATTTTTCCAGCATGAATTTCGTTTCAAAAAGTATGACGAAATCGGTTTCGCTACAGTACGTACATCACATTTCGAAGCAGGCCTCTAATCTCTTTGCCATGGACGAATATTTGAGGAAACTAAAATTTGTTTGATAATAGAAATCCTATACCGACTCTCCATAAACCCTATGAAATGTAGGAAATTGATTTCAGTGACTTCAAAATCAGTGAATTATGCAGGCATTTGGGACATAAGTCATATAAAATATGACTTGAAAAATTAAAATATGATTTCACATAAGTTTATTTAAAAACTTTTTGTTGATTTTTTTAATATAACAAGCACAAAATATACTCCAGAACAAATTGTGAATATTTTACTTACTTTTTGTAACCTTTGATACTAACTAGCATACATTCTAAAATGTTTGCGTCTGTTTACGCGTAAAAAGTGAAGAAAAGCACTATAAAATATTCATTTGACTGTACACTACTTTTTTAAAATATTCCAACGTGCTGTCAGACTTTAGTTTCTGGAGAATTGCCTCGATGATAGGGTGAATTTTCAAGTTTTCCATCTTAAAATACCTACAGTTGTCGCTAAAGGTACCTGAAAAGCTCCACTCCACATCACATGATATTATAGAAGTGCGATGGGTCATCGCATTGCAGCTTTGCTTTCAAATATTGCGACATTCCACAAAAAGTTTCTAATTTTGCACGTATAACATCCAGGATTCTGCAGGAGAACACTGCAATTAGTTATTAATTTTGTCTGTCACGTGATCACAAGCTCGACTCAACTTTCTCTGCAAATGTTGCACAATGTCTAGTGCGTCTCACAATTGAGTACCAGTGACTTTCAATAGTGTGATGGCACACAGCACCAACTTTTCAATAAGATATCAAAAGATAAGTTTACGGTCTTGGAAGGCTATCTTTAAAGACACCTTCACAGCAACATATTTCACACAAGTCCTTAAACATCGGTTGAACGGTTGAAGATGGACCTGTGTGCTCAAAGAAGATTTGTTTGCGGTCATTTCCAAGTATTTCTGTCCATGCAGCTGCTGTATTTAGAGTTATTAGTGTTGCACAGTTTATCGGTTTTCTACACTAACTTTAGCTTCACATAGTTTACAAAATGATCTGCACTTGAACGGTCAAAACCTCGGAGGTTTATTGTGATAGGACACTTTACTTTCGGTATCTTGAACCACACTGAGTTTGTATTCAACCTGAATAGCGTGACCACGTGTGCGATGTTACGTCGGAAGCCATTTTTGTCGGCTTCGAGAGCATTTTGTCAACTTCGCAGCACAATGAGTTAAATCATCAAACCGACTAGTGAGCTACAATGTTTTACTATGTTTCAAATGAAGTTTTTTAGCATAATTGTCGAGTTTATCCGCGTAAACATCACCTAAAACTTTGTCAAGATTGACACTTTGTAATTTTTTTAAAAACCCTTAAAAATATGTGTATTTATGGCAAAAGTTGGTCGGAATAAGACCTTATATTAAAATGGTGTAAATATGACTTTATGCACAATAAGAATGTTTTTTACACCTCTATACTGGATTTCGTGCGTATATTGTAAAATTCACCCTAAGATTCAGTAAAACTTGTCATTATAATCCGGGCCCTAATGGTATGATATTAATTATGTGCAATGTAATATCATGTTGATTACGAAGCAAAAACGAAAGTTCGACTAACCTAAAATAATAATAATAATAATAATAATAATAATAATAATAATAATAATAATAATAATTGTTTGGTATACAATAGTGTGATAATGTGTATTAATGATCACATTTATAGATCATTATGATCATACACTAGTGATCTGTTCACAAAATATTTGTTATTAATAGATTATTACGCCATCGCTGGCATTTCTAACTTTCTCTACCTTTACTGTAGAGCTAATGATAGCCATATTCATTAGAGATTGTCTATTTATCTCATTGTACTTTGGCTTAAAAGTCCCAAGTCGCATGAAATAGGCATTTTCCACTTTACTCGAAGGCAATTATCACTACTTTGACACAAAGGAAACCTTGCCAGTTTCAGTTGTGATTATGCCATTGTTAGTCTGTATGTGATGTATTAGCCTCCCCTTCACACTTTGAAAAGATCATTTTTGGAGAGAAGGTTTACAAATTCCCTTGCTTTGCTGTTCCTGTGTTACGTTCCATTATCTTTCCATCCAACTATCCTTCCTTCCATGCTTGCATTATCGTCAGAGTCAAGAATTATTTTGGGCCGATGCGACGTCGTTGGAATAGGATGAACATTGCCAACCTGTTGCGCTCAATAAGACAATGCGCTGATGCGCTTCCTTTGCACCAGGTGACTGTGACTGCAGTGAAATTCAACGTTGAACAGAGCAAAATCACCATTAGAAGACGTTATTGAACGTACGAATGACGATACCACTCATAAGGCGAAAACGCAAAAGCAATAGGTATTGTCCTAAATGCCTCTGGTATTAGGGTCGCAATTGGGAAAATGTGATGAGTATTATGGGGAATAAACGTTGAAAAGATAAATGATCTTTCACGGGAGATGGCGGTGACCCGAGAATGACGGACAAATGGACATCAAATAGGTGCGAACTCGATTTATTCAACTCAAAATTGTCGTCATGGAACGATACTTTTAAGTAGTCAAAAACGGTGGCATTATCTCTACTGCAAATAGCCAAATGAGTAAATTGACGTGTACTTGAAGTGATACATTAGCAGTGCGATAGCCAGCTACAAGATAATATAGATGTCCAACATGGAATGTGTTTAAATTTGCGCCCATAATACGCATATTCCAATTATTACTCAGATTTCGTTGTCTCCGTCCCCCATTCGCTCGTCCCGTCTCTTGGCTGCGGGGGCCTTGCAGAGCGGAGCGGTTTTCTGTGAAGACCGCAGCTGCAGCGCAGTGCGCATTCACAGCGCCCTCGGTGTGTTTAGCGCTGACGTCAGCGGCGAGGCGGAGCGGGTGCTTGACTTCGCGGGGCCCCGAGCCAGGCGCCAAACGCTCGGCTGACGCCGCCCCTCCCACCTCCTTCTTCTCTTGTTCCTCTTTCTCCTCCTCTCCCTGCTCCTGTCCTTGCCCCTCCTCTCACCAGACTCCGCCCAGACTAGTGCAGGTGGGTTTGTTTCGAAGCGCCTGAAGAGCGTCTGGCTTACCGGTTTGAAACCGGGTCGGAACCGGCTTTTGACTGTGCTAACGGAAAGGGAATGCCGAGGTGGAATTTGTGGAAGTAAACACAAGAACTCTAATTGAAGGCTTTCGGGCATCAACAAGCCAAGCCCCATTTTGTTTGTTCTGGGTTATGACTACGGATTCTCTTGTTTTTTAATACAGTTACACTCAGTGAAGTGTACTTTATATACCTTGTGAAGTGTATTGTTCATAACCTTTTTATGTTTATATTTTCTTCGAATATTTAACTTGTTATATGCGTTAGAAGGTCTATACACTGATGATGTTCAAATCGTTTGTTGAAGTGTGACTTGTCGCATCCAAACGATTTGTGGATTTGAAAAGATGCAATCTGACCTGCTTTTGATATACGTCTGCGAGTTCGTTGTGTCGATGCTTAATGGAAAGAAGACAGTTCCGTCCCTCTCGTGCCTGGTCGACTGTGCCAGGAATCGACTTGCGTTCCAGCTTTTAGAACATACTGCCAATTTGCACTGATGCCATACAGTGTCGTCCAATTATATTTCTGTTTGAGTGTGAAATAACAGGAACTTGTAAAATATATTTGAATAGAAAATTGCGCAGGCTTCTAGCCAACTAATCTGTCAGTTTTTAGATGTTGTTGAATGTGATATATAGTTAGTTATCAATGCGTAACAAAACAAATACCAGTAGTATGTAGCGTGAAACCAATGTGCGAGTTCGTTGTTCGTTATATATTGTATTATATTATATATATATTGTATTATATTGTATTCCGCGTGGACTACAGGATCATATTATATTTTTTCCTCAACACAAACGGTTCTACGTCAGCGCGACACACACATCCTGGGCTTTTGCTGACTGGGATATTAATGCAGTGCTACAAAGTCATTTAAGAAAGTTTGAATCCGTTATGTCATCGAAAATATCAGTCAAGATTTAACATCAATCGACTATTAATGATTTACACCAAAAATTCTTTGTATTTGCAAACGGTCAGCGTGGGAGACACAGTTACACCTTTAAAGTAAATTTCAAAACATCTGTCTCGCCTTTTCTATTCTTAATTACATATATTGACGGATTTTAAAAATAATAATATATTTGAAGTCTTGTTGCTTTATTGTAAGTATATTTTATTGTTCATATTTTTTTCTTTCAAATATATAGCATTTAAGTGTTCAACGCTTTCCCACAAAAGATCGTCTCTCACTCAGTCACTAAACTCTGACAGTGAAACTAAAATCGTCAAATCATTTGCACAAACCGAACAGATGTCACTCGTGAACTTTACGCGATGGAAGAACCTTTGTCTAGTGAGGACCTTTGAGCGTCCGAGGCAGATATCGTAATATCCATGGGCAAAACTACGAATAAAATAAACAGAACAATACAAACGACATTTCACAATCATTTATTCACATAATTAAAAACGGTGAGATGTCTTAAACCGCAAAATAAAATTCGAGGGTTAGTTCGGATTAGGCCTCAATTGACGCCGCTGCAGTGTCTCTGGCCGAGACGTCGTAGGTTTCGGGTTGTAAGGGTGGCAGAATTTTCGTGAATTCATGCGCTGTCTGGAGGAGAATTCTAGCAGCATGCTACACTGATCGGAAGATCTCTCTAATTTCTCCGATCTCCGATCAGGTGTATGTCGAAGCAGTACACTAACGAACGGGCCACGGACTGCACGCGACCTTTTCTTCCTCTTCCTTGTCATGTCCTCACCCCGTGCACACGTTTCGTTACATGTACGGTGAAACGCCTGGAATGACTAATCAATGGAAGACTAATGCTTCCTGATAATACTGATAATCAACTGTGATAACTGTGGAGCTGCGAGTCCAACGCGAGTAGCAACGCATTCGTTATAGACCAAACGGTCCTAGATTCGACTCCTGGTAATGAACATCGGCACCAGCTGAGTTTATGGGGCCGGATGGACAGTTTCTTCCGATGACGGTTTGAGTTGTTTTTATTTCGTTCAATGCCAGGTGAATGCCGAGTGAATTCCGTTAACAACAGATGCCTAAGCACGCCTAATCCTTCCTTTCCCATTTTGTTCCTATTCCTCATCCTTGGGCCGGATGAAAGTTGACTTGTCTTGATTCGTCTCCTATGATTGTGACAAGGCAGGTGGGCGACCTGAAGCTGGGCTGGAGCATCATCAGAGAGGGAGGGGGGGGAGAAATAAACGTGAGCCCCAACCGTCCGCTGCGCGAGGGCCGAGAGTTAAGAGCGCCGCCGGAGGGGGGCGTGGCAGCTGCTCTGCGCCTGGAGCGCCTGCGCACAGTCGCGCAGCACAGAGAGAGTGGGCGCCGTGCTAGCTGCCCTGGGAACTTCTGACTTCGTGATCTCACGTTAAATGACACTTTAAGTTACATCTAAAACTTTCAACAACAATACACTTACATATGTTACATTAAGTGTATTATTGCGTAGGATTTGAAGAAAATTAGAGTACGGAATGTGTCAAAGATTAAAATATAGAATTTCTTGTTGAAACGCTTATGATTATATCTTTGAAACTCGTATAGTAAATGTTTGCTCTGCTCCGAACTGGCAGCATAGATTCATGTGATGCTCGTGGTCGGTAGCGACTGTTATGTGTGTAATGTGTTCAAAGATAATCCAGATTCCGAAGGTGTAAAAAAAAGAATTTCAAAGCGGGATGATTTAAGAATATTCATCAAATATAAAATGTAATTTGAACGTAGAGAAACCGTCCGACTACGTTATCCCTAGCCGTTTGTATATTGGCAGTCTTCCAGCTTAACATAACCTTCCAGCTTAACACCTATAAGAAATGTTGATTGTGTTCAAATTTGGTAAACCAAAGATTAAGGAAACAGACCGATTCCTAAAAAGGGTTCCACGTATTTTGTCCCCCGATTTCGTTTCTAAGTGTTCGCATTATCTTCTGTCTGCCGAGCTTCGGTGAAATTCCCTATAGAACTGTTTTCTATAACCTTGTACTGTAAATCACCGCTTCGACAGGATAAGTGATGTTTTATACCCATGTCTCAGACTAGACGTGCGCACACCAGAACAAGCTGCAGTTGAATAACCAGATTGCCAAGAAAGGCTTCGTTGGAAGCAGCAACTAGTGACGAATGCTGCAAAGCTTTGTAACATGTGTGACGAGGTAAGGGATTAACATTTCTTTGAACATTTCCATTTCTTAACCCTCTCCAAATCGCGAGGATTTCAAGTTCTGTGATTTGCCTGCGAACGTAAAGAGAAACAATTCACTGCTGTCGAAAACAAGCGAATGACACTTCACAGAAAAGAAGATAATAAAAATAATCTATAATAAAAATAATCAATTATCCATTGACTATTATTCAATATACATTACTTTTACAACGAACAAATGTCTCAGAAAATATTTTAGAAGTATTGAAATGTATTTTAGTGTGCGGTGCCAAAACGTTACACACAGAACCATGGACCAATTTAAAGATAATTGGCAAGTTGCAAAAAGCGTGTAGGCAGTTTTGTTATGGAAATCTGCAATTCCTATACAGCAATGTACATCTACGTGTCCTTTTCTTGAATGACTCACAGCAAAGGCTGCGTAAACAGAAAGTGCTACTTGGTAATACCGATTCGGTACAATGACCTAAAAGATATCAAAAAGAAGATATGTTTACTTTTATTTACCTCCAATATATTTTGATTTTAATTATTGTCGACAAAAAACATGTGACGTGTGAGAAATCTAATCTGTGCATGTTCTCTTGAGCTCCAAACCCCTACGCCACTCTATTAGTATACATAGGTGACTGATAAGTGCTACAAAGAAAGCGTGGGTAGCACCATTTGAAAACTAGAAATATTCGCTCACGGTCAACACAACATTTATTTGCATAGTTAAAATTGAATTGATAGTACTCCTAACAAAGTGTCCACGTCCACGGATTCACTAGTAGCATAACCAGCGAAACGGAGAACTCAGCAAAGGTGGTCATAGTAAATGGATTCTGCATTTGTGTAGGTGCTATTCGCTGAGATTGCGCTTTGAAACTGATATATTACGAAATTATGTTGTTTATTTTCTCTAAATCGTGGATGTTTGAGCAGAATTTACTGAATTTCTTTTATTGGTGCGCAATACCCCAACTTATTGAATAGCTTGCTCTCAGAATTTGATGGCTCAACGCGACATGATTTACGAAGAGCTTTTCCCGTAAGCACGGCCATCGCGCTGTCCGCGCGTGTGGGCACACGAGCAAAGGCTAAGGCGAGGCCTTCCGTCGTCCATCAACGCTCTCGGCGCGTGCCTGTGCCTCTGTTCCAGTGCTGGGCCCTCACGCCACGTGATTGGTGGGGAAGGTCATAATGACAAAGGGCATCGGAACTCACAATGAGGTGATTGTGAAAATAATCGGAGTTTTTTGTTATTAATTATTGGGGGATTTGTTGTTGCAAAAAAGCTTGAGGTGAAGCGAATGGCATTTGGTTTTTACGTATTTTACTTTTCGGATGGTTTGTGTTTCTTTATTTGAAAGGCGCTGGCTATAAAACATTTGTATGGAAAGGTGTAATCAAGGCTTAATAATACTTCATGGGAAGTGAAAAAAGAAAAAGAAATGTAAAGATGGAAGTGATTATTCATCAGTATTTTAGTGTTTTCCGTCAATTGGAAGGATATTACTAAAAGTCATTTTGAGTGTGCAAGAAACGCAGAGTTTCTGGCATATCTAAAAACAGTGTTGTTTCTGAGGAATGAAGACCTTCGAAATGGAAGAGGGGGACCAGTTGTCATTCGCACTTCACTTCCTTTTATTATATTACCTGTCGTTGCTTGGGGACGCTGCACCAGGGTAGTTGCTGCATTTCGATAAATCTACTCGTCAAGCCGGAGCAGTCGCTCCCAGCAGCCCATATTTGCTGCTGTTGTTTGTTTGTTGTGTTTTTGGGAACTCCATCGCCTGTACCTTTTCCAGTACAGTCACCACTTCTCCCGCTTCTCCTCCGCGCACGGGGCGGGGCGGGATGGGACGGGGCGCGAGGACGGCGCCTCGCGGCGGTAATAACAGAAGCTTATCTGTGTCATCGGGCGCCCCCCCGCCCCCCCTCGCCCCCGCCAACCGCCTCGACCCGCCGCGCGGCGCCGCGGGACGCCCCCGATATACAGCGGCGAGATAATGGCCACGAATAGACCCGCCCCTGCCGCAGCCCCTCTGCACCGCCCTGCTTCAGTCCTTTCCCGCAGCACACCCTCGCCCCGCCGTGTCCTCTCCCTCGTACCGTTCTGACCTCTCTCTCCCTCTCTTGTCACACTCGACCTCTCTCTCTCTCGCCACATTCCGACCTCTCTCTCTTCTCTCTGTCACACTGACCTCTCTCTCTCTCTCTCTCTCTCTCTCTCTCTCTCTCTCTCTGTCACACTGACCTCTGTCTCTATCTTTCTTTATCACACTCGACCTCTTTCTGTTTTTTCTTTATCACACTCGACCTCTGACTCTCTTTTTACCTCAAACACTCTTCACTCTCTTCGTTTTAAGGGCTCTGTTCATTATTTTCATGCGATTCAGTTTCACACTAGCTCATTGTTTGATTTGTTAACTCTGCCCTCATTACAATCGTACGTTTTCAGTATTTCGATCATTTTGCCTTCATCTCGTATTTTGCACTACTTCCCTTTGATACATGTCCAATATCCACCATACAGAAATATCTCTTCTTTTCTTCTTTGCCTAATTCGTCTTTTTCTTGATGAACTGAATGTTAGTAGGTGCGCCGAGAGTTCTGGAAAATAGTTTCCCATCTCGCCTAATTCAACTCTCACCAGATCCTTATGTATTTTATAGTTTTTCGTAAACCGCCTGATCGAAATGGTTTAATTTGATTTTTTTAAACAAGGGTTAGATATTGGAGAGCATTTGCATGCTACATACTTACACACATGAAATCACTCACCCACAATATCTACACACACGACATACGCACAAAAAAGAAAGTAATCACCGTAGGTGATCGTTAGAGCCAGTTACGGGATACCCATCTTCTCTGCAACAGCAAACCAGGAATAACCTCCCTGTCGTAATTCTAATAATTTCGGCAAACCGAATTCCACCACCCTCGCCACATCCCCCGCGAGTTGCCCGGAAACTTCTCTCCTGAGAGGCGGAAGCGAACGAGGCTCGCCAACGAGCGGTCCCGGCCCCTGGGGCCCTGCTCACCTGCTCCTGGGCGCCCGCCTCCCCGCCCCCGCCCCCGCCCCCGCCCCCGCCCAACTCGCGCCGTCCGGTTTGGCCGAATCAATAGCCCACTTCACAAGTCTATAAATATGCGCGGATATAATTCCGCCGGTGACGTCACTGCCGGCGGAGGGCTCGCGGAGGCGCCGGCGAATGCACGAGCGGCCCGCCGGAGGGCGCTGCCCTCGCTCACTTTTTGCTTCAGACCTGCGTTGGGGAGGTGGGGTGGGGTATCGACAGCATAACAACGATTAACACTCTGATGCTAATAATACGTCGCCCAAGTATCATCGATGTTTTTATTAGTGAATAGAGGACCCGGCAATGCTGTTTTATTGCAATGAATTATATTATAATTGTTGAAATGCAATGAATTATAATTGTTCAAACGTTCATCCTCAATTTTAGGGATGACACTGTCTTGGAGAAATTTTATTTACTTATCGGAGATATCGTTAAAGTAATAATCTCGGCCGATATTTCACAATCGCAGAGGTGGAATATGCAGCGAAAACGCGCTTAAGACTTGAGGGTGCGGCGTGTTGCGTTAAGATATTTAGGAGCGCTTGAGTCAGCATAAACTCATAAAATTATCATCAACGCGCCTCTGTAGTTATGTGAGACAGACATATCGCACTATATCCATTGTACTATTCTTTGCGCAAATGCAAGCAATAAGTTTTCAAAGTTTTATCGCAATGGGAAGAATAGTACGGCCGCGCGTACTCTACGAACAAACATTGATTTTTATATTTTATATTTAGTAACCTTTAACATTCGCGTTCCCGCGGAGGAGAATATAATTTAGCAGTGTCCGTGCCTAATTATAATGAAGATGAGTTCGCCTGGCCAGCTGGTCGCTCAAGTGATTTCCTCGCTTCGTTGGATGCCGGAAGAAGCCGTGCGCGCTGCGTTGTTTTGACGTTGTTTGCACAATGTTTTGAGAACCATCCATTGCCATCGATATCGAATACGTAGTTCGAAGCTCTGGTCAGAGTTTTCACTGATCACCCTAGGCGAACGCTGGAGTAACACTGTTTTCAACGGGCCACATGGCGTGTGCGCTCTTTCCTTCCCATCATCATCATCATGGTCATCTCCCCCAACACTCACGCGCGCGCACGCACACACACACACACACACACACACATGCGCGCGCGCGCGCAAACACACATGCACGCAAACCCACGCATACAGACATTGGTTAACATTATTTTATGGAGGATGTACGGAATTTGTCGTAATTGTACTTAATGTGAATTTTCGTAAAGCATGTGAATCCTTTAAGCAATCGTGGAGCTCAGGAACGTTGTGGGTGTGCGAACTCAAGCACGTGGGCTTGCATGCCTGCTCCCGCCCTTCGCGTTCCCGGGAAGGGGGGAAGGGGAGCAGCGCGTGTTTTTGTCAGCTCTTGTGCTCGGCCTCCTGCACTCTGCAGCGCTTCTTCCGCCCTCCTCGTCTTCGCTGCTCGGCCGAAGCGCACGCCACAAACCGCGGCCCCGCGCCCGCTGTCATGCTTAGAGCCCCTGGCACCGGCCCATTCTCCCTGGCAGATGTTTTGGGAAAATAATCAAGGCCGAACACTGCGCCCACAAATTAGTAGCAATGAAGTTTTGCTTAGGTTAGGTTGCGGGCCTTACTCCGGGGGAAGCCCCATTGTGAAACGAATTGGGTAAATTTTGAGAGGAGTCAGTAGACCAGAAATTGTCTTTTTTCTTAAATGAAATAGGTTTTAATTAATCGCATATAATTGTTTTTTTAATAACGTAACTGGCAAACTGTTGTTTGTTTGTTTCTTTTCATTTTTGTAACTTTGGGTGGTTTAGTTTCTTCAAATTTAATATGATAATCGTGTGAGATTGAATATTCTTGAAACGATTAGTGATGGGTAGTGTGCAGATTATATCAAAAAGGGTGCCAGACTCTGTTAAATGCTTGAGAACCTCTTGGTTTCTCTGTAGAGCCTTGTTAGCGGTAATCCATTTCACATATTCATAATACACATTTTCTATTATGAATTGTCTTTTCGCGTCACGATTCGCCCTGGGTTCAGAGATTCAGGAAAAGACCAGTCTCCTTAATTGTTAGACATCGGATAGCAGAGGTAACAATAGATACAAAAGCCTGACCAGAACTTTTTTTATACGTGCCAGCTTTGGTTCTACTTCCTTTAAATGTAGTTTTATTTTTTGATTAGAAATTGGTTTAGCATGGTTTTGATTTTTTATCCAAATCAGAAATATGGATATTTTAATTTTGGATTAGAATTCTTTCCTCTCACGGTTGTAGGTCTTAAAACATTACAGGATTAGTGAAACAGGATTAGTGAAACGTGTTTTATTCCTTTTTTCCCTAAATTGTCGACATGCTGACGTACGATCAAGAATTCAAACATTGCGCCAAGAAATTTATTTGTTTTTCGTATGAATAAAACACATTACATTTCCACACTGGTACCAGTTCAGTACTGGATATGAAAAACAAACACGTATAAGAGTGTATGTACGTACATGGTGATATTTACAATGGTTTAATGTAAATGACACACAATGGTAATGTTCGCTAAACGCAACTCCTGCGCTGCTTCTAGCAAGTCGTTGTTTGCACTCTCCCTTTCGGGGAACAATATCTTGTGACGTGCAGTTTTGCAGAGCTGATAAAGCTCGTCATGTTGCGGTTTCCTGAAAATAAACAGGCTCTGTTCCGTGACACCGCTGGGATGTGGTTACTGCGTTGCAGCTGGCACACTACATTCGCATTGAGGCAGGCAACGCCAAAATTACTTGAACTCACATGAGAGCTACTTTGAAAGCTATTAAATTTTTCACGAGTGTGTACAGATGTTGAACTTAAAAGATGCGCAGTTTGATGTTCGAGAAAAAATAAAACGTTTTGGTAATTTTAGGGCCAAAATTGTATATTAAAGGGTCAAATTATGGAGTCGGCTAATAATATTAAAAACTTGAACACAAGTAATTACAATTATTACGAAAATAAAACTGTAAACTTTGTCAAATTGAGTAATAAAATACAAAATAAAATACCTCCCTTTAAATGTAATTTAAAGTTATTTTCGTTTATATGTAAAGAAAACGTTTGTTGAGATGTATTCCCTATTTTTTTAAATCTGAAATAAATGTATTATTTTTTATGGTTTGTAATATAGTTAAAATTATTATTATGCGTTTACGAACTAATATCAATTATTTAAAATGATTAGTGGGCCCTGTTAATCGGGCCTCCAAACAAGTTTGTTACACTGCTTATGGATTACTCAGTGTCTAGGTAATTTAGAACAGCTTTCTTTTCTCGAAGTGTGGTGTTAATTTTTGGTCATATTTCATAATATGAATAGTAACTTTTTAAAAACGTTTGTTATACTTAAGGTCTATTGTTATATATTATATTAGCGACAACAATGAACAGTAATAGTTTTCAATCAAAATACAAACAATATAAAACAAATAAGAATATACTTCTACTTATTTCGGAACACAATCTGAAACCTTCGCCCACTGATTTCTTGAGCCGTTGCAGTCATTCGTTATGCAATTGCACTATCTTGTGTGGTAAGTTTTCGTGATGATTTTTCTTGATAGTAGACTGTTTATTACAAACACGTGTATTAAGTGAGCCTTTCCTTTTCTCGCAATTCGTGTTATCAGATGTGTGCATTCAGCCCCATATGTTCTTAATAAATGTATTCTTGCAAATTAATCTACACCCAAGCTTCTTTTCCTTTTTCCCATTTTATTTTTTCCTCGTATTATTTGAGGGACTGATGTTATATATATATATATATATATATATATATATATATATATATATATATATATATATATATATACTATCTGAAGGAGTTTCTGGAATAGTAACTTCTTGTGACGAAAATGCTTTCAATTTAGGAATATTGATCTACTCTGATTTAAAAACTTACGATACCTCTACTGCAGTCGTATGTTCAGTATATCCACACATTTAATACTTAATATGACGAAATAAATCATAAAATGTAAACAATTTAATTGAGAAGATGAGCATCTAAACTTCTTTTTTCATCATTAGATTAAAAGAAATACCTTCAAAAATTTGGAATAAACATAAGTTTTCTCGCAGTCGTACGAAACACTCGTATGCTCTTTTTGTGGAATCAAAAGTTTTCCGAACAAGGATATGAGTTCAGTAGAAATACATCCAGCGCGCGGTGAAAACTAGAATGTGTTATGCGTATTTCCTTGCTTCAACGCTTTTACTTGCCTCCCTAAAATGTTATGGGCCCGCCCCTATAAATAGAAAATACCTTACACTGTGTGTGATTCCTTTCGAAAATGAATACCCATTGCTATAGAGAGAAATGAATCATAGTTGAGGCAGTTTTATGACAACGTAATAATACTCATACGTTAGGCTTCGTTTACTTTAACTCTTGGCCCTGGACTTAAGTACCTCGTGGTGAACCCGATATTGGCTCAGTGCCACAGGTTGTGACTATTTCTTTGCGCAATTTGCATAACCGGTACCGTGAGCACGTAATTTAACGTTCTTAATGCGTTATGTTTCCCACTCTTTGTAACTCTCCCGCCATTAACGACTGGCAGCGCCCGACAGTCCAAAACCAAAACGAAAGAAAATCCGGCTGCGATGTAGCACTGAGAACCCGTCTCCTCAAATGAATAAGCCAGCTGATGTCAGAAGAAATGTAGGGTAGATGTTAAGGCGCGTATGCAATTACACTTTCACTATTATATAGTTCAATCATAAGTGATCCTATCTGCATAACGTGCAAGGAGGCTTACTAGTTTAATGATGCGAGTTCCTGTGTATCTAATAAATCATAGGCACCTCTGACGGAAAACTGCATTGTTTTCTTTCAATTCCTGCGTACACTGGAAATCAGTAATATATATATATATATATATATATATATATATATATATATATTAGTGATTAATAGTAGTAATAGTAATAATAGGAAAATCATAATCCCCATCATATTAGCGAGTAGAGCCTGTTAAATCTAAGAGTCCATCATTTTAAAAGTATTAATGTATGTTACGATATCGTTTGGTACAAAAACGTCTGATGACATTTTTATAGTTGCGTAGGCTTCCGCGGCCGGAGTTTGTGTTGTGTAGGCTATCCGGGATGAGCCGCGTCACTGACATGGTGGCTAAAGTTTCGGCCAGCGTATTGTGGCCTTCTTCAGAGCGAACTGCTGGCCGACGTTTCGCTTCCTTTCCCGGATAGCCAAAAATTCATGGAATCGAGCCGTGGAAGCTTACGTGTGTAATTGAGATGCTACCAAAGACAACTCCCTTTCGCTTACTGTGATCGCTGTGGTTTTAGCTTAAGTACTTGCGTCGCCGAACTAGCTGCGTGGTCGAGGTAACTTCAGTATGAGTTTTTTAACTGGATGCGAAGGCGATAACTGGTTAAATGTGATGTTTCCTCCGATATTAGTATTTTATTTTTATAGTGACAGTTTTTTTCTTAATAATTCATCGACCATTAACTTGTACTTTGCATTTCATTAAATGCTTTTTTGAAAACCGTTCAATAACCATGTATTTGAGATTAGCTATTACTCGACTTAAAACGGCATTAATGAAGAATTAATTAATTGATTAATCCTAAAGTGGACATACAAATAAACAAATCAATTGCATAATACTACAACACTTAAGAATAAAAACCTTTGTGCTCCATTGTCTTATAGATCTAGGACTTTTCTACTTTTTATGCAGTCATTGAGTGTGTAAATTTGTATTCCATTTTCCATGAGAATGTGACGATTAATTACAGAACATACCTGGAGTCTTCTTAGAAATTTCCAAACCGATATGTAAACTCTCTTTACAACAGCAATATATTTAATACAGTGCTAATTACATTCTTGTTCGAAAAGAACCTGTGTTTTCTGATGATAGTGCCTTAAAAAGTAAAGTGTGCTTTATTTCATGTCTGTGAATCTAATGTCTCCGTTGTACTCATTACTTTTTCGTCCGTCTAGTCAACCGGTTAGACTCAAATCCCTAATTCACAGTCTCCATTGACCGTCTAATTTTCCAAGGAATCCTATAATGCAGTCAGATCTAATGTGGTCAGCAATCCCGAATGTAGCATTTCAACTTCACGTGGATGTGCGGGAAAATAGAGTTAAAAAGGCGAAGACCAACAATAAATTCAACACATCACAAACGACCAATACGATCGAGATTTCTGAATAGATTACAGGCTTGATAAGTCGTGTAGTGATACGATCCTGTTCGCACACAGCCTATTATTAACTTACGTTTTCGTAAAGAAGTGCCCTTATTTTTAGCACTAAAATTATTTCGCATTGTATGCTAAGTTGTTTTTTTTAAATTTAATATTATAAAGACATTTCTTTCATTGCAAAATCAAAAAGCGTTTTAAATACCGTAATAAAGTGGGAGCTTTTCCTTGAAGAGAAAAGCACGTAAGAGCATGTAGTGCAAAAGGTGCCACTTGCATTGCATTTAGGGAGCTCGGCATCCTGAGCACACGTTTTAAAACTTGCACATTTTGCTTTATAAGAAAACACAAAAAATACGATCAGAAAGAATGTTGTGAATAAGTAACTTCACAATAAAAAGCGAACAAATTTATATTTAAAATGTTTTTTACTTATGATATAATTACTACCCATTTTAAAATTATACGAACATTTATTCATTGGAGAGAAAGTTGAGGGGGTTCTGTTATCCAATTAGAGGCGTCAAATTCTAATTATATCTATGCAGAATTGTGGGTGCTTATTAGGAAAAAAAATAATCTTATTGCGCGAAGTAACCGAAAATTGAATAGCGCCATTTGGCGCCATTATTTTTTGGATATAGTTCATGTGAGCGGTTCTGTGTAGTCTATTGTTCAGTGATCTCAATATGACTTTTCTTTCTACTGCTGCTGCTGCTGTTGTGATCGTACGCGGGAATGATCACGTGTCGTCCGCCAGCGTATATGGCAACATCTCACTACCTCTCCCCCGGCTGTTAAGTAGTTCGAAATATTATTCCGACATATACCTAATATTTCCACTGGTCTCGGGTATAATTTTATATCCGTTTATATTCCTGTTTGTTTTTTGTGTGTTTATGTGCTTACAATTTTCGTGAAGGAAAGCTTTAGGAAATGCAATTTTAAAAGTTTTTCATCTAAAATTTATTTTTCTGCAGTTTGTACCTACTTCATAATTTTTTTATGTAGCTTCTATTATTTCTGGTGACTTTTATTGAGAAAATGATCAATTTACAAATCCTTTTCGGAATATTTTCGACAGTTCTCCATAAAGTGTGAAAATAATGTTCTATTCCTAACAAAAAATTGATCTTGAGAATCTTCAGAAATATTTCTGATAGGAGGGGGATTACAGCAAGGGCTCTGTCAAAGCTTTTTCGCAGAGAAATCAACTCAACAAAATAACCCCACTTGATGGAGCGTCATTAAAACAACCAAAAAAAATATTTGCAACCGTTGGTTGCATTAAGAGATCCACCTATCAGCTTGAATTAATTATTGAGAATGAAGCTTTCACAAAACAAAATTAAGTTGAGGAAAAAAAGTATTCTTCAGGGGTACAGATATGTCAAATGTGTACTGAAGTATTGCCATCTTATATTTACTCACTATAAGTACGTAACAAAATGTAGAAAGTGTGAATGAAATGACACGTAAAAGCGCTTCACTCATCGGAGAATTGTTTCCTGCTGTCTCTCAAGTTCGCTCTTGCGACCCACTGCGTACGCAATGCGCCTCTTCTCCTTGCGTGTTTTGTCTCGTCGAACATTGGGTGAGGAGTTTATTCGTCGTTTGATCGTGTCCTTCGCAGTTTCATTTTCAGTCTATACAATTTCATATTACCTTACGTCATGATCTCGTATTTTTGCCAGGTTCTGTTTACGAAACCTTGTATCGTTTCGGAGGTTGTGCTGCTCTTGACGTGCTAAGACTGTTTCAGGTAGGCTTAGCAGCGAACTCTGTCCCTCGCTCTTTCATCCTCCCCTAACAAGCCCGGAACGTTACCTCCGTTTGAACGAAACTTTTTACGTAAGCTCCTTACAAAGAATTCGCCGGGGAAGCAGTTTGCCGCCGTCCGGCAGGGCGGTGCTATGAACTCGCTTTTCAGCGCTCGTCGCCGAATGTTGATACAAGAAGTCGTATAACGCTGTTCCGAGTGCTTCACTCGCATTATACATGCACGCGTCAGATGCGTCTGGAGGGAGGAGAAAAACAGGCGGAGTCGCCTGTTTTTCCGGAAGCTAAAAATAGTTTCGATGTTGTAACTATGAGTAGTCGTTTGTCCACGCGTTCCTTTCACCCGCACCCTATGAATTGCGCAACTTTTCCCGTGGCCACACTCTTATGATGTCACAAACAGGAATATCAGAAGCCCCTGGAACTTTACCAACGGTTCGCTCGACTCACCACGTACTTGTTCGAATTGAGCAAATTTCCGTGAAGAAAAATCGGACATTTAATAACTATTCTACCTATCCCTTTATCTAACATTCAATCATAATAAAGTGCAAGTGTTTTACTCTAGTGACTTCAGTGATGGGCAACGTACTAAATTGTATTTATTGTATGGTAAAGAAATGGACATAAAATATATTCATGTGAACAGAATTTACATTGCTATTGGCACATAAGAATGAGCAAGTTTGGAATTATTCATTTTCGGAGATATGCTTGTTATATTCGACGACGTGTTTTTGCTCATATGGAAAGGAACACACAATGAAAGATGATGATCGAAGTATATCACGTATTCAAAACAATTTTGGCAACCACGACATCGGCGGAGACAGCGCCAGCAACCACGGCGGCGGCGACGATGACGAGTGTAACTGACTGACGCGCGCCCCTCCGTCTGCCTTAGGTGATCCCTTATTTATGAAGGCGCCCACCCCGCCGCAGGGACATCAGTGACGAGTTGCATGCATGCGGATGACTCCCGGCGCCCTGCCGTAGCCGCCCCGCGCCGCTCCCCCGCCCCGCTCCCCCGCCCGGCCCTCGCGCCCTGACGCCTGCTCGCTGCGGGCGGCGGTCGCTCTCGAAAATAAAGCGGCGACGGCCCTCGCCGGCGCGCGTCCTCCCACTCTCGCCCGCTGCGCCCAGAGGTCGCGGCGGTGGGAGAGAGACGCGAGGAAGGAACGCGTGTGTACGTCCGCCAGGAAGAGCAGCAAGGCGGTCAGTCGTCCCGGCGCCGCCAGCGGGGCGGGACGCAGCCGTCGCTCCACTTGTTGAGAGGCTCGCGAGCCGTCGGCAGCAGGTGGTCTCGCGCACTTACCTCCCGCCGCGCTCGCGCAGAGCTCTTCTGGGCCGTGGGGCGCTGCGTGCGGACCGCTGCGAGACGCACGCGTGGGTGCGCTCGTCGTGTCGGTGAGTCGGCGAATCCGGAGCTGTCGCTGTCCGTTGGGACATCGGAGCGCCCCGCGCCGCCACCAGCCCCTGCGCCCGTCGGGCAGTCCAGCTGCGCCTCGCTCGTCGCCTCCGGCCGCTCCGACAGCACCATCGCGGGCCGCGCAGCCGCACGCCTCCCCGCCCCAGCGCCCTCGGCGCGGTGGATGCCGCAGCCGCCCCCGCCGCTGCCGCTGCCGCCCCCGCCCGCCGCCCCCGCGACGACGGCGGCGCCTGTGCCGGCCGCGCGCCGCCCCCGGCGCCCCCGCTGCTGGACCACGCCGCCCGCCGCCGGGCCGCCAGAGATCAGCCACCCCCCGCGGCCGCGCCCGCCCCCGCAGCCGACATGGCCGGCGACAAGGGCAGCGGCGCCGCCCCCAACAACAAGCGCAGAGTAGGTGACGCGCGCCCTCGCCCCCCACGCCCCGCATCAAGGTACTCTGTGATCGCACACACCCGTAGCTACTGAGTAATAGTTGTTTTTTATCTTTGTATTTATGATTCAAAGAAATGTACTCGTTCCCATGTTCTACTAGTACGTAGTGAAACTCGTGTACTTTGACCCCTTAGTAGGGAAGAATATGCTCGCCTTATGAACAGCAACCCTCACTCAGTCTGCCTCTCGGAAGTCCTTTTGGCTTCAGCAATTGATCTACCATCCTCTAAATTGCACTTCACTTATTCCTTGCGTGTTTCGAGTTGTTTGCGTAAGTCCCCCTTGGTATTTTGTAGTTTTGTTGGGAGATGATGCTAGGATCGTGATGGAGCCCTCGCACACTGAGTAACAAAATGGTTTCCCTAATTGTGTGCTTTGTGTGCTTTCCGTCTAGGCAAAGTAATTGTAGTAAAGTATTGACGCTCTTCCGTGTTCTCTAATGGCGCTGTTTTAAAAGAAAGAGACGAACGCCAGATAAATAATCAGATTGTGTGTGTTTCTTAAGTGTTCGTCGTAGCAACGTACGGGTAGTAAAGGAATGAGTATCCGCATTCTGTAAGCGACAGAATGCAAGTAATGCGATGGGGCAGAAACTAGTTTTCTAAACAAAAAAAATTAGCTTATCTCTTACGCGCTTCATGTGAGTCATGAACGTTTCGAAAATATTTGGTTACGTGAAGATCTTTTATCAAAATGGAGATTTTAAATGATTCTTTTTTCTGACAAAGCTCATATAAAAAGCCAACTGTATTACGTATTCATTTTTGTTTCAAGGATTTGTCATTTGTTTCAAACGTTCAAATAAACAATCTACTATGTTTTACAGTTTCCAACTTGTTTCATTTGTATTTACACTTCTCAACAAAAGTATCTGTATGTAGGCTTTCTTTAGCAAGGTGCGATAATAGCAGTCAGTTGCTCGCTGTTTCCCCGAGTACCCTTCGTACAGTTCAGTGGAGTTCAGGTCAACAGCTCATTAGAAACTAATTTTGATAGCTTCTCAGGCGCCGTTTACGAGAACTGCTAATTGGCGAACAGTCGACAGGACAGCGACTGGCTTCCCACACTGGGGTACTTGTGTCGAAAAAGTGGCCATTTGTTTGCACTTTTTGCTCCCTTATTATTCTCCGAATGCACGTATTTGAAGATTACATGTACGTACAGTCAAGTTTTGACAAATTAAGCTTGTCTTCTACGATACGTTTTATTTTCTCGATGATGGAAAAATATAAATTTATGTTTAAGGTTGCATGCACATGCTTAGGCACACAACATAGTGTAAAACCTTACAAGGAAAATTAAAACTTGTTTGAAACCCTCCATATCATTTCTTGCTTGTAGACAATGGTGTTCGTGATTGTTTGAAGAGGCACATTTTTCGAAGTAAACGATTTTCTGAGACTTGCACGTGGATCCTTGGGCGTGCTCTAAACACGCACATGTGATACAGCGGTTTATTAAATATTTATCTGACTGCTCAGATAAGGCATCGATGTGACATTTAAAAAGTTAAAAAGTGCGAGTTGTATCACCTTCGGAATAATTTTATTAGGATTGTTTCATTTAAATTTTCATTCGAGATTCTTACGTAAATTTTCTTTTAAAAACTAAGCTTTTACAGTGATTAGTAAAATGGTGTCCCTGACATTGCCTTCAATACAAGCGATTGAAGCTAGGAGAGTTTGAAATTTTGTTGATGATGCAACAACTTGCATTGTACTATATTCTTTACTTATCTCTAGATCCCGGAAGGTTCGCAAAAATACCTTTTCACTATTGAAAAGATTTTATGACTTTTAAAATAGAAATTAATTATACTTTTGGAGTTGTTTTAGTGGATATTCAATTTGCCCTTTTTGCTTATTTTAGCTTCTGATGCCCATTTCTGCCCTTGTGTCTTATTTTTGCCTTTTCATCATTATTCTCCTGTTTTCTCCCGGCACCAATCTCGACCAAGCTGGTCATATACCTGCAAGCCTGGACAACGCGAAAATACGGTCGTGTTTTGTCGTTCTGTAGACGTGGAGGCGCAAAGACTGGCAATGTTAAAAATGTAATTGAAAAAGAAAGATGAAACCAGCCAAGATTTTTTTTTATTTCTACATTGATGCCGACAGGCTTGTTCGCTCGTGAGGAATCCCATCCTCTTTTGCGTATGGTCTCAACCCCTTTGAAAACAGCGCTCTCTGTATATAATATAGCTTTCTCAGTGCTGGCGATTGCACAAGCGCGAAGATCGAAAAATATAATTCCTTCTTCATTTATGCCATTTAAAGATTCAAAACGGAGTCCACATTAACATTTCGTTGAGACAGCGTCGCGAGTAAAACAAATCTGTAGTCCTTATATCGGGTTGTATTTTATTACATTACACACACAAAACAATTTGTTTCTTGTAGGTATCATTCAGAGCATAAATCAAGTCCTGCTTCGAGCTAGGAAAGAAAACTTAGAAAAGACAGAAAAAATATTTCGATCCCTCTGTATAGAATTTCTACGCACGTAAGGAATTTAAATATTGCTTGTACCTACCACAGACGAAGGGAAATGTTGATTCATTTGTTGCTCCCTTTCGAAAGTCGACGGTTACTAATTTCTTGTTACTACCACGCATAAATATAAATTTCGCGTGGGTCCTCGTTTGAATGCATGGAGGAAATATTATTCCCACTTGCATTTACTGAACGCGAAGAGAATGTCGGTCCCGCTTGCAGCCACCGAGCACAATGCATTACGTGCTGCACCGCGCGACACCTCTCCGACCGCTTGCGTGTTGTGCAGGCGGCGCGTTGCGTTGCATCGCATTGCGAAGCGCCCCCTGTCAGTCTCGTCCCTCCCTGCCCACCCGCACCCGCCCCGCCCCCCGCCCCCCGCCCCCCGCGGGAGCGCAGCACCTCACGGGCGCGATGTCCATTGCGGTCCATGTACGACGAGTCCGTTAGAGGCCGCTCGCGTGCCGCAGCGGAGAGGCTTGTTCCTGGGAATTTATGAGGCGGACTGAAGCGGCGGGCGCTGCGGCGCGGGGCGGCGCTGCTCAGGTCAGCAGTCGCGTGGCGGTTACTGCTAAGGGCGTGCCTAATTTCCTTTCTCTCAGCCTGTCTCTCAGCCTTCGCCGTACCTCCGACGTTTATCGTTGCAAAATGTATCTCAAGGAGCTCCGGCCGTATGTGGCTCGCGCCCTAGGAATGGGAGTGCGTGTTGGATGGGGAAGGAAGGATATCGCTCGGTTTGGGGCCCCGTTGTTGTCCGCTTGTAATTGGTTGGAGGAATCTGCGGAAACGAGTGATAAGAACAGCATGCATTTACACAAATCCGTAGTCAGGACGAACCCAGGACCTCCCGGTCCATGAAGGTTCAATCTTGAACTCAGTCACTATCGCATCCGGACTAATTTTCTTTCTAATGTATTTAAATCGTTTTTTTAGTGCAGATTTGAAGAAATGCTGTTCAATAAATTCGAGGGGAAACGTTATTTTTCGAAAGCATCTATTCGTGTTACCGTTTTATTTCTTAACGTTTGAATGGCATTTAAAAAACAACGTCGAAATGGATATCAAATAGTAATATATTTCGTAATTTGTAACTCTGGTTCAAAACTTTAAATTTTCAAAAAATAGACCGAAAAATCAACTTTGCGGAAGGACGCTTTTATCTCAGCTTGCAAATTAACCTGGTGCCGACTCTATCGTACGCACAACTAGTACATCATTCTCCTTGCATCATAGCGCCCTGGGGAACTCCCTGTTTGTAAGTTGCGCATCGCGTGATTAAATCGGGTCGGAAAATCGCGCGGGAGTTGATTGCCACCTAATGACGCCGCGCGCCAAGTTTGTTTGGAAATTCCTGCGCGACGCCCCACTTCCGGCGGCGCTTCTCACGCCCCCCAGGCCCAGGCCCAGGCCCAGGGCGCGCCCCGAGGTGGGCCTTCGCCTGGGGCTGCTGCTTTGGAGAGGGCGTCGCCGATCGCCAACTGAGGTACCCCCCCCCCCGCCAATTGGCTCTTTTAGTTTTATATTTAAAACTATAAACAGCAAAAAATATCATTAACGATTCGTTTAAAGTTGCACGATGCGGGCGAAAACTTTTCTCGTCAACATCGTTTTACTCGATATCGTAATTTCCATGAAGTGGTGGCAAAGAAAGGGACTGAAGTAATAAGAATGTTGAAGTTGGAATGAAGGAGGAAGAACGGTAGAGAGGGGAATTTTTGATACCGGAATTTGTAAACGTTGTTGATTTTGCAATGGATTTTATGATTTTTATTGTGTTTGTTCATGTACTTATAGCTTTTATTGATGTTGCACTCATATGGTCTGACAGCAACATGTGGCCTTATCATTAAACTGTTTTGTTTTATATAATAGAGCGGCTAATGTCATTATCTCTTCTGCCAAATGTGTAACCAGTTTATCATCCACTCACGTCCTTCACTGACAGCAGTACTATGTATAGTGGATTAATTAATCATCTTTAATTTGGTTTCTTACTCCTCAACATACAGTATGTTATTAGGATTGAGATCCACTACCAAACCTTTTATTCTTACGGGGAACGTGCGATGTGATACAGTAATTATTAGATCGTGATGATTTAGAGGGATTGTTGTAATAAGAGGGGGAAAATTATTTCGAGAAAATATGTCCGATACTGCTTTGTGCACCATAAATTCCACATCGAATTGGGCGACCCGTGGTATGGCAAGCAGAGTGCTCGGAGATCGATCCCCGTCCGTGCAAAGAGGAATTTGTGGTGGGCAAAGCGGTTGATGGCAGCTTTTCACTTTCCTTCGACTCTCATTCCACCTTCTTCATTCCGATGCTCCCTGTCACACCATGCCAGTTTCTGCACTCCCTCGATCACCTCATCATCATCATGCCATGACAAAACAGTCTCCGTGGCAAGGGGAGGTGGACCGAGGCGGTCATTTAAATCTATGCTGTCTTCCCCAAAATGCGTGTGTTACGACATATTTTATACTATGCCCCATAACAATTTACTATCTGATTCATACTTGAAAAAACAGTAAATACTATATAGAGTTGTTTGTAATTAAATTATTACAATTCCAAATGAACTTATTTTGCATTAATTCACCCGCCTCCGTTTACCGTACCATTCCTAACAGAAATACAACAAAAATGTATTTTACAATAAAAAAACGGTAGTACAAAATAAAGGATTTTTAAGAGTATATTTACTAGAATCAAAGCGTTAACGAAGAGGAGAGAGGGAATTGTAGTCGGGCGGGATATTTCTGGACTATTATGAAGATGCATTCCCATCTTGAAATATCACGAGCGATAAATAAATATAACCACATGGAGCGACGAAGGGCAGAGAAGGGGTTAGGTCGATTGCCTTCGATATGAACCCCCCGAAAACACAGAGACAATGCAACTGACAATACGGATGTGTGTGTGTATACGTATGTGTATGTATGTGTGTTATGTATGTAGATGTTACGAATCATTTATGTGGTAACAATTTCCGATGTATTGCTCCGTGCACCAACATTGCGCCCTCTCTCCGCCGATGCAGCGAAATCGCCTCCTCGGTCTCTAAGTGCGTGCGGAATGTATTGAAATAGCGCTCATTATTGTTGGGAAACTACCGGAATATGGTGGCTGACGCTTCTGCAATACATTCCGCTGGACGAACCACATGGTTAGTCGCGTTTTGAAAGAACCTGTGTAACCATTCTTCGATACGTACTAACGTTTTTAAAAGGACCTTTTGATGGAGGAAGTCACGGGGGTCCGTTACTGCTAGTGTCTTTAATGGCAAAACAAAACTGCTTGAAATATGAAATTGCAGTAATTTCATTGTTACAGTTTTCTTCTGTCCATGAGAATTGATGTTCTGAGAAGAACCAAAAGCTGGCAATCGTATTCATACTCACAATCTGCATTCATTCCTTGACTCACACTTCGCCGGATATTGAATATTTCTCCTTATATCAACTTTCATTGCTGTAAGAAAGTGGTAAATTTATGGATTATTTACGAGTTATTTCCTAAAATTGCTTTCTTGTTCTTCGTTCTGTCACAAGTACTTGTGTCTTCATTTTACCTGGAAATTCCCATTGCATGTTTGCCATCAATAATTAGCCTTAGTACTTTCTCGCGGCCTTTCTGAATCCGCTGTAGTGTGCAGTAGCGTAAATCATCATTCATAGGATTTCCAGTTGTCAGGAATGCCATACATTTATAGACGTAAACGTATAACATGAAACCAGCAAATCCCACCTCCCTCCCCGAAATTGTACTGTTCTTTATATCACAAGTTCTTCGAACTACTTCTCGGACTTGGGAGCATGAAACTTAAGCAAACGAATGTGTAGTACTTTCTGAAATGTATCTGATTTATTTGTAGATGTGAATTGTTTGTTCACGTCACTATATCGTCTATTCTGAGTAAAAATAATCAAGTAAATGTTATGTAGGAGATTGTGAAGAAGTTACGAACATGGAAATTCATGTCCAAGTTCAGCAGATCGGCTGACGTCTTAATCAATTAAGTATTCCAATTTCTGAAAAAAATTAACGAAGAATTCTCTCCCGCGTGTCAACCCGGATTTCCGTAAACTCTTGGCAACTGCACTTAGGCGTGATAACGCTCGATGTAGAAATGTGTCATCATACCAAGAATGTCCTGGAGCAAAGCGTGTTGAAAACGAGTGCCCTTGCGTCACTTGACTCACGTTCAAGCCTTGTCGCCAGAAAGAAGTCGCTCTACTCATTCCGGGACAAACATGGGTCGGGCGTGTATGAGAACAGTTCTAAACTCAAACAAAAATTCAGATTGTTGGTTAAAAGACGCGGTGACGTCTAATGATCTGTACGATCAGTATCATTCTGTATTATTTTTCTTTGCTCCCACTTCCAACCCTGCCGTCGTGGTCCAATGTCATGGGATTGAGGAAGTGACATACCGCACTGCTGACATCGATCCAAATGATAATTAAACTATAATTAATAGTTCGATGTAAAAAAACGCGAGTTATCGGTACGATATGGATGTTCATCAAAGTTAACGTAACAAAGTAGTGAATGCGTGAGTGAGTGAGTATTTGCCCTTGCGGTGTTCCCCTGCTGTTACTAGAACCCGGAAATGCCGGGTCGCCGTGTTCCCCGGCCCTCTCCTCGTCCTGCTCCACCTGGACCCCCCCCCCCTTCGCTCCTCCGTGCTTGGTGCTACCTCACTCTCCCCCGTACCTCACTGCAACTGGCCTTACTCCGTTCTGCCGTACTTTGCCTTACTCTCAGCCCCGCTTCCCCTTAACTTACTCCGCCCCCTCCACCTGATCTGCCTTTCCCAGGTCCACCTCGCCTTCGGCTTCTATCGCCCCGCCCCGCCCAAGTAGGAAGTCGCGCGGCGCGAAGGCCGCCGTCCGAGGACACGTGTCGCGGCGGCGGCGGCTAAGAATAGCCCGTCGGGGGTCATTAGCATGCGAGGCGCGTCCGCCCCCGCGGCGACCGCCGCGTCCGTCGACACGTGGGCAAGTGGGACAGCGGCTGCCTCGCGCTTCAGACACGGACTCTTTGCACTGGCCACGATCTCGCCCTTGGGCGCATGTGCACATGCATGTCCATGTGCAGATGGTTTTTGGAAGGCGTAGACTGCAGCTTTGAGCAGTTTGCTAGGCAGCATTAGACGGACAAATGCGAAGTAAGAGAATTATGGTCTTTACTCCTAGTGTATGTTGGTGTATAGCCGGGTTGTGTTTCCAGTGTGGCGAATAATGCCTGCTGACAGGTGTACAGGGCAACTTACCTTAACGCATATTGCCTATTACCGATACCTATCAGACCTTTTAAAGTGACCCGTCCCCTCTTGCTCACAAAGATTAGTGCGCCCCCTTTCCACATCAAATCTTCAAATTAAAAAATAAATAAAACATCAGGGAAACTGGGGAATCGATCAGCGGGTCTCATTTGCTTCTCCAGATCCTTAGCTACACACATTTTCCATTGCACAACTGTCGCCATCATCACGTACATATCATGTGGTCTTGTTGCCGCAGCTACAACGTGGATGATTTGCAGATCTATTGTCTCTTTGTTTTGTAAACGAGTGATTGACTCCGTGAGGTGGTGGTACTGATATTTTCAGGACATCTGCTTACCACGTCCCCCCCCCCCGCTGACCAGAGTACGCGTGTGCGAGCGTGTTGTTTCACGTGGTTCTGTTGTTGATCAACAGACTGCCTTGGCGGGCGTGTAAATGCGAATATCTAACTGAACCTCGTTCGAGATCCCACGGCAACCCCACTAACAGCTGCACACTTGGCCGCTGTCAATCCAGTTGGAATCGGAACCATCTCGTCGATACTCGTCTGTGCGAGCGCAAGCGCCTGCCACCTCCCCGCCCCGCCCCGCCCAGCCCCGCCCAGCCCCGCCCAGCCCCGCCGCGGGTCGCGGGCGGGGTCTCGGCCGCAGTGATTTTCCGACCGCTGCTGCGCCGACCGCCCCGAAGGCTCAAGGCTTCCGCTGCCAGCGTCCGCGGATATCCGCGACTGCGCGCGCGGGCCACGTGCTTAAACAAGTGGCATCCAGACCACCAGTTGCCAGAAGCCTTTGCCGGTTGCCGCTCAGACCTCCTTCCGCATCTGCGGTCGAGGGGAGGTTTTCATCATCACTTCGCTTGTTCCAGCTGAGGAAAAGGATAATGTATGTCGCTATGTTTCCTTAAGGATTTTATCCAGCCGGCAGCCAGTTACACTTCACGACCCGTTGGGACGCATATTCGACCATAGAATAAACCCCAGCATACTTGCGGGCTCCCCTGATCTGGGGGCAGCGCGACAACACGTACATGAAGGAGCAAACATCTATGTACAAGCCGGGATTCGAAACCGCAACCCCCGCTCCGAAGCGCTGAGCCACCTCGGCCATCCATGTCAGCCGTCGCGATTGTTGTCTAACTGTCGTACTATGACACAGCCAACTTCCGATGTGGGCCGTATTTCTGTGAATTTCTGAATTAAGCATGAAGTCAACGCTACATACTATTCTGCAAAAACGTTGAGGTAAAAAAATTAAAATTCTAATAAATTACTTTTTGGAGGGATTTGTAAACAATCCGCTGTGGCCAAACTCTTTTAGTATGAAATCAAATTCCAAAGAATCTTCCGCTAAAAATCGAGCCTCGTACTCGCACTCAGGCGCGCTGCTGAAGTATTGATCAGTGTTCCGTATGAAAAGGCGATGAATACGAAGGGCAGCGCGTGTGGTCACAAACAGAAATTGATCTTCAAATGTAAATATTTGGGTTGGAGGGAGACGAGTTGAATCACGGTCCACTTTTAAAGCGGGCGTGCCGGGGACCGCTGCTGGTGGACGTTTGTCAACAGGATCCACGAATGAGCGTAGTGTGTGCAGAAGGCCTAACCGACATGGCCTAGATCAGTTCCGGTCAACTGCTGAAATGTATACGTTGACACTATTCAATCAAATAGCGTGCGTCTGCGAATGTTCGTGTTGAGTGAATGTTACCACGTCTTGAAGTGATTCTCAGTCGTGTTGGGAATTTTCGGAAATTATTGTGCTTACATTTTGTGGCATTTGAGAAAACCTTTAAAATACATTTAAGTAATACCGTCCAAAAATGTATTTCGTATATTACATTTAAATTTGTTAGTCTACCAAACTGTTGCAGAAAACCTTCTACTGTCTTTACTGCAGAAAGTAAAATAGTTGTTTCTTGATATGTAACACTCGCGACATTTAACGATACATGATGACGTTTTATGTTTTCTCATATATATTTGTACTTATCATGAGGAAAGTGTCCTATTATGGAGCATTTCCGTATTTCTTGATTATTCTAAGGACCATTATTCGGCAATGAAGGTATCGAGGCCTAATATCCAATATTCTTTTTTATCTTTTGTAGCGACTCCTTGACTTGCCCTGATAGTGCCTTAATTTAATGCCGAATTGAGAAACTTACAACCTCTCAACGGCATGATTCTATATCGCATTCATATCAACCTGTTACCCAAACCCGCTGAGTAATCCGCTCATTGTAATCTTCTTCTCTGCATTTCTTTTTTTAATATTCCGCTGTACTATAAAATCATTGCACATTGCGAGTCCATTAGAAGTAGTTTAAGCGTCCACATTCCGAAATTTACACTCGCCATTTGCAAAACGACGGACATGAAAAACGAACAGAAATCTCTCCTCGCCGTGCCTAAAGCTTCAAAATCCATTTCGATTACACAAGTTGTACGAAGCCTGAAGTGCATCATAGCAGAGACAGGTACGGCAGAAATTCATTACGGCAGAAACGGCAGAAAAACATTAACGCACGTTTGCGGGATCCGCAGCGAAGCCGTGTTCCATGGGCGTCAGACCCCTCACGCTCCCTCTCCCGGACTTGCTCCTATTCCCCGCGCCCAAGCTCAGGAAAGATTTCTTCAACGAGTCCATATCTTGCTGCCGGACTTGATGGCGCAGTTTAAGTACACGGGCGACTGCTGGCAGCGGGAGTTTTGAACAATGTATTATTAATGGTAGTCTGAATTCGTGGAAATACGATGGCACTGCAGTTATGTCCCGATCTATTTTATGTGGGCCAAAAAAGGCATTGTTAGAAGGAAGGTAAATACCTCGGAGTAAACAACCACTATCTTCTATCAAAATATACGAATGCGTGAACCTTCCTCTGGATTCTCTTGTTAAATAATTCCACGTAAGTGATGCGTTATTTGCTAAGTAGCGCATAATGATATTAGACGAGTGTCGCTTTTCTTGGGCACCTACGCCAATCGTCCGATGTTGGAAGCATCGGCTGCGCCAGCAGCAGCAGCAGCAACCGCCTCCGCCGCCGCTTCGTGAAGAAATCACCCGGACCGGGCCGGGCCGGGCCGGGCCTGGGCGAGGCGAGGCGCGAGGTGAGGCGAGGCCGGCGGGCAGCGCTTATCGGCGGGGCTAAGAATAGCCGCGTGCTGTCGCGCGACCGGCCAGATTAGCCGCGCGACGCCGCCGCGCCGGCGGCGGCCCCAATCGGCGGCCCTAATCGCCTTTTGTTTTCGAAGGCGGCGGCGGCGGCCGCTGAGGGCGATACGCTCGTCTTCCGGCTGTGCGCTCGGGCGGAATCGCCCCTCCGGTGAGACAGGCTCTAATTAGCGAACCGACCGGGGCAACCGCGCATCGGGTCGACACGCTAAGTGAGGAGACTAGCACATGCACTAGCACGCTACATGAGAGGGAAAGGGGGACTGCTTCCGTTCGTCCAAGTGTCGCGCTTGTCTCCAACTGTTGTCTCGCAATCCTGACAAATGATACTTCAGTCTCTTTTGTATTACTAGCTATCAGATACTGTATACGAGATGTTAATAGTTAAGAAAGACCCCCATCTTCCTGGCGGTTTCGTTCGCACAATTTTCGTTACTATCTCTTTCAGTTTGTTGTTGGGCACAAAGCAAATGCTGCAGAAAGGCAACAGAAATCGAGATTTCAGTGACGCGAGCTACTCCCAAAGGAGATAAAAAGTGAGAGGACAAGGCAGGAAATAATTTCGGCAGTGCCCCGCGCATTTTTCTGGTCACATTGTTCTGAATCCAGCTATTTGGGTAGTCCTTCGGATGTTCGCACACGTTTTGGGTTCGTAACATGTGTTTCCGTTTGGGAGAACGCGAAAATCAATTGCTACTACCTCGCTGGGAAATCTATTACGACCGAAACCAGGCTACTCCTGATCTTTTAGAATATGACTTCATGATTGGGTGTTTCTTTCCGAAAGGGAACAAATTCTACGAATGCGAGTGAAAGTTATAAACCTTAGTTAAAAGTATTTTAACCCCTAGTTTGTAGTGTTTTTGCGTTATTTATTATTGTTAGTTCCTCCTTCTCAAAACTACTCTATTGGTTTCCAAAGATTATTTACGACAGTCATCAAAACCGACCCCACAGTACATAATATTATTGGCTTCCATTTGCTCGCCATGAATTAAGAAAGAACAAGGCGCGACTGTAGAAGGATAAATCGGTTGCAGTGCATGCGAGAAGGCGACAAAAGCCGCCAAAGAACCTCAGCTCGCGAAGAACCGCGCCTGGAAAACGAGATCCAAGGAGTTAGCTGTAGTTGCCCATTGCTGCAGCGGTGCTCTATGAACGTAAAATTTCTTTCCCTGCGCCGCTCGTTTCAAGCGAGAGAAGGAGCCAGCCGCCGAATTGTTCGGTGTCGCGCTGGCAGAATTCTCGCTTTAAGGAATTTGCACGGAGCGGGGAGACATTTCGTGCAGGAAAGCAGTCCTCGTTATTCGTTTCGCTGTTCAACATCTCGTAGCGATCGCCCGTAACTAACTTGGCGCCGATTTTCCAGCCTGCGTATCGGAATTCATCTCTCGGTCGATGCTTTTTTGATGGAGCTCTACAATTCTCCACTGTATTAAAACTGCTAGTTCTGAAGCAAACTTTTTCTATTTAATAAGTAAAATGGGGTTAAATTAAATATTTCATGGAAATGGTTTAATTGTTTCAATCTTCTTAGCAGCACTCTATTCGTTAACCCACCTCTTTCTCTGGCTTCTAACCTTCATTGGTTTTGTTCTGACATCGCGTGAACTATCAGTCTGTCGTTGACGTGACGGGCGTTTGCGGATGCGGGATCAGCTTTCACAAGGCCCAAGAACGAGTAGATATGGGATAGGAAGGAATCGAACTCGATCCGTTTGTTTAAGGGACTGCTTCGGCTTCCGCCTCGAGTTGATTCGAAAATGACCGATCAGAGTAGCCGACCTATAGAAGTTTCGTCCCAGCAGTGAAATTATCAGTTCCAATACTGCTTTTTAGCTGGGATCGAAAACATTGCCATTTATAAATATATAATATTTATTTGGCTACAATTGGCTGATTGCCAGGTGGTAGCCATAACCCTACAGTTTTACAATATATGAGCAATTACAATTCAAAAACAATTTACCATATAAAAACAATTTACAATACACTCCTTTCGAGCATATACACTCAATATATAAACATACACAGACCTGTATACATATATACACCCATACATACACATACATACATACATACACACACATACATACATACACATTCCTATACATGAATGCTCACTCTCACGTTCACACATAACACGAACACACACACACGTGCCCTACATATTATACATGCCTACATTTAAATGAAGAACATATATTTAGTTACACCTAGTAAACATGCACATATATACATATACATAAAATTAACCAGTTACACAATTTGTTTTTTAAATATAAACACGATGTGGATTTTTAAAGTTAGCTCTTTAAGCATTTAGATTTGCTTCCCACCTACTGTCGCACTTCACTTCACTACATTACACTACACTACACTACACTACACTACACTTTCACTACATCTTTCTTTGGTTATGCCATATAACTAATTAAAGTAGCTTTCCACTGCACTGCACTGCACTGCACTGCACTGCACTACACTACACTACACTTTATCTATAATAATTTACAAATTGTGTATTCTGAACTGTGCGGTAAAATACATCCTCTACAAGTACTTATTTAGTCGTCTTCTAAAAACACCAACAGAGCCAGGAAAAGGCTCTACGACCGCTGCAGGGATTTCATTCCAATTTTTAACCGTACGATTTACAAATGAATATTTCCCTATGTCGGATCTCTGACATCTACTTTTTATTTTACATTTGTGATCGTTTCTCCCAACTCTTAAAGGGGAGTCCAGTCTTTTCGTTATTTCTGCCCATGCAGGTGACTTACTGTACGCCTTGAAGAGGCAGCACAATCTGGCTTTTTTTCTTCGTACACTGAGGGCCTCTATAGGTTTTGGTGGATTTGAACTACTCGAAGATCCCTTATTTATGAATTTGATTGCTTTCTTTTGAATTTTTTCTAACTCTTCAATCTGACCTAATCTGTATGGGTCCCATCCAGCTGATGCGTATTCAAGAATCGGCCTAACTAAAGATGTGTATCCTATTTTTCGACTCTCCATGTTTCCCTTTCTAAGTGTTCTCATTACAAAGTGTAGTGACTTCCACGCTTTTCGGGCAATAGAAGTAACGTGTTCCCCCCATCCCAAGTCTTGGCGTAATATGACACCCAGATACTTACAACACGATACTTGTGGAATGAATACGCCTCCCATTTGGTATTCTAAAGAAACCTTCTTTGCTGATTTCGAAAAGCTTAGTGATTTACTTTTTACGGCATTTATCTTCATTTTATTAATGGTAGCCCAGGAATGAATGTTATTAAGATCGTTTTGAAGTGTGAGGATATCTTCATCCGAATCTATTCGCCGATAAATTATGCAGTCGTCCGCAAATAAGCGCATTACTGACTTAATACAATATGGCAGATCGTTGATGAATGCTAAAAACAACAGCGGTCCTAAGACACTTCCCTGGGGGACTTTTGACGTTATGATTTCCCGGTCTGGGAAACTTCCATTGCGGACCAGTCTTTGAATGAAGAAAGAAATTGGTACTTGCAGTAGGACACGCGTATCTTAGTTCAGTATTCAAAATGTACGTTTTTCGAATAAGGTCTTTTTAGCAGGTACCATCTTCACATTGTACAGCTTTCGTTAGAAATAATTATTGCTCATACATGAAGATAGTACATTTTAATTTACTACACTCGTTCGACACTGAAACATGAAATATTGATTAATTAATGTTTGCAAGTCTATATAATAATTCATACGTAGTATGACCAACTACAAATACTTAGGTCATGTCGGAAAACCTCCTCCGTCGGGCGTGGATTAACAGTCTCGATATTTTGCGTGCGTGCACATTCTAATATTCTTAGGCGTTTACTTACAAACAGAAGCACTTGGATCCGTGCGACTAAATAAGCCATAACATCTTGTAAAGATAACCGTAGTTTACTTTTACATTTTTTCTGCATCTGCAAGTTTCTGCTTGCACACAATATAGAATGAGGGTACTCGATTTGCTAATCAAAAAAAGGAATCAAGAATGTATGTCTCATTGTGTAGATTGTGCTCTAAGAAAACTGGTGGCCCCTGGGAGTTCAAAAAACGTATTTTTAAGGGCGTAGGACTTTACTGAGTTACGGCAAATGGTATGTTGCAGGATGCTTTGTATATTTACTGACTTATTTGTTCTATAATTCGCAATTCCCATTACTTCCGTTAGCGCAATGCACGTTCTTTCTCGGAGGTTGCGGAGGATGGCGAGATCCGGCGCCGACCTACTGTCAGCTAACGGGGTTTTCCCCAACCAGGTATCTCCCACCAGCTGTGCATCGCCCCAGACGGAACAAACTCTACCCTCCCGACCGGTCTCATGGCGTGTGTGGTGGTGTAGTGCATGTTAGTGGGAAGAGGTGAGGATAGAGCAAGGAAGGAGGAGGAAAGATCGCACATGGTCCGTGGCCATTTGTTAGGGTACTTGAGCGGCATTCGCCTGGTGTTGATCGGAGCAGCCGGTCGCTACAATTCTCCTCCAGACGGCGACTGAATTCGACCTAGCTGACAAGCTAGTGTCAAAATCCTGCCGCCTTCGGGACTCAAATCTAGGACCTCCCGGTCAGAGGGACTTCAGTGGCATCGGTTGATGCCCTGAGCCATCTCTCCTGGTTTAATCTTTCGATGTAACCGTGGTGCAGAATATTATTCTCCACACAAAAGTAGCAATTTTTTAGGAATGTGGAATGTGTCTTATCAAGAGAACAAAAGCATCGCCATTTCTTGGCGCATTAATATATTGAAAGGCCAGTCACCGTTTTTGGCCTTGAGACACCCCATTGTCTCGCAGTGAAAGAATATCCGCGGCGGGGAGAGGCAGCGTCGTGTGAATGTGAATGGGGCTGCCCAGAGGGACGCCGCCGCCGCCTGGTCCTGCGCGCTGCGAATGCATAATCGATGTGCCCTTGAGCTGGGCTCCGCGCCCCGGTGCATCCACTCGGGTTAACGCTCAGGTGCAGTTAGTCCTTTGCATCAATTGCAAGGACTTGCAGACTCCTAATACTCATGTTCTGCAGCATATTATGCTTTTAATTTGCATTCCTGCTAGTGGACTGATGAGTAAATAAATGTATCTGAACTATTATGAAACGTGCCTCTGATATTCAGTTCATGTAATTCTAATGTGGTGGGTATTTATGTGGTGGTAAGAATTTGTTAAACAAATGAGGTCTCTCTGCTGTTTGTAATGAGAAGTCGTTCTGACTGTCCAAATAAATACTTGTCATGAAAGAGAACTTGGAACACCAGTCACTTATTGATATGCACCAGGTCACGAGTTCAAAATTTGCATATTTCTTTGTAAAAAGCTACCTGAATTTCGTGGTGCAATTCACATTTGTGTTACAATGAAGAACAATAAAACTATTTGTAAACATCCCAATCAAGATAACAAGAACTTGATGTCCCTCATAGTTTCTAGTTACGGGTGTGAAAAGAATCATTATGTTTCAAACATCCAATAACGTGCCAGCCGAAAATAACAGCTTTCGGGACTTCACAGTCCTCAATTGCACAAGGCCCCACAATTATGAGATTCATATCTTGCTGAAAGACATTTTTTCAGTCATTCCAATAAGGGAAGTTTATGGATAACGCTCACTTGGCGACAGCCGAAAGAATCTGTTGGGGACGCCGGAGAGGCGCCACGTGCCCCGTGTGCACGAGCGCCAGAAATAACGCCGGCCCCCGACCCGGCACGTCCCGCCCCGCTTTGGGCATTCCGGGCCGCAGTCGCTCCCGTTCATTGTCCGGGGGGAGGAGGAGGAGGAGGAAGAGAAAGGCACAAGGCGGGCGTCGAAAACAAAGGCGACCTTGGTGGAAGATTCCAGACGCGCGACGTCGTGGCGCCTCGCGCCTCGGGCACTTACGCAGTGCGACGCATGTCTCCGCCCCCGCCGCGCGGCGAAGCCCCGCCGTGGCGCTGACGTCAGCCCTCGCCCACTGTGCGCTCGAGCTCCGAGAGGATCGTTCGGGCAACAGCATTTGCAATTTTTGCTTCGGATTAATCCTACTTTAGCCAGCCAGCGGCGTTTCCAGGCGTGTGCCCTGTTCTTGGTTCTCCTCCGCGCCCGGGGGAAGGTGCGCAGCTGGCGAGCATGAACTCCCATCGCCGCACCTGCAATTGGCCTCCTGAGCTTTTCCTTTCGTCATACCTCTGCATCAATGGAAACCGAAGCCTTTTTGTTTTTGAAAGCCTCGGCTTCATTTTGGCCCCGGGCGGGCATTTTCCCCTCTACCATGAGCAACCCGTAGAGCTGTTGTAATTGTTTGTAACCCTGTTAAGTCGGTTCTGCCTGTCGACCGAATACAAAGTATCGTAAGTGATGAACGTATGATGAAGAGCGACTCGTTGCAATACAATACATTTATCAATGTTTTTGTTTCACAATGTATTAGTTTTGAGGATATTTTTTCTGTAATTTCCCTTACCATGAGTTTCTTCGGAATGTGAAATAATTAGTAGTAGTAGTAGTAGTAGTAGTAGTAGTAGTAGTAAGAGTAGTAGTTATTCAAGAAGCAATGTATTTCTTTCTCGAACATTGTTTCATATGATATCCACATTATTGTATCATACGTAACAACTGTGCATGTTAACGAAATACAAACAACAAACAATACACACATGAAAATAAGTTAATTTGTGATGGGACACTACAGTGCATTTCGGTATGAGGCGCGCTCCATTGACGTGTGGAAAGTTCATTTTTCGGGGATATAATCCTGTCTTCCCTGCCTTTTTTTCTTTTTCCGTTCTTTACAATTTTTAGGATGTAACGTTTAGGTCGAAATTTAGTTTTCAATATGTCTACGTCCGGTCCTGTCGTGTTTCCATTCCTATATACTGGGATATTCTTCGTACACAACTCAATAGAACCCTATGTCCGCAAAGAAGCATACGTAGTCCGTCGATTAGGAAAATGTCCAATTAGAATAAACAGAATAAGCTTCAAGAAAGAAAGAAAGAAATTGGTAGACATAAGAGAATTCCGTTATTACAAGAATCTCCATTCTTTTTTCGCAAAGAATATTACAATACAGCATATTAGTACACCTTATGTTAATCTGGAATTAGTTTTATAAATTTCATAGTAATTTACATCTCGTAATGATGATAACAGATGAGTGACTTGTAAGAAAAATAATTTACAGCAATAACGGTAGAGAAGATATATCTACCTAAATACTGCCCTTCGAAGTAAAGACGGAATTGCCCAAATTACAGTGTTTTGAGTTTTTATTCATAATGAGTGAGGCCATTAGCCGTGACTGCCAGGGAGCAGAGTTCCGTTTCTTCAATGGCGCTAATGTGCTCTCCATTTCCCTTGTCCGTAATGCGCACAGATTAATGATTGCGATTGCCCAGGTTTATGATTTCTTGTGAATTCAGGCATCAGCTGCCTCAAGCGCGTTATCTCTTGGAACATATTGACGTGAACATTCAGATGAGTTTTTTTTGGCATTTTATGTAACTGTTATACAGTTCTTGCTTATTCACCCCTTTACTCATTCAGATCGTTATTCATACGACAATACCTCAATGAACCTCTCGAGACGTACCTAATAATTCTATAATGTAATGATGAAATATGTTGTCTCTCTTGGTGAAGGTAAAAAAGACGCAAGTAAGTAGTCAGAGCGTAATGGGTTTGGTACTTTCCAAAATTCAATGGATTGATATGTTTAATGAACCAAGTGTTAAATGAAGCCAAATGCTCCTGTAGATTTCATTACTCGCCTTCTGGTGTAATTCAAAGTGGGGTAACGAAGCTGGGGAACTGGGACGGATCTAGAGGATCTGAAGAAAGAGAAGCGGGAACACTATTGTTGAGAACATAGCAGAAACGTTCGTACGGAAAGAGGCAGAGATAAGAAAAGGAAAAGAATAGGAGACGAAGGGGGAAACGGGGAGAGCTGGGGGATTCGCCAGGCGGGAAGCCGGGGTAGCTTGCAAAACGGACGGTCGGAAAGTCGGGGTAGCTGGACAGGCTGCAGCTAGAAGGGACGGGAAGGCGGGTTCTCCTCGACGCCTGCGGCGCCCCGCTGTGCCACGCCCTCCCAACTAATACTCTTAGCGGCGCCCGCCGCGCCCACCCTGCCCGCCGCGCGCATCCGGCGTGTGGGCGGAGCGGCTCGGGTGACAGCGCCCGCCCGCGACGCACGACGTGCACTCCGCCGCCTCCCGCGCGTATTTTTAGGAGATGTGTACCCAGGGCAGAAAGGCGATATCGTTTGGCTTTGAGCGGGCAGTGTCAGCGAACAAGTAGCCGGGCTAACCCACAAAATTGAATGACATTTCGCCTCGTGTATTCTTTTAATGCGTGAGTAGAAAGTTATCTTTCTGTTATGATGTCCCCCATTTAATTTTCTCCTTTTACAAACCCGTAAAAAATAAAGTGCGATTTTTCTTAAGGCATTTCGTTTATTCGTGGCATACGTTTCGTATGTTTGTGAGATGTGGTAATTCGGTTTATCCCAATAATGCAGTCCTTGAGTTTTTCATATTTCATCGCTGTTCCTATAGTGTTTGGTGATTTTTTTTCTTTCAATCTCAATATTACATGTTTTTGTCTAAACATTTTTTTGGCACACTCTGGCAGCATCCTATATTATTTCTAACAGCGTTTCTTAAATTCAGTTTGAAAGATAAAGATAAATAAGATTAATCTCGTTCATCAGAGGAAACATTTTTTAATTAAACAACTTGCGTAACATTTTCGAGTGAAGAACTCTGAGCGTCATTTGCGTGTGCTGTGGATGTTGTTTCAATTGGGCAAGTCATTTCTCGGTATGGACTTCCTTGTTTGACGCCACTGCGGTGCTCGCCGGGTCGTTTGCTTGCGTCGGCGCGTCGCCCGGGCGCCTTTCTTGGAGACAGAGCGGTGGCCCGCGCGCCCGCCGAAGGCGCTGCCGCAGTGGTCGGCGGCCGCCTTCCTTTGAGGATTCGCGACGCAAACCGGCTCGCCCCCCCCCCCCCGCCCTCCCCCGCGCGCAGGGGGGGGGGCGTGGCCGGCGAGCCCCCGCGCGGGGGCCTCCGATTCGACGACCGCCGGGCCGCGCCCGCCGCCGCCGCCGCCGCCGCCGCCGCCGCCGCCGCCACGGCCGCTGCACCGCCACAGTGCTTCCAACGTGCGCCCAAAACGCGCGAAAAATACATTCTTGTCTGGGGCTTTTATCCAGCCGACAGCCGGCAGCGACCCTTTACGTCCCGAATGGATCTTCTACCGTACATGAGACAGCAACACACTTGCGGGCTCCAGTAGGGGGGATATGCCGGTTCTGGACCAGGAAGTGCTTATCTTATCAGCTTATCTTATCTACTTCCGGTCCACCGCCCCCACATCCGGTGTCAACAACCGGCGCCACCAATTATAATGGCAGGAAGTGCTTATCTTATCACCTCTTATCAGCTTATCTTATCTACTTCCGCCCGCCCCTCCCCCTCCCCCCGCCCCTCCCCCTCCCCCACCCCCACCCCACTTCCGATGTAAACAACCGGCGCCACCAATTATAATGCCACCCACCGAATGTCAACAACCCCCTCCCCCTCCCCCTCCCCACTTGCGCCCACCCCCTCCCCCTCCCACCCACCCCTCCGATGTAAACAACCGGCGCCACCCATTATAATGCCCCCCTCCCCCACCCCCTCCTCCGCCCACCCGATGTAAACAACCGGCGCCACCAATTATAATGCCCCCCCCCCTCCCCCTCCCCCCGCCCACCCGATGTAAACAACCGACCATTTATAATGCCCCCACCGACCGAGGTCAATGACCCCACCCTTGCGACCTCTGGCGGCGAATGGTGGAAGTGTGTGCGCACTCTGGCGGCGAATTGTGGAAGCGTATGTGTCTGCGCTCTGGCGGTGAATTGTGGAAGCGTGTGTGTGTGTGTATATGTTTCAAAAATGCTCCTGCCTGAAGCGGATTCGAACCAGCCTCATTCCCCCTGAGGCGACCAGCACTTTGGCTCTGAGCTACGGTGACATCTCGAGTCAAGCTGTCTGCTTTGGGCTACTGATAGTACACGCGGTCGGGAGGGCGCCGCGCGCTGGCGGCAACGGCCGGGTGGCTGATAAGGGGGGGCAGGGGCGGGCGGCTGAGGGTCCGCGCTGCGGAAGTAGATAAGATAGCGGCGGGAAGGGGGCGCTGAAGGCGCGCGCTGCGGAAGTAGATAAGATAGCGGCGGGCAGGGGCCGGCGCGGGTGTCAGAGGACGCGCATGCGCAGACTAATGAGTATAGAGATGTGCGCGCTCTCTAGGAGCCGGAGAACGAGAGGAGATGGCGCTGTGCGTCGGGGCGCGCATTTTGAATGCACTCTATATAAGATAGCCAGCCGCGTGTTTCTCTCTCTCTCTCTCGAGTCGAGAGCGCTGACGCTCGATGTCCCGCTGAAAAGACTTTCATAATAGAAGAAAGGGAAACCCTAAAAGGCGGTGACAGGAAAAACAAATGAAAAACAATACAAATTGAAAGAATGCTTCTTTTTTAACGAAATCAAATGAATAAAACTTAGTCATTAAATTTCATTCAAAGAATGTAAATAAGATAGAAGATAGCAAAAAATACAGATCAAAGACGCAAATGTTTAGAATGTACACACACAATCGTAGATCCTAACTGCATGCACTTGTATTTTCATATTGTTATACTACGCTTTATAACCCTCTGTACATAGGCTAGATTGTCAAAACGAGTACAACCTCGAGACTGTGCTGACGTATATGGGCGTCAATCTTCGTCGCTGTGGGCTGGAGGTTGGAGCCGTATTTTCGAACGGGCAACAAAGAGACTGAATGGTTTGACGAACGTGAGAGACGTGCTGTCGCAGTGCTTACCCGACCGGATCTTGATGGAGGTGGCCGAGAGCTTCGAGGACTGCTAACACTTCAGCGTGCACCGTGAGAATGAAGTCTTCCGGTTCAGGAGGTCTCCTTTTTGTTTACTTTTATGTTAAATTGCAATAACATTGAACATGCAGGAATAAGGAACATTTATTTTACTGTGTGAAGATTTTATTAATTTTATCAAAGAAAAGTTAAAACAGCTCGGCTACTTACCGCTGCTATTTAATCTAAAGTATCTGCAATGTTATATGTTTATGGATAGAAAAAAATGAAGGCTGCAACTTAATTTGTTCTTAAACAATTACTCTAATATATTAGAAAATTCTCCATTCACTTCCAATACTTTTTTGATGCAAATATTTTATGCGAGATTGTGAAGAGTTCCTTACCTTCTTCGGGCACGCTTGTGAGCTTGTTGGGGCAAGCCGAAGCGTAGGTTGGCGCCAGATCTTCCCCGCCACCACACGTATGGCGTTGACGTGTCGGACTAATAAATGAATCAATCGACTGAAGCGAGAACCTTTATAATTTTAAATCGAATTTTTAATATGTTAATTATATTTTTTAATGAAATATTTTTTTTTTGTTTTGTTTATTTTCCATGTAAAATTTACGAATTGAATTATCTTTAGATACATAGTAGTATTGAATTATAAACAAAGGTAATTATTAAAAATAAGTATGAAAATTGATTATAGTTAATATTTAAAATAATGTCACCTCTGTGAATATTGATATTGTGATTTCAAGAATGTTCATTATCAAATGTATTAATTTTTTTATATTTATGGGAAGATTTAGTGTAGTGTTAATAATGTAATCAAAATTATAAAAAATGTTTACTTTTATGTTAAATTGCAATAACATTGAACTAACATGTAGGAAGAAGGAACATTTACTTTACTGAGTGAAGATTTTATTAATTTTTATCAAAGAAAAGTTAAAACAGATCATCAAAGGAGAAGTACAGTGCATCTTGAATTCATAAATACAGCCGCTCATAAATTCATTCCGGTACCACCGGTACCTAGTGATACCACCGGTATACCACCGGTATTCTAGTGAAGGAATACAAGAAAGCGAATGTACAAGGGTTTCAAAATTACTTAAGAGAACGATATGGCGAGTTTCTTAGAATAGGAGGAGGAATCGATGAAATATGGGGAGAGTTTAAAAATATTTTAGTAAATGCTGAGCAGGCTTTTGTACCCAGTAAATTATTAAAAAGTAACAGCGACCCGGAATATTATAATGCAAAGATTAGGCGATTGAAAAGAAAAACCAGAGAAGCATTTAACAACAGACACCGTAGTGAAAATCATATGACTTTATTTCGAAATTATACAAAAGTATTAGGGAAGGAAAAGAAAATGGCAGAGGAACGTCATTTAAAACATATTCTTGATGCGGAGGGCAGTAATAATTGGTCGGCATTTTTTAAATACGTTCGTAGAAGGAAAGGAAGTGAAGACGAGATTCCAGTTGTTCGTGTTAATAATTCGCCAATAATGGATCACAGGGAAAAAGCGCAGGCTTTTAACGCATATTTCAGCTCGGTTTTCAAGCAGAAATCTAACAGTATTCAGATACCAACGCTGGTAGATAGATGTAGTTTTCATATTGATGTAAATACTTTGCGGCAAAGAATAAAATTAATGAAAAGAGGAAAATCACGAGGTCCTGATGGTATTTCCACGGACATCAATAAATTAGGCGGAGAGGCAATTCTACCTTATTTAATTAGATTATTTAATGTATCAATAAACAACGCTTGCGTACCGAAAGATTGGAAGCTGGCTCTCGTAGTACCTATTTTTAAAAGTGGCGACAAGACAATAATTAGTAACTATAGGCCGGTAAGCCTTACATCAGTCGTATGCAAACTAATGGAACATCTAATTTCAAGCTATATCAGGAAAGAATGCGAGGGCAGGGAGTGGCTTTATCAGGGTCAGCACGGTTTCAGAAATGGTTTCTCATGCGAAAGTCAGCTAGTCTCACTTCTACAGGACCTAGCCGACGTAGTTGATGAAGGGAAAAGGGTCGACGCGATAGTAATAGATTTTTCCAAAGCTTTTGATGTTGTTCCACACGATCGTCTTATAAAGAAATTAATAGATTCGGGTATAGACACTAGAGTGGTAGCGTGGATAAACGAACTACTCCGAGACGGGAAACAGAAAGTTCGAATCGGTAGTAACTTATCAACCTCGAGAAGCGTCACGTCAGGAATTCCACAAGGAAGTGTAATCGGACCACTCATGTTTCTGACCTTCGTGAATGAATTGCCGACTAATTTAGCTTCAAATGTACGACTCTTTGCAGATGACTGTGTAATCTATAGGATTATCAATTCGGAGAAAGACGAGGATATTTTGCAGCAAGACTTAGACAAATTACATATCTGGGCAGAAACAAACGGCATGGAAATAAACAGTTCAAAGAGTAAGTCCATCACGTTTGGAAGGGGTCGAAGTTACAATGAATCTGCGTACAAACTGAACAATAATGTTATACCTCGAGTCACGTCTTGCAAATACTTAGGAATACAGCTAGACAGTAAATTGAGCTGGGAAAATCAAGTCAATTTCGTTGTAGGGAAAGCCTGGAAATCTTTACATTTTGTTATGCGGATACTGAAAAAGAGTACAGTGAGAGCCAAAGAACTAGCGTATATGTCATTAGTGCGACCTACATTAGAATATGGCGCAGTATGTTGGGACCCATACAGAATTTTGCAACAAAGAAATCTAGAAAAGGTCCAGCGTAGAGCATCAAAATTTACTTTCAGGGGTACCAAGAATAAAAGGTTATGGGAGTCACTCGAAAGGAGAAGATTAAAGTCACGTCTCTATGCAATGTATAAAGCGTACACAGGCCTTCGAGCGTGGAAGGAAATTCAAAGTCGATTAGGGAAACCTACATATTTCGGCAGAGCGGATCACATGCACAAAATTCAGACAAGAATTCAGAAAACGGACGTTGGGAAATATTCATTCGCGAATCGCACTATTAGGGACTGGAACAGTTTGCCAGTGACAATCTTCGATCCCTTTCCTCAAAGCCTGAGCAAATTTAAAAATAAATTAGTTTCTTGAATGTGGATATGTTATAAATATATTTAATAAAATTCAGTGTAATTACCTATGTTTTCTTTGAAATTAAGTACTATTATTATTGTTGTTATTATTATTAATGTTATTATTATCCTTATTATTATTATTATTATTATTATTATTATTATTATGATTATGTGCAGTGCAGTGGCGTGAAGTGCAGTGACGTTGTGTAACTGAGAGAAGCGAGTGAGTAAGAAAGACATTACAGCTCGTATTGCAGTGCGGTGAAGTGTGGTGAAGTGAAGTTAGGTGAAGTGAAGTTAGGTGAAGTGGAGTTCAATGAAAGATTGCACGGTGAAATATTCATGTGATTTTGTAGCAAGTTAAAAATGTTTTCAAACTTGCTGGAATAGAGAAGAAAACTTAAGATATTTACCGTGACAACGCCAGAACAAGTGCCACTAATACTATCAATTAATATCATTAATTATCGCAATCATCTAGAACTTTCTTAATTGGTAACAAGTACAATGTTCACCTTCTCCGACTGAATTGTTTGCAAATCAATCTGAAAAAGTCTTAGATAATGAAGTAAAACTAATAGTACACTTACAAGGATCCCTCACCAATTCTAGCACATTTCTCAAAATAACAGACCCAATAATCAACAAATCCCAGTAAAAACCGAATGAAATGTAAACATAATTTAAGATGCTATTGGCAAATGATGACCAGACTTAAAAAGAAAATTAAACAAACTGACGAGTTAAACTAATCTAGTCCAGCATAGGCAAGCCTTCAGACTTTTCTAAAAGAAATTCACCCGTCATCTAGGCATATGGGACATACAATAAAAAGTCAAAAACAAGAATTTTCGTCAATAAAACTAGATTCACAAGTGGCAAATTCTGATTTTGAGAAAACAGCTCTTTATTTCTTACAAAGTTCTAAAAGAGCTAAATAACAATTCGATGGCAGACATAGCAACAATATTTAACGCAGCATGTAGAGTAGGTTACTGTCACAACGATTGGAAAATTCCTTACGAAAACCAGGAAAGAATCCAAAAGATCCAGCGAACCATGAACCTATAGCCCTACTCCCGTCATTAACGAAACTATTAGAGAATCTGATATGAAAACGATTCATGAAATTCATGCACACATCCCAGACACGCAATTTGCATTTCGTCCTAACCACTCCACAACACATCATTACGGCTTACCGAATAGGCGACGAAGAGGGGTAGGCGGAGCGGAGAGACGGGGACGAACTGGTGGGATGGGTGGTGCGGGACGATGAGGACGGCCGGGGAAGAGGTGGGCGTGGCGGGGCGGAGAGGAGGGGATGGGTGGAGAGAAGCGAACAGGAGGGAGGGGTGGAGTGTGCGCCGCGGGGTGCCAAGTGGGCGTGGAGATCTCGCGGCCGCGTCACGCTCTCCCCTCAGGGGCGTCACGCGCGTCCCCGGCGGCAGGCGGTCGCTGGCGGGGCAACCCCCCCCCCCACACACACACACACACTTAGCTCTTCATTCCTCGTTAGCCTGTCCTCGCATGTATCGAAGGAATTCGGGAGGGGGCGGAAGTCCGAACGAATCGAAATAACGCACCGTATCGTGATTTAGGAATGATTATTAACTATTTCAACGAAGTCAGAAATCACACAGAAGTTGTAGTATAATTACAAAAATAATTTAATGGTGGTAAATTGACTTATAAAAATCACAATAAAAATTCAAAAAAGTTTCAATATGAACTTATAAACTAATCAGATACGTAATATTTATCAATATCTCGAAAAGTATGGAAATAATACACATGTTTGCGAAATTCCGCCTACAACTTTGATAATTACAATGAATACTCGTATTGATCTTCTGTGAAAACTTTACCCCTCAAATGTACACATTCTCGACCCATTTTTATCTCTTTACGGCGCGGCGGCTCAATGATGCTGGCCGGCGGCGAGGCAATGGCGGGGAGGGAGGCGGCGGCGGCCGACTCGGACGGCAATTAGCGAATTGTTTGGGCAGCGCGTCGCCCGCTACACCCCGCCTCTGCCCGCCGCTCACCACTCACTTCTACACGTAAGCGGGGGCGTAGGATATCGGGGCATCTTGGGGGGACAATGCGGGAGCACGTGAAGCAGTGTGCGCCTTTTCTTCAGGACACTTCGAGAGGACGCAGTTGGTTTCGCCCAGTTTCTCCAACAGAAGGTCAAAAGACAGTTTTTGTAGCGTCCGTTACCATTGTTACTTGCGCTGTTACTCGTAGATAAAATTAAATCACACATGTATTTATTGACAAAGTGAAAATTCAACGCATTCACATTATTTTAAAAGTGAAAATTCACAGCATGCTTTTCTACTCAGAATGGTGCAGGCAATATAAAGCATGGAGGGAAATGTGACACTAAATAATTGGTTTATGTCTATCCCTTTAGCCGTTGCTCTTTTAGAGGACCATCGTTTAACTGTGGTAAGACCTATTAAAAAGAATAAGAAGTCCTCCCTCCCATTTCCATTGCTTTCATCGCGCCAGTCAACTGTAGTACGTTTATTGAGATACATCATATTTCAAATTAGAATCAGCCATTATTAACTTTACTACATCCAATACACTCAATGAATTCATTTTTGAATGAACAATAGTGCAGAAGTTTTCTGTCAATTGGATACATTGCGTATTTTGTTGTTGTCTGATTGTAGCGTTTTCAATATTCAGTAATGGTTTTGAAAATACTTGTTCCATCGAATCATTATGTAAATCGCATATTTATAGTCAATCGAAGTGTTTCGATGTTTTTCCATAAAAATGATTGTTTCAAACATACGTTAATTTTACCGTAAAGATCCAAATGAAAGAATCCCCGCGAACCTTCGGACATTTTCTTCAAACATTTTTTCTGCGTCTTTTTCAATGGTGCTCAAGCAGTAGGCTGAAATGTGGATTTCTCTCGAATATCAGGAAACAGGGGGGGGGTATCACAAACCACACCCGGTCTTCGACATCCTCACTATCTCCATGTACCCTCGCGCGCTTGTCGCGGAGCACGCCCCCCCCCCCCACGCCTGTCGCCGGCGGTGGAGCGAGACGTGATGCCGGAAGTGGTGATGGTGGCGGTGTCGGAAGTGATGTGTTGTCTACATCTTCATAAATGAACAACAAATTATCCAAATTCCTCCAAAAATTCAACAATGTGCTATGATTTAAAATCAATCGACAACTACTCAGAGAATTAATAATAAACCCTTCTTGATTACATTTCTAAAAAAAAAAAATATCAAAAACTTTCAGATCCAGAAATACCTTCTGTTGAAACTTAAAATCCTAGTAAAACTTACCGGCAGTCAAAAATAGTTTATTCTATGAAAGTTTGATATCGCGTTCGCCACTGTGAACATAGAGCCGTGATTCTCTCCTTTGGATCTTTACGATAAAATTTGAGAAAACTTAAGATAAATATGCGAGAAACCTTTCACGAGTGTATGAAAAATGAATACATTGAACTATTTTTAGATTATAAAAGTGAGGCTCTTTCTTCTTGCAAGTCAAATTAATTTTACTTTTCTATTCAACTCAAAATAATGTCCCCAGCGAAGAATTAAAAAGGATATTCCATAATGCAAAACTGCTTTCTATTTTATCATATGATGTGTAGAAGTGAATCATTTCTTCTTGTGGAAGAAAAAAAAATATTGTCTTTTAATCTTGTTTGAACCAATGAATTTCAAATGGCGGAGGTTTTTTTTTTTATTCAGTTTCGGTAGATCTGAGATGTATTTGTTTTGGAATTGATTCTAGAGCTCAAGGAAACATGAATGAAATGATCTTCTCACCTACATTCCACAAGCAGTTTTATTGTTTGACAATCATTTCTATTAAATTTCTCCAAATGATGTGTTTACTTTAAAAAACATAGAAAATATTATTTATTTTATATTACATATCCTTTGCAAAGAGAGGTTGTGTTTGCATGTTTTCAATGAAGTTTCATAGACCTTTCAAATTTTCTTTCATGACATTTCAAAACATATTTGCATGCTTAGATATTTTTATGGAGAAATTCACACATGGTTGAGTATTTGTCAAGGCGTACTGTATATTTAGCCTTCTATCTAGCCTATGAAGAACTTGTTTAAATTTTATATTTTAATTTGTTGTGAATCTTCGGACATTTTATTCAAACATTTTTTCTGTGTCTTTCTCGATGGTAACAGTAAGCTGAAAAGTGGATTTCTGTCGAATAGCAGGAAACAGGGGGGTGGGGTATCACAGTCACCAGCCGGCCGCCAGCGCGCACTATCTACAGCCACCCTCGCTGGAGCGACCTCCCACCCCCGCTGCGCCCGCGGAGATGATAGAGGGCGGCGGCCCCCTAATGAATATGAGATTATACGCGAGCTATATAAAAATGAAAGTCTCGAATGAACTTCACTTCTCAGTTTACATTTGCAGAAGACGAACGTTACCAGTTACCATGACGAACGTTATGAGTTTTCGAAACTTCATTGAGATGAACGACCATAGATTTTTTCCGAGCGATATGTATAATCGCAGCATCATCCACTACGCTGCGGCATTTGGGGATATAGAAGGGCTAATTTTTTGTTTATGTCGCGGCGAAAACGTCGACCTTCGGGACAAATATGGGAGAACACCGCTACACTACGCTTTTCGGTCAAGATCAAGTGTGGCGATTAACTTTTTGCAATTTGTTGGGGCAAATCGTTTCGCGTTGGATATTCTCATGAATTTCCCCGAAGACCTATTTTCGTGGGAGCACATTTATTGCATGTGCCCAGAAGGTTGCATATCATGCGCCATCGCGCCGCGTCACTGCCACGCGGATGTCCCGCTTCATGTATATTCCCCACTAGTGGGGGAGGGTTTTGAATGGCAACATGCGAGGACGGCACCTCAACTCGCCGTGCCGCCGCCGCCCTCACCACCACCAGTCACCGAGGAAGGGGACAACAGCGGGACGGAGAGACGTCCTGTTGCGATCGTGCGACCACAGCCGCCCCCATCACCATCTAGCGAGGACGGCAACGGGCCACCTCAGAGGCAGCACCGCCGGCGATTAAGGGGTCCCCTAGCCCGGCGCCCGCACTCCGTGCGACCCCCGCCGCCATTACCACTTACGGAGGACGGCAACAACGGGCCCCATCAGAGGCAGCGCCGCTGGCGATTAGGACCTTTAGCCCGACGCCCGCGCTCCGTGCGACCCCCGCCGCCCCCAGCTCCACCTGCCGCCGCATCACCACCGCCGGCATAGAAAAAGTAAGTCTTTTTATTTTTATTTTATTTTATTTTTTTTTTTTTTTAATTTCTTGTCTGTTCTCTGATTCTATTCTGCGTCTCATTGTTATAGATGTTTTGAAACATGTCTAACGCACGTGCCGCGGAGCTTGCGCATCAATGTTCCCGAGCATGTCCACTGCTTCCCCGCCCCGATGAATTCCAAGAAGCTAATTGCTGCAGTTGCCTGTGAACGATAAGGGTAGTGTAGAGGTGTTCTCCCATAATTATTCTGAAAGGTCAACGTTTTCGCCTCGACACAAACAAAAAATTAAACCTTCAATATCATCGAATGCTGTGCCATAGTGTATGATGATGATTTGAAAACACTTGGAAAACACTATGTTAATATTCTCATTTTTTTTTTTATATAAAGAAAAAACTTTTCAAATGCACTGTTTGCTATCATGTCTCAACCTTGTATGTATATTTAAATTTATAAAAGTATTTCAAACTTATTCGATTTCATTTATTGTGTGGCAAACAATTTTTACCAAATCACGAAGTATGGTTGAATGGTAAATTGACAAACAATTTTAGCAATACATGTATGGTTGAATGGTAAATTTTGAATTGAAAGTAATAATTTACATTATAAATATTTAATAGATTTTCCTCTGTAATTTTATCACCTTCATATTGTATATTTAATTTTGAGGATTTGGAGAGTGGAGTAGGAAAATAAGAACACTGCACTTATATTTAATATTTTGCTTTATTCTGTAATATATATACATCATTTTTTACAGTTGTGCAATAAACATTTTGACAACAATTATTGAATGTAAATAATACTTTTAAGTACTTTAAATACTTTACAGTATTTATTAAAAAAAATTGATATAAATATTAGAGAGATAATCAGTTTGTTTTATTTAGTAAATTGTACATTATTTTCAATTTTTTTAATTTGTAATTTTATCATATTCATTTTGAAATTTTTATTTTTGTCTTTAGAAGAACACATATTTTTGATTTAAATAAAGAAAAACTTTTCAAATGCGCTGTTTTTATCCACTTTCCTGTCACAATCTTTTCCTTTTTTATTTCAAACTACATCAGTAATTTTCATTTACTTTAATATTTGAATGTTATTTTATTTCATTTTATAAATATTTGATCATTGACAATATTAATTTAATAACATCGATTAATAATTTTATAAATATTTGAAAATGATTCACTTCTACACATCATATGATAAAATAGAAAGCAGTTTTGCATTATGGAATATCCTTTTTAATTCTTCGCTGGGGACATTATTTTGAGTTGAATAGAAAAGTAAAATTAATTTGACTTGCAAGAAGAAAGAGCCTCACTTTTATAATCTAAAAATAGTTCAATGTATTCATTTTTCATACACTCGTGAAAGGTTTCTCGCATATTTATCTTAAGTTTTCTCAAATTTTATCGTAAAGATCCAAAGGAGAGAATCACGGCTCTATGTTCACAGTGGCGAACGCGATATCAAACTTTCATAGAATAAACTATTTTTGACTGCCGGTAAGTTTTACTAGGATTTTAAGTTTCAACAGAAGGTATTTCTGGATCTGAAAGTTTTTGATATTTTTTTTTTTTAGAAATGTAATCAAGAAGGGTTTATTATTAATTCTCTGAGTAGTTGTCGATTGATTTTAAATCATAGCACATTGTTGAATTTTTGGAGGAATTTGGATAATTTGTTGTTCATTTATGAAGATGTAGACAACACATCACTTCCGACACCGCCACCATCACCACTTCCGGCATCACGTCTCGCTCCACCGCCGGCGACAGGCGTGGGGGGGGGGGGCGTGCTCCGCGACAAGCGCGCGAGGGTACATGGAGATAGTGAGGATGTCGAAGACCGGGTGTGGTTTGTGATACCCCCCCCCCCCTGTTTCCTGATATTCGAGAGAAATCCACATTTCAGCCTACTGCTTGAGCACCATTGAAAAAGACGCAGAAAAAATGTTTGAAGAAAATGTCCGAAGGTTCGCGGGGATTCTTTCATTTGGATCTTTACGGTAAAATTAACGTATGTTTGAAACAATCATTTTTATGGAAAAACATCGAAACACTTCGATTGACTATAAATATGCGATTTACATAATGATTCGATGGAACAAGTATTTTCAAAACCATTACTGAATATTGAAAACGCTACAATCAGACAACAACAAAATACGCAATGTATCCAATTGACAGAAAACTTCTGCACTATTGTTCATTCAAAAATGAATTCATTGAGTGTATTGGATGTAGTAAAGTTAATAATGGCTGATTCTAATTTGAAATATGATGTATCTCAATAAACGTACTACAGTTGACTGGCGCGATGAAAGCAATGGAAATGGGAGGGAGGACTTCTTATTCTTTTTAATAGGTCTTACCACAGTTAAACGATGGTCCTCTAAAAGAGCAACGGCTAAAGGGATAGACATAAACCAATTATTTAGTGTCACATTTCCCTCCATGCTTTATATTGCCTGCACCATTCTGAGTAGAAAAGCATGCTGTGAATTTTCACTTTTAAAATAATGTGAATGCGTTGAATTTTCACTTTGTCAATAAATACATGTGTGATTTAATTTTATCTACGAGTAACAGCGCAAGTAACAATGGTAACGGACGCTACAAAAACTGTCTTTTGACCTTCTGTTGGAGAAACTGGGCGAAACCAACTGCGTCCTCTCGAAGTGTCCTGAAGAAAAGGCGCACACTGCTTCACGTGCTCCCGCATTGTCCCCCCAAGATGCCCCGATATCCTACGCCCCCGCTTACGTGTAGAAGTGAGTGGTGAGCGGCGGGCAGAGGCGGGGTGTAGCGGGCGACGCGCTGCCCAAACAATTCGCTAATTGCCGTCCGAGTCGGCCGCCGCCGCCTCCCTCCCCGCCATTGCCTCGCCGCCGGCCAGCATCATTGAGCCGCCGCGCCGTAAAGAGATAAAAATGGGTCGAGAATGTGTACATTTGAGGGGTAAAGTTTTCACAGAAGATCAATACGAGTATTCATTGTAATTATCAAAGTTGTAGGCGGAATTTCGCAAACATGTGTATTATTTCCATACTTTTCGAGATATTGATAAATATTACGTATCTGATTAGTTTATAAGTTCATATTGAAACTTTTTTGAATTTTTATTGTGATTTTTATAAGTCAATTTACCACCATTAAATTATTTTTGTAATTATACTACAACTTCTGTGTGATTTCTGACTTCGTTGAAATAGTTAATAATCATTCCTAAATCACGATACGGTGCGTTATTTCGATTCGTTCGGACTTCCGCCCCCTCCCGAATTCCTTCGATACATGCGAGGACAGGCTAACGAGGAATGAAGAGCTAAGTGTGTGTGTGTGTGTGTGGGGGGGGGGGGGTTGCCCCGCCAGCGACCGCCTGCCGCCGGGGACGCGCGTGACGCCCCTGAGGGGAGAGCGTGACGCGGCCGCGAGATCTCCACGCCCACTTGGCACCCCGCGGCGCACACTCCACCCCTCCCTCCTGTTCGCTTCTCTCCACCCATCCCCTCCTCTCCGCCCCGCCACGCCCACCTCTTCCCCGGCCGTCCTCATCGTCCCGCACCACCCATCCCACCAGTTCGTCCCCGTCTCTCCGCTCCGCCTACCCCTCTTCGTCGCCTATTCGGTAAGCCGTAATGATGTGTTGTGGAGTGGTTAGGACGAAATGCAAATTGCGTGTCTGGGATGTGTGCATGAATTTCATGAATCGTTTTCATATCAGATTCTCTAATAGTTTCGTTAATGACGGGAGTAGGGTTATAGGTTCATGGTTCGCTGGATCTTTTGGATTCTTTCCTGGTTTTCGTAAGGAATTTTCCAATCGTTGTGACAGTAACCTACTCTACATGCTGCGTTAAATATTGTTGCTATGTCTGCCATCGAATTGTTATTTAGCTCTTTTAGAACTTTGTAAGAAATAAAGAGCTGTTTTCTCAAAATCAGAATTTGCCACTTGTGAATCTAGTTTTATTGACGAAAATTCTTGTTTTTGACTTTTTATTGTATGTCCCATATGCCTAGATGACGGGTGAATTTCTTTTAGAAAAGTCTGAAGGCTTGCCTATGCTGGACTAGATTAGTTTAACTCGTCAGTTTGTTTAATTTTCTTTTTAAGTCTGGTCATCATTTGCCAATAGCATCTTAAATTATGTTTACATTTCATTCGGTTTTTACTGGGATTTGTTGATTATTGGGTCTGTTATTTTGAGAAATGTGCTAGAATTGGTGAGGGATCCTTGTAAGTGTACTATTAGTTTTACTTCATTATCTAAGACTTTTTCAGATTGATTTGCAAACAATTCAGTCGGAGAAGGTGAACATTGTACTTGTTACCAATTAAGAAAGTTCTAGATGATTGCGATAATTAATGATATTAATTGATAGTATTAGTGGCACTTGTTCTGGCGTTGTCACGGTAAATATCTTAAGTTTTCTTCTCTATTCCAGCAAGTTTGAAAACATTTTTAACTTGCTACAAAATCACATGAATATTTCACCGTGCAATCTTTCATTGAACTCCACTTCACCTAACTTCACTTCACCTAACTTCACTTCACCACACTTCACCGCACTGCAATACGAGCTGTAATGTCTTTCTTACTCACTCGCTTCTCTCAGTTACACAACGTCACTGCACTTCACGCCACTGCACTGCACATAATCATAATAATAATAATAATAATAATAATAATAATAATAATAATAATAAGGATAATAATAACATTAATAATAATAACAACAATAATAATAGTACTTAATTTCAAAGAAAACATAGGTAATTACACTGAATTTTATTAAATATATTTATAACATATCCACATTCAAGAAACTAATTTATTTTTAAATTTGCTCAGGCTTTGAGGAAAGGGATCGAAGATTGTCACTGGCAAACTGTTCCAGTCCCTAATAGTGCGATTCGCGAATGAATATTTCCCAACGTCCGTTTTCTGAATTCTTGTCTGAATTTTGTGCATGTGATCCGCTCTGCCGAAATATGTAGGTTTCCCTAATCGACTTTGAATTTCCTTCCACGCTCGAAGGCCTGTGTACGCTTTATACATTGCATAGAGACGTGACTTTAATCTTCTCCTTTCGAGTGACTCCCATAACCTTTTATTCTTGGTACCCCTGAAAGTAAATTTTGATGCTCTACGCTGGACCTTTTCTAGATTTCTTTGTTGCAAAATTCTGTATGGGTCCCAACATACTGCGCCATATTCTAATGTAGGTCGCACTAATGACATATACGCTAGTTCTTTGGCTCTCACTGTACTCTTTTTCAGTATCCGCATAACAAAATGTAAAGATTTCCAGGCTTTCCCTACAACGAAATTGACTTGATTTTCCCAGCTCAATTTACTGTCTAGCTGTATTCCTAAGTATTTGCAAGACGTGACTCGAGGTATAACATTATTGTTCAGTTTGTACGCAGATTCATTGTAACTTCGACCCCTTCCAAACGTGATGGACTTACTCTTTGAACTGTTTATTTCCATGCCGTTTGTTTCTGCCCAGATATGTAATTTGTCTAAGTCTTGCTGCAAAATATCCTCGTCTTTCTCCGAATTGATAATCCTATAGATTACACAGTCATCTGCAAAGAGTCGTACATTTGAAGCTAAATTAGTCGGCAATTCATTCACGAAGGTCAGAAACATGAGTGGTCCGATTACACTTCCTTGTGGAATTCCTGACGTGACGCTTCTCGAGGTTGATAAGTTACTACCGATTCGAACTTTCTGTTTCCCGTCTCGGAGTAGTTCGTTTATCCACGCTACCACTCTAGTGTCTATACCCGAATCTATTAATTTCTTTATAAGACGATCGTGTGGAACAACATCAAAAGCTTTGGAAAAATCTATTACTATCGCGTCGACCCTTTTCCCTTCATCAACTACGTCGGCTAGGTCCTGTAGAAGTGAGACTAGCTGACTTTCGCATGAGAAACCATTTCTGAAACCGTGCTGACCCTGATAAAGCCACTCCCTGCCCTCGCATTCTTTCCTGATATAGCTTGAAATTAGATGTTCCATTAGTTTGCATACGACTGATGTAAGGCTTACCGGCCTATAGTTACTAATTATTGTCTTGTCGCCACTTTTAAAAATAGGTACTACGAGAGCCAGCTTCCAATCTTTCGGTACGCAAGCGTTGTTTATTGATACATTAAATAATCTAATTAAATAAGGTAGAATTGCCTCTCCGCCTAATTTATTGATGTCCGTGGAAATACCATCAGGACCTCGTGATTTTCCTCTTTTCATTAATTTTATTCTTTGCCGCAAAGTATTTACATCAATATGAAAACTACATCTATCTACCAGCGTTGGTATCTGAATACTGTTAGATTTCTGCTTGAAAACCGAGCTGAAATATGCGTTAAAAGCCTGCGCTTTTTCCCTGTGATCCATTATTGGCGAATTATTAACACGAACAACTGGAATCTCGTCTTCACTTCCTTTCCTTCTACGAACGTATTTAAAAAATGCCGACCAATTATTACTGCCCTCCGCATCAAGAATATGTTTTAAATGACGTTCCTCTGCCATTTTCTTTTCCTTCCCTAATACTTTTGTATAATTTCGAAATAAAGTCATATGATTTTCACTACGGTGTCTGTTGTTAAATGCTTCTCTGGTTTTTCTTTTCAATCGCCTAATCTTTGCATTATAATATTCCGGGTCGCTGTTACTTTTTAATAATTTACTGGGTACAAAAGCCTGCTCAGCATTTACTAAAATATTTTTAAACTCTCCCCATATTTCATCGATTCCTCCTCCTATTCTAAGAAACTCGCCATATCGTTCTCTTAAGTAATTTTGAAACCCTTGTACATTCGCTTTCTTGTATTCCTTCACTAGAATACCGGTGGTATACCGGTGGTATCACTAGGTACCGGTGGTACCGGAATGAATTTATGAGCGGCTGTATTTATGAATTCAAGATGCACTGTACTTCTCCTTTGATGATCTGTTTTAACTTTTCTTTGATAAAAATTAATAAAATCTTCACTCAGTAAAGTAAATGTTCCTTCTTCCTACATGTTAGTTCAATGTTATTGCAATTTAACATAAAAGTAAACATTTTTTATAATTTTGATTACATTATTAACACTACACTAAATCTTCCCATAAATATAAAAAAATTAATACATTTGATAATGAACATTCTTGAAATCACAATATCAATATTCACAGAGGTGACATTATTTTAAATATTAACTATAATCAATTTTCATACTTATTTTTAATAATTACCTTTGTTCATAATTCAATACTACTATGTATCTAAAGATAATTCAATTCGTAAATTTTACATGGAAAATAAACAAAACAAAAAAAAAATATTTCATTAAAAAATATAATTAACATATTAAAAATTCGATTTAAAATTATAAAGGTTCTCGCTTCAGTCGATTGATTCATTTATTAGTCCGACACGTCAACGCCATACGTGTGGTGGCGGGGAAGATCTGGCGCCAACCTACGCTTCGGCTTGCCCCAACAAGCTCACAAGCGTGCCCGAAGAAGGTAAGGAACTCTTCACAATCTCGCATAAAATATTTGCATCAAAAAAGTATTGGAAGTGAATGGAGAATTTTCTAATATATTAGAGTAATTGTTTAAGAACAAATTAAGTTGCAGCCTTCATTTTTTTCTATCCATAAACATATAACATTGCAGATACTTTAGATTAAATAGCAGCGGTAAGTAGCCGAGCTGTTTTAACTTTTCTTTGATAAAATTAATAAAATCTTCACACAGTAAAATAAATGTTCCTTATTCCTGCATGTTCAATGTTATTGCAATTTAACATAAAAGTAAACAAAAAGGAGACCTCCTGAACCGGAAGACTTCATTCTCACGGTGCACGCTGAAGTGTTAGCAGTCCTCGAAGCTCTCGGCCACCTCCATCAAGATCCGGTCGGGTAAGCACTGCGACAGCACGTCTCTCACGTTCGTCAAACCATTCAGTCTCTTTGTTGCCCGTTCGAAAATACGGCTCCAACCTCCAGCCCACAGCGACGAAGATTGACGCCCATATACGTCAGCACAGTCTCGAGGTTGTACTCGTTTTGACAATCTAGCCTATGTACAGAGGGTTATAAAGCGTAGTATAACAATATGAAAATACAAGTGCATGCAGTTAGGATCTACGATTGTGTGTGTACATTCTAAACATTTGCGTCTTTGATCTGTATTTTTTGCTATCTTCTATCTTATTTACATTCTTTGAATGAAATTTAATGACTAAGTTTTATTCATTTGATTTCGTTAAAAAAGAAGCATTCTTTCAATTTGTATTGTTTTTCATTTGTTTTTCCTGTCACCGCCTTTTAGGGTTTCCCTTTCTTCTATTATGAAAGTCTTTTCAGCGGGACATCGAGCGTCAGCGCTCTCGACTCGAGAGAGAGAGAGAGAAACACGCGGCTGGCTATCTTATATAGAGTGCATTCAAAATGCGCGCCCCGACGCACAGCGCCATCTCCTCTCGTTCTCCGGCTCCTAGAGAGCGCGCACATCTCTATACTCATTAGTCTGCGCATGCGCGTCCTCTGACACCCGCGCCGGCCCCTGCCCGCCGCTATCTTATCTACTTCCGCAGCGCGCGCCTTCAGCGCCCCCTTCCCGCCGCTATCTTATCTACTTCCGCAGCGCGGACCCTCAGCCGCCCGCCCCTGCCCCCCCTTATCAGCCACCCGGCCGTTGCCGCCAGCGCGCGGCGCCCTCCCGACCGCGTGTACTATCAGTAGCCCAAAGCAGACAGCTTGACTCGAGATGTCACCGTAGCTCAGAGCCAAAGTGCTGGTCGCCTCAGGGGGAATGAGGCTGGTTCGAATCCGCTTCAGGCAGGAGCATTTTTGAAACATATACACACACACACACGCTTCCACAATTCACCGCCAGAGCGCAGACACATACGCTTCCACAATTCGCCGCCAGAGTGCGCACACACTTCCACCATTCGCCGCCAGAGGTCGCAAGGGTGGGGTCATTGACCTCGGTCGGTGGGGGCATTATAAATGGTCGGTTGTTTACATCGGGTGGGCGGGGGGAGGGGGAGGGGGGGGGGCATTATAATTGGTGGCGCCGGTTGTTTACATCGGGTGGGCGGAGGAGGGGGTGGGGGAGGGGGGCATTATAATGGGTGGCGCCGGTTGTTTACATCGGAGGGGTGGGTGGGAGGGGGAGGGGGTGGGCGCAAGTGGGGAGGGGGAGGGGGAGGGGGTTGTTGACATTCGGTGGGTGGCATTATAATTGGTGGCGCCGGTTGTTTACATCGGAAGTGGGGTGGGGGTGGGGGAGGGGGAGGGGCGGGGGGAGGGGGAGGGGCGGGCGGAAGTAGATAAGATAAGCTGATAAGAGGTGATAAGATAAGCACTTCCTGCCATTATAATTGGTGGCGCCGGTTGTTGACACCGGATGTGGGGGCGGTGGACCGGAAGTAGATAAGATAAGCTGATAAGATAAGCACTTCCTGGTCCAGAACCGGCATATCCCCCCTACTGGCTCCTCTGATCTCGGGTCGGCAGAACGCGAGGCCCTCCGCGACTACGCATACGAAGGCGGCTTGCCACATTCGTTATGAGTGGCGAGCAACCACTAGCGGAATCCCGAGTAGTGTGGATGAGTTGTTTGCTATTTGCCGAGTGACGAACAATCGGTGCTCGCCCTACCCTCCGCGTATCGGTCTTTAGGACACATTAAACACAGCTGTTCGGGATTGGGTGAGCAGTAGCTCGCTTCTGGACGAATGGCGAATGTGTGTGGAGCCGCCTTGAGAGACAAGGGACAAACGAGCATGCTCAAGTCGCGACTCGAACCAGTGACCTTCGGACCGAAGGGGTGATTCGGTTCACGCTCTTAGCCCCCTCGGCCATTCAGGTGGACATGGGTTTGTTCTTAACATTGTGGAAATCGCGAGTAAAAGCCATTGTATGTTTTTTTCATTTGCGTTTATTCTTTTAATTATTGCTTCGAAAAAATACTACAAGAAATGCATAGTACCCAGAGAAATCCAAGAATATTTTTGGGTTGGTAGAGAGCAATATATCGAAAGGTGAAGAGCTACACCGTTCAAGAAATGCGTTTGTTAATGGAAATCATATTCATATCATTCGTTCATTGATGTGATAATGTCCTCATTTTAAACAATTTATCCACTTGAAATTAACTATTGTATTTTAAAGCAATCAGTATAATATGTCTCGTTAAATCATAAAAGTTGACCTCATTTCAAGACAACCCGTTTTGCTTGTATAAGTGGAGGAACCCTTGGACGGATACTTCGCGGGGACTGATAGATCCGATAGCGAGGTCGAATTCGGCCGCTGCCTGGAGGAGATTCTTGGCGACCATCTGCTCTGATCGGCAGCTTTCTGTGCTTTCTCCGATCAACACCAGACGAATGCCAGAGCTGTGCCGTGCCACACGGGCCACGGAACGCCCGCGATCTTCCCTTCCTCTTCCTTGTCACATCCTCACCCCTTACACACACTTATATGCACACGTCGAGAGACCGGCTGGAGCGTTGCCGCGCTGGAGGAAATTCCTCGTTGAGGGAAAACCCGTTAGCCGACGGTCGGTCGGCGCCGGATTTCACCATCCAGCGGGGGAAGATCATAGCCGCTTCCCAAGGCAAAAGATGCACTACACCTACAGAACTAATGACCTTAGCAGCTGACGCGCCCGGAATCACTGATCAATCGAACAGTTTTAACCGGCCAGCCCTTTTCGCTCTTTTGCCCCTTGATTTTCATTTTTATTTCATACGCCACCCCGTCTATTTTTTATTTTTGTTGCAATTGTCCCATTTGTTTATCGGCGAGTTCGTTCTTGCGCCTTTCGCCCGGGCGGGGCCCAGTGCGCGCCGCGCAGCCTCCCGCTGCGCGCCTTTGTGCTGAGCGGAGCGCAGCCTCGCGGGCGACGCGTTAGGCGCTGCTCCCGCCAGTTGGGAGATCCCATCGTGCAGACGCGCACCGGGCATTTTTCCTGCTGCAGGCGGGAGCCAGGTGTTTTCCGACTAGGTTAATTATAAACATTTTGTCTTTTACTCTGAATGTAAAATGGATTGTAATTTATGTTGTGGGTAATATTCGTAACGTTAACACTGATTATTGAACGCATTTCGTCTTAGAAAAATCATTAAATCTATGTGTATGAATGTCATTGGCCTCGGACGTGGGCGGAGGGGCTGAAGCCTCGTGACCCCTCCCCCTCCTCAGGGGTGTGGAACTGCCATTTGAGATTTATCACGGTTCTTTTGGTGTTTCTCTCTTCGTGTATGCTTTTTGAAGGACTGCTAGTCTGTGGGAGTTGACGAAGACGATGGCCAATCGCATCGAGAGGGGCGGATGCCATTCCGACTGCCTCCGATTCTGGACTTGCTTGAAATTTCAGGTCGTCGGGCTATGCCACTCGTAAAGAAAGGAATCCCACTGTCAGAGCCACAACACTTTGAAAATAAAACTTATCTGCAAGTACTTCAACAATATTGCTTTTTCTTTTCATCGATGTACTTTTTAATGTTCCAAGAAAATTGTATGTTCCTTCAAATTAATTAAGCCAATTTTAATTGTTTAAATTAATATTTAGTTCGTTATGCATGCTCGACCTGTAAAACGCCAAATTCAATACAGTCAATAACAAAACATGATTTCTAATATTTGTCTCATTTCGTTCCCTTTTTACCAGACTCATTTTAGGCGCTCTATTTGTAGGTTGACCTAGAATAAGTAAAAATGCACGCACAAACAATAAAGAGATCAATGAAGTAAACCACATGAGAAAAATAATTCAGTCCCAGCCGCATCCCGCGAGGTACGCGACCCGCGCTTGCACTCTTGGAGAACCCACTGCCTTCTATCGGCGACTCCGCGAGCGCCAATCTGCATTTCATTCACGTCTCGCGAGGGCCGAGGGCCGAGGGCCTCCGCTCCGAGCAGGACTTGAAACTTCGCAGTTCCCCCGAGACCCGCTCCGAAACAAAGGCATTCCGCCGCCTCCGCGCGGCCTTCGCGCGCCCGGCCGCTTCACGCGTCGCCTCTCTTTCGGCGCCCACCGCCCCGCCCCCCGCCGCGCGCTCACGTGGGAAGCGCGTGCAAGGAAGCGCAGCTCTGTGGCGTCGTATTTTTAGTGGCCGCCGCCGAGTGGAAGGCCGCCGCAGGCGTGTTGTTCCACTCGAAGCTCTCGAGTGCAGGCTGAGATGAATGGACTGATTAGTTCGTGCTTCCGGGGGCGTCTACGGCCAAGGTCGTTGATCCTATGAGTGTAGTGCACGTTTTGTCACGGGGCTGAGTTTCGGCGCCGTTCTGTACGTCGACGTGCACTTCCCAGCGGCGGGGCCATCTCATCTCCCGACCGGGACCCCAACATGCGTCGCCGTGTAGGGCATGTTCGTAACGGATAAGGATAGGTCAAAGAAGAGGAAAGAAAGATCACGTGCGATCGCTGGTCCGTTTGCTGGGAAGTGCTCCGGCATTCGCACGGTATTTATTGATTGAAAAAAAAAAACACGGAAAACTACTGTTCACAACAGCCGGTCGATAGAATACCCCCCAACAATGCTGCTAAATTCGATGTAGATAGTGTAGAAAATGCTTTTGCTTTCGTTACTTGAACCCTAGAACCTCCCGGTCAGAGGCACCGCAATGTGTAGCTGAATGTAAGAGATAAGAACTTCAACTTTTTTATTTGGTTATTCAACTTGAGAAAATAATAAATTAACCCGATTATCAGTTTGCTCATTTAAACAATGGCATTTCGGGAACAAAAATGTATGAAGTATTTCCACGAAAAAGCGTGACCCCCCTAAGGCAACTCTCTAGGCATTTATTCAAAGTAAAAATCCCACTGAGATGGGATCGAAAAATCCCATTTTGGACATAGACCGTGAAAAGTTTTCACGGGAAAATGAAAGTATTGAAGATCTTCGTCTATATCCTTTCGTTAGTCAAATGCGTTTTCACCTAATATTGGTGTTATTTCGAACTTGAAAAGTAGGTCAGTGCGTTACATATTTCCCAAACCTGCTTCCTTCGCCCCGATCAGTGAGTCGTGGCCTGCAGATGTTTCCAGACGTGAAGATTGGCCCACTGCAGTAGAACGCCATCCGGCATCATTCCAAGGTGGGAGGGCATAAGGCGCCAGGTCCGCGTTCTGCGCGTATCGCGGGAGGCGGTGGCGCTGGCGCCCGCGGGCGCGGGGCGTGGGGCGTGGGGCGCGGGGCGCGGGGCGCGGGGCGTGGAGCGGCCTCGCGGCCAACCAGCGCGCTTCCGGGTCGCCGGCGCCGCCTCGGGAAAGTCAAGGCCCGCGCCTACCTGCCTCGGCGCCGCCGCCGCCGCCGCCTCGAATTCGCTGCTCCCGCGGAACGATGGACGGAGGAATCGTGTTGGAAGCGGAGAGGAGCTCTCACGCGCTCGGCGCGCAGGACCCTTTCACTGCTTCTGTGTGCTCCGCGTCACTTCAGTTGCACCGTTTCACCAAGCTCTTCCAGTGGTATCGAGCCTCCATTTTGCTCTTCTGATTGATGTAGTGGTTTGTCTTAAGCGGACTTATGGAAAACTCGATTCGAGTTTTAGAATACTCTTTCTTCTTGCGACACGAGCTATTTGAGCCATTCCCGTAACGTTGATCTCCCTGCATAGTCTTCCTTCTTACCTTCTTAGAGACAGAGTCATGAGTAGAGATGGGATGTTTATGCAAGCTTTTGGGTCTAAAATTCCCATGCAAATATGCCACAGAAATGTTGATATGTGCACACAAAGTATGAAGGTATGCAGTGTTTGGTCACAAAAACGTATTATGCAATGATATTACATATTGTTGCCACTTAGACAGGGAATATGCAAATTAAAAATATATTAGTATCTACTCCTGCACATTTTATTTTTCATTAAGAGCACAAGAGCCACAAGAAAATTAATAAGGTTATCTGTTCTTAGGGAATGACTATACAATTTTGTACGTGGAAAATTATATTTCGGAGTTACATGACGTTGAGGCAGATGCTTGTGAATGTTTATGCTCAGTACATTGTCTGGAAGACAAACACAATTTCTTTCCAAGAATTTACCCACTATCTGTAAAGTATGGATCCCCAGATTCTTTCCAAAAACTTTATTCGTTTTCTTCGTATTTGCTTTCCTCCATTTCACCTGGAGCTACCACGAATCCTTTTCCTCCTAAATAATTGCAAGTGCATCTACAAAGCTTCATCTTCTTTATAAACCGATAACAACCGATGACAACAGATATTACTTCGGCGACGTTGTCCATCAGTGGTCTGAAACTCATTGTTCTGACGTTCTTGAAGCAACAAAATTCATCCTTTCCATTAATAAATATTTTTTGCGTGTAAATACATATATTTATTTTCAGCAAAATGTAAAAAAAAACTTTCATTTATATGCCAAAAATCTCTGAATATGCGAAATATGCCATTTATGAAAAACATTTCTTACCTTATTTGTAATATTTTGCCATGAAACATACACTTTTGAAGTTACAGGAAAGTATAACCAATAACAAAATACATGCAATTGCATGAACTTTCCAGCTGTGGTCATGAGTGTAGTTAGTGTTAGGAAGGGCAATTCTAACGATCATTCCGGAAACTAATTCTACAAGAATATTTTTTTTAATTAACAAACATTTGCTTATGAAATAAAAACTGGATGAAAGAAAAAATAAGAAGCAAGTGCATAAAAGATTACACGTTCAACAAAAGGAATGGAAATCGAATTGAATTTGTCTATTGTTGTCTGGGACGTTATCATTTCGTTATTAAAGATTATTTCTCCTTATCGCCGTTTTGTTAGTCAATGACATTCACTTTGTACAAGTCGCTGATAAGTGGCATTATCACACGGAATATTATCACGTTCATTTTCCTACGATATTCGTCCGGAAACCCAGATAGCGTCATGACGAGTTGCTTTGTGTAAGACTTGTGCTGTGGGCGGCATACATTATACACGAACCTAATAGGCAATGCCAAATGATGGATTCCTTCTTCCCCGTCAATCCAAATGAGTGAATTCTTACAAGAACCAAAAAAGTCCAAAATTTCATATTTTGAGATATTTCACGAAATTCTTCCCTACACTTGGCGGCGCACTCTGCTGGGACTTGTGCTGACGCATTGAATGATATAAGGTGGGGAAAATCATAAATTCATTACTATGCAGGTCTATGAAGAGTTTGGCGCCTTCTAAAAAATCTCGAATTTGGATTAGTTTCGCTTTTGTAAGAATTCCTTAAAATGCTTTTAATTCAATGAAATTACATGTCTTTTATTCTGTAGTCAACAAACATCAAAATGTAATTCTTAAAAGATATTGGATTGCACCACCCTGACATATTGGTGGATAAGATTCGATTCCCAAAAAGTGTGACAATTGCATTGAACAATTTAAATGTAATTTTTTCACTTCAATTTAATTCATGTATTCAAATTATATTTTTAATCGGTCATTTCTCATATTTTAACTTCTACATGTTTTCGTCATATCGCTTCCTTATATCGCAGCCTCTCTAATTCGCCTACACGCTGAATTTCGCTGCAGCTTCTGGAACGCGCCCCGGATGTTCGAGTCCAGTTGGCCTTCTCGGGCCGTTAGAGCTGCAGTACCCCCTCCATTATCAATGGCAGGCACCGCACGGCGCGATGCGAGTCCATTAGCACCGAACGATCTATGGGGGCTGCAGCTGCCGCCGCACACGAACGGTTGCCTCGTAAATCTTTCTTTACTTATGTTTCCGCGTATCGTAGGAGAGGGTGAAAGCGGTTTAATTTTTCGTCCCGGCGCAGCCATTTGCTCTTTGGACGTAAGACTTGGTGGTCAGAATTCGAACCCTCCTCGGGGTGGATGCTCTATTTTATGTTGTGGCATGCAGGGGCTCTCCCCATCACCACCTATCGCCATTCAGCTCTTAGTCAAGCCTGGCCGGCCTGAATGGCGCAGGAGCTTGGGGATATTTGCGACAAAGAGTGCATTGCATTCGGGCTGTGAGTTTGAATCCAGCGTAAGGCATGGTGTTCGTTTCTAGCAGTGGACGCACGTGCTGTGCTCTGGCTGTTCAATTTAGAAGGTGCAGCGCTCAATGAGGACTCACGAGACACATCGGTGCGATGGGTGGGGGAGAGTGCAAGTATCACAGTGGCTGCCTCTGAGGGAAAAGGTCCCGGCCCATCTGTGGAGGTGGGTGGGTGATTCGTCTTTTAATCCAAAGCTAGAGGGTCGTATTCATTATGTTTGAACCATACTCCTGTTAATTTAATTTAATTTAATTCTTGATTTGTGTTTCATTCTTAAGCAACAACTTATTAACAATATTCCTTAATTGCTAAGAATGAATTTGGAGAAAATCATAGACACAAACGCATACACAGCCAAGAAGTTTATGTAACTATCTCAATATCATTAGAGTAAATTCGTCTTAGGTTGGTGTTTAAGAGGCAGGCTTTTTAATACTTTCCGTGGGTTTGTGCAGTTAGGTTTTGCGGACGTTTTACAACTTTTGCCGGCACTCGGTCAGTGAGCTGCACCTTTTCAAATACACGATTATACACAAGTTGATAATTTTTCGTATGTAGTTTCGCTGCTTGGTAGTAGTTTATTATTTGAGAGGCGATCCGTTGCACATTATAAAATGTTGAATGTGCGTATGTGGGGAAAGACTTCGGTGTGTTTTAAATGTAGTGTATAATTAAATCCAAGTCTACATAGTTTCGTGGCACAGTGCAAGGAATAAAAAGAAAACTGACGTATAAATTTGTGAATGTAGATTAAAAATACATTTCGAGGAGTACGATCCCTTTCGCCAAGTCTGAGAAAGCGAAGGCATAGCAGGTCTACCCTAATACTGTCTCCGATTATCCAGCCCGACGAAAACCTCTCGTGGCGACGTGTGTGGATTTGGTGAGTGTATAAATAGCCGCGCTTGGCCTCCAAGGTAGTCAAGCCACTTTCTACGGAATGTGGGCGCGCCCGCCTGTGTGTGTGTTCGCTGTGCACGTACTCGCGAGCGACCCCCCCCCCCCCGCCGCCGCCTGTCAACGGCGCTCTCTACGCTCTCTACGCTCTCTACGCTCCCGCCCACGAGAGCGGGCCCGCGTCCAGAGGCCCTTGGTGCGATCGTCAGATTTCGAATCAGTTGTGCCTCGCGCGACAGGAAACAGTCAGGACGTTGAATGAATGTCTCAGTAGACCGACGGCTGTTTGTTTATAGCGTCTTCCTGACATCAATGACTTGGTATCAACAACCACGTATTCTGAAGATCGCATGTGTTATAGTTTACAGATACTAGTTTTTTTTCTTTACGATTTTAAAATGATACATGATTTATCCGAAACGATAAAATACGCGATGATTTGCTTTTTTGACACGCCACCATTAAGTGAAAACGAAGCCTGTGAGCATCACAAACTCGTATATCCACATCCACATCGCAAAGTTATAGTTACAGCAATCTGAATTAGGCCGGAATTAATAGGAAAATAGTGAAAAAATAATAAATTAATACTAATTTTTGATTGCTAGTTGAAAATCTATTTAATGAATGAATGAATGATGCATATTGTTATTAACTTAAATATCAATTGACATTTTACTGTAGTGATTCAGGACACCCCCAAGTAAATGTACGGATGGTTTTCTGGTTCTTGGAGGTGTAACTGGAAACAAAATAGAAAAAAGATTGTGTAGATTTTCCAGTAGTAGAGTCGATGTCTAGTACCTTCTCGCCGTCTTGAAATCGATCCGACAATTATCGTTGGGCGCAACAAAAGAAACAAATCACAATAATAGCAACATACAAACTGAAAAACAAAGTCAGATTTTTTCTCGAAAGTCGGATTGTGATTAGAGTTACTGTTCAAAAAGTGCGTGACTTCCATTCGCTGAAAGCAGCTTCTGCATCTATCAGTTTGTCCTGTTGTCTTAGATGTCGCCTCTGTTGATGCGCTGCCAGGGCCGAGTGTCGGCAGCTGCGTTGCACCGGAGGCCGCTCTGGAGTCGACGTCGGGTTCTTGCGCCGTCTTCTGTGTCTGTATCGTTTGTGCCGAGAATTCGCTCGCCCCATGACGTTGGACATCAAGGCCTTCACGCTCCGCTGCTCCTCGCCGAAGTACTTCGCCTTTCGAAGAATTGTTCGTGGCGCACGCAGAGATTATCAAAGAAATTCACTTCTCTAAATGACGCACTAATTCGCGAGCTGCTGAAAATTTGCGCTCCTAGTAGGAAGTGTGTTTTCAAATCGTAAGTTAACCGGACAATCAATTATTCGAATTCATCGTGATTTTTTGAATTTGTTTATTTTATATCTTGTAGTCAGTTATGTGTTGGAAGTTCCACGCGTTTTGTAAGATAGATTCTGAAATATATTCTGACTTTCACATTAGAAATAATTCAGACATTCTAATCAAAATATATTGACACCAATATATTTCTTGTAATCTGTTTTCGATTACACAGAATATTTTGTTTTTTGGAGAACTGAAACTTAAGTACGGATAATAGACGTACAGGAATAAAGAGTTCGTAGTTTGTGTCATTGAAATATTGAAAATAGGTCGCATTATGTGCGTTTTGTTACGGAGAAGTTACATTCGTTTTCTACCGCATCTCCTCCTCCACTATGTGAACTTTTTTTAATCTCACTTTTGACATCTGGGACCCTTTCTTGAATAAATAACGAAGATGCTAACTAACGTTTCAAGTTTCAACCAACTGTCTCCTGTGCATTATCTTCTTCAGCAGCTGACTGGGTTAATTTTTTATATTCTTCTGTTAAAATGTCATTTGTTCAAAGGTCCGTATCATAGTTCATGACGATTGTCTTTTTCTTCAGCTATTGGTGGTTTCCACGGAAATGCCTCAATGTCTTACAAGTTGCTTTACACAGTTACTCTGATTGAATCCTTTAGAATTTAATTGGGAAATAGCTACTTGATTTAAAATCTTATCCTGGACAAGTGATGTTTCGTTACATAACCGATTGTTGAAAGCAATTCTACGAGATTTTAAAATGGTAACGATGAAAAACTCGTAAACTACTACAAATGTAGAGGTTGTTTCGCACTTTGGTTCATAATAGGAAGTATTGGACACGTCCCTTCCCGGTGCCCTAACCGTGATCATGCTTCGCCACTTGATCTGTCTTTGGGTATCTAACACGTCCGTAGCCAAAACGAGAGTTCCATATTGCCTAGACCACTAGAGACATTAACATATGATTTAGATATTCGCCATCAACCTATCACCCATTATTATCGTTACTCTGAGTTGTGAGTATTTTGGTTCGCGGATTTAAATATTTGGAATGGAAACATCAGACCCTCCAAAGAGAATCGCACATTATCATTTAATGAGCACTTTCCCCTCCCCCTAAGCCCTCCGCCTCCGCCGCCTGGGGGCATCGGCCGTCGGCTGTTTGGCGCCGCGCCCCCCCCCCCCACTCGCCCAGCACGCGCCACGCGCTCCGGGAACCGATGGAGCTACGCTTTTACTTATTTTATTTATTTAACGTCAAAGACTGTTAAAAATACGTGACGCACTGTTGGGGAAGCGCAATCTATTCCCACAACTCGAAGGCGTATCAAGGTAACAACGAGCGTTTGGGCAAGAATTTGTATGAAAACATTCGCTTCAGGCAAATCAGCTGTAGATTTTAGCTATTAGCAGTAGTATTCTACGTAAAGGGATCGAATTACTACCGCGAGAAGAGGAGAACGATTATTTGAGTATCTACAGAGTGCAAGAAAAAGTGCGCAGATAGTAAAACTACTATTATGTCCAGCTCCCGTGAAGGTCCGCGGCCGATCCAGGGGCGCGGGAGCCAAAACTCCCACCCCAACCCCCCCTCATCACCATTGCTTTTGTAAATTTACTCAATTCATACAAAGTTATAACCTTTTAGATCTTGTCACATCCAAAACAGTATTAACATTATGAATATACTTTTACATTTTCATTTTAAATTAACAATTAAAAACGTATTTCAGAAATATTTATGGGGGAGGTCAAACCGAAATTGGCCCTTCTCTGAAAATCTTTCTGGATCAGCCGTTGCTGAAGGCGGTCCCCTGGGCCTTCTCGCGTGCCTCAGGGCCATGAGAACCCGCGGAGCGTGTAGCAGGTTACACTTCGGAATTAATTACTGACGACTTAACGCCAACGATACGTCAGTGTTCCGAGAGCGATCGCATGGAGGAAAAGTAGACGCATGGTGGTTCCCAGGCCGAAGGCGCTCGTCCAAGTCCCTCTGTTAAGTAATTTCATCTCTGGGAAACGGCGTAAACGTTTGAGACAACTGAAAGGAACAAGTTGGAGAGCAGTATTTCGAAGAGGGTGGCGTGTGAGATGGAATGTACTATTGATTTATGCATCTGAGAAGTGCCAGGTAGTTAGCCCTCTGTGTTTGGGATATGCAGTATGTCGAGTGCCTCGTCCAGTCCGCATAAGTAACATCCAAAAGTGAACCGAACGATCGGGAACGGGACAAAAAGATGACTTTGGCCGCGCCGTGATTTTCATATTGATCGGGCGTTAACAAGTTTCCGTTCCAAGCAAACTGCAGAGCATTAAAACGAAAGCGAGCGAGCAGCGCAGGAGGGAACGCGGAAGGGCAACGAGGAGCTGGCGAGGGGAGGACGGCGGCGGCGGCGACGCGCTCGGAGGAGCGGAAAAGTTCGCGTGCGCGCGTGCGCGTGTGCTCGTTTCGCGCCCGCTGCTAATTGCGAGGGCCACCGCGGGTCCCCGCTCCTGCGCCTCCTCCCCCGACTCCCTCTTGCACTCGCCCCCGCGATCCACCCACGCTGAACTGTACGCCCTCATTCCCGCCTCCACCCCGCCCCCTGCCGCCCTCTCCCGCTACCACCTACAACCCCGCCGCACAGCCCTCCGCGCCACCCTCCTGCCTCCCGCCTGTTGCACCGCCTGCCGCTCCCGCTCCCGCGCCGTGGGAGCCCGCGCCTTCCCCGGCGCCTCTTTTCACTTGTGAACCCCGCGGCACCGACGCGCTCACGCTGCCCGCCGCACCGCTGCAATTAGGCGCCCGGGTTAAGTTCATTACGCGGGAATCCCTGCCTATTGCGCTAGTAATAGGGGGTCGCGTTCTCTATGGTTAGCATTGTAAGGGATAATTGTTGTTCCCCTAATTTCCTTTCGTTGACTTCTGAACGGAGGGCATGATTTAAAAACTGTTTAGGTCTATTTCAAATTCACACCTTTTCACAAGTTTTTAATATATTTTCAGCCTGCATAAATACCGTAATCCTAAAGAGTAGCAATTGCTCTGCACTTCGTATGTGAATGTGCATGACATTGAAATGTACACCTTGTGGTAAGCAAATATGCTAAGCTGTAGCAGTCGCGTGAATTATCATTTTTCTTCCTACTTACAAAGTGCAACGTCCTTTTCATTGGTCGCCATGTTATGCCGCTAGAAGAACTACATCTATTGAGCCAATACATGTTAAACCATAAATATTATCATTCAATAAGAGGACTTTTAATGAGTAGCATTACTAGGCTATCGACGAATTCGCGTGCAGGGAGCGAGTCTGCGCCCGCAGGTTCCGCTCCCACTTCGGTGGCGCCTGAGAGCGCGGGAATCCCGGAGACCTCGGACGGCAAGCAGCTCGCGCACGGCTGCGTGATGGGACGAATTTCCGATCGGAACAATACGGTCGTCTGTGGCAGAATATTTCGAACACTCGCTAGAGCGCAGGCACGATAGCACTGCTTACAACGCATTCTGGCGAACGCCGCTGACCCGACAGATGTACTTGAATTGTTCGCTCGAACTAAGCAATTCAGTATGGGCATAGACAAACGTGTTTGTACATGAACCCTAGTTTACAATTGACAAGCCCAGGTCTGCGCTTGAATTCGCGGAATTGTAGGAGAAATCCATGAAATGGATTACTGGAAGTTTCAACTAACATGAACCTACCTTAAAAAGTACAATATGTCTTTGAAGTTCTTTTTACAAACATATCTCTAACATATCATGCATCATGTTAGATATAGATCTCAACACGAAGCTTTAATCTTTCCTAATCCAATATTTGTCGCATGTAAGTTATGATTTGAAGAAGAATGACTGGTGCTGTAGAATGCAGTGTGGCTGCTACCTTTCATCAAAACCCGCACCCGCAACTTTTCTGCCCTCTGAGCGTCCCCTTATGCTTCCTTAAACTTTCTTCATGGGAATCACTTTCAAGTACTTTTAATGCTTCTATCATGTATATGTTGCATTTCACGATCCATTGTTTGGATATTTAATTTCGTTAATGGGTGTTTAATCAGGTGTTAATAAGAAAGAAATATAGTCGTATTAATTAGTTCGCCAACGTTTCGAAATTTTAAATAAATATCAATCGTCAAGGCAAATATAATTAATGAGTGTATTTATTGATTTGGCATGTTTGAATAATACGCTTACTTTCATTTCCATAATTATGTATTGTGAAAATATATTCGTTTGGTATATACAATATGGTGTTACCAGTTCGTAGTGTACTCATGTCATTCTCGTAGTCGGCCACTTGAGTTATTTGGAATGAGTATTCTCATGTAATAACGAAACACTTGTTTACATCCCCAGAAAAAATTGTATTTTGTGATGTATTTGTATCTTACCTATCGCTCTAGAATTTATAGTTACAATTAGATCATGGATTATTTCTGTATTTCGTAGCTCTAAAGAGGAAAGTAAAATATTTCGAAACGTAAGCATCTAATATAGATTTATTTATATCCAACTAACATCCTCTTAACACAGTACATGATTCATCCACTGGCTGTGCTATTTGCCTTGTATTATTTTGCAATCATCCTTCTGTATGTATGTCACGCCATGATCCATATGTAACATGTGCCGTTCCATTTGTGTGTTGCTTCATAAGTTGTGTTTCCGATTTACAAGTGATCGCATTCATTTTCCGTTCTGTTTTGCTCCTGACTTGCAGTTGCCTTTCGCCCGGCGTGTTGCTTCGTGGAGTGCGTTAAGCGTTTCCTCGACTACCTACCACCCGAGCGCCGCGTATGTCGTGCCTCGTTTCAATTCCATCGGCGGTGGCTCGTTTTTTCTGGACCTATTAGTTTGTTTTTATTGTTCTTGTTGCCTCCATTCTCTTGACTTATTCTAACATTTTCCTCTCTACTATTCTTTTCGATTTCCTTTTTATTTTCCCTGTCCGTTTCTCGATATATATTGTGTGTGTGTTTTTCTGCCCTCGCTCTAATCTATTCTAATTAAATTTCAATCGGGCGCCGGAGCAGAACCCTGAACAAATCTTGAACAGCGCACGAACCGTCCTTTCCCGTCCCGCCCTCACTCCCATTCTCAGAGCCGGGAGACGACAGACTCCTCGTCCTCTTGTGGCCACCCCCGTTGGTGGGGAGGACCTCACCCGGTGACCAGTTGGGAGTCCTCGGGTCACCGTAAAACCCTGTCACCATCTTACATTAAGAGTTAAACGTTCTTTATCTTCGAATTAATTGCATGAAAGTTGCTCGCGATTTTCTCGCGTTCTTCAAAGCGTATTTCTTAAAAGAAAATCAAGCAGAAATTATTTGCCTCCGCGCGCTACCTGTGGGAAGGTTCGTGTAACCCCGGAGAGAGTATTTATTTGGCCAAAAGGTTGAGCGAATATATACAATGAAACAAGAATGGATTGTTCACCCTATATATTATAATGGTAATACTATACAATTAGTTATTACAGGTGTTTCAAGAAAAACTGCCTCTGTGCGTTGATGCTAAATGCGTTTGAAATTTTGCGTGAAGAGTTCAAGGATGCCGGATGTTTCATGTAAATCGCGAAGGCCGGAGTGTCACTGTGGACTTGGAAATGCGCGCGAAGCAAATGAAGTGAGTCCGTATCATTTAGGCTGAGCTAACTTGACGAAACTACGTCGTTCGACTGTGAATCACTACACAGTATACAACAATTTCCACGCGTTCTCCATTTCCTTTTTGTCTAAAAAACATTTTAAAAATGCTTCTCTTGGCTCGCACGTGGCCCCCGCCGGCGCCGGCGCCCCCGCCCCCGCTCAGCGCCTGCCGGCCGGAGGGGCGGGGCGGGGCGGGGCGGCGTGGGCGCGCTGCTTCGTGGCCCTGAGCAGCCGCGCGGCGCGAACGGGCGTCGAAGCGCTCCCTCCAAGGTCCGCGCCCGCGCGCGCAGTCCGCTGCAGAAGCACCTCCGCGGGCTGCTCTGCTGCGAAAGCCTTCAAGGAAAAGTTGTGAGAAATGTTTACCTCGCGTGAGAGCCCACTATGTTACAGTTAGAATTGATAGCGAAAGTAAACATATGCTGCGCTGGTTTTGTCATGATCCACTAAAGAATTTGCGATGAGTGCCACACTCATTTGTAGACATTGGCGAGGGAGAAGGCAGGTGATTACAGGAGTATGTCTTTGCTTTGTAGGGAGGTTGACTAATCATAACGTTTCGACAATATCGATGAATCGGCATGTAATGTTCAGATGATTCATTATTTCGTGATTCCGGGAGTGTCAGCATCTGTAGTAATTAGTCACATAGGTGTAGTGTAGTTTATTTTCTTAAGGAAAAGGAGTGAAAGTTTCGTGGACGATGTTGCTTCATTCAATAGTGTCACGGAGTAGATTTAATAAATAAATAAATAAATAAATAAGAAAATAAGTAAACATCTTCCAAGCATATTGCATAAGGACTGAACTATGTGCGTCAATACGGTGGAGTTGACTTCCTACATTAATAGAATATTGTTTTTGTCGTTCTGAAACTTTTGAATAACATTTATTATAGACCTACCACGAGACAAATTATAAATCATTTTCGAACTGTTCAGTATTTCTCGTAAATAATTTCTTAAACTCTAGAGAATTGTGGATATATGAAAAAACAAACACAGATACAAACATGCTGCATGCATTGTGATAAGTATTATTCTGTCGAAAAATGATTAAGGTGTTGGGGATTTTATAAAGTCATTCATTTGCTGTAAGGGAATCTAAAAAGTCTACTGGGAGGAGACGCTTATTCAAATTTGTCCAAATTCAATCCAAGGACACACAACGTCGTCCAATCAAAGCAAGAAAATTGCCACGACCACAGCTTCAATTAAATCATTTCGTTCAAAAGCATTAAAATCTCTTGAATGGACATCACAAAGTAGAAAATTTTATATGTGCACGAAAATTTGCAAAAGGTGAATTTCAGTGTATAACAATTGTAGTACAACCAACATTTGATTGTCTTTTTCGTGAAATAAAATCTCGTATCAGAAGGTTACTATGAGTCTCGGTAATCATTATTGTACGCAGTCGATTTTCTCTAAGTGAAACTAGCATCCCTAGTGTGTCTGAGGCCGCATCTTCTTCACTGCCCCGTTGATGCGGCGTCGCCGGCTCAGAGCCACCGCGTTGCGCCTGCAGGCTTCCTCGCGGCGCGGAGCCACCCGGGCAGCGAACAACGTCATGGACCTACTTGCTTCGTCGCTAAAATCAGCACTCGGCCCATTCCACGAACGGACACTAGAACCCATTTTTATTGTTAATCCTCTAATTTCTTTCAGGTGAGATTGAATTTGTTGCACGGTTCGTTATACAACTAAAGTAAGACAAGTTATGGAGCTAATTTAATTATGAAATAATCTATTAGCTTAATAGCTTCATTATTAATGAAACAAAAAAGCAAATATCCAGATTTGTCTGCAGCCATCGATTGAATTAAAGCGAAATTCCAGTCTCTCGTAACCTTCTAAAACTCATCGTGACTTGGACCGCCTCTTTCAACGACCATTCTGATGACCATTCTGCCTATTGCAATAAGCGCCCGCGGGACAAGGCGATTAATTATCCCGCGCACAGTTCAGCGCCTCGCCCGTAGTGAAGTGGGCGGTGGCTCTGCCCCTCGCCAGAAACCTCTGTTCGCTCGCGGACGTATGCTCTCAAAGTAAAACTACCCAATCCTTATTTGATTAACCAGCGTCCGTCTGTCGCCGGTCGACGCCACAATCATCTGCGTTGACAGCTTAATGTGATGTTAATGAGGCGGCCCAAGACATGCAGGCGATGAATGCCACAGGTCGCTAGAAATTGTGTGACCCGGACGCCCCTATTTAAGTATTCGTTGCTGGCGTAGAGCACTCGGAAGGTAAAGGGTCGCCAGCGTTATCATCCCGCAGGATATTCATCGTTTTGTGTGATAATTGTTTGATGTGTAACATCTACCATAGTGCTAACGAGATAATCTCTTTTTGAAGGATAATTTCAACTACAAAATAATATTTTAATATAAATATGCGAGAATAGAACGGTATGTTGTAGAATAGGAGGTTGCAAATGTATAAATGTCACCTGATAATGCACTGAAAGAATGTATTCGGGACAACTCTACGGAAGCGTTCGAATTAGGTTCTCCAAACAGAATCCCCGAATTCTGGGGTGAGTAGTGGCCGTAGTTCGAAAAATCAGCCGTCAAGAAGAGTTTATTTAATTTGAATTCTTAATAGATTGTTTTACCTGAGAATGAAAGAACCAAACAACTGAATGTTTAGAGTTTCCTGTTATTTAGAACTTTCATAGTAGAAAGTTTTTAACTTATGAAAATATTTTTAAAAGCGTTTAAATCGTCAACAACGCTAGTTCAGTTGTTATAGAGGACTCGCTCTAAGAAGAGACTAATTTGACAGGTCTGGAAACAAATGACCGTAATGCAGAGCGATGAAATTGATTAGTGATAAGTCATACACAAATGGGCTAACTGTAAATAAACGTACTGATAAAGTGAGTACATGAACTAACTTGCTTCTAGCAGTGGCCAAGCTGTAGCTTTCACAGCGTTCATTTCTTGGAGTAATATCTTCGTACTTGAGAATTTGTTCAGTTGCGTCTACAAACGAGACTTGCACGAGTTGCGATGATGTAGATGGCGGAGGTCGGGTTGTGCATGGCGCCGTCGGTGAGCTTGAAGCGAACAAGTAACGCGTATTTCGGCCGCTTGCGCAGCGCGACGGCGGGGGCGGGGGTGGGGGTGGGGGCGAGGGGGAGGACAGTTAATCTCCCTCGGAGAGGCCGCACTCCGCATTAATTGGACGGGCCGTGCACCCAGCGCGAGCGGTGCTCGTCATTTGGGTGGATTATCCTTAGGCCGCTTTCGCGCGCAGGTCGCGCCGGAGCACAGCAGATTCTGCTCTCTTCGGTCGCGCCCTTTTTTGCCTTTTTGGGCCGATCGGCTTTTCGGGTGGGGTGAAATGTTTGATTAAGAATCGGAGCGTTTGGGGTAGTTGAATGTGCGTGAGTGTCTTTCAAAATTACATACGCTGTCCTGAAAGAGATTGTCGTATTTCTGATGGATGTTTTTAAAGATACAGAAATGTGCAATTTAATCTGAACACCTAGCACATATGATTTATTGAAAAATGTTTTAGGCTATGTGTAAAATGTTATATAAATTATTACTACAACGAGCTTTAATTAAATCGTTCGCGCGTGTCCGTATAGATTCACACAGATTTTCGCAAATCATTAACCTATCATTGTCTACGTACTACATCCGTGGATTGGAAAGTCTGTTACATCTTACCTTTCACAGATGATCAAAGATTCCCAACAGGGTGAAGGTCAGTAGAGTTTCTTCGCTGTCTCCTCTTTCTGTAACATCTTTTATCAAAACAATGTTAACCATAAAGATAATGACATTGTCACTCGAAATGAAACTAACCTAGTTTGCAATCCAAGACACAGATCTCACAATCTTGCCAACTCTATAATAATTTCTAGTGAATCAATTAAGTGTATTAATTAACCACGGACGCGAATTATGTTGACTGTAAACTGAAAATGAAATAACTGTACAAATAGAGAGGATATATTAATTTACTTCAAAGTACTAACTGTAATATCCGGCAAATACATTTTAGTTGCTCTCAGCAATGTATTTATAGTTTGACCAAATTTCATTTAGAAAATAATGTAAGTTATTTAGTGAATAATTTCGTGAGTTCGTTTTCACATTTAGCATGATTGTGAAAGTCTTTTGTATGTTACTATTTTTAAGCTATTATGCTATGACAAATATGCCCATATATCACAGTGGTGACACTTCCCTCTCACAGGACAAAATCCTTATCAGTACAATGTAACCTAACCTACCCGTCGTTTGTATTCCCAGCGAACATTCGTTGTAATGTTTTTTCTTCCACGAGGCTTTCAGTCTCTCCCCTTCAGGAACATCATCTCTACACTTTTTCCTTGAATTTCCTAGAGTGCGTCGTCTTGACGCTAATTTCTCGCATGATTTCCGCCACAATGTATCCTTCTGTAACCAATGATGGACAATTGTTCTAGCCCAATTCCAGAAGATCCGCAGTAGAATTCTCGTAGTGCTTGAACCTTGTCGCTGCCTGATTCTCATGTTCGTCCGCCGTCCGTCTGCCGCCTAGTCGGGCTATAGCAGTGGCCTTGCGGAGCCTCGCGGCACCTCGCGCGGGTGCTTGGGGTCCAGTCGAGCGCTTTTCCACGCGGGCAGGCTTTTAGGGTTATGGCACTTCGTTGAGACGCCGTCCTTCCCTTTGATGTATTCCGTTGCTGGGTTTCGGTTGGTTTTGGAGGCGTTCTTTCCTCGTTCCATTAACGTTTTTTCTGGCACTTCGCTTCTTGGTACAATCGTATATTTTGGGGGTTGGTTTATTTTCGGCTCCTTTGTTTATTGGACGATCCCTGAACTGCGGTCGGTTCTCTAGGCGCCCCTGCAGTGTGGAGGGAAAAACTACAAACAACAGTCGACAGTGTTCGCACTGCGAATTTCAGCCGTGATGTTGAGATTCTGATAAATTACGGAGCTCTGTAATGTCATCAGTGAGTCGCCTTCCAGCATGCGGCTTAATCTTCTGGTTTATTGCGTTGGTAATTGCACATTCAGGAAATAAAAACAATAAAAATTGAAACATTTATAATTGAGAACATAACGATGAACTTTATAATGTGACTTATTGTGTGTGTAGAAATACAAGGGTGAAACTGTTTTCGTAGGCTGGACCTGCAGCACGCAATTTAACTTACATTAACTTATCGCATTTGCTTTCAATACGTTTCATTTTATGATTACATTCATGTTGTATTTAGGTTTATCAGTTAGCTTGCTCCTTACTATCTGTGGCGGCAGCATTTAAAAAGTTGTATAGCGATATTGATATCTGTTGCACTTTCGGAAAGGTTACGAGGTTACATAATCGTCAATTATTATCGCAGTGGGGAGCTTTATAGAAGAGAATTATCTCTATGAACCCGAAATATCTTTCCAAAACGGAGCATGTGACGTATTGTTTGGCTTTCATGCCTAACTAAAACAGATTTTAGTATATTGGATTGTTTACTAATAATTATTATAGGTCGTTAAAAAGCTTTTGAGTTATTCTACTTATTGAAGATAGGAGTAAAATTATTTATTGTTCAATAGTTAATTCTAATTTTTTGCTATCAAATCATTTTGGATACTATACTAAAATTCATGTAATGAATACTATAATAGCAATGCGAATTTATGAAAATTTTGGTGGATAGTTGTTTCAGTTCCCATCATTGGTATTGTACTTGGTTATGTGTTCAGCCCATCAAAGTAGTGGGTGCCCCAAGATTCCGTGCCAAAGATTGGGAACTCGTTAAATTTTTCTTAAGGTTATGAACAAATTTAGGTACAATAGGACCTATTGAATTTTATTTTTATTGTACATTTCAGGGATCCCAAAGCGACCGCAAATGCCTCGCGTGAGATTTCGTGGTCGCGCATAATCAGACGTTCTTAGCACCGGCAAGATGGCTTATTATTGCCAGTGATTATTAGTTCAAAGAATGTGCATTATTGTCTCAATTGATTGAGTAAATATTCTTTAAATAAATGTTTCTCTAAATTCTGTTACCTTGCGAACAACCTGCTGTAAGAACGGATAGGCTGACAGGTTCTGCGATGGATAATATTGTTTTGTTTCTCCAGCAAGTACGCAGCAGTTATAAACTGAACACTACGCAACGTTTAAGCAAACCGGCTCGCTCCGGCTGCCGTCGCAGAACACACGCCGCGTCTCCCCTCCCTTACGTCAGTGCTGTCCGCGCCTCCTCTTCCACTGACACCGCCCCCTCGCCGTGTGGCGGGGCTCAGCCCTGCTCTTCGCCCGACCCTGCAAGTGCCGCCAGGCGCCGTTCGCTGTCTGGCAGGGAATGGAGGTATCACTCGGGCGATGAAGCGAGCGATTTCATGCAGTAAACCTACAACATGGGCGAGCTGGCATTATCTCCCCTGCGAAGTAAGGCGTACGAAGTATTTTTCGCTTCGGTGGGGCTGGCTAACCGTGCCGGTCTCTCTCGTCAGCGTCGTCTCGAGTCTCGTCCTCCGACGCCGGCTTGGGCGGCGCGGCGCGGGGTGGCCGGCGTCTCCGCGGCGGCGGCGCGGCGCCGGGGTCACGCGGGCGGGCGCCCGGGGCGGCGGGCTGACGGTTGGCCGGACGGTTGGCTGGCCACCGGCCAGGCGCGCCCTCGCCGCCGCCGCCGCTGCCGGGGGCGTTCGATAATGTGTGCGGCGGCGAAATCGCACGCGGCGGCGGCGGCGGCGGCGGAGCAAGGCGCCCACAGTCGCGTCGCGATCTCCGCAGCCGCCGGCGCCCGCGCCCGCGGTCTCCAGAGCGCAGAGCTGCTCTCGCACGGCCCCCGACGCCCTCCGCGCGGGCGGGCTTTGTGCGACGCCGCCTCCGCCAAAGTGCCTTCGCCTTCGCCTCAGTCTGCTTTGTGCGGTCGCGTGGCATGCTGTTCCGTGTCGCTGTGGTGCTTTGTGATGGATTCTAAAATTCCTCTTCATAATTAAAGGATATCGGGAATTGTCAACGAACTGTCCGTGCTGACAGGATCACCGACTTGTTGGATGCGCTGTCCGTTTTTATAGCTGAATGAAAGGAAAACATCGGTTATGTGAAGGGGTTGTGTTGTGAAAGGGCTATGTTGAGTGACAACCTGTAACCGTGTAGTGTTGAAAAAGAAGAATCTAAGAGCGTTCCATTTCAATATCCCGTGTGTACGAGGATGTGGTATTGTTTCTGGTACATGACAAAATACACAGTTAATTCGCGCTATTTGTTTATAGAATTATAGTGGACGTTCGACTGTGTGCTGGCTAAAGCGACCGAACTGCGATGTTAGCGCAAGTCCTTGCTGACCGTTTCTGCTGTGGTCAAACGCGTCCTGCGAGGGCTGTCGCCTCTCCGCGCTCTCCGAACACAGGGCCCTAAGCGCGAAGTTGCCCGGCCGTCTAGTTGCTATGGTGAGCTATAAAGACCTCATGATCAGATGGGGCGCAGCACAGTCTGGTCTATGTGGAAACGGATGGATATCACTGGCAATGAACCTTAGGTCGGGATTTCAATGTTCATTTCAAGTCTTTAGATACTAGAGGATGTTTTTTTTTAATGTTTGCTTTCCTGAAGAATGTATGATATTTAATGAGTGGGTTTCCATAAATAACTGGTAGGAAATATACCGTGCTCCTGTAATTGATAGCTTAATATCTCACTCCAGTATGGCACTAAAACCTTCAGAACATTAGACAATAACCGAGACAGTCACGGCCTGAAAATAAATAGATAACTTCCGGCATGCCGCGAGACACAACAAATTTAAATAGTTCATTTCTTTTCTTCACGTGAATATGATAGTAATATATGTACGTTGGCCAGTTCAATTACCGATTAAGTTTCTTAATATAATAACTATCAATGCCATTCTGCCCTCTGTCCTTTGTCCTGGATACTGAGCAAACTGCGACATTCGCGGCGTTCTTCTAAGCCAATATTGTCGACGAGGTGATATTGACCGTTAGACGGGAAATATTGCAGAAGAGATCACATGACATGCCTAGTTTCAATTCGGTGCATAAGTCCTCACCGCCGCAGGAATTTCGACACTAACTACACACGTAGGTCGAGTCCAGCCGCTGTTTGAAGAACATTCTAGACATTGACTGCTCTGATGGGTAGTTTGCTGTGCTTTCTCCTATCCGATTATTGCCAGGCGAATACCGGAGCAGTACCCTAACAAACGGAACCGCGCACGATCTTTCCTTCCCCTTCTGTGTATCCTCACGCCTTATTTACACTCCGTTGCATTACACGCATTACACAACTACAAATGGCGGAGGCCGGTCGGGAGCTCGGAGGTTGTCCCTGCTGGGGCGATGCTCCACTGGTGGGCAAACCCCGTAGCAGACCCGACGATATCGGCGCCTCACCTTCTAGCGGTGGAAGATCACAGCCACCTCCCGAGAAACCACGTGCACTGCACTTACGGAGTTAACAACCTCGTCAGTTGACGCGCCGGGTATCAGTAATCAATATTTAAGTGGCGTGTTCTAACGAATAGATGGGCGAAGTCCAGGGCCTAATACTGTTCTTCCTGGTAAATTTTGAAACGATGATTTTGATGATATATTAGATAAGTGGTCTTTTGTCATCGCCTACCTCGCCACAAACGCCAGATATTTTCGCTAATGTCTGTCTCACGCGGGAGTTAAACACACATCGCTGGAGAGAAGGAGTCGCCGCCGCGACCGCCTCATCTGTTTGCAACGAACGCCAATTGTTACGCTTTGCAATAACGAGACTAATCAGATGTGTATGTTCTTATTGCATTGTCTTGCAAAAGATGCTAACTTGTGCATCCTCTAGAAGTTCAGTTGCAGAATCCGCCGAATTTCGATGCAGAAAATGAAAAATCACAAGCGGAGTCGGAGATAATACTGAACGGCAACTCGGTTCACCCACTTATTGCTCACCAGGAGTGCACCTCCACCGTCGCCTCCACCTTCTCATATTAATGACATACACTCGATGATATATAGGATTATGAACTCCCTGAAAGTTATAATAATAACATGAGCATAATATTAATTTACGGTATAATAATAGAATTATTATTACTATTGTTACAATACAATAGTAATTATATTATAATTATAATTATAAGAAGTCGGCGCCGTGGTGCACAAGGTTGCGGCAGCCGTCGTCTACGCCGAGGAGGCTGCATGTTCGAGTACTGCGTAGACAGGGTCGTATTTGTGATTGTCCCTCCACCCTTTATCATCATCCGATTATCTTTTAATTCACATTACAAGGCAACAACCTTGTATTTAGGGATACAGCTAAAAAGCTGATCATGGCAAAATTGTACATGTTAATCGTGTAGCGTGGTCAGTAATGGCCTATACGCCAATAATAATAATAATAATAATAATAATAATAATAATAATAATAATAATAAATTGAGCGCAATATTTGAAATTTAGTTGTAATTGGCGGTCAGATTAAAGAATTGTGCAGTGTAATAAAACGGGTCATTAAATTATATTAATGCTTGTCTATTTGAATGTTGAATACTAACTGATGATTGAAATTAATAAAATGTAAATTGTTTCTGTGATGCAGCGATAGTTAATTCAGTTGTATTTAATAAATAGCGAATGAATCAAGTTAAATCTCGACACAAAATGGCCTGTAGGAAAACCGCATCTAGAGATCAGTTCATTAGGAATTAGCGTTGGATTAATTTACAAAGACGATAAGTATTTTGTTTGGAAAATAATTGTTTTTCAACAAAGTATATTACTTCGTAAGTATTAAACTATTAAATTCTGAAACCGCAAATGTTATAGTTTATTTTCAGTTTATTTTTGTTACATTAAATAGTCCAATTTTATTAGTGGGAGTATCAACATATACTATCGGCTCCTTAATTTACAAATCCTTTTTGGATGCCACGTTAGAGAAGAACGGCCCTATTTCGATCTCGTGGAAAACTGAAGAGTTAAATTACAAAACGGCTAGGATATAATCGCGATATTAGTAGCACAATTCTACCGCTTGTGGGTCATACTTTGCTTGAATATTACCTATTCAGCAGATATGTAATTTGCAATAAGTGGACGAGTGGTGTAATTTCATGTAGTAATTTATAACGAAATGAAGGTTTCTCGCAACCGCCCACTTTCCCGTGGCGCGGACCTTCTTATCCATCCGCGGCTGCACTGGGCCGACGCGCTCTGCGGCGAGCGGCGAACGTTTGTCCATCTCGCTGCAAAGGGCGCAGGCAGACTGAAGAGGCTCGACGCATCAACTTCTGATGTCACTGAAGTGCCTTTGACGCCCCTAGGGAAGGACCCAGTGGTAGGGTTCAGCCAGTCTGTTCGAGCGGGGAGCTGCTCTGATCGGTAGTTTTCCGTGGTTTCTTCCTTGAATGCTAGATGAATGCAGGGGCAATACAGTAACAAACAGATCGCGCGCGGTTTTTCCTTCCTCTTACTTCCTCACTTAACTTACATGTACTACTCTCCCGCACTTGTCGGGAGTCCAGTCGAGAGCCTAGAGCGCGCCCCGGCTGGAGCTGCCTCGCTGGCAGGAGATACCTGGCAAATGAAATCTCCCGCAAGCCGTCGTGTAGCTTGGCGTCGGAACGCGGCATGCAGCGGGGAGGAAGAACAGACCATAGCAGTTGACTCGCCTGGTAACTCAAAATAATTAATCATTCAATAAAGTGTTCATCCGCATCAGGCGGCGCCGCTACTGCGCCCGGGCAAAGCTGTTAACTCTTTCCAGCACGATGATACATAATTTAAACTATCATTTCTTCTCCGTATGTGTTGTTTCATGGTAGTATAATTTATGAACCACCGCTAAATATTGAAGAAAGTAGCTCCCAGAAGCACCGGAAGATGTAGGCACGATAAATGCCTGCGGAACATGAGAGAAGCATTTTTCCTAAATCTACAAGATATTTTCTTGTCAGCTGTTAGTGTAAGCCGGTCCGAGCTGTGCAACTAGTGCAAATAATTTCCCAAAGTCCCCGTGCATGAAAGAGTTAAGAAGCCACCCTGCGGGAAAAAAGCTGCACCGAGGAAAACTGTGCACGTTGTGAAGGGAATTGTAGTAGGGAAGGCAATTTCAAAAGTGCGCAAGGTTTGACAGGTGATTGTGTTACTCTGGGGGAATTCTGGAATTTGGACCCCTTTAGCCTCTCTTGATGTGTCGTGAAAGTGGCCCTATTGGAAGAATAATAGAACAAACCATCATTATGAAAATGTTCCTTATTACAACATTGTAAACGTTAGATTTCCTCTTTATCACATGGCTACTAGTATTGCAATACGGTAGTAACAAAATTCTTGGATGAAATGGAAACCGTAAAAACTCTGTCAATAAACGTTTTATGCTGTAGAAAGAATACCTCACAACATGGCCGTTCAAAGTATTTTGCTTAAACCATTTGAACATTTCCTGAATTGACTCTTCATAAAATGCATTATTCCATCTTATTTGTCTAGTTGTATTTGGTACATTTGGTTTTCGTTCCGAATAGTTTTAGACAGTGGAATGTTTCCCTCCAATATTATTTATGTAACTTCTGTGTAGACTGTAGAGACATCGGCTGTCCCCATCTTCGACGTATTTGCGTTAAGAAATGAGCGTGTGGACGTTTCGACACAAGTCAAGTGAGCAACAACAGTCAACACTTCGTCGGCTGCGGCGCTACGTGATGTATTCCGCCGCACGCGGGCCACTGACCCCGTCTGATAAGGCCGCTTCCCCCTCCTCCGCCCCCCGCCCACCGCCCACTTCTCTCCGCTGCCGCCCCTCCCCCTCGCACGCCCCCCTGCCGCAGCAGACCACTTCTCCAGCGTCCCACCCGCCCCCGCTATCTACACCGCTCCCCTCCCCTCTCTTGATGTCCCCACGTCTCCCATCTGGCCCCGGCCTCCGTCGAGCCACGAGGCAGGCAAGCTAGCACGCGAATGGCGACGCCTAATCTAACTCGGCCGGTCACGTGTGGCGTCGCGCCTCTTTGGCATTGTGCAAGCCCGAATCAGCCGCCCCGCTGCACTGCCTCTCGCGCGCCGCACCCCGCGGCTCTCATGTCGCCTCCCGCCTCACCTCTCGCCCCACCTCTCGCCTCGCCTCTCGCCCCGCCTCTCACCTCGCCTCTCGCCTCGCCTCTCGCCTCGCCTCTCGCCTCGCCTCTCGCCTCGCCTCTTGCCTCGCCTCTTGCCTCGCCTCTCGCCTCGCCTCTCGCCCCGCCTCTCGCCTCGCCTCTCGCCCCGCCTCTCGCCCCGCCTCTCGCCCCGCCTCTCACCACGCCTCTCGCCTCGCCTCTCGCCTCTTGCCTCGCCTCTCGCCCCGACTCTCGCCTTGCCTCGCCTCTCACCTCGCCTTGCCTCTCGCCTCGCCTCTTCTCTCGTCGCTTCGCCTGTCGCGTTACCTCGCAGTGCCTCTCGCCACGTCTCTCCTCGCGCCTCTCCTCTCCTCTCGCATGTCCCCCGCCTCGCCACTCGCCTCGCTTCGCTCCGCACGTGCGGGCGATCGACCTGTGCGCTGCGGATGAGACGTTAAGACGCCTGTGTTCCATTTAATCCACACGGTGTTGTTTCTTCATCAACAACTAATAGGAAAGGGGAAAATGCCTTCCTCGTTCAAGTTCATTGAGATAAAGATCGCGAAATTTTAAGCCATCAGCAAAGTGCCAGGTTCATAGTTACGAAGTAGAAGCTAATTTAGTATATTTTGTAGAAAAAATAGATTCTATATAAAAAAAATTTCTACTTTTCTCTTCGGTCGGGTCTTCCGGGTTTGCGTGATCCCTTTCCCGGCTACCATCTATAGTCCACCTACCAAGCACTCTCGCTGTCGACTACAGGTACTTTAGAAACTCTTCCCTTGAGGAGGCCAGTCGTTCTTCAAGAGCATCACGCCGAGGTTGTCCTTCGGCCGATCTTGGTCCCGTGCATTTGTGCCCGATGTAGCCCCTGGGCTCATGTAAAATATTGAAAACAAAGTAATAATTTTGTGGAAATAATACCCGTATTGTAATATTTAGACACTATAAACTTGTAAAATTTTAAAAGTGGATTCTGCCGAAATAAAGAGAATAATTCTTCATTTCTCTGAATCTCGTAAAGTCTTGATAAAGGTGCTCCAAAAGAATAGAAAGGCGAAACGTTATATAATACACGCTGTTATATTTTAGATGCCTTCATGAATTAAATGCAAATAATGGAAGAACAAACTCAAAATTGCTTCCCTTTTGCACAAAACTTAAATGTTCATGGTCGATAATGATGATTATCATCCTCGTTTTTTTTATAAAAGTGATTCTTCACTGACAGTTCAGTGCATTTTGTGAGCTATTAATTACAATATTGTTAACGTTTTTAACAATATTTAATGTCAGTTTTACCTCAAGTTATTCTAATTCAAGCAAATGAATTCGTATAGTGGAACGTCGGACTATAATATCATGTAGTTTCATCTTGAGACATCGAGTATTTCCACGTACTGACGTTCATTACCACACCATATGGAGGTGAAGCGAATGATGACTAGATTTCGCGAGTGTTATCAAACTTCGTGCTATTAATCGTCGCCAACAAGAAAAATGACACAAAATATTTGTAAAGTTATGTGAAGAAAACTCTTAGAATATGGTTAATTTGTACTAACTCATAAAGATTGTCCACAAGATGGACGGTATTTAGAGTAAAGCGCCTTGCTAGTCTTTGGCCGTGAAATAAACGACTCTTTGGTTTTCGTTCCCCCGCAAAATGGCAATAATTAAAATGAATGTTCGTTTCGTGTCTGCTGATCCTACATGCCCGCGCTTCGTTCTAACGGGGTTAGGCGTCTGCCTGCGCCGCCATCGCACGCAGGTTTCTTCGGCGCGACGTCATCTCCGCAAACAGTGTTTAAGGTTGCATTCCGCTCGAAACAAACAGAGGTGGCCGCTGCGCGCCCTTCTATTTCGACCGCGCTAATTTTACTCGGCGCTCGCGCATGCACCGGCCGCCGCGCCCGGCCCCGCCCCGCCCCGCCTCGGGCGCAGCGGAGAAGAAGGGTCGACGGCCGCCGCGGGCGTGTCGCTGCCCCAAGGCCAAGGCCCTTGCGCCCCGCCCCGCCCCGCCCCGCAGCCGCCCCCGCACGAACCGCTCTAGCTCTGCCCTTGCGCGCGCAGCCGTCGGGGTCATACTCCGATTTAAATGTAGCGTCTCTTGGAGGACACGCCGACGGGGTCACTGTCAGCCAATCTGAAGCTTCTTTCGACTTAATGGTTTTGGCATTAAACAAATTGTTGGCAATTTGTCGCTTGTGGTATTTGTTATCCATACTATTCTAGGTTTGCATATCAAACATCATATTCGCCTTTAGGTGTCGCTGGCAAGCCTCGTTTGCATCGGTTGTAAATATGTCGCTCACAACCGGCGTCCGAGCGGTACGTAAATGTGTGTTGGTGGCTTTAGAATTGTCATAGTTTTAATCGTTTGTTAATTATTCCGTATTCAATTGTGCCTCGTTATGATGTCATACTTCCTCACAGAGATGATTGTTAGTTAGCAATGGGCGGAACCCTGCGGCAGCCACTGCACCAACTGCTGTTTCCATGCCCTTCCGCCCCTAGCCTCGTGGTCACGGGAAATTATTCTCCGAGATAAAGGTAGGGTTCTTTCTGGGTCACGAGATGGAGGGAAATGGGGACCCTGCCATTCTATCAGAAGCTTCAGTACTAAAAATGTAAGTCGTAACGAAGCTTCTGAGTGGATGGCAGTGTCCCTCTCTCCCTCCAGCTCTTCAAGAGGGACTAAATTTAAATTAAAGTATTACGAGTGGACATTGGTACCTGCTCTCGCTCCTAGTGATGTTTGGCGATATTTAGTTAACCGATGTAGCCTAGGTTTGCACATTAGTCTTTTCCACCTTCAAGCGACGCTCGCAACTCGTGCATCGGTTGTAAATCTGTCGCTCACAACTGGCGTATGTCAGGCCTGCATGCTATATTTGATAAAATGACTAAAGCCACCCACACACTTTCATGTGATATTTCTATTTTTTCGTCGTTTGTTCATTTTTCAACTGCGCTTATTTCTCTTCATTCTCTGATTCAAATGCGATTCGTATTGATGTCGCATATTTAACTATCATCTGTACAATCATTGATTAGAATAAGCACTCAGGTGCGAAGTATGAAGCACGAACTCAGGTGGCGTTGTCCCTGCCCTCGATAGCTCGTACTTTCCATGGATTATTACCCTGGCCGTTGTGCAGAACGCTTTCTCCCCCGCAGGGGGATTCCCCGTGACCATCATAGCCTAATTTGCATATTAGTCATTATATCATGACTCAGCGGTATGTCTGAGCTTTCCACAGTCACTTATCCCTTCCCTTGTTTTCATTACCATTTCAATCCTAAATTGTCAGCCATGGTGTCATTAATTTTGAATTCACATTTAACGTTTGATTTGCCATCGCTATTGTCTCTTGATTTTCGAATAATATAGTCTTCTGATATTCGAAAAGAAGAATGCATCTTCTTGTTTCTTGCCTCATTCTTTTCTGCTGTTGCTTCTTGATTATCTTGCTTGGTTGTAAAAATTAAAAGCAACAACCCATTTCCCCTCTCCTTGTTAGTTTGTACTACCTACGTTTCCTTTTTCGTTACTCGCATCGTAGTTAATGGAACACCAAGCATTCCATCACTAGGCTCTTCTCAAATTGTCTCTCTCCTGCGTTATTTAGCGCGAACTATTTCTTTCCCTGCTGCTCAAGCTCTTGAATTCCCATTGTCCTCGTCGAACCATATCACGACCGGTGTCCCAATACATCTCTGGTCTTTGGTCCACATTGGCATCCCGAGAACTGACCATTCCGTCTTTTGGAGCTTCCGCCTCGTGCCCAAAGCTCTCTCTCTCCAGTCCGACGCAACCCCTCCCACAACCCTCTTCCCAGTTGGCGAGAGTTTCTGAATGGATAGAGCCCCCGAATTGACGATGCTAATGTCTCCGTTCCGCTTTCCATTTTCAGCGTCCTATTCCTGCCTCCGGCTTTGGTTTCGCTCCTTTTGTTCTGTAAATGCCGACCTCTTCCGATTTTGCTATCCTTTCCAGCGTAGAGTGTAAACCTCCTACTGACTCATTCGACCGTTTAGGAACTGAAGAGTTTTTGCACCATGCGAAATAGCCCTACATAGCGCAAACCACTTACAGATAAAAACGCGATCATTTAAAAGTTTCATTTGCGGATGGAAGTTGTTATAAACTGTACCACCTGTGTGTTTTGCTATCGCTAAATTCCCTGGATCGCTCGTGCTATTGCTTTGTAGTACATGTGTTGTTTTGAATGTGTACTTCTGCATACGAGTTGGAAGCTGAAACCAGTTTTCATTATGGTAAAGCAGCGTGTATCATGGGTACACGCTAGAGAATCGTCGAAATAGCTATATAATATTATTATTTTAATGAAAATGATTATATAAATCTGATTAAAAAATGTTAATCGATGTTTCTCTGACGTAACGTTTGATTAGATGCACGCGCACAGACTTTGAAGTTAGTGCTTAGCGCAAGCAATTCAAGGAGTGCCAGTCGTACAAGCACTTTGCACTAAATCCCTCAGTGCGTGTGTTCCTGTGCGGCCGTTCCTAGAACCAGAATTGTTCATAATATTGGTTCTTTGCATTCTACAATAAAATTCATTTTGTTCTATCCAGAAATTACGCACCCTAATCGTTCTGTACCAAATGCTGAAACCAGTTAATTCACGTTAACCAAATTAGAATGTTCCAATCCAAAATCAATCGTATTGTTGCCCAAGATAGATTGATTCAGAAGATCTTTATCTGATTACCAATCCTACATTACATTTTCTATTACGATGCCAGTGTGCACGCCTGGAATACATTAATTTGATTTGATGGAGAGGTAAATGTGACATCTTCATATTACTCGTATATGAGGGATGATGGATCAGTGATGGAATGAGAGGCCCTGGAAGGCACCCCCTGCCCCTTTGCGCGCAGCTCCTGCGGGCGGCGCCGGTCGCCCCTGCGGCGCACGGCTCCTGCCAGCCCAGGGCCAGGCCGCTACGAGCGCTAGCTTTTGTGGCTTCTCCGACCAACACCCGGCGAATGACGGAGCAGTACCCTAAGAAACGGGCCACGGACCGCGCGCGACCTTTCCTTCCTCGTCGTCGCCCTATCCTCACCTCTTATATACACTGGCATGCACTACACTTCCAAACATGCCGGGAGACCGGTCGGGAGCTTTGAACGGGTGTCGGCTGGAGCGGCCCCCGCCGGGGCCGACGCCGCACCTGACCATCCAGTGCGGAAGCTAGACGTTCTCCGACCCACTATTAGGGCACGTGAGGTGTCTAGGGCTGCTCGTGAGGAACCGACCATTTTTCTGATCCATCCTCAATATTCCGAAAGAATTATTTCAAAATATTTGGAAAGAGTTTTAAGCATAGCTCATTCGATTGCTTTTGGGAAGACTATTTGATTCGCACAGTTTGTGTTAGTCGGTTTAGAACATTATGAAAGTTTTAGAAATGTTTTTGTGTTTGGAGGTGGAGGGGTTTGTCACGTACTATGGTGAAACGATGTGTACTGCCATATAGTCTTGCAAGTGTAATATGAATCGGTACCATTTTTCTACATTAGACTGACGGTATACTTGAACCTAATGTTATAGTGAAACATAAACATTTTAAAAATTATTTATATCGATAGTTGTTCATGTAATATTCTGTGCGTGAAAGGCCCGATTCATGCAGAATTATGTTTGAAGGTTCTGTTGTTTTTCGTTGTCGCTTTTTAACTTGCATAATACAAATACAACTTTTAACATGAAAATAGCCGCCGGACGCGCCACTCTAAGTTCGAGAATTATTAACGATCTTCTCCGACACAGGGCGTCCGTGGCCTGACATCTGCTTTCTCTTCACTATCGCAGGCTTTTTAAATCGGACCATATGGGAATAAGAGATTACTCCTTCGCCTAGGGTAGGAAGTAAGAACGTAATTGTATTATTTTGTCCCCCGAATATTTTTCTTTACAATGTGTAAATGAGCGATGATTGCAAAATTAATATTGTTTCCCTCATTCGCGTCAAATACAAGCGACACAAATCACTCAGACCAGTGTAGGGTTAATTAATATTACAGCACGATCTTCATCAATCACTCGTCTGACAATTTTCTTCGTGTCTGTAGCTTGAAAACTTCAATCTCGATTCGAAATGTTCGGATCGAAGTCGAAATGTCCTGCATATGTCTTTGTTTACTCTTCGAAGCGATATAGCATTCAATATAATTGAAATTCCACTTGATTTCATAAACAATCAATTGCGATATTCACAGGCGCATGTGCCGCATCCAGTACTTATTCTTTGTCGCCCCTCCGTGCGTTGCGGGCCTCTGTCTCCCGTCGCAACTGCTGTCGCGTCCACTAGCGGCTGCCCCCGCGCCGCCCCCGCGCCGCCCCCGCGCCGCCCCCGCGCCGCCCCCGCGCCGCCCCCGCGCCGCCCCCGCACCGCCCCCGCGCCGCCCCCGCGCCGCCCCGCGCCGCCCCCGCGCCGCCCCCGCGCCGCCCCCGCGCCGCCCCCGCGCCGCCTCCGCGCCGCCCCCGCGCCGCCCCGCGCCGCCCCCACACCGCCCCCGCGCCGCCCCCGCGCCGCCCCCGCGCCGCCTCCGCGCCGCCTCCGCGCCGCCCCCGCGTCGCCCCCGCGCCGCCCCGCGCCGCCCCCGCGCCGCCCCCGCGCCGCCCCCGCGCGCCGATGAGCACCTCCGCCCCGCCCCGTTTATCTCAGCTTGCTTATTCTGTGCAGCGCCCTGACTCACCTCTCCCGCGCGGTCCAGCCCCGCTCGAGCCTTCTCCAACTCTCTCCGCCCCTCTACACCCCTCTACGTTCCACTGCTTCCCTCTTCCCTGCACCCCTTTCCGACCCCAGGGCCCTCCACCCCTTCTCTCTTTCCGTCCCTCTCCTTCCCTTTCCACCCTTTTCGGCCCCTTCCTTCCCGTCACACACCCCCGCGCCACTACTGCTCTCCAGCTCAACAGACGCACTGTCACGTCATGCTCGGCCCCTCCCTCCGCTCGCGGCCCCGTGCGCGTCGGAAGCGCGGCGCGGCGCATTGTGTGCGCTGGGGATATTTATCCCCGCGGCGCCGCCGCCGCCCGCCCCACGACGCCCCACGACGCGCCCTGGCAACAGGGCGGTGCCGCGACGCACGGGGACTCCCGGTCTGGAATAATCATGCTGAACTGCAGTTTTTGTAGGGTGAGGAACACCAACTGGAGTAATTAGTTATGTCCCTAATTGCGCGCGACCAATTCAAAAGGTTTTCTGTAATATACGTAGAATTCAATTCGGTAACTCTAATTGCTTGGTATCACGACTTGTTTCTCTTCTCCATTTTCCATTTCACACTTCTGTTACGTGATCTTCGTAATGTCCAAATATTCGATACCTATCTAAATATTGTCTTTTTTCCTTCAAATATAAGAAAACAAGCATTCACTGACACATGCCAACTCTAAAACTTTCAATTAATTTAAGAACTTGCACACAACACACAAATTTGTCAATAGCAATAGAGAAACGAACTCGTTCAAAATAAGGGGAAATGCTTGAGGCATGCATTTCTCTCCAACGCTGTCGCGGTGATGGAAATTTTGCGAATAGCATTTAAAGTATTGGAAATATTTGACAATTAATGGCAGACCGAAACTTCCCAACCCGTTTATAGCAATTTATTTCATACAGCCCAAAATTTACCACTTACGGCGAGGAATAAAAATTAAGTGTGAAGTACCACTTGCACATTTTAATATGGTTACAATTATAATATACACAAGATACCCTCAGATTTTGTTTGGACTTTCCGTCTTCTGTTTCCAAATGCACCATCCGAGCCGAGCGGGGCCTTCGGGGCAGCTCCGTTCGGTCTCGCGGGGGGCGAGAGGCCTCTCGGCGGGAAGAACTGAATCGATTCCGGCGATTCCCGCATTGCCCCGGTCGCTGCTTCGTGGCGATTTCAGACGTATCGCGAGAATTGGCACATGCAACGTGATGGGTAGATGACGGTGGTTCAAAACGAAGATGTTTGAAATATACTTAGGGCTCTATACACTTTTAAGATATACTCGTATGCTAGGAGTATTAATTACTCAGTCCACGTGTTGGAGCGTCATCGTGATAAAATTAATATGGTGGCTTTGGCTGTTGAAAAAAAAAAAAACAATTTGACTGGGTCATCCCCGGTGAGCAAAAGACATTCATACATCAAGTGTGTTGTTATATTATTGGGCGGGAGTTGCTGATGAATGCCAGAGCTTCCTTGTACTGTGCTTTAGGACGCTCTTCCTGCCAAGTTTCGTTGTCCGACCTGTGCAAGGAACCCCTTACAGACTGCAACACGCTCATCGGATGTGTATCTCGGGTTGCCGCAGTGCCAGGCGACTCCTGCTAGTGTCAGCCTTGCCAAGACCTTGCTTTCAGTGCGTTATCGGTTTGGCACTGTGCGTAGTGACTTCCTGCAGAGACTCGGCGATTTTGTTCCGCCTCCGTAATTTCTCGACGTGCCGCAATGCTGGCAGTTTAATTTTATTTTTGCCCATTTGGCTCTGCTCTTGATCTGAGATTCAGTACATCCAGTTTTTATGACTTCTAGAATCCGCTCTATATTGTACAAGGACTTGATGCGATATTTCACTTAAACATATTTTGGAACTTAAATTTAACCCGCAACTAATTTTACAAGTATACATAATTTAAATAATATGAATTTTAAAAGTATATACTTCGTTTGAAATGTTTATTCCTTTTGCAATTAAATGTATTCTCTTCCTCCCAAAAATGTTCAAATATTATTAATATTGTTAAAATATCTGGGCTTGAGCAAAACATTGCATGAAACTTTAAGTTGTTTATACATTTATTGAGCATTATTTCAGAGGTGTGAAGATAATATGACATGCTACTTTGTGATATCTTGCGTGAATTGACTTTTATCTAAACTGTGCTCACCCTATACCATCGATGCACGATAATATTGGTGCAAATTATTATAATAAATAAAGTTCATTTAATCGAATGTAATACTGTAATACACATTACAGAATATTCACAGCACATCGTGTACTTGGGTTACGTAGTAAATGCATGAAGTGTAGAATAGTGCCGCTAAAACTCCTTATAGTGCGACGGCCGGATTAGAGAATAGGGGAACTAGGAAACGTCTTAAATATCAACTCGAGTGTTTCAAATAATGTTTAAATGCACGCCCTATGTGACCCACGCCTGCCCCGGTTGCTAGGACTTCATTTTAGTGGGCTCTTCCCGTAAGGATAAATCACCTCCCCCCTCTCGCACTAGTACCCTCGGGGGCTACCGGGTCTCTGGCTCGAGACGTGGTGGTCCCCGCCCCCGCCCCCGCCCCCGCCCCGCACCAGCGCTTGCGACTGATCTCTGGCGGCCAGCCTGCGCTTCAGGTAAGATAATCGCTTATCTCTTTTTTTTATTTGTGGAGGTTTCAGAAATAGATGTTTGAATAGTTGAAAGTGGAAAACGTATGTTTGGTTCATATGAAATGACAATTAAGTAAAAATGTATATAAATATGGTATGCACGCTCAATCAGATCACGTCTTTCGCCGTTTTAATGAAATTTACGTCAAGGAGACGAATCAATGACCCCTTGTGCTATATAAGTAAATTTCATTTGCAAGAAAATAACATTCACAGAAGTGAATTGATTTTTTAATTCACTAGAGAATAAAGTTGTGTTTAACATCCCCAAAACAGCGAAGTAAATTATGACTTACGTAGCTCTAGTGGACAAAATGTAGTTTCTGAAGAGATGAAAAAAAACATATTTCTGAAGCCTTCTTAGCTATAAGCAATAGTATGATAGAAATGTATGTAATTGTGATGTAGTTTTACATATTTTAAACATATATTTTTGCATTATCTCAATACTTTGTGCGCGATTCAAATGTTGCATGCATGTGTGAAAAGATGTAATTTAATGTGTGTGATGTTTAATTTTTTGTAGAACTGAATGATAGGTGCATTGCATTATAATGTAGTGAAATGGTCTAAATATTACTACCTCACGTAAATGGAAAAATAGCATTCAAACTTTTGTCCTCCATTAATTCAGTTTCTATTTTCTTCTGGTTTCAATTCTAAATATCAAGGACAGTGATTAACAAACAATTACAGTTTCTTCATAAAAACTTGCCGACGTTCACGAGTTAAAAAGATTCATTTGTATTCTATGTTTAAAGTTAATTCGGGCATAAAGCACAAGTATTTTTCGTCATTATTAAAATACTTAAAACAAATCAGTGTAAGCAAAGTGAAATCAATCTATAGTACATTTCTTTACGGATCCGAATGCTTTATCTTTGAACAGCGCTTCTTCCATCTCATTCACATTTACTATTTCTCTATTTTCACCATTTGCTATAACATTTCTCTTTGCTTAATGGTCTACTAAACTCGGTTGAGAAAACCGCTTTCTTGCTCTCTTCTTATTCTCTAATTCTCTTTATTTTTTCTTCCCGTTAAACGTAGAAGGTAGCAGAGGTTCTGACTGCAGCGGAAAAGATCGTCAGAAAACATTAAGTTTCTCGTTTTTGTGTTCTTCGAGCTCTCATGGTCGTGTAATTTATTCTGTGGAATGAATGTTTCATTCGACGGCATACCTTACCTTTCTCCATATCGCAACGTGATACATCTAGCAACCTGAGTCGGCGAGGAGGGGAGGAGGGTTGGCAATCCTGCCTCTCCGCTGATGGAAAACGAAATCAGGAGTCTGAAAACACTCTTGGCATCGGAAGCCGATACAGCTGGTCGAGGAAGCGAGCACCAAGACGAGGCCGCCGCGCCGTCTTCAGCACACACACCCGGAACGAAGGGGCGTGGCACTCTTTAGCTAGGGGAGGAATGGTGTGGCGTGTGCGGGGGCGGGGAGTGGCGGTGAAAGGTGTACCTGCCTCCTGGACCTCCGCCCTGCGTCCTCGTCCCCTCGCCCCCGGAGCTAAGCGGATTGCACGCGCCGTTCGGTGCGGAGGCGTAGCTGAAGCGGCCTCCCCCGCTTGCGCCGTTGGCCGCTTCCGCGTCAGCGCCTCCCAAAGAGCGTCATGCGGCTTCGCCCAGCGGCCCCTCGCAGCTTCTCTTTGGCCCCGCCCTGGCCTCTGCGCGCCACTCGCCGTAAGCCGGCCCCTGCCACTTCGTCGCATTCAAGCTGCTCGTACAATGCCTTCTGCGCAATTTTGGCCTCGACATTTTTTCTATTTTGGGACCTAAGATAGAATACAAAGAAGCTCTTATTTATATTTTAATCAATTTTTCCGGTAGTATTTCTCCCACTTTCTTAGAGTAGTAACACGTATACTGATAAGCCTTTTAGTACCTCGTAAGTTGTGTATAAAATGGAGCTAGATATACAGTATACTAATTTTGTCCATTAGTCGTTCTTTTATCAAATTTGTCCTAGTTTTCGAGATTCAGAGTAATAATTTGAAAATGTATTACACCAAAATAAAATTATCAAAAACTCGTGAAGTGTTATACTCGTACTATGCACTTACACTTTCTACAGTCGACTCCTGTTTCAGTGTACTCGAATGTAGTGAACCCTTGGTATTAGTGAACTTAAGTAACTGATCGCGGACTTACATTACAAACAGGTGTAAGGAGATTCGGTTATAGTGAACCTGAATCTCGGCTATTGTGAACTTAGGAATTACAACGTCCTGAAAATTAATACCCTCCTAGAAAAGAATATATCGCTTAGTGCGACAAATTCTAACACCAGGCAGCTTGGAAACAATATCGTCGACCACATGTCATAATCGAAGACGTTTCCCCAGAGGTGAGGGCAGCAGACCTTAAGATGACCTGAAGCCGCGCTCGTGTTCCGCGTGGGCTGCAACTGGCGGCGGCCGCGCGCGATTGCTGCCAGCAGTTGCAAGGGTGGCGCTACTTGATATTCCGCGAGACAAAGCAGGTTGTGTTTAATGCTTGTGAACTACCACAGCCCCACGGCCTGGAGACTTCCCCGCGCCGCACGGAAATGCGATCAGTTCCATTGGCCGCTACTGGAAGCATCTCGCATGTTATTAGGCAAGTAAAAAAGCCTTCGCAGAATGGGACTCTGGTCCAACAGCGGAAGAAGCATTGAAGGGTGTCGAGATTGCATTGCGATAATTAGATGCAGTGGACAATGCCGAATCAGCATGGAGAGAGCACGAACTTTGGGGAAAGGCTTAGAGAAATTATGAATGGTCATATCATTTACGAAGCAAACAATTGAAAATAATTTATTTTTAAGGACAAATGTAGGTTTAAAATTTTGATTTCGTGATGTTAATATATTTTGCTGTATCTCAATATTAATAAAATCAATAACTGTGCATAAATTATATTTAATTTTATTCAATCGGATGTGGTGAACTAAGTATTAGTCCCCAGAAGTTCACAATAACTGGCGTCATCTGTATTATGAAACTCTCGTTTATCAAAATCCAAGTGAATGTGGATGTGGAACGTTTCTCTCGATGTTTTAATTGATTTTTCTTCGTTTGATTTAGAGATGGAACATTGCGACATTTTTAATAACTTATTTCTAGGCTCGATGTGAGCTCATAAGGTAATTTGAGAAGTTTTCGAAGTATAATTTGCGATCTTATGAAATGATGTTTTAAAAAAATGAGTGTCAAAAGTGCGAAATTTACTTTTATCTCCCCTCCCAACATTTAAACATTTGACCTTCTTGCGAAAAAGCAAACAATTGACCTGAAATGGACAGATGAAATGTGGCGAGAGAATCATAATGCGGATTTTTTTCTTAACCTTGAGTGTGAAATACGACTCGACTCTTTTCTCTAATGAGATATTAAGTTTTTACTGCTTGGAACGTTCGAGGTTAGAATGACTTAACGGTGCGTATTTCGTATTATCGTTGGAAAGTTTACGACTCAAGATCTTAATTTTCCAGCTCGGTCGCTCGACGATCGTCACACCAGTGCACTAGGCCACACTGGGCTTAATTCTGCGTCGTTAATTCTTCCTCTGGGGCGACACCGCCCTTACTTCTTTCTTTCTTTCTCTCTCTCTTTCTTCCTCTCTCGCTCTCGCTCACAGACTTTCTTCACTTTATTTCAGCTTTCATGCAGGTTGTTTCTCTGCACGTAATTTCTTCCTTGTCCCGTGTAGAATGTTTATTTTCCGGCTAAATGTTACCCAAATGTTACGGTAGAATGTTCATAGTCATCATTCGTACTGAAAGGCACACAAGATTTTCTGGCTGTGGTAAGAACACATGGCAATCTGCTCCTTTTGTGCTCTTAAAGAGACTGTGCTGTGACGGTTCTCGTGTTTACCAGCTTCTATACAATTTTCATCTAGAATGGTTCGTTAAATCTTGAAAAGAGGAAATTGTGAATATTCGAATGTGAAAGAAAGAACCTGAGAATAATCTGTGTAAAATTGAACAAGAGTAGAATATATTTTTATTGCTGAAGTTCGTTACTCCAGAATCTATTACATTGTAAGTCAGTAATTTATTTGAATTTTTTCATACACTTTAACATACATCGCATTACATAATTACTCTAACCATACTAGTTTTTGCTCGGTGATATTCTTGTGAGTGGATGAGTTTTGCTATTTTTATTCAGGACGTAACACTATGCTGTGTGATACAGTATGTATGTTATCAATGCACAGTGATGAGGTAGCTTATGATTGCTTAACTGCCAGGTAAATTGCATGAGAATCATAGCTCCATAAGGATACATAAGAGTATTAGGATGTAATTTCTTAAAAAATGTGGCATCTATGATATTCCTCACAGTTCATGTACTGTCTCAATTTGAGTAAAATGTAAATCATATTACATATATATTATTTTTATGCTGTATTGCAATTGTTCGTTTATAATGTTTGCCTGTCAAAAGTAATGACACGAAATCATCAGTTAAAGAAGAAATGTAAACAGAAGTAAAAAGTATCATGAAATTATAGAATACCACAGAGAATTTCTCATCATAACTATTCCGTATAGTTTATTGCAAAACATAACACTAATATGTTATTCACCAACACTTTTAAATATACGATTTTGTAATATATTGAATGTAATCTTTGTAATATTTGAATTTATGATGTAAATCTTATTGACATGTATTTATATAATGTAAATTGTTTATTCTTGGTTTTCAGTAGAGCATATCGTAAATAAGTGTAATAAAAAGATAGTTACTAGTGAGTTGTAATTTTTTCGCATTCCCCCACGAACAGTGACACAACTCCAAAAAATGACATTTTTGAGGTAATAAGTCAGAAGTACGTATGGAGTGTTCAGTGAGCACGCAAAACCTCAGATCTCTAATTCGAAGAGCACCACCACAAAACAATTGCAGTAATTTTATTTTATGCTATTTCGCCTTCATCGTGTCGCCTTATATTCGTGGTTTTCCCCAGCACCGCATTAGTTGTAATTGTGTCGCTTTTCTGGTCGGAGTGCGAAGTGCATCTTTTTGTGTACGCTTGTCTGACGCCCGGCCGTTGTTCACGTGTTGCAGGCTGCGCCCTAGGCTATGGCTTTTGATAATGGATAATGAACAACCCCATCAGGAGCTGGTGAAGTGCGTGGTGGTGGGAGACACGGCCGTGGGCAAGACGCGGCTCATCTGCGCGCGCGCCTGCAACAAGCACGTGTCGCTGTCGCAGCTGCTCACCACGCACGTGCCCACCGTCTGGGCCATCGACCAGTACCGCATCTACAAGGATGTGAGTCACTTGCTGCTTTAGGAAGCACCTATTGTAGCATTGTTATAGCTATTTTTATTGCATCTGCAATGATGTGAATAGGATTTATATTATTGGATATGCAAGAAACAATAATTCTGTGCAAAAATGGCAAAATGTTATACGTCTCTCTTTTTAAATTTTCCATGATAGCAATTTTAAGCATTAAAATTTCTTGAAAAATTACTCTCTGACTTTTGACTTATTGCGATTTGCCACTATTGTTTTTTGATAAATTACAAGAGATATACAACTTTTGCATAATTCTAAACATTGACAAAGAAGACTAACTTATCTCAATTTGTGTCTCATGACATGAATAAGTGACTTTGCCATCTTAGCACAGAATATCGCTCACGAAATACAAACAGTTTTTCCACGATGGTATAAAAATGTTTCTAATGTTGTGAATCATTACATATTTGATCTCTACTCTTTATGAACAACAAAGCATCATCTTCAATCGCCGTCTTTTTGTGAAAATGTCTTCTATACTGTAACGTAAGGTACGCTAGTACAAAGTATTTGTCCACGGCGACGTCACGTTTTTTAAATATCTTTCAAAACAGACTAGCTTCACGCAAGCGTTTGGGGTTCGTAATACTTCTGATGTTATAATTATATGGTAGAGAAAAGTAATTTACCCAATTGATGTATCATTTTCAAGTCTTCAGAAAAGTATGTTGCCTGTTCAATATCTTAACTCCACATTCCTCTCTTTTAGTGACAAATGTAATTTAAGGTTTTCATTATTTTGAAGGGAAAAAAACTGACTGGGCGTCGCCGTGCAACCCGCAACACACGTTACCCATCTACTTCTCGACACGTTGATTGAACGTGTCCAACACAAAACCAGTGCTTTTTCACAAATAGTTCCTTGTAAACTCATTTCCGACATCATGCTCCTTCAATCGAATTATTTACGACTTGACACCCAAGTGAGGCGGAGGGGCTGGGGATAATGTCGTCACCCCACTGCGTGGCACGGGCCGTTAGAGGTGCGCAGAATTTCAAATTCTTTGGAGATTCAGATTCGCGCGGGCGACGAGTGGCTGGTAACAGACGCAGAGCCATTTTAGTTTTTAATCGCCCAAGTTACCGCTCTGCATATGTAACGCACACTGCAGGACCTAATAATATATTTATATGCATTGTATATATTGTGGAAAAACAAAGAATAACATCTGGGTGTATGTCATATTTCGTGTATTTTTAATCCAAAATTGTCCAGAATATCTTAACTACTGATATAGTATACAGCAATGCAAAGTCAATAAATAAATCCTCTCGTGGCTCAATGGCGAAGTCGCTTGCCTTTCACCACTGAGGTTCCGGGTTCGATTCCCGTAGAATTCTCGTAAGACCACATGTAAAATTTGTTACACCAAAACGAGTTTGCATTCTTGACAGGGCTAGTCAAATTCCTGTGAAGCGTCCTGACAACTGACTGAGACGAGACGTGACGGACTACGTAATAATGGAGGATTACCTCCGCGCAGCAATTAATGCAGGATAACTCCGAAAGCGCGAAGCGCTCAACGGCCCCGAGGGGTTTGGAGACGCGTTGCGTCTAAGGTTGACGCGAAAAAAAATCAGTGATGTAGTTCATCTTCACAGAAAAATGAAAATATATCGAAAAGAAAAAGAGTTATGAATTCTCAGTAAGCAATAATAGTATAAAAAAACGTAAAATCCGTACAGCTTGATCAGAATGGATTTTAGTAGACGAATTAAGTCGATCACGAACTGCAAACCTGTAAGAATGCGAGGAAGAAGGTCAAACCCACCAATTGGACAGCAACATGATGCAAAGATTAATAATTTTGGGTTGTGGTTGGATCGATTTGTGTTCTTGTAGGGCGAATTCTTCTGAACAATGCAAGAAGGTGTCCGTGAAATAACAAACCACGCAAGATGTTTCTGGAGGCAAAAATGGAATTTTTCCGTTTTTTCAAAACCATAACGTCATGTGTTTTAAACTTCTTTGGTCTAATTTATTCAGCGATTACATTGCAGGCTGAAAGAGTGAACACTTTGACTGAAAGACAAAAGAACCTTCCTATACAAAATTGTAAAATGAAAGTTTTTTTCTGATATATAATATCTACGAAAAGCTGTTAAGGCATTCTATACAATTGTTTTGTACAAAAGGGCACTAAATAATGAAGTTCGTTAATTGCAGCGTTAATGAATTCTAACAGCTGTAGATAAAGGGAAGCAATACAATACACAATAATATTAATTTCTAAGAATGCGATGTGAGGCGGAGTTTGATCGCACAAAAGCGAGAAAGCGCCCAAGACGAGGGGTCAGAATCAATCAATGCGGAAGGCTCCGGAGCTCGGTCGCGTCGTCTACACTGCACTCGTGTTCTCGCTGGACTCCTTCGGAAGTGCATTCTAATTTTCGTCCCGTCGCTGGAGCCTGTTTTTTCGTCGTTCCTCCTCAGACGCTGTCCATCTACGCCTCCACCACTCATCTTCTTTGCTACCCCACCTCTGTCCGGTCTCTTCTCCATCCTCGCCTTCGCCTGCATTCTCTTCTCTGCTTGACCTTCGCCTTGACTCTCTTTTCGCCTTTATCTTCGCCCTCGCTCTCTATCTCACTCACTCACTCTCTCTGTCTCTCTCTCTTTCTCTCTCTCTCTGTCTGTCTGTCTCTCTCTCTCTCTCTCTCTCTCTCTCTCTCTCTCTCTCTCTCTCTCTCTCTCTGGCGTTACCACTCGCTTTCACCTCGCCCATTCCTCGTTCTGGTCTTTACCCTCGTCCTTACTCTCCCTCTGGCCTATGCCCTCGCCGTCGTTCTGATGCTCGCTCTGCCTTTCTGGACCGGCTCGCCTCAGTCGTGGTCGTCGCCTCGTCCGCCTTGTGCTCCCCCACCTCCCGTTCCATTCTCTCTTCTCGTCTCGCCTCTCCCTCCCTCCCTCCCCTTGTGCACCGCCCCCTGTCTCGCACCCCTTCTGTACGGCGCTCTTTTGATTAAAACATTCTTGGGATTTCTTTTCATTTGAGGCTTGCTCTCGCGCCCGCGCCCGCGCCCCTCTTTCAGGTATTCGCTTATTCACTAATGCGCCGCACAGAGCGCGGGGCGCCGCGGTGGTCGGGGGGGGGGGGGGGGCGCGGTCTCGTCAGCAAATGAAGCGGCGGCTGATGAACCCTGCGCGATGGGGCGGCGCCGGCCGATGCCAAGCTCCTCTAATGCGCTTTCAAGCTGACACACTCCTTCCATTTAGAACCCACCGGTCTTTTATTTACGTAAAAATAAACAAAGAAGTTTCTGTTTTGATTTGGATTTTGAAAGTAATATTTTTATTTAATTTATTTGTACATCTGTGCACCTGTTAGAATGTGGAATGAAAATGAAAAGTCGCCTTCCATTTTACCCCTGTATTCTTTACCTTGGTAATATAATCTTGTTACATTTCGCTGGAAGGTATTAACGCGTATCAGGTAATATTGTTAAATGAAAATAGCTCTTTCTGTTTTCCAGTTTGACGATCTCGTTCATAATAAACTTTTATTTTTCACGTTTTCATTCATTACCTGATGTATTACGTTAAGTGGCACAAGAGTAAACCTCGCGGTGAAATTATTTCGTTGAAAAATGCACTAACGCTCCCATTTCTTTTCGAATTTGACAGAAAAGAATGAAGGGAAATTGTTCTCACAATATGCAGTGTAAAATTATATTCGCTGGAGCACCGCTGGGCGAAAGCGCTCTTCGCTGTTTCAGTGCCGAACGCCTGTTCCAAACAGGTCGAAGGGGAGGAGGCCACGGGCGTCCCTTGCCCCAAAGTTTTGTTGCGCCTTGCTTGTACTGTTAATAAAGTAATAGATAAAAGTATTAATTTGTCCCTGCCAGGGTACCAGGCATACAACTAATGCATATCTAGGCACCCATTTGTGATTTCCACACTGAAAAGTTGAAATCAAGAACGACGAATCAAGGAAACTGGAAAATAAAACCAATACGATTCGTTGAAAATATTCACATTGTGCTGTATAATCGAAAGATTGCCTCCTACAATTTTGAACGATCCCTCCCCAGCTCCCCCATCGAAGCTATTTTTACAGCTCGTGAACATTGTGCCGAAATGTGATCGTAGGTTCTGGCATCGACGTTACATTTATCGTTAGGGAGTTGATTTTAAGTGATCTAATTTTTTTCTTCTTATTCTTATTCTTTAGAACTTTTTTGACACGTTATCAGTTACGCGTGCTCCAACAAGAGTGAATTGCGATCTCTTCGCTAGCTACTAACTCACTTGCGTGATCAACGGAAAGCAAGGCTTTTCGCGACACAACGTAGACGTAGGAAAGACATAGGAAGGGCCAATTATTTCAAGGCGGACTTAGAAACTCTTTGAATAGAGGATTTAAATCGACATGCGATTTAACCGCTACACTACTCCAGTCCGGCAATTTCGAAATTACAAGAAGATATACTGTCATCCATTTAAGTCACAGTTTTGAAACATTCGCTAATTTGTGCATGCCCACCATTTCCATTCCAATTTTAAAAAATTATTAACCTCAGAAAGTCTATAAGCATCACATAAGTAGGCTTTTTACTGGCCTGGTGCCTTCCTTTGGCGCTGTTCATGTCTTTCCTCCCCAAGGAGGTTAATTGATTGCTCGAAGCGGCAGGAATAAACGCAATAGCCTTTACCCGCCTCAAGCGGCCCCTTTGGAACAGGCGGGTGACGCAACTCGTGCGCTAAAAGTTATTAACGGCGCCTGTCTCGCCCTTCCGCCTTTCCTCATCCAATAACAGCAGTTCACCGAATTAAGCTGTCCCCAGATGAAAGACGCACATGCATCTAGACAACATGGAATCAACCTCAAGTACTTAATTTATTCTGGAATTGTTCGTATCATTCTGTATTGTCAATAATGTTCGTGTTAAAAGAAAGTAGTCGTTTGGTGAAGTTCGCAAAAAGTACGCTGTGTGAAGTTTCGAATTCATTCCTTGTTTCATGTACACGATAACTCATCAATCGTTAGTATTTCAACCACAGTCGAGTCATTGTTTTTTATTTATTTACGTCAAAAACGGTTAAAAACTGTGTGTGACGTGCAATGGGGAGAAGTTAATTTGAAGTTACATTCATGTCCAGAAGCAAAACAAGGGGTCATTTCAGCATTCGCTCAAGGATCTGGGAAACTTGACGAAAACCTGATCGAGTTGGGGTAATGTAATAATGAATGTTGTATTAATGTAATAGCTTAATATTAATGTTATGTAATAGCTCAATATTGTAATGTAATAGCTGAATATTGAGTGAATATTCCTTGTATTGTATAAATATCACCATTCACGGTGGGGGAACAATTGTATTATTTGAAGCCCGTTTAATTGCGCAACTCAACGGCAGTGTCAGGGTGCTGCAGTAATAAATTGCCCTGCATTCCTTGAGGACTTCGTGAGAGGCAGATCCAAGGGAACAATTCTTAAGGGGGTGTAGGAGGAATATGGCCAAAAGGTCGATTTTCAGTTTTTATTCCCATATTATTCCCTATAGTTTTTAGTATTTTCCCAACGTTTTGACCAATTAGATCGTGATAAGACCTTTAAAATTTAAATACCATCCTGGCAGGCGGCCCGTTATAGGGCGTGGTTACGGAGCTGTTTGACAGGCATACGGAAATATGCGGTTTTATGGGGCTGTGGTTATTTCCCGGGTTGCAAATGTGTGTTTACATGTTATTTTGAAGCGTACTTTTTTGTGAACCCATTTGTACGTGTTGACAGTGTTTTCTTTTGAAATAATTAGTATGTAATGAAGTCGTTAGAGTGATATGGGTAGAGCGACTAGTTGGCATAAGAAAGCCGAAATATTTAACATTCCTTCACGGAGATTGATCAGAACTGATACTGAGCTTAATAATGTAGAATGTGAACTCGAAAGTGTACTGTTGATCCGGAAACTCCGCCTAGCGTATCAAGACGAAAGCTCGGTGGAGGTTTATGTAATGAAAATGGGCACGAGGATGTTGGCAATGATATTAAAATAATAGACTTGCAAATGCTTTCTGAAGCTATTAATAAATTTTGTTGCTGTGTAAATTGTAGGAAAGAAACGTTACATTTTGTGGCTAATGGTAAAAGAATATGCTTAGTTTGTAGTTTACATATCATTGGTGAACTTTCGTGAAGGTTCCAAAAAATGCTCTTCAATGTTTGCAAGCAATTTCCCGTAACTTTTACTTTTGCGTGATAAGTGTACCTTTTTTCGCAAAAACAATTTGAGGTACAATTTTCAAATTTCACGCATAGTGGCAGATAACAAAGACAAGAATTTGTTTTACAGGAGTTTTTCAAATATTGTTTAAATTATTAGTAATGATTTATTAAACACAAATTTTTTGAATCTAATAATACGACACGAATTCAATAAGTAATATTTAAAAAAACATAAGTAATTCCAAATTTCCTTACACATTAAAATTTTTAAATATTTATATTATAAACAATAAAAATGCTTAAAAAATATAAGATTTTGTTGTATACATCCGCATATATCCCCCCCTTAACAACACCTTTAGCGACTGACGAATAATATTGATAATTTGAACCTTAATTATGACATTTTAGAATAAGAAGTATCTAATTTTCTTTACAAAAGTTATTTTCCAACTCATGTATTTTAACTTTATTTTAGTTAATCGTGAAGAAGCCATAAAAGAGGAAATTGACCTAATTAATATCTATAAGTGTCAGTTAAAATTGGCGATTAAAGCAAGGTCCTTTGTTTCCAACTCCATTCTATCTTACTATTCCTTCGGTGGGTTTGCTGGTACTTTTGTTGTGAAGCGCAACAAGTCTACGCATTTCGCGCCCCCTTCTTCACACGCGGGTGGTCTCCTCGCAGTCGCTTCTTCTTCGCCTCTCACGAGGGAGCTGCCAGGTCCCAAGGGCGGCGCGGGGTAGAGCGGCGCAAGCGGCCACGAGGGAGAACTGGGCGAAGCGGACCGGGACTGTGCATGCAGTGACGGGACGGACGGGACGGACGGGACGGACGGGACGGACGGGACGGACGGGACGGACGGGACGGACGGGACGGACGGGGCGGACGGGACGGACGGGACGGACGGGGCGGACGGGACGGACGGGGCGGACGGGACGGACGGGGCGGACGGGGCGGACGGGACGGACGGGACGGACGGGGCGGACGGGACGGACGGGACGGACGGGACGGACGGGGCGGACGGGGCGGACTTGATTGGGGAAGACTCGCTAGGTGCGACGAGCGCTGATCTCCCGCTTCCTGGCGACGACAAAACAGTTTTTTTGGCAGAGGTGAAATGTTTTTGTGATGAGTTAAACAATGGTTGAATAAGAAGAGTTATAAAAATACAAGCGTGTGAAATACAGATAACGATGTTATAAATGAAGTCCGTGTTTGCTGATGAAATATTTGGTGGTTGCAGAGCACATAAGTAAAAAAAAAGTTCGACTTATAGGGACGTGCGAAAGTGTGTAAAAGTGTTTAGAAGTTGAATTAGCTATGTGATTATCATTCAAGATAATAAAAACGTGGAAATAGGCTGCATGTATAATGGTAATGCAGGTATAATGGCTGAAGTTGAGGAAAGCGAACGCATAAAGTTATTGTAGATTTGGTGAAGCAATATTCGTATGAAGAAAATAATTTATTTTAATTGAGGACTTGCAATCTAATAATGCTCTGGTAGTCGGTGGATTCCTATTACTGAAGCAGCGATATTTTAATGATTTCATGTAAGTACTTTCTTGCAAGGACGAACTCAAAAGTCATTAAAGTGAAAGTATATCACAGTTAATTTTCTTTAGGTTGCGTGTGGCTTCGTGCAACTCGCGTCTTCCGCTTCTGCGAGAAGGTACAAATTCGAGACCCACTCAGTGAAATAGTTTGGCGACGCGTTACACAACACTCGGCTAATTTTCATTACATCACAGTAATCCAGTCTTGCTCATCGTCCTTCTCTCCACCTCACTTCTCGTAAGTACTGGCGTTTCTTGAGCGAGCACGAACCAAAGGGTGAAGGAAACCCGCTGAAATAATTTCAGGAGGAAGCCTTTTGCCTTCTCTGGAGCTGCGTTAAGCGAAAGGTGGAGTGAGCTATACGTCTTCACCAGTCTTCCTCCGCGATGTTTCTAGAAGAGGAAACGCTAGCAAGCTTAATGAGAATTGCCTCCGACCTGCGTCATTGCCCCTTCTCTGCTGCGTATCAAGAACGCGCCAGCCCAATCGATTGCTCCCGAATCCGGAACTTGTGCTGCGAGAATGAAAATACAACCAGGAACAGTGCGTTCTGTTTGTTTTGCTAACCTGGGGAAATGGGCAGCTGAATACAACATTATGCTGCATATCAACCAAAGAGTAGGATGCGAATGTTTACCCCATTTCTTAAATATTATGCTCTTATGCATACCACTTAAGTAATGAGTTCAAAAATGTGATATTAAAGTGAAAATCAATAGTTAGACTCTATTGCAATACAACAAATTAATCTTAATATGAACTTGGATGTGTTAATGGAGGAGAGTTTCGAATAATTGCACTGAATTATTTGAGCAAAATAAAATGTTTTATTGGTTACACTAAAGTTTCTAATCAGCGTCTTGTTGAGATAACGCTAAAAGAGTGCTGCTAACTGAGAGGTCGCGGGTTCGATCTTGGAAAGGTGCCACAAATTCTTTGTCTGTTCGACATACAAAACCGAGCCCGCGCCGGGATGGAGTTCGTAGTTGCACTGCTGTGATCGTGGTTACTTGATCAGCGCCAGGCAAATGCTGAGCAGCGCCCTTTACAACCGGGCCACGAACCTCGCGCGATTTTCTAGCCCTACTCCGACCTTCCTCTCCCAGTCCGGAATGAGTTGCCGCGGGGGAGTAACACGCATTCCTTCCCCACACAGCTGGCATACGTCGACACGAAAAAAGACCTTTGCTCTAATGGAAATGAAATAGCTCTTGATGTTACGGTTTGTTTCTGTAACTTTTACGTGAATAGTAAAACCCTTCTGGGTTGGCCACGTTTCTTTTATCTTCACTGTCTATCTCCTATTTGCAGTTTTGATACCCTCCTTGTTACGTTCTCCTAAACTTGTCTTTATCTGGTGTCTCCCCATAATTACCTTCTTGAGTTCCAGTTTGGGGCTATCTTCTAAGTTGATTGTTAAGGGGATTGATGAGTTGTTACTCTTTGCATTACTTCCCATTTTAAGCCTCGTAGTAATGGTTTGTGTTCCGTTATAAGGCCAGAATCTGTCGATCTAAATCGGGGTTTCTCAGCGGGGTCGGTATTGATCCCTTGAAGGTCGATGAGTTTTTAAAGACAGTCAATCGGATATAATCAAGATCCAGGGCCGATTCGTTACTAAATATATTGATGAAATTGATAAATAATTATTTTCTTATTAATGATTTTGTTCAAAACATCTAATAGTAAATTACAAATTTGCTCCGTTTCTTTCGAAATAATATTTCATTGTTTGGATGTTTAGAAATCTCAAGAAATACTAACTATATGTTGATAACATTAGTTACGTCGCGTAAGAAAATATTCTTCGCGTTGTGCTCTGCAAAAATGTGATGTTCAGTTCTTAAAAACACTCGACATTTTGTAACCAGTGCAAAACAATGAAAATTAGAAACTACGCTACTCAAAAGCGGAAACGTTTCCGACAATTGGAAATATATGTACGAAAATATTGGTGTACGGAATTTTTATCTTTAAGTCATTTACGAGCATTTGAGTTACGATTTTGAATGCTGTGCACTGTAGAAAAAAATGCAAGGGAATCGACAAAGCAATCTGTCGCATCTGTCCGACGCGAGCACTGGCTTTACGTTGTTGCTTTTAACTTCAACAAATTGATAAAAAAGGAAAATTTAAAAAATTGAAAAAAGTGGAAATATTAATGCAGCGTTCAGCTTTTTATGTAGTTTTTTTTATTTGTAAAATCTGAGTAAAAATATTTTGTCCAGAAGTTTACGTATGTGATACATAATATTTGAAACGCTTAATGCAAGTTAAAATATTATTTTTGTGTTGCTATTGATTTTTATGAAATTACTTTTAACATTCCCATGCCTTTTCTTTGCAACTTCCTTGTCAACCGGGGGTGTGCTCGGCAGGTGCTGGAGCGCTCCTGGGAGGTGGTGGACGGCGTCAACGTGTCGCTGCGCCTGTGGGACACGTTCGGCGACCACGAGAAGGACCGGCGCTTCGCCTACGGCAGGTGAGCTGCGTTGTCCTTCATTCTGAGGGACTTTATTGTGTTATGGCCACTTCTGTCTAATCGTTTTGAGTTTTTAGGTAATGAAGAAATGAACAGACAGGGATCTGTTTAATAAGAGTTACCAGAAGAACGCAAACATATTCTAAATAACCCAAATTCGAATAAATAAAACAATAAATCAGTTAATGCATTTTTCACAGAAATGTCAATTGAAATGGTATGCTATCTCGGGAATTCACAAATCGTAGCTGTCACCAGTACCATGCCACTGTTTTCGTATTACTACCTTCCTGTTGGTGGTGCGTGACGCCAACTGGTGCTATTGAGAAGGAGCAAAAATCGGGGCCCGGGAGGAGCGCACCCGTCTCTTTCCACGTGGGAATATCGGGAGTGAAGCGATGTTATTGTGAAGGTGCGAACGGAACAGGGTGCTGCTCCCACATAGTTGCGATCATTTATTTTTTGACACTCGTTTCTTGGCGAAAATTGTCTCTTTTTCATAGGAGCGTCGCGATTACCGATTTGGTTTGGTGGCACTTTTCACCGCCTAATTGGACTATATCCTTTAAGCAAGTTTTCTAATTCTTGGTAGTTGGTTTAGCCGACATGCCTAAATCATTGTACGCCTTGCTAGAGGTGTATTAATAACGTGCGTGGTTCGAATCTTGTGAAGCCGTGCTTACCTGCTCCTTCTGTCGTTAAGTCGGTGGGAGAGGCTAATGTAAAGGGAACTGTAATTGGTCCGCTCACAAGTCCACGGGGCACGTGCAGCTAAAGAACACGCAGCTTTGCTACTTCGGACAGAAAATAATGAGGTATTAATTCTGGCATAGACATAATATTTGGTGATCCGAGAGACAAGCTTGCCTCCCACTTTCAAAGTTATTCCCAGTAATTATGCGAGCTCACGCTACTAAAAGTGCTATCAGTATATTTACTGTTCTTTAAACTAGGGCGCTGAAGAACTTTGTTGCAAAGATGTTTTCTTTAATTTTTCAAGTTCGTTAAGTAATAAAATCTAGTACTAAGAGAAATAGACACCTAAATGCGCTTTCAGAATATTTGCAGTTCTTTAAACTCGAGTGCTTATGTTTCCTTGCATTTTTAAACTTCGTTGAATGAGGAGTAGTCAAGTGACCTCTCGCAGGTCTGACGTGGTGCTGCTGTGCTTCTCCATCACCAACCCGGTGTCGCTGCGCAACTGCAAGGTGATGTGGTACCCGGAGATCCGCAAGTTCTGCCCGCAGACGCCCGTGCTGCTGGTTGGCTGCAAGAACGACCTGCGCTACATGTACCGCGACGAGACGTACCTCAGCTACTTCCGCGACCGCAGCCCCTTCGTCAGGTGAGCCGTCGCCCGCCGGGCGAGCCGACGAGTGACGATGCAACACCACATACTTCTTAGAATTATATGTAACTCACGTACTATTACTATACTAGCTGAAGTCGTACGAAGATTTTCACATTTGAACTTGGTTATGTTTTCGCGACCTGACGATGGGATATTTCACGTAGAGATGGCCGTATTGACCAACACACCTCTTAAGTGTTACCTACGTGCAAATATTTTCCCTGACCTGGGATTTGAACTCGATTACTTAGGCCATTGCGTTCAACGATCTTTATATTTTCAGTGACTCACGTATCCTAAAATTAGTGGTGCTGCAATAGAACTTTCGTTTTCCAATTATTTGAATTGGTTATTTAATAGTGTAATATTGTAACTTTTTTAGGAACGTTCTGAAAGTTGGTTTCGATGTGACTTAAAATAACTCGAAAACCACTAATATTTTGACAAATGTATTGATGATCTAATATTGAAGAGTAGGTTGCATTAACAAAGAACAGTCAATAATCAAAAATGGTGCAAGACTTGGTCGAAAAGAAGTTGAACTTTTTCAATTTCAAAAAATTCAGGTATTTTAATGAAATATTTTGTCGTTAAAATGCTTTCGTTTTTCACTAAAAACATTCATTTTTAGCGCTAGTGCCAAAAGGAGACGATGGTAAAGTGTTCAGATGAATTTGTGAATGCAACAAAGAAATCAAAACTACTTTCGTCTGATTGCGTCAGCTATCACTGTCCTTAATGTTTCATTTGTACACTTCATTTAGAATAAAATGAAAGTCAGTAAGGCTGTCTAAAAATAGTGCATGACACACGTGGCAAACGTGATTTTAGTTTACTCGTCGGATTGCGCCTTTCGGCCCCTCGGCCTCGTGTCGCAACCTTCCCTAAACGCAAAATAAAATGTCACTTTCACCACTCCTATCATCAATAACTATTTCGGTATCAGAGACCTCTGAAACCGATATTTTCGTCAAAATTTGGAAGTCAGTTTTTGCAGCATTACCTATATAACTCTTTTTCTCTACATTTATATTCCGTATGTAAGTATACCCCACATATATACTCTGTGTATATGTGTGTGTGTGTATATAATATATATATATATATATATATATATATATATATATATATATATATATTCAATATTTTTTTAACGATTTTCAAACCTTAAGCATTTTCAGATATTCTCAGGATCTTATGTTTTCTCTAGGTAGAGTGACATAACAGCATGCTTTGCACCGGTACATGAGTATGCGCGTGCTCATTTATGTACGAGAGAGGCGAAGAGGGTGAGAAAGTAGACTGTGTTAGAAATGAATGAATTGATTTGAATTATTTTGTTATAAAACAGCGCTATAAAGCATATACCATCACTGTCACTACAAGGTCAGTGTTTTTTAAACTGTGATTCGCGGCCGAAAATTGTGAATGAAAGAAAATTAGTGAAGATGTCAGCAAATTATGCACTTTTAGAGTGAATATTAAAGTACTGGTAATACATCTGCGTTATTTTGATGAAAATGTGCCTACTAAAGCTCTCGCTGGACGTGTTTCTTAGATGTCTAGTTATTTTTTTCAAAATTAGCTTTCTGATTAGAAATCCCTCATTCAGATAAAACCGAGGGTATGTGGGCAACGTGCTAGAAAGTCTGTTACTAATCTGTAAACTACTCTGGCGTAGATTACAAAGCGTGTTTTGTTGTATTCAAACAGCGTATTTATTGGAGTGGTGAACCAGGACAATTTCTATTTGGAAGGTATACTAAAACAACAGACATCAAACACCTAAGGGCTCCTGCACACGAGCGTTGCGTTGACGCGCGGTAAATAACGCGCGTCGAAGAATAACACTGTATCTTACACGAAACGGCACAAGGGCGCTTTGGCTGTTCCGCATAAAATAGTGTTAATCTACGACGCGCGTCAACATAACGCTCGTGTGACACAGACCTAATAGGCATGGTCCACTTTGATAGAATATCCAGCAGCCCAAGAGGTCTACGTTGGGGAACCCCCGGCGTAGAATTGAGCGTTTACTAATAAATTCAACACAGTTTTGGGCCGCATCTAAAAAAAAGGTTGAAAAACGCTGAGCGAGGTGGCAGTGCAGGGGCCTTCCGTTCGGGAGATATCACAGAGGGTACAGCGCGCGGGTTCGCAGGCCGACGCGGAAGAGCGACCTGGTGATGCCCGACCAGGCGCGCGCCGTCGCCAAGGAGCTGGGCGTGCACTACTACGAGACGAGCGTGCTCACCTACCACGGCGTCAACGAGGTGTTCGAGAACGCCATCCGCGCCGCCCTCATGGCGCGCCGCCAGCAGCGCTTCTGGATGACCAACCTCAAGAAGGTGCAGCGGCCCATGCTGCAGGTACGGCTCCAGTAACACCACATCTTCATTGTAGTTATTGTTGTTGTTTTTACTATTATTATTATTATTATTATTATTATTATTATTATTATTATTACCACCATTGTCATAATAACCATTCTGTTCACCATTATGGGTGCTGATAAAATAACATAAAAAAAACAACATTTTTTTCGCGTTGGAATCATACTTATTTCATAGATTTACATTTGCAGAATTAAGTTTAGCAAGAATTATTACAATTTTAAAAAATCTGATTGTCAATTGCAGCCATGCTGTTGCATTCATGATGATGATCTTCACTGTTTTAATAAATGTCTCTATTGCTTTTGTTTTCTTGTTTTCTTTATTGTGAAGTTAGGACATGAGGTCAGTTTGTGACTGTGACTGCCAATCCCCAGTAAGAAATGATATCCCGAAGAAAGCAGGTTAAACTTAGTTTTAAATATTAACAAAAGCAATTCATAGAAGGGAGTTGTTGTTTTAAATTAGCTTTGAACCATCTCTTATTCTATCTCAGTCTCTTAGGTACTGTCCTTTGGCTGGACAGCCTGATAAGGGCCTTTGTCGATCAGCAGTGACCTGGCCTCTCGGCCAGGGGGTATGGGGTTCGTGTGGTTAGCACATAGGCATCTCTCCAGAGTATATTCCACCCACTGGTTTTCACAACCTTAGTGGGTGTTCTCCTTGGCACACAGCAATAGATACTCAGACATTTGTAAGGAAGCGCACAGTTATAATTTTGTCCTGACCAGGAGTCAAACCCGATGTTGTACCATGGAAAGGGAGTACACTAACCAACGAGCCACCAAGGGCCTTTCTTATGATCTCCCATCTAGAAAATGAGCATTTCTCATTGACTTGTGTTAGTTGGATTTCTTATGGATTGTTCAAACTTGGGTTACATTATTGTCTGCATTATTGTTGCGATGTTGGAGCAATGAAAAACATTAAACAAAAAAGTTTTCCCCTTGTAATCTAAGCATCTGCTCAGCAAAATTCAATAGGTACTCAATTCAATCTCTTGTAAAATATAGGTTTGATGTTTGATACAGAAAAGATATTGATTCTTGATAGAGAAAGCAGTGCTTTTATGAACATACAAAAGAAACAAAATGATGTAATTGTGTATTAGAGATAAGTATACCTCCTAATTTCTTAGAGTTGGTTTGTGTAAGTGTTTGTATGAAACATATGGTCATTTCTTACTTGCAGGCTCCTTTCTTGCCACCAAAACCCCTCCCACCAGATGTGTATGTGGCCGCAAGCACATTTGCAGAGAACATGCAGCAGCTATGGCTCCAGCAGGCCTACACTGACGTGGTGTTTGTGGCAGGCAGCATGGGCTTCTCGGCACACCGATTTGTGCTTGCTGCTGCCTCTCCCACCTTCCATAAATTGCTCACTATGGACCTCAGTTGTGACATGGGAGCAAGGAGTTCCTCAGAGTCCAGTATGGTAAGCTCACTGATATCAAAAGCATTGTTTAATATGGGTTCCTAAATTTGTGAAACCACATTGAAGTTAACTTTAAAAAAAACACTGTGTAATTTCAACTTGCAATTTTTTATGTTTGCCAAGCAAAAAAGAAAAGCTGTTAAACTTAACTCAATTCACATAATTCGTGTCATTCAGGAAATCAGTGGGTATTGGTTTTCCTCATGTATTTACTTCGTGTGTGCTGTTAGCTATTCTAGTATCATCTGGAGGTGTTTCTTCATTGTTGATTTACAATGAATATTAACACTTTCGATCCTAAGGACATATCAGATACGTCATCTTCACATTACTGTTATGTCCTATGAACATATGTCATACATTCTTCTGCATTTATCTTCTTTGTCAGGCTATAGACATGTCTTGGATGTTCGTAGGCACCTACAATATGCTTCTTAATGTCACTAATAAAGTCTGAGGACAATTGCCAAAATGTGCTTTGAATTGTTGCATGCATTTGCAATTTTTTGTAGAATTAGATATTCAAACCTGCGAGCAATGTTAATTACGTTCAGAACCTTTCTTAGAAAGTAGTGCTAATGCTATTAGCAACAAATACAAATGTTTTCTTAAATTAATGAGTTTAAATTTCCATTAGAATGGTGTGAAATTGATGAACAGTCTGAATTACCAGTGTTTGAGAAAACCAGTGAAATAAATTTTCCTGAAAATGAACTATGCTCTTTTTCTTTATTATTTGACCAGTGTGTGTTTCTAAAATCAAGTCAGAAACGAACTGATATGCAAATGAAACTATTTCTGAACTTCAACAAAATATCACAATTGTGCACCAGTAATGTTGGATGAACTACACTGAGTTTCTCCCTATGTTTTATGACCTTGTTTCTTTCCCAAAAATAAAAAGAAGAAAACATGTTTTTGTTTTCATCCATCCTCTTCCGTATCTTATAATCAAATAGTATAACAATAAAATACATATAAACTTAAAGAGGAAAGACAATGCTACAAGATGTTATCGTTTTCAAACTAATGTATACAATAATAATTTTTTAACAACATTTTGAATAATAGCTACTTTGCCCAGGGCACAGGAGTAAACCACATGGTGTCACCCTCACGGTCGAATGTGTTAAAAGCAAAGGATAGACATAGCATCTCTGATAAAATCTTATCTCAGTTTCTGTGATTAAAAAAGTTTGAGAATCACTATTGTAAAGAAATTCATTTATTTACTTATTTATTATCTGGTTATTAAAACTATGAAAATTCAAATTCATTTACTAATTTGTACCTGTCACTAATTTAGTATAATACTTTTTGTCTTAATTTTTTTTATGCTAATACCTAATAATAATGTTGAAAAAAAATGTTTGTAAAAATGCACTTTTCCTACAAGACTTTAATTTTCAAAATTTATCTTTATTAAAATATCTGTTTTTTTGTTTAGTTTTGTTTTTTGTTTTTGTACTTAACATTATGATCAAATGTGTTAAGAAAAATAAATTACTATTCACAGGTTAGTACATTTGGAGAGGCCACAATGGGAGACTTCAATGATGACACTGAATATCTTATTCGTCAGACTGACAATTATTTTAAACCTTCCAGGTTAGTTTATCTTTTAAATGGTTTGAAAATTTTCCTAACATGTATATTCTATAGTAAATATACTTTAATTCACTAAAAAGATATTTTTTTATACAAATTTCTAAAATTAATTTCTCATTCTTTTTTACATTCTAGGTACTGTTTTTATTATGTTCCAAAATACTTTTGTAAGGTCCTTGATCTTTTGCCTTGTTTGACTTAATAAACTTTGTTCCTTCTTTATTGAGAAGAGAGATCATAGTCAAAGTTGGTAAATGAAGTCACCAACATCTTCCACACATTCTTTTAGTGAAAAAAGCATAATAAAAGAAATTAAGGATATACAAACTTCTACAACTTACATATCTGGAGTGATTTTTTTTCCTTCTTTTAGAGTTTGGGACCAGTTAAAACGTCGCTCAAGCTGTCAGGTGCTGACCACAGATTCAAGTAAAAGACTAGGTGTTACTCGTGAACTGAATCATCCAGCTTTCCAGGCCATCCGCATTGAGCAAGTTCAACAGGTACTTCCTTAATTATTGGCTAAATATAAGAAATTTTATCAAAGATTCATTTCATCTATTTGCAACTTCCTGATGTCAAAACCTAAGGTAATTAAGAAATCATTGTGATATGAAATAAAATTAATTTTAGTTTGTTTAATGCTGTAGTTCAGTTCACTCTATTTCAGAATGTTAATTAAAATTTTACCACATGACTTGGTACTGATAAATTTTTTGTGATAATATTGGTATTTATAATATGAGTGATAAATGTGGAATTTTATTTTTGGGAGTAGGAAAGATTGTGACACAAGGCCAATAGGATGAATGGTGCAATCTTACAAGCAATATAAAATCATTTTTGCCTAATGTTCATACACTATTTACTAGGCAGCCTTTCTGAGTTACATTCATTTTAATTCGTATATGCAAATCTCTAAATTGTAAGCTACGTTACATTAAGGTCAATAGAAGCGGATTCAGTTAGATGATAGTGTTTTGTTTACTTTGTTGCTTGCACAGTTTTATCTGAACATTTGAGAATCATCTCACTTTTCACACTAGGTCCAAAAATTTAACTTTTCGCATGCTGTGCATGCCTGAATAATAACTACTTTTACTCTTGGCTGTCTAAAAAATAATTTATTTAACTCGCAACATTTTTGTAAGTATTTTTATTTGTACATACAGTTGTTTTATTGTAAAGATCCTACCAATAAATTTCTTGTCTAAAAAAATCCAGGCAGAAGAAGCAGGATGTGTTATTTCAAAACCATTGTCTGTGTTCCATGTTTAGTGTGAAGGACTGGACAACACACGAGGAGGCCGTCCAAACAGCTCAGTTCAGACTGTGATTACTCTTTCTAAGCTGGTGACACCCCAGGCCATGCAACAGTGCCTGCAGTTCCTCTACACTGGCTCTATAGACACCCGCTTTTGTGAGCTGCAGGTAGGGTACCAATTGCAACTTGTACTTCACCTCTGTCTTTCTTTCTCGCTTTTAATCCTGTCTCTTTTTTCTAACAATAGAACATTTAAAGAATGGAAGGATGCATGAAATAAAATACCTTCAGTCCCTTTTTAGCAAAGCATAGAAATGATGAGACTGGAATAAATTACACAATGTGGCATAAGTCAGAAGAGTTCACTGTTTTCTAGTTATGAATTTTGTGAAGTAAATTGGCTGTATATTGTTTATCATTTTAAAGTATTGTAACTACAACTTTTTACCTGATTTTTGTCACATTGATGTCTGTGGAACCTATTTGTGCGAACAAACCAGCCCTTTAGAGGCATGGTCAGCAGTAAAAAAAGGAGTATAGGCTCCAGCTTGAAAAGTAACAAAAAGCTACTACAAGTGTTTAATTCAGTGCTATGTTTAGGATGTTTCATATACAAGCATGTCCCTTGTTATTACTGCAGAAAACTTAAGAGCTTGTAAAATTAGAAATGTCATAAATATGTATTCATTAGTACTGAGCATGTTTGTGAGTCTTGTTAAACATTTGAAAATTCAAACTTAATAAGAAATTCTAGAAGAATATATTTATTTAGAATGAATAACAAATCCTCCCCTTTTTACTATAGAAATATGAAGGTTTGTGTAGATAACTGACTTAGATATATAAGTAAAATATTAGATCATATTAGAAAAGTCAGAAATTTATTAGTTATAACATTGTAGGATAGTTCTAGAAAATATTGTTTGCTTAAGAGGTTCCACAGACACTGCTTGCCAGGATGCACATAATTCACAGATGATCATCCAGCCAAGTGAAAGCACTGTTCCACGCTATTTTTAATGCCACTTTCTGGCATGTATTGCCATGCATTAGGCTTGATACTGCTTTTACAATAAAATTTCCTAATTCATGAAAATTTTCACTTCTTTTTGGTTTACTAATGAATCTATGATGGTTCTCTGCTTTCATATTGTCAAGTAATGTAAAACCTGGTAATTTTGCAAATAATAGCATTTGATTTTTTGTTTATGGGTCTGAGTAAATATAAGCTAAATCCTATTTTGCAGATATACTGTTACCTTATTGAGCATTATTTTGCCTCTAAATATGTCTTTTTATACACTTGCATTGTGGAAAACTTTTTCTCCCTTGAATTGTGTGCATCTGTAAGGAGAATCTGTGTTTTGTTAAGAATGATTCGTACATTTAAAAATGGGCAATGACAATGCATCATTTAAACAAGTGTTTTATAAATTTAAAGTGTATAAACTGTCAATGTTGTAATGATATGACCCACTCCTATTCCTTGGTCTCTTTTTGTTCTGCACCATGAAATAAAACAAAAAATAACAGTGCAAAGATTATGTAATTTCTTCTCTCTCTCTTTTTATTATTATTATTATTATTATTATTATTATTATTATTATTATTATTATTATTATTATTATTATTATTATTATTATTATTATTTTATTGTCATTCATTAAAGGCGATTTAATTTCAAAGTGTTTTAATTGATTATTTTTGCTAAGATTTCAGTCAAATATTTTATTTCTTATTTGTTTTTTAATTGCTATTCAACAAGCTTAAGTCTTGTTTCCTTTTGGAAATACATTTTTTTTATAATTTGATATACCACCTATCCTTGAAAATACCATTTTTCATTTTCTGCATTAGAAAAAATTTATCAATTGTTTTCCCGTTAAAAAAATTGAGTCTTATTTCTCCTTACAAAACAGCACTATTGAGCACTCCTTGTTGCCTAAGGGACAAATAAAATTAAATCAAGAATATTATAGTGCTCTCCAAGAAAATATTATGCTTAAAGAATTTATCAAGGTTTTTCAGTTTATCTTGAGTGAATTGTGAATAGAGTTCTATTCTACTAAACGAGACTGAATCTTATTTTATACTTTCTTTTAATTTTTTTTAATGTTTATGTCCTGCTTTCTCTGGATAAATAAAAATTAATTGCATGTTTACATGATTAAAATAAAATCCCCTTGTGCAGCAAGGATTGCATCAATAAAGTATATGGTATGTTCCCTTCCATGTTGTGGGTAGTCGGGCCACAAAATGGCCGAATACCCATCTGGTGTGGCTCTTGTGTTTCAGACTGTCCCACTAGGACTCTTGTTGGTAACTACGTCACCTTGTCTTTCTTTCTATTTCATTCTTCACCTTTTTGCCTCTGTCTGAGCTTGCTGCCTGTTTACTGCAACTCTTATTGTAAATCATGCTTAAGAAAATCCTCTTCCTTTACAAATGCTCTTGAAAACCAAAAGAAACAACGTCCTGAATTTCTTGAAATACGTAATTGATATTTTGTTGAAAGGTACATTTCTTATCGCGAGTCAGTCAGAATTACTCTCATGTATTACAATTGTGAAATAAACATTTTTATTTTCTTAAATAACTATGAATTAATTTCTTGCATGAAAGCCAGATGGAATGGAATTTTACAGAACTTCTGTAACTAAGAATAATTAACAATATACCATGTTAATTATTTATTCAAGTAATATTATAATACAACTCAATGAATCAACCAATATTAAGATAATGTAAAAACTTTCAATAATTGAATTGTATCTTGTTCATCATATTTTTTAATCCTCATTATTTTTATCATATGGGTGACATTGAAAATGTTCATTGCTAATCTGTGAAGTGAGGTGGTTCAAATAGAATTTTTTGAGGATTTTTTTAAATGATTATTATACTTTGCATGACACAGTAAGCTTTGGGAATGTTCTCTTTACTTGCATATTTATGCTTTTCTTTTAAAAAACATTTTAACTCTATGAAATAATATACCATTTTGTCAAGAAATAGCAGTATTCCTTACTTAAATTACATAAATTTTAAAAATTTGAAGCTCAGTGTATTAACTTTTCCTTCATGAATATCATATTTTGTGCCAATATCTACAATGATATTTTTGGATATTGCCAGATTGTAGATGTTGCAAGTACTTACTGTGAGCAGTAAATGTTGTATTTATAATGTATTGTACTTTTGTTTTCATTGCAAATTTTGAATTTCAAACTATCGGTACACATTTACCCAAAACAATTCTAAAATTGAGTTTGGCATGAACAGGGAATGTAGTGAGCAGTGTTGAAAACCCATTCAGTAGATAAGTCTTTCACTTGTAATGTTCCCTTTACTTGTCTTATTGGAAACTGTTTACTTAATTTAATGTTACTGCTCTATGCACACTTATTTATGGTAAAATTGAAGTTGAATATCTGTATTATTGGTAGAAATAAAATTGTTAAATTTCATGGATTAATCAGTGATATTTTAGGTAATTTTTCAATTGAAATTGCAACTTCAAATCAAAATTACTTTACTACATACTCAGTTATAGAGCTTGGCTAAGATAAATAAATTCATCTATCAATATTTTTATGTGGATGAAAAATAGTATAAAAGAGATAAAAATAGAGATTAAAAATGTAAAAATGATAAAGAATATTTTACAAAAAGTTAATTAATAATTTAATTTTCAGGAGATTCGGCAGGCAGCTGAATTTTTGGACTTGCCTGAATTGTTTAGTTTTGTAAGAAATATTCAAGCCCATGAAGAATTTATGAATACAGATCTCAAACAACAGTATAGAAAGGTGAATTTCTTTGTTTCATATTGTCAGAAGTGTTCTGTCATTGAACTCTATTAGCTTCCTTCTACCATAACTGTTGTTTAATTTTTCTTAATAATAAAATAAAATGTATCAAAATTGAAAGATTATTTTAATTTTTTATTTCAAATAGTTCGTAAATTTCATTAAGGAAACCTAATATATAATATAATTGAAGGTAGATATGAGAAGGAGAAAAAAAGTTAATGAGTTAAAGTATTCATCATCAACATAATCATCAAGCATTTAAAGTATAGGTGTGTGGACCTGTTCCTTTGGTTTATCAATATCCTCTCAGTGCTCCTGAAGTGTTCTTGATCTTCCCAGTGCAATCTTGGTCTGCCAGGGTCTCTTTTCCTCTTGGTTTGTGTTTGAAGACTTTTCTTGTTAAATGTTTTATCTTCATTCTTTTGATATGTTTTTGCCATTTCTTTTGGTAGTTTTCAATTTTTGAAACAATATTTTTAACTTTAAGTGTTTTCATTTCTCATCATATCTCTCCTTGACACTTATAAAATTAATCTCAACCTTTCATATTTATTCAAACTTCTTTTTGTATTTATTCAAACTCTAATGTTTTCTGTGACAGAAAGAAAAAATAACATGGTAGATAGCAGTTTCATTGTTCAAAGTGGTGATCTTTTAACCCTTATAATCTGTTTGGGGTCTTTTTTGATAATAATAAAATAATTTCCATGAACTTCTACATTCAGATATGCTATTTATGTCCAATTTTATTTGTTGTAAACTTTTTGGTTATTTTTTTTTATTATTACTTTTTTTTAATAATTCAATTTTTATGCTTTGGGGGTCAGAAATACCACATTTGACATTTAAAATATAGAAAAATAAATTCTTAAAACAAGTCCATTTCCATTCTCTTTTATACATCATGATAGGTCCATAGCATTCGCATAAATGTCCATTTCCATTTTCCACTATCACATTGCAGTTGTTCATTGATAATTTGGGGGTTTTGTCTATTATGATTTGATAGCCCTGTTTCAAACATTCTCATGCCAGTAAGATAGACACTTATGCATAGTTATGTGGATATGCTTGATTTTTTTCTCTGGAAGCATTATTCTTTCTTTAGTGTGATGTAGTAGATAAAGCAAATAAATGTCATATTGTTCTTAATTAATAATTCTAAACAACATCTGTACAATGGTTTACAGTGCTTGTAAACTAGTGTGTAAAATGTTTGGGGTCAAAAAGACCCCAAACAGAATCCACATAAGTATTGGAGAAACAGTCAAAGGGTTAATGATATAGTTAAGACCATGAACACCATAAAAAATTTTCAGATGAATTTCTCAAAATGTGCAAAATTTAAAATTTGATGTATAATCCAGACTGAAGAGTTAGCTCACTCAAATACACCGGCAAATCACATTGCATTGAAATGCTCCCAGGCTAGAAAGATTCCCCAACCATTGAAGTCTGTCTTTACATCTGAAAGAAGGCTCCTCGCTTGTGACTCAGTTGTAATGTATACTGAATCCTCCTCAAGGAAAATCATGCCTGGGAAGATCGATCAGGATCTGTCTACCATGTCACATCTTTCTCGTTTCCTTGCTGCGAGATCATTGAATTAGGGCAATGATTTCTGCCGTTCACTTTGAAAACAGTCTAGAATTGAAGATTAACAAGTCCTATAGAAAAATACATGCCAGATTCTATTAATCTCATATCATAATGCATTTTTCTTCAACTGGGTAGAGTCTTCCTTATCTCCTCTTCTGTTATCCCAGTGAATGTTCTACTTCAGCTATGCTCGTATCACTGGACCAATGAATTATGATAAAAGTGTTTTTGCAACCAAGTCTGTGAACATCACATAATAAGAGTTGTATTTTTACTATTTACATAATTTCTACTTCCCCCTTTATGAAATTGATATATTTAAGGTCTTTAATTATTTATTATTGTAGAACATTGCAAAGCAATGATCTCCATAATTGCTTCCAATATACACTGGAACAAGGTCTTGGTAAGTAGTAATATGAAATGAAATTGAAAATTCTTCCAAGCAAGGGTTGAATAAGTAAAAGGGAATAAAAATAGTCTTGGTTACTTTCTTCAACAGTTTTATTATTACTCTCATAATTTGTTATATTTCAATTGTGTAAGATTTTTTGTTTATTTTTTCCTTATTCTCTTAGGCTGTGCGATTAAGGCTACAGGACCTGTGCTTAGGTCAAGGTCTTTTTTCGGACATTGTGTTCCAATTAGATGATGGCTCCTATGCTGCTCATAGGCCAATGCTCATGGCACGATGTGACATGATGAAAGCCATGTTCTCAGGTGATTTCCGGGAAAGCAATGCAAAAGTTGTAAGTGTCGCTAACACCTACTCTAAAAACCAGATATTGTATTTGAAGTTCCGAAATTAATGAAACATCTTATTTGCAGATCTTGTTCCCTGGTGTGAAAGAAGATACATTCCACAAACTGCTGATATATTTGTATACTGATGATGTGCCCCCTATCACGCCAGCTCGATGTTTAGACCTTTTGGAATTGGGAAACCGATTGTGTTTACCCCGTTTAGTGAATCTTGTAGAAAAAAGGGTGGTGGAAGAATTAACAAGATTATCATCTGCTGAAGGATCAGATGTTGTGGAGCACTGCCTTCGGCTCTTGGAGCCTTGCAAGGTTATAAACATTCTGCTTCTGTTAATCTTTTTAGTAATATTTTCGTTAATTTTGATCTTAAGTTCTAGTTATTTTTTGCGAGAATTAGATATTTTTTGTATGTACAGTAAGTATAATATGATTAATAATGTAGGATAGTTTGTAAAAGCTGAATAATGTGTAATACACAATTTTTCAGGACATGTGTTATTTCTAACCTTACAATACTGACTCAAAATGACTTTAGTGAACCTATTATTGTAAATCAGAAGATTGACTCGGGTAGCCTAATAATGGGAATCAACAACAATTTTCTTACAGTATTATGTTATTGAATCAACAGTTTTTTAATGTTATGAAGCAAAATCAGTCTTACAAATTCAGAATAAATATTGAATTAACAAAAGAAAAAAAATCTTCTCTTATAATGGTATTTTTTAAATCAAAGTAAATTTGTTTCATGATATTTTTAAATAGTTAAATTCATTTAAATTTACTCACCAGAACAGTTTTGAGTTGTATTTACAGAAAGTATAATGACAAATCTGTTTGTATTGTAGCTCCATAATGCAGACCAGCTTGCAGATTGGTGTATGAACCACTTATGCACAAACTACAATAAACTCTGCAAAATGTCACCTAAACTTTTGCGGAGTTTACATCCAGAAAATCAAGATTATTTGAGTGAACATCGATGGCCACCAGTGTGGTAAGTTTATTCTGCCCATTTTTTTCCTTTTCTGATGACACACACTTTTCATCATCAAATTGGTTATTAATGACCGTAGTAAGTTTTACAGATTTAATGATATGGACTCTATTGATTTCTTATATTTTATGTATTTTTTAATTACTTTCTTTTTGTAACTTTTTTACCAACAAAACCTATGATTTTAGAAAAGGGGGGGGGGGAGAATAAATCCTTTAATAATAGTACATTTTATATGTTTGTTTTCCTCATTTCATTTTTCAAGTTTGTTTCATTTATTATTGCAGGTACCTAAAGGACTATGATTACTACCAAAAGTGTTGCATGGAGAGAGAAAAAGAAGAGAAACCTTCACTGAAACGCAGTCGTCATCATTCTGGCTGCTTGTTCTTCACTGGCAAGTCCCGCCGAGAAACAGGGGATGGTGCAGTCAATCGAACCTTGCTAGGGAGTGCAACGGTATGACAGTGTTGCACTGAGCACCGACGTCCACTCACTCTACTCTTGGTGCTCACAGTCCTCTTCTGCATGTTCTTCGCAATCACTGTGCTACTGCAGGCCAAGTCTACATGATGTCGCCCATTTCTTCACAAGTATTGGATCTTGTGCTGTTGTGGCAAGCGGTGACCTCAGTGGTGAACAGGAACTGCATAGCCCAAACAGTGCCACAATAACAAACTTGCCTGTTCCAAGTTGTTATTAAGAGGCTGCATGGATTTTTGAAGAGGCTTTGAGAATTAAGTGAGTCTGTTAAAGATTTTAGTGTGGAAGAATGTGATAAGGATGGGTGTAGGGAGAATATGTGTGTTTGCAAGTATATTTTATTACAGGACATAAATGATTGAATATCAGGAACTCCATGGTGTGAGCTTAGAGGAAAGGCCAGTGTGTAGTTTTCAGGTTTACTGTTCTTGTGAATTTATGTGGCCTCTGACACAATTCTGGGCATTTATATTCAGAGCAGTTACTGAAATACTGCACTGTTTCATAAATACTGTAGGACCGTATTTTCAATCGCTGCCAACTATAAGCAAATGGACATTGCTAATAATAAATTTTGTATCTAAGTTTCCAAAATTGCAGTTACAGTGAAGAAACTTCTTTTGCTCGTATATATATTTTTTTAAATTTGTTTTTCAAACTAAATATTACATTTATTTTATAAAAACTGTCTCCATTCTTCTGTGTCCCTAACAATTAAATGATAAAAATTTGATCCTTCAGTTCTCTCAAATTTTAGTGCAATTTTCACCACTACATGCTATCATTCTAATGAAGTCATAATCAGTCATTTAAACCTGATATTAAATGATTTTATTATTTTCTTTTATCATTTCTGTACTTGCAAGAATCTTGAAAGAATAATGTGAGATGGACTTTGAAGTTGATCTGGTAGAAAGACTTCAGTTTAGGAATTGATATTATAGATGTGCTTTTCATACTGAAGTAGTGAAACAAGACACTACATATCAAAGTGTAGCAAGAAGACTGAGTTGAGAAAGTTATCACCAGATAAGAAATAATTTTGTATTTGCACAAAGATTGTGCAGAATTGTTCCAATGATCAGAGTAATTACTACTGATATTTCGTGTCAATTGAGTGAAATGTGTCATAATTGTACTGTTCAGTATTTGATTAAAAATTTGACTGTATGATTAAAATGATGGTGTGATCCTGAGGTGAGTATTAATGTTGTATACTGTGGGGAAAATACTGGGAGTTAGAATTGAAGTATATTATATACATATATATATTTTAAGAAAGAAATTCAAGGAAGTTCCTTATTCCATCCAGGATAGAAATTCACTTGATTGCTTTGTCTTCATTTATATTTACAATTTGAGTAATTGATAATAATTAAACATGTATACATGCCTTTATCTTAAACAGATTTGCTTCCAATATTGCATCAAAATTTTGTTGAACTGAGAAACACTATTACAAATTGAACAACACAAATAAAAAAGAATAGCATTTTTGCTCACATCTGCAAGTATTCCTTGGACTTGGGAATTTAAAAATCCCAGCACTCATTCATGTTATTTATCCATTTTGCATTTACACAAAAAGAAGTTGGAATGTGTAGAGTTTTGAAGAGCTTGTAATGTGTCAGTTCCTTTTGTGATAGGATAGAATGGTGTTACAAATTGTAACATGGCTAAATATATAAATCATTGCTTGTATTTTTTGTGGGGTTAGATCATTATAAGGAATGTTGAGAATTGGTGTTGTGACAGCCTTTGAATTGCAAGGATAAAGAATTGGTGCAACACTTTGTACTATGCCAGCCACTAGAAGAAAAATTTTAATAAGTTTATTACTATATCTTAAATTACATACACTGCAAACTGGGTAGTTGTTATTGCTGTGTTATGCAACTTGATTATTAATTCTCACAAAAAAATGCATTTCTCTAGTCACGTGTGTTAAACAGATAAGTTGGAATAACTGCTGCTGCATTATTTTATATAACATGTTGATGTGTTTTGTGTGATTATATTAATATTGCCAAACAAGATCTTTATACCTAATGCCTGTAATATTTACAATCTTGAATACAATGAAAACAACTTACTACTTAATTAGTGAATGTGCCATAGAATTCACACTTTATTATCTCGTGAAATAGGGGTGTACCGCATTATGAGAATGCTTACATGGTACTGTTTGTATTGTTTTTATTTTCATTAACTGTTTCTGCTTAATACATTGTGTTGAAGAAAATTCCACAATTGAACAAATCTTTTGACTTCGGAAAGCTTCTTTTAAAATTAATGCAAACTGGACCCTGTCTTCAAGTCCAAAATGTCTGAAGTTAAGTCTTGTAGAAATGGAACAGTCAATGAATTGTTACCACAAAGATTGCATAATTAATAAGAAAATGGTAGGAAAAATGTATTTTGAGCGTTCAGTTATTTTCCTTTTTTTGAGTGCTCAGTAAGATGTCTTGAAGTACATTCCAGACAACAGCTTGCATAATTCAAGATAATAAAAGTTTTTTTTCTTTTTGAAATCTTTATTTTGTGTGTTATAATAAAATCCTATCCATAACCTTCTACTGTGTTCTTAATTAAAAAGATAATTTCTTAGTTCTATAAATGTCTTTTCAGAACCATTATTTAAAGAAAGATATCGGTGACTGTCAAAAACAGCCAATAGGACAAAATAAATAAATATATGTAAGAGCATGGGAGAGTTGGTTGAATTATTTGCTCATAGACTAAGGAGACATATCATTACTCTACGGCTTGGTTTTAAAAAAATAACAAAACTCTAATTTATACTATATATTCAATTTCAGAAAATTTTTAGTTCAGATATGTAGATTGATAGACCAAGGAATTAAAGTTTTGTAAAAAATTAAAAGTTAACATTTTAAAACTACAAAATTGAAGATAGACTTTGTCTGGGCAATAATATCTGTTGTTAAAAATTAGTGGTATAAAAATGGTTGTATACAATTTGTTGAAAAAAAAAGTAGTTTTTGCATTATTTGCCCTTGAAATTTTTGCAATTTCTAAAAAATTATTTTCCAAAGTTTTTAGTTTTGTTTTCTTCCACGGATAGAAGAAGAAACATTGAAAATGGCATGGCTCTCATTTTCGCTGAACTTTCTGAATTTTCAAAAATTGCAAAATTTTTTAAAAAATGTGAGAAAGTATGTGCTGATGTAGCACCACTAGTTTTGTTTTAAGTTGACCATTTGTCCTGAAAAATGTGACTGACTGATGTTAATAATAGTTAATAGGAGACCATGGATTATTGTTTACTCTACTTGTGTTCTAATAATTCTTATCTAATTTTTACAAAACAGATCTCAATTTCATCTTCAGGTAATCAAACAGGATAAAACAATGATTAGCACTATTAAGAAGAAATTAAGTTTCATCATTACATATTTGGTGTCATGGAATATACATATTAATATTAATATTTCATTTTATGGTCATTACCATTATGGATTTAAGAGCAATATCTGGCTTTATATAGTAAAATTATTATACTGAACAAACTATAATAATCAAAATAATGCTTACTATTTGATTTGACATTAGTTTAGTTGACATTACTGTGGGAGATTTGAGCAGGGTGTGAATATAAAAATTTTATTGGCAATATCCTCCATGAGGGGATGTTAAAAATGTAGTGATGCTACAGAATGACACCGACTTTCTCAAACTAGTTAGTTTTGTAATTTCTTTTGTGTGTTAGGTTTTTGATTTTGCCCCACTCTTTTCCATCTGCTGCCCGAATTACATCATTTAATATTTTTTTGGTCCCCTAAAGGTAGAACTGAAACATGACTTTGAGAATATTATAGAAGAGTAAAATTTCGTCCCACATAGAAATTTTCTTTGAAAAACTGCCGTTTTTAGGAACATGTCTTTTGAGCATTGCTGAAAATGTGCATTTTGATGCTCATTTGCACCCAAATCTTTTGAGTTTTCAAAAAAATTTATACAAAACTATTTAAAGTATTTGCAATCACAAATACAATAATGTATACAAATTGTTGGTAATATAAAAATTAACAATGTGAGAGATGTTTAAACAAAATTTCATTTGTGTAAATTTTTGAAAAACAAAAGAAAACAGCAAAACGAGTTCATGTCCTTTGTTGTAGTACATTTAGCACATAAACCCTATCAAATGTTTAAAGAAAAAATTTGGAGCCATTTTTGAGATATTTTTTTTCCTTTTCCACTTCCAAAAATTTATCATTGTTTCAAGTTAGTTTTTTTACATTTTAAAACTTATTTTTCATGCATCTCTTTATTCTGGAAAGCACTGACCCAGACTTATTCTTGAATAATTTTGAGTTTATCTGTCTACCTCAATCTGTACCATTGCTAAGTTGTCGGGTGGTAAGGGGTTTCAGGAATACTGTTTGCACACTTGTACAAAATGATAAGACCAATGCTGTCCGTTGACTTAAGGAGAGAAAAAAACAGGATTTTAGATTTTGTCTTATGTGAATAAATGGACCTCAGAACTTTTCAAAAGCAATATGAAGTTTTCACCAACTATCTGATACCTTTTTTGAATAGTAACCAGCCGCCCCTTTATTCTAGAAACATGCCCGCCAAAATCAATGGTGACCATCTTTTTAGCAAGATTACTGCTTAATCAAGCAACAGTAAAAATTGTTAGGAAATTTCAACTCACAATCGGCATTTCAAAATCCAGACTTGTGTTGCAGTCACTTGGCGACTATCATGAAACAGCTTTGACATCCCTTTCACTATTACAGCAACCCTCTGCAGCTGCCAGTCCTCTTTTCAAGGTAGATGAATGCAGCAATTTTAATTGAAAGAAGGAAAAAGAACGTCTTGTCTTTGGGTAGTAACTTGTTTTAGTTTTGTTCATGTTCAGAAAAGAACTCCAGTTCAGTAAAGGTGGTGTCACATTAATAATGTTGACACCAGATCAATGAGCCTTGGCAGAAGTTAACTTCAGCAGTAAATAATGTTTAATATCAGGCAATGTTACAAGAAAAAATTTTGGAAATACAAGTTGACAATTTAGTATTCATATTTTTTCTTTTATTTTTCCAAGTTTTTAAGTTTTGGAGAAATAGGTAACTTGGAATGATAAATTACAAAGAGTTTGGTGACAATGGTACACAAGATGTTTTCTGATCTTTGAGCTGGCATTCATTTAATAATTGTTAAATTGCAGTTAATAAATCAGTAAATCTGCCACAACTTTCCTCCACATCTTCAATATAGTTTTGATTTCCAGAGTAGACTGGATATAATCACAAAAACAGACTTACACACTCATTCCCCAGATTACTTTATCCTACAGTCTTACTCAGCCTGAAATGATTCCAGTCCATGACCTTTGAATCTGATTGAGTGGCTTATGAAGGAAAGAAAAAGAAAAGAAAAAAGCTTGAGCTTATGACTCAACACTCGCAACCTTCTGGGCCAGGCTGACATACTTGTCACAGCTTTGTCTTGTCAAGTGGCGAATATGAGATTGTTGAATCACAAGATCAAGTGCTTCCAGACAAGGGTTGCAAGTCAAAATTAGTCCTTTTATTCTGAAACACAGAGTAGACTGTGGTGGGGGAAAATTAAACTATTTCAAAAGAACACATTTTTATTTTTCACAAATTAATCACAAAACCTGTCTAAACATATTAGTATTTTCCTCTCATTCTATAATAGCCAAATAAATATAAAGTTTTAGTATGAACAGAAAATGAAAGTTTCCTTTTCTTCACAACAATTTGGCATCCTTTCTAATGAAAGCATATTTGGTAAGTTCCGTGATTTAACAAGTGCATATAAATTCTTATAGCTTGATACTGTTACTCCATAGAACAGCAGAAACTGAGAAGAAGGAGAGGCTAGCATCCAACTGGTGTATGTCTATATCAAATGCATGATGTGATACAGACATACACCAGTTGGTCCCTGGCTTCCACTTCAAAAGGAAGAAAATTCACCCAAATACTTTAATAAACAAACACCACTTTGAACATCAAATACGTAAAACAAACTTGAAGAAAATTTAAGATATTTGTGGAGGTGAATCATAAATTGCTATGACTATTACACAACTTCCTCTCAAGTTTTAACCCTCTGGCAAGGTTGGGACTGGCAATCTGAATTTGATGCAGCAATCACTGCTGCACCTGCCGGAGGTCTAAACTATATTGGTATGTAAAACAAACATGCCCAACATACATTGTACTTTTGACATACCGGTTAATCGGAAGTTTACGGTGTCAGTTACTTTGGTTCTTTTTATGATACATTATTGCTTGTAAATTGAAATCAAAGCCAGATGTGAAATATAAATATATAAAACTATGTTACTTGGGAGATGTCTAGTAGTTTTTGCAATTGTTCATGGGGCTTTGCAGGGTAAGTGTAGATTTGTTGCAGTATGTTAATGTAACAGGTCAGTTCAATACTATTCCCTTTAAAAGAAATCATCTTAAAAAGGAAAGTGGTTGATGAGCGCCAGAGTGAGTGTCAAGGTGTGAACCATGCCGCAAGAGCGAGGGCTGAAAGACCCTCACACATGCAGTATGTTGGATGTGTAGTGACATGCTGCACACCACTTTGCGTTAGAACAAGTAGGTTGTAAAATTGTGTTGGTTATAAAAGATTTCTACCACGAACAATAACTGAAATAATCAATTCATTGATTCAAATAAAATGTGACACCATTAACTTCCCATTACCTATATAATTATAACTTAACATCACCCTTCATTTCAGATACAATACCAAGTCTATAATATAAGTTCATAAAAATCTATACTTTTTCAAATATGGAACTTTTGTGAAAAACAAAAACTTATTCAATGCTGTAACTTCAAAATAATCAACTATTTCCAACTCAGATTTGCTATTTTAGAAGTTCACATTACCAAGGAATAGAATATTTAATTTTAAACAACTACAATTTAAATCACTTATCCTAAATCTTATTTCTCCTCTAAACAGATTTTTTTTTCACATTCAAAATGCTAAAACACCTTAGCAATACGATTTAAGAAAATAAACATTCATTACATCCTGTAATAACAGAATGACTTCAAATAAAATTTAACTCTTATCATGAAATTGCTTTGAGACATACGAACTATTAAAATAATGTCATTGAAGAGGGGATTCCTGTGCCAAAAAACAAATGAAAACATTAGGAATGATTCAATATACTTTTTTCCACTTCACAATTACTCAATATACTCAACAGCATTCAAATATCAATAAAATTCTCTTGGCCTGAAGCAGTAACATCAGACTTTCTAATTATGCTCATTAATTCAATCTCTGAAGATTAAACCAAATGTATGAAATTTATACACACTGATAACAGAAAATGAACACTAATTGAAGCAAGAATACATACACTCAAAACATGAACACAACACACCAAATGAACAAAGAACAAAGGGTCATCAATTGTAATTTGGCTCAAATGTTCTCCATTCCTGGATGTTCACTATCACGTGTTCACTATTACACTACAATGGATATGGAAGAACTTTTATCTGCTCTTTAAGTTCATCATAAGAATCCTTATACTCCGGATTATCACTGATCATCATGACTACACATGCCCTCTCTCCACATCCCATGGCAGCTCCCAAATCTAATTTTGATGGAACATAACAATATGGAATGTCACGCTCTTCACACATTCCAGGTAGATGACACATTATTTCAATTGGCGTCACATCTCCAGCAAAGATGACCATTCTAGAAAAATTCAGAACAATTAGCAATTAAAAAATTCAATTCACAGAATGCTTTCAGTACCACAACTTACCCTTTCTGATTTTTTCGGAGTGCTTTCTGAACCAATTTTATTCCGACCAAAAGGTTCTTCTTGTTTTTCGAAGCTACAAAAAAAAAGCATACGTACAAACACTTGTCCTCTAAAAAAAGTTCTCATATCATTACACAAACTCACCTTTCTTAACTACTTTGTATATTTTCTTGGCAACATGTTTTGTAGCAATTGGTTTGGCTATTTCATTAACCCAGCTTAATTTCTCATCGTAAGTTATTTCTTTTCCCCCGACTTCTCCGTTATCTGCCATCCTGTTTCGACTACGAGAACTTCAATGAAATTATTACAAATATACAAAACTGAAAACTACTCAACAAAATCCCTCAACTCAAAACAGCGCTTGCTCGACGCCACGTGCGGAGATAGAGCAAGGTGACCACTAACGACCACACCAGGGATCAGAGAGTATATATTCAAACCAGAGAGTTTGCGTAATGCTAAAACCAAAGAGTACTACACATATATTTAAGCTCTTTGGCTAAAACACCCGTGTAATGTAGAATCAGGCAACCGTGATTTGTATTCTGATCTGTACACTCTCCGAGCATATATTGTATTACATGTTCGAAATATATAATGATCTATATACTCTATACACGGGATGTAGAGACGGCCGTGGTCAGGGCCATGGTGGAAATATTATTTTCACGCGACACAAGTAAGGACGCCCGGTGGGAAAGGCCGCTTTGATGTTTGCTAAATTGACAACTACGATTTTTTCATGTATATATAATCTACGATTTTTTGTACCTTTTGTTTTTGAAAACGATTCGAAGTAAATATTATCATGACCTTAGATATGATGCTACGGTGCTGTTTTGTAATAAAATGAAATGTATGAAACATTTGGTTCCACGTGCGAACTCAGGTTCACACTGGCGAATCGAGGGGGAGAGGCTTGGGGGTCATGCCCCTCTCCCAGACCTAAAGTTTTCGTTTACCTTCCTTTATTTGGATTGATTTAAAATTTTTATTTTTATTGATTTAAATATTGATTAATGTTCGAATTAAATAATTATTTAAACAAAAATATTGTACAGGAGTCACGGGTGTAATATTGTATAAACAGTGCAATTAGCACTAACCGTACGAAAAAATTGAAGAACAAATTTGAAGTTGTTTTTGAGAAAATAGTGTTTGAGTGTTTCTATAAAAGGGAAATTTTGAGCTCGTTTACAAAGAAAACTTTTGAATTTTTGATGATGTACTCATAAATGCAATAATGTGAACAAATTGCATGTACACACAGGCAAGTAAAAAATCACAATTGTGTAATTTTTGAAAAAAAACAAAAGAACAGAGCAATATGGCGTTTATATAATCTCATGGAGTACATTAGCACTATAGGTACTAAAAGTTTTTTTTATTGAACGCGTTTTTGAGAAAATCATATTTTTGTTATTTTTTTAAAGTTTCACATATTGCACGCAATATTGCACCGAAACCACTATTTTTTTAATTGTGCATAATTTTAATGAGAGAACTAATTAGGAACGACAAAGATATAGACGAATAAGGCGATGAAAAGTGCTCCTAAAGTAAACCGATAATCGCGATGCTCGTTTGAAAGAATGAAAAATGACGTAGATTTCCAAAAAATCAGCCTTCTAGGGCAATATATTGCAGAAATACAACGAAAAACGTGTTTTTCATGTTTTATTTTTTCTCCGTTTCTATTGTATGTATCAGGCTGAAGAAAATTCCACAGTCGGAGGGGGAAAAGTTGAATGTGAAGGTATTTTTGTCAACCAATTTTAAGCTAAATTCACACAGAAAAAATAATATTTTTTTGAAATTGATTTTCGACATGATAACGTTGGAGTACTGTCTCAGTTTATCTCTCTAGAATATGTCTCATAACATTCTATAACGTATATTTTTTCAGATTTTTAAACAGTCTGGAGGATAGTGCAAAATAATTAAAAGGATATAATTGAAATTTACGCCAAAATGTGATTAAAAAAAAATTGTATGCTATATTAAATTCTAAAAAGGATGCATACCCTCAATATAACATTGTTAAAGAAACAGAATGTAAAAGAAAATTACATGATTTGCTTGACCATCTTGATGATTTTCTCCCTCATACGTCACATACAGTTCTTACATTTTTGTAACTAAATTAATCAAAGCCGCCGTAATGTTAAAACTCCTATCCGGCAACGATACTGCGCTTTTGAAGGGGCCGCCACAAGGGGTCGGAGGGCTTGGGCCACCGCCCAAGAGAGGTCGCCCGGGCGGAGCCGGGGCCGGGGCCGGGGCAGGCCACCGCTAGTACACACGGGCGCGCCATGGGCTCTTGCAACGACTCGCCGGCGAGCCCTCGGCCCGGGGGGGGGGGGGGGGGTACAAAGCGGCCCCGCCGCGGGGAATCACCACTTTTAAGGGCGAAGTATGGGCGACCGAAGCACTTTCTGGAGTAAGAGCAATCTGAAACAGAGAAGTAGGACTGAGGCATAAACGTAGTATTACAAAACACGCAATGCGCGCGCCGGTTGGCTAAAGTCATTTTTTGACCTTTTGTTTTTCTTTATGTTACAGGATTGGCCATAGATGCCCGTAAGGGTAGGAATGGTCCCACCGCGGTGGCGTGAACGCGCATTGCACTTTTCGTGCGTTCACAAAACTGCACAAATGTACTGCTTGGAATCGCCACTTCAAGTCTTCTGGCGAGACGTGAAGTGGAAGATGCGGAATAGAAATTTGAGTGACGACTACGCGATAGTGCTACGGACTTCTCTTCTGGACATTTCGACCACGACGTCCGTGATTTAGGACTTCTTGACTTCTGGTGACTCGGTTTTTCCCTGGTACATCTCCCGGCTATTTTGGAAAATGACATTTGTCAATTGTACTTGTCATTTGTCAATTGTACTTGTCAATTGTCTGGTAAGATACGAGTTTCATTTCAAATGCATGAAGCGTGAAACCTCTTATGTAATCTCTCTCGGTCTCTCACAGCGAGAAAAACTTGTGTTAACTGAAGTGTTTTGACTGCAACTGAACCATCTAAACTGTACGTACATTCATGTATTTTGCCAGTGACTTACATGTTATGGAATAAACGTGTTGATGAGCAAAATGTATGTGCATCTGATTGGAACCGGAAGCTGTCCTGAAACCACATTCCGATCACTGCCCATATGAGCTATCTCAGGACTTCACACTGTCTTGCACGAACCGCAAATCATACAGTCCACTCAAACGTCTTATGTATGTTCATAGCGGTTTGAACAGTTTGTTGTGACTTTGATTGCTAGTGTAGAAGGATCATACCCTGACCCAGGACCACCAAATCTCAATCTCTTGAGCCGGCACTGTACAACCCCCCACGTGATATGCTTTTGTTCTAGTTTGTCGTAGCGCGCGGTTCATTACACGAAGTGGCGCACCAATGTGTGTTTCTTTACTGCTGGTGCGTGTGTAACTTGCGAAACGCGACCGCTGTGTTCTGCTGCGATTCCATTTCCCTCCCAAGGACTGCCAGTCCCTGCTGTTTACATTGAAGTATGGGCAGAGTTGATTTCGCTTCCCTCGCTATTTATATGTCTCAACATTGGGACGAGGGGCTGCAGGAAAGGTAGTCCCTGGCCGGCAAAACCTATTTTGCGCGACATTTACACGATTTTTATAGCTCTGGCGGACCTATGATACAGTTAAGGTTCTGTATATTGTATTTTTCTTTTTTTTTTTTTTTACTTTCTCGCTACGAAGTAGAGAAAATTATGCAATGCTGCGCGAAATAACGGCGAATGTTCGGCAGAGAAACTAAATTCAGTTGCTAAATTTAGAAATAAAAAATCCTCTAACACGTGCTGTTTTAGCATCATTAGTTGGTGTTTAGAATGGATACGAATAGTAATTCTGTTCAATTTTTGTAAACTGTGAAATTTAGAATCTTAACTCCTCAAGAAGTGCAAATAATTGCTCGCGATAAACATACACCGATACTGAACATATCTCATTTCATTTTCTATTTTTGCATGCAGCTCACCATTAAATTTTACCAGCCGCCACTACCTTTATTCCATTTTGTCCTCTTTCCCTCCCTTTGTCCTTTTGGTACTTCCGCGCACTACGATTGTTGCTGAAAAATGGTACGAAAATTCTGTTCCAACAACCCTTGCTGCACATAATCGGGAGTAATGACAATTCTAAATCATGAAGGTGTTAAATATTTCTTAAAAACTAGAAATAAAATACATTGTATGTAACATGTCCTCTAATAATAATAATAATAATAATAATAATAATAATAATAATAATAATAATAATAATAATAATAATTATTGAGTCACATATACAATTACAATCGTGTATGACGAGTCGATATGATGCTTGGGTGGAGAGAGCGAAGTTATATTGCTGTTCAGGAGCAAACAAGGGGCTATCTCAGCATTTGCTCAAAGGACCAGGGAAACTGAACAAAACCTGATCGAGATGGGGTCATTGGCCTAGAAATACAATACTTGTTCAGTTAGATTAAGATATTATACAGTAGATAAATTATCTGCTAATAATTAACATTTCAATATGTTATTTTAATGCTACTACCTATAATAATTACATTAATAATACATATCAATTATGTTTGCAACTCAGAGGTGGATTTACGCATAGGCACAGTAGGCACGTGCCTACGGCGGCAAATTTTCAAGAGCGGCAAATTTTCAAAGGCGCAAAATTTTCTTGATATTTTCTAAAACAAATTTAGGTTCTCTAAAAACTATAACAGCATAAATCATATTTTTATTTTAAAAATATCATATTAATATTTAATACAAGCTATTTATTTGCCTACTTCATTAGAGTATACGTTATTATTTCAGAAGTATATGAATCTGAAACTAAGGCCCGTTGACGAAAGAAAACATGTTGCAATTCTAGTTGTCATGTTTTAGTTTCCTTTTAATGTTAACGTTTCAGTGTTGAAACGTTAATAATGTTGAACGTTACTTGCTATGAAGATACAGTTTATATCCAAAATTAACTGATCCAAAAAAATTATTTAATTTATGAAAACAATGTGCAAAATATAAAGTTACTTTTAAAGTTAAAACGTTTAAATTAATGAGGAATTGTTACTGAAACGTTACAATTTGAAATGTAACATTAATTTTAAACAGGGGGCGGCAAATTTGATGTGCCTACAGGCGGCAAAAATATTAATCCGCCCCTGTTGCAACTACATCAAATTTAACAATTGTAGTACTTATTCTCTATTAGTCTTTAAGGACTAATTTAGAGAACTTGTTACATAAATAACCACTGGAAAGATAGTATTAAAAAATTGAATAAACTTTATACAGTAAAGTCTTAGCTGGAATCTATCAGGACACAAAGTTCCGGTTTGGGAAGGTTTCAGTTTTATACAAGGTTGTCCATTTTATGACACTTGTGATATTGACGTTTCTGGCCTGAAAGTAGTAAATTACATGACTTTATTATAATTATCAACATACATTACCATGTAATGTATTTATGGAAGAAATCACCAATAATTCAATATTAAACACTCTTCACTGACAGCTTCTGAAAGGAAACATACACACCTTACTGCATGTATTCGTATTGCTTACTTATTATGCATTACTCTTTAAACGCACATTGCGTCACAACTCACTACTACGACTTTCTGATACACTCGCATGGCCTTGAGCAATGAGTATCTAGTCGAGGGGTTATGATTTTCAACGCGGGACAGGGAGACGCGTGCTCGTGCACCTTCCCACGCTCAGAGATTAGGAGAGAGGGAATTTTCCTAAAATCTACGCCTTGAGAGACAAGCAAACTCAAGGTTGAACTCTATGCCAACTGATGTTCTTCTCCTTCAACGTCCGGCTTCCACGACTAAATCGCGTGTCACAGGAATAGAGAATTTAAAACAAGCTTTTATTTAGTTTAGAACATCTCTCGTCCCTCTGACAATTGCATAAATGTCCAGGAATTCCGTTTTATAAAGGTTTTTTTCTGCAGGACGTGAAAAACCGTTCCGTTTCCACGTTGGAGAGGTTCCGTTTTATGCTAAATTAAAAGAGGTCATTTAACTTCACGGGTCGATGAAATTTCTGGTTAAGACAAGTTTCCGGCTTTTACAGGTTCCGGTTTAGGCAGATTTAGCTGTGTTATCTTTATTTCTGTTGTCTTTTTCTAGCAGTAATTGCAGTCTTTTCAAAACTTTTTTTTCAGTAGAAGTGTATATCCTTAATTTTAGATTCCTTAATTTTAACAGTTCTCGAGCGAGTGGGCAAGCACACATGTCTTTTTGGCAACAACGTGCGGATTCTCCAAAAGACACAGTGCCTTCACAAAAGCAGTATAGACACAGTTGAACTGTAGTATAGATTTCAGTACAACCACTGGTAGACTACCAGCTACCAGTGAGTGCTCCACATAGCTGTCTATGGAGATGCAGATATCCTTCTACCCTTCCTAGTTACATTTAAAATTCCCTCGCCATATGAGCATCCAGTGTTTATTGGCTGCACAGCGGGAAATGCTCTGTAAGAATACCCAACTGTGTGTTTCAAATTTGTTCTTCCCGTTATCACCCGTGACATTGCCTTTTTCATATTAGAAGTCAAGAAGTGGTACCAGTGGGCGATGGTAGGCCGGTGCTTTCAATCGCCTTCAATGGCTTGGGTAATATGAAGGCAGCCGAAGACGACTTCGAGCTATGAACCCATTACAAGATTATTTGTGAAATTCGGGTAACATTTTGCAACCTGTACGTTTCTTTCGTTGCTAAATTGGTCTGTCTTCATAAAAGGATGATAAATATTGTCTTCAAAGTATGGCTTTGACAGCTTAAATTACTTAATCTTTTGTGTCAAAATATGAAACTTTTCTGTTTTATTTATTGTCTGCCTTCATTGTGCGTAAATATAAAGCATTAATACACTTGAATAATCCATTTTCTTCGTAATGTGTCGATTGTTAATAAAATTCCTGATGCTGTGATGTTTATTGGAGCATTTAATTAGGTTGCCAGGCAGCTTGGTTATCTGAGCCATATGAATGAATAATATTCGATACTTGCAGTAATGTCAGTGAAATTTATCCCAGTTATGTACTAAAAAGGATGTTGAGTGTTGGTGTTGTAGGTTCTGTTGTTAATGAATGTTTTTCAGAATGTTACAATGAGTGATATCCAGGTGTCTGAAAGAAGATGTGAAACTGACACAGACATGTCGGAGGAAAACTCTGACTGTGCATTTCTTAACATCCCTGTGGAGGTAAGTGAAGTGTGTTCTTATATTTTCATATTTACTTTTGAGTTTACAAATAATAATATATTATTTTTGTTTCAGATTTTTTTGTATATCTGCTCTTTTTTGGATGCTCGATTTATAGCAAATTCTTTAAGTCTGGTGTGTAAACACTTCCATGACGTTTTGAGTGATGAATCAGTGTGGAAATCTCGTATAGCTAAACATCATGAGAGTGAATATCCTGCTTTACCAGGTAAATGTAGATTTTCACATTAAAGTAGAGAAAGATTTTGAAGTATAGATATAGAAGGACTTTGCAACTGTTTTTGGATTGAACATTGTAATAAAACATTGTATTATTGAATATAATTTTTGTATGTTTTAACCTTTAGTTGATAATCCTGATGAATTTAATTGGCAAGAAGCTTGTGCTAAAATAGAAGATGAGCATAACCGGTGGAAAAATAAAGAAAAAGACATGAAAAGAATCCTCTTAAAAGATATCCATTATGCTTCAGTAGATGCTGTCCTCCTCATGAAGGTGAGCGTATATTTTTAGTGTGCTTGTAATAAATGAACATTTTTAATAACCCTGAAAAAATTGATGGGTACAATAAAATTGGGCAAAAATTCTCTCAAAGGATTAAATAATGTCACACTGTATAAATACATTGTGGAAACTTTATTTATCTTGTGTTCATCTGTTTTATGAATCGTTAAAACTTCAAACTTGCATTGAAACGGTTGTGGCCTTTACATTATGAATTTATAATTCATGTTAATCATTTATATTCTGTTGAAAAAATTCTAAGAAATTGGGAAATGTTGGTCCAGTGGTAAGCACAAATAGATTTTTTGCTAATATCTTAGTTACAATTTAAATTTACATTACATGCAAATATTGCAATGCAAAATGCAAAGATTATAACATGCCAAATTTGGCATGTTAATAACTGTAATAAATGTAATGTAACTTTATAAATCTCCTGAGGATGGGCAAACTCACAGGCTAAAATTGTCAAGAATAATGAAAACCTAAAACTCAGAACACATGTATTAATGTTAATCTTTATAAACATGGACCTTTGCAAAATAAATTATTGGACAAAATATACAATATTTTGAAGAATCAACACAATTTGCCAAAGATTTAAATAGTTCTTCACGACATACTCTTTCTGCAGCCTTCATTCAATCTTAAGATGACTGCAATGCTTTTATTGATTTTTCCATTTGTTTGAATAAAATTGACTTTGTTCTCTTTCTTGCCAAGCTTGCCTGTCCTTGTAAATTCTGCAAAAATGCAAAGGACTCTGTAAGGCAATACCCCCTCTTTCTTGAAGTCTTTTCCTGATATTCTTAAAAATTTTGGTTTTATCTTAAAATCATCTTACCATTTTCTTCTATCCACAACTATCATTTAAAGCCTTTGAGTTTTAAGGATTTAGTATTGAGCTTAATGCATTTAAAACTTCAAAATATTTAGCCACTGGCCCTGAACTAGGTTACATCATATAGGCATACATATTATTATTATTATTGCTGTTATAATAATAATTAATAATGCAAGATTAGTATTATTGCATTATTAATCTGGTATTGTGTGCTCGTAAACATTATAATAATGCTAAGAATTTATTTAGCAGAAAGACTTAGACCTATTGCTGTTAAATTGTGGAGAATATCAAATGTCAATTTTATTTTACATGGATTTTGAGATTCTGCAAGTTTCTAATCACCTGTGTAATAGAGAGAGGTGCCCAAAAGAACTGTAAAAATGTAATAGGTTCAGAAAAGTAAATGTAATAGTTTAAAAAAATTCTCATCTTGTAGAGAATATGCTAAGAAACATTACATGTTTGAGCAAGTTCCAGAAATCTGGGTTTTAAGGACTTAATAATTAACAAAATACCAAAGATTACACCAAAATACCAATTCTTTCTAAAATTAATGACTCAGAATGCACTCTTAAAGTTCTGCATGATGGTAATGTGTATTGTAGCAATGTAGCATTTGTTGTGGCTAGCATGTGTGCCTGCTCTACTCTTCAGTGTAATCTACAAATTCAAAATTTCCTGTCTTACATGCCATTCTGTAGAAGTAATTATTTTTTATCTGCACAATTTATTTATAAAATATTCTTATATGTGTGTTTATATATATATATATATATATATATATATATATATATATATATATATATATATATATATATATATATATATTAAATTTTTAATCATAGACCATTCTAAAAATTAGTGGTGCATATTCTTCATTAAATTATATTAAGTTAGAATTGCACTTTCCATCTGTCAATTCAACTGGCCCTCTTACAGAGTTAATTGTCAATTGATGTTGTTAATTCTAAAATATAAATCAATCAATACACATCAAATCATACATTTTATAAAAACATTTTCCAAAATTGCTTTTATTGCATGCTTCTATATAATGCCCAAAGGTTCTATGACTGTGGGGTCTGTTTGTACAACAATAAAAATTTACTAATTCATCATTGACTGACCTGTCTCTTCACTTGGAAGTTTTGTAATGTAAGTCTACATGTAGTGGGAGATTTTGACTCTGACTCCTATTCCTACTTGTGTCCTTTATTTATTAAGTTACTAAAAATTAATTAAATAATGTGAATGTTTTTATGTTGTTTTATTCTTAATTTTAAGAACATTTTAATTTTTGCATCAAGAGGTATAACACAAGTTTTTTAAGTCAAGGGAAAAGTTTAACAATTGAAAATCATTATTTTTTAATGCTCTTTGTTTTTTTCCTTTTCAGTCAGGTACATTGTGCTTTTCAGGGTCAAGGGACCACAATCTTGTTGCTTGGGACCTTCAGGAATGCAAAAGCAGTGTAGATCCAAATCCTAAAAAGGTTGTGGAAAATGCTCACAGAGGTTGGATCTGGAAATTAGAGGATTTCGATGGCAAACTTTTTTCCTGTTCTTGGGATGCCACTGTGAAGTCATGGGATATCAACTGTTTTGAAGAGTCTTGTGTTTTTATGTAAGTGCTATTATAATAATCTTTCTACATATTTTTAAGAGAAAATATTTATTCACTAACTCAAAATGTTGATCTGATCTGGGAATTTCAATAATTCAGAACCTTTAGATATGATTGTATTTATTACATCAAATTAACAAAACATATAAAAATCCATTCAGTGTGTAACCTGCAGCCTACACATTAAAAATTTACAAAACCTACATTTTTAGCTTTGTTTTTTACCCAAGTGAATTGAAAATTTGTTTTGTGGAAGAGGATAAAGAAATTTTTTTTTACGTAACATAATAAATAGTAAACATGTTGACATTGTTGTAGACTTGCTGCATTCACATTCTCGTGTAATTGGAGGCAATTTGATTCCTTGTTTTATATTATTCAATGTATTTAGCACTATTTGTACAAAAACTTAGATTAAATTCAGAGCAATTTTTGAGAAAATCTAATTTTTAATATTGCACACATTATACTCAAAATTTCAGGAAAACTATGTATATTAAAAAAAATGTACTTGACAATAATAAAAGAACTAATTGTGAAGAACAGATTCCATTATTGAAGAAAAAAGGTTTATCTTAAATAAGTAGTTGTACAATGGGATAAAAAAGTACTAACATTTACATTTTTTAAAAATTCAAAGTCAAGTTGGAATCACAACTATGCTAGCTTTAGAAATGTATTACATTTTAATTTCACAAGAAATTTAACAACAAAAAATTGGACCCAATTTTGAGATAATTTTGTGTCCTGTAATAGAGAGTGAATGAAAAGTACACACTAAATAAAAAATATTTTTCAAAATTGCATGGCATTGAGATGAGACAAATTGATTGCAAAATATTCCTGTTGACAAAAATCACACAAGCCTTTTAGGTGTTCGAGTTGTTCACAGACAGATGTTTTGGTAGGGAAAAAAAGTAGTCTGGTAACAAGGGTCTACAAAATGTGTACATGTGTTGAAATCTCTAAATTTATTTTCTACAGCATTCCATAACTTTCTGTATATTACATGTATACTTAATTAGTATTGTATTACTCCATATACATGCACGTTTACGAGAAAGTAAAAACCCAGCCAACATTACTTTAGCCACCCCAGTTGAATATTTATGTATATTATCCAATAAGTGATCCTTATGTACATTTATTGTTTTGACATAGTTGGATTTTTTTCAAATCCGTATTTTATTTACATATGTTTAAAAAAAATTTAAAAATGACACAAAAAAATTAAGCTTTACCAACTTGGTGATATGGGCTAATATTTTAGCTCATCATCAAGTCCTTGAAGTTTGTTAGAGAACTTTAGTGGTTTTTATTTATTTTTTTCATAGAAATAAAGACTGTATAGGTAATTGTGTGTATATCTTTTACAAGGATCCACCTTAGACTAAACTCTCAACTGTTTCTTCCCATAAGGGGCCAGCTGCGACAAAGCTGCATCCCTCGCCCTGTGTGGCATTACATCCACTTCTTATGATCTGTGACTAGTGTCTTGGGAGGGGATGTCTCCTACTCCTTCCCCATTTCCCCTGAGGTAGCTATAGCCCCTGTCAGCTAGTTCCTTGGTTATCACCTGAGAGGAAGGATGGTTAATGATAAGGGCGGGAAATGATTGTTGTCAGGGGAAACCTTTGTCCACCCCAAATTCCGTTTGGAACCGTCTGGGATTGAAACCGGGCACCAGCAATGGAAGGGCGCACTGTGACCACTGCCCACTAGGCCAGTGGTTTTCACACTTTTTGCTGCCAGATTCCCTTCAGGTAAACAATATTGCACACACACCTCCCCTCATTAAAATTAAATTGCTAATTACAATGAAATATGTTTTCCTGAAAGTTAAGGCCATCTTGTATACTTTTAATTATATACTGACTGTGTACAAAACAATTATGGCAAGTGGCAATTATTGCAAGCACAATTCACTTGCAATTATTGAATTTAATTAATTGACAAAATGAGGAAATCTGTAAGGAAAATTATAAAAAACGAACATGACAGAAAAGCGAGATGGATGGGTTTGTTTGGTGTCAATTCAACAAATCACTAATTTGGAACACTAGAGCACAACAGCACTAATGTAGAAAAGGTAATACACATCTCATTCTTGAGATCTATTCATCTATATTTTGTCTTGATTACTGCCATGACTGAAAATTCGAAGTTCATGCACCTCCCCTCTGAAACCATTGTGCCTACCTGGGGAGATGCACCTCAGAGTATGAACAACACTGCACTAGGTCATTGGCCTTAAACTATTCTTGCAAAGTTTGTGTGGTGCAATTAATATTTTTTAATGTAAAACTGATGTGCAAATAAGGCAGTATGTGATTTGAGTATCAATGGAGAATATTCATAATTTTTTGATTTATTTTATTTGAATGCATAATAACTGATATAAAAAATTAACTTTATAGATAGGCACTTTCATATATGTTTTGTCATGTGATACCTTTGAATCATGAAACTGATACCTGAAATTAGTTTTCAGACATTATGTACCTATTACAAATCCTTTGTTAAAAGTTTGTTGTCCTAAGGTGCAAAAGTTTCTTTTTGAAGAAAAAAATTATATTTCTGGATCTTACTGTCTTATCATATTATTTGTGAACTTAGAGAAATATTGTTAATTTTATGTAATACATCAATGATTTCCAATCTCTCCAAAATTACCCTTAAGGAAAAATTTAATGAACATTTACTTTGTACTTAAAGAAACGTTTTTTATACCCATGATTTATTTTGATGCATTGTGTGTCATTGTGACAAGAGCAGCAGCATTGTTCTTTCTTTCTTTCTAGTAATTGTAGTTTTCAAGCTGTGAAACAGAAAAGTAAATATTTTCATACACCTTTTTTTACTTTCATTATGGAATACAAAGAAAGTTTTGTAATGCTGCGTGAAAAAACAACGAATTTTCGGCAGAGAAACTATTACAGGACCCTGGTGACGAAAAAGACGATAAATGCAGTTGCTAAGTTTAGGGGGGGGGGATCCTCTTATCACGTGGTATAGCCAGAATCACTGTGTTGTGGATCCTTGATCCCGAAAATCGAATGAAAAATCGGAACATCCGTCCGTGACCCGTTCCCCAATCGATCTGGCTGATGTCGCGGCCCCATGAAGGTGGAGCCGATATTTTAATTTTGCTGGTTACCTTACCTGAACCCCATGGGACATTTTCCAAAAGTTCAAAAATATGGTTCCATTGTTTTTTGTTGAATAGTGTGTTCATTAAAATCCCTTATTTTTCGAAAATTGCAAAAGTACACAATTTTTTCTGAGTTTTTCTACAACTAAAATATTAAACAGATTTTTTTACCCTGGTTGATACATGTGTCTTAAAGATAGAATTTGAAATAAGGTCATGTACAATTTCTCGAAACTTTTATAAATTCTTCGTGTAATTTGCATGAAAATATGGACAAGAAAGTACCTGTCGTTTTAGCACCGCTAGTTTGTATTAAATAACTGCATTCATCAGAATAATATTAGCACATGTATGCGAGCCCAAGCTTCTGTTTTGCCCAGGGGTGGTGTGGTTGTGTTATTCACTGCCATGAGTACTACAACAGGCTTCATTTATCATTTATTAAACATTTTATTATACATTTATTAAAGGTTTCCCTAAAAAAAAACTAAACTTCTCATAACAGAGAGACATTCTCGCACCAACCAGCAACATTCCATATTATAAAGATCATCCAATAACACGCGAAACATCACACCATTATGCCAATTTTTTGCATATTGTTTAATCAGACATTAGCTTTTTATAAGGCAATCTATTTTCTTTTTTTGAAAAATTCAGTATTAAATAATTTTTTAGAGAACTATCAGGGGCCCTGAAGTATTGGGGGCCCTTACATGAACTCGGCACTGACTCCTATACTACATTATATTTGTTATTACTAGAAAAAATTAAAATAAAAAACAAGTAAATAAATTAGTGTGTAAAATGTTATTCTTAAATCTTTGTTTTCATGCTAGAGTACATTTGTTGTTACTATCAAGTAATAACCAACAAAATTTTGAAGTATCAAAATAGGGGTGCAAAAACAGTACTTCTTACATGGGCACCTATTTATCTAAATGTGTGACTAATGTTCAAATCCTTAAAAATGCAAAGAATGGGAAGCATTTTTCTTTTTTAATTAACATGAACCAATATCAAGTTACATTTAATGAGTCTATTCTGATTGGAGTATTTGACTATCTCTTTGAAAAAATTTTTTTCCATTTTTGATTTGTGTAGGTGTGAACAACCTGCATTGGCTATAGCTTGTAGCCCTTCAACTATGGCTGTTGGTCTCTTTAATCGCCGGGTTATGTTATTTGACCCAAGGGCAAGTGATAAAAAAATTGCCTTTTATAAAGCACACACTGGTGCTGTTCTTGCATTGACAATGGTAAATGGTTACATTGTTTCTGCGAGTGAAGATAGAACAATTCTTGTTTGGGATCAACGAGCATGTAAAGTATTTAAAAGGATAAACTTTTCTGATGGAAATGTGGCAAGTATTTATTTTATCCTTTAAATGCCCCTTACCCATGGTTTATATTGGGAAGTAAGGTTTCAATTGTAACTTTCTAAACTGATTTGCAGGGAAGCAACGCTTATCCTATGTGTTTATCATATGCAGATAATTCTATATATGTTGGTGATGTAAGGGGACGGGTTCATTTAATGAATCCAAATAAAGGCGAATTTACTGTAGTAGAGGTATAACAGAAACTACTTTAAAAATAAATTACCCTAAAATTTGAGCTGTGATATCTATTTGTTGTTGACTTGAAAGCAAATGAGATGAGATTGTAGATTCTCTCACTTTCCTTTTCAGTCATATGATGTTGGGCACACAGGGAAAATGACAGGAATTCACCATACTGCTGGCAGTGTAATGACTTGTTCCTCTGATGGCACAATGCGGATTCTTGCTCCAACTCGGAAGTTGGAGCCCATTACAGTGCTCAAATCTCAAGGTGGTGAAATAACTAATGTAAGTTTCAAGTTTTGAAATTATGATTTTGATTCTTAAGAATCATTTCAGCTTTCTGCAAATTTTCATGAGATTTTCTGCTTTATTGAAACCACACAAATTTGGTGAAATGTTCTTTTTTTTTTTTCAGTTTGACTACAAGAGTAATGTTTTAGCTATGGGAAGCACAGAAAATTTTGTGGAAGTGTGGATGCCAAAATCCGAATAATAAATTAAAATTTAGTGGAAGTATTAACTATTTTTATACTGTGCTTTTCTTAACAGGAGCTAATCTGCATCAATTTATATTTATTAATGATTGTTTTCATGTGTTGTTTACTTCTGAAATTTATTTACATTTTGCTAATGAATGGTTGTATTAGTGATTTTTTTTTCTTATTAAAGAAATATCTTCTATTGTCTCCTTTTTTTTCATTCTATAAATTGTTCCTAGGTATATAATGATGAAAAACATTTAAGACTTGCAGCTCAGGGAAAGCCTCTGAAAAGATCAAATCAACTCTTGAGCAGATAAAATGTGTAGGAAAATATTTGAAAGAAGAGCTTTAAGATATACTCAAAACAGTACTGTAAGTGGAAATAACACCACTGGATAGGGAGGAAGATACAATCAAACAAATTTTCAAGAAAAGTTTAAGGAAGAACTGCAACAACTATCATTGTATCCCGCTAATCTGAACAGTCTCAAAACTCTTTCAAACAATGAAAACCAATTGGGCCATTATGGTAAAAATATCATAGAAGAGCAATGATGTGCATTCTGAAAAGGAAGTAGCACTAATAATAAAGTAATTCTTATGTTACAAAATCTAATGGGCAAAAGGCAGAAACAAAACATCTCAACATACATTTTTATTGACTATAAGAAAGCCAATGGCAATATTAACAGAGATACATTATGGGCTAACTAGGAATATCCAAAAAGTATTTAAGTAAAGATTAGTATACTCTAGAGGGGTAAAAATTAATGAACAATGAAAAGCATTAAAAAAATGTTCCATACTGACAAAGGACTGAAATAAGACTGAGCTTACCCTACATTTATTCAATATGTACATCCACAATGTGACAAAAGAATACAAGTTAAAAAATTAAAATGAAATGTTCACAGACTACCAGATACTGATAAAGTAGGGGGCGGATTTTAATGGAGTGTGTGTGCGCGTGCGCGTGAGCGTGTGCGTGCGCGCGTGCGTGTGTGTGTGTGTGTGCGCGTGCGTGTGTGTGTTTTTTTTAACGACGGGGGAAATGCATTTACGCACCATCGACCCAGACTCACATATCCGGGCCGATGAGTGTGGGACTCATCCGTAGATAATACCCACTAAAACCCTACGTCCTTCGCCCCACCTACGGAACCGCCGTCAGGCATTACTTCGTTAGGTGGGGTGGTGGGGCTATCCTAGCCCTCCTCCTTTACGCCTCTTTATTGGCTTCCACTTCTCGCACGCTCTTCAATTCTGAGGCGTCGCATGACCCGGGCAGCGTACGTCGCAATTGTGGTCCATCTGTCTTCCGTGGTCATCATCAATGGGATGGTGTTCTCCGGTGTCAGGCGCTGTTGCAGGATTTCCTGCAGCTGGTCTCGTTCTCCTGAGAATCGCGGGCAGTTGTACATCACGTGCTCCACATCCTCCTCCTGTCCTGGGCAAGCAGGACACGTCGGGTCGTCATCGAGCTTAAATCGGTGCAGGTACGCTCTAAAGCATCCATGCCCCGTCAGCAACTGAGTCACGAAGAAGTCCACTTCTCCGTGAACCCTCGACGCCCACTCGCTGATCCGTGGGATAAGACGGTGGGTCCACCTGCCGTTCAGCGTTGCTTCCCAGCGGTTTTGCCACTGTCTAATCGTTTCCATCTTCTCTTCTTCCAGCGCAGCGAGGGCTTCTATTCGCGAGCCGTGTCTTCCCTGATAGTAGATCCGTCGGCGCTCGTCCGCCAGAATCTCTATAGGCGTCATTCCTGCTACTACGCATACGGCGTCATATGACACCGTGCGGTACGCACAGACCACTCTCAGAGCACTCCGACGGTAGACGGATGTGGTCCTCCTGGCGTATGCTGCTGTTGCCAGGGTGCTGGCCCAAATGGGCGCTGCATACAGCAGGGTCGAGCTAACCACGGTCGCGAGGAGCTTCCGCCTGCTTTGCCTGGGGCCACCGGTGTTCGGCATAATGCGCGACAGGGCAGAGATCACACCATCCGCTTTTTGGCTAACGAGTCGAAGATGTTCGTCGAAATGGAGACGCGCGTCGATCCATACGCCGAGGTACCGCAGGTGTGGCCCGGACTGGATCTCGTGTCTCCCCACTCTGAGGGTGATGGTCTCCCGTGTCTCCTGCTGGTAATCAGCACTGCCTCAGTTTTGTGATCGGCCAGGACCAGCCCGACCAAAGACAGCCACCGGCGAATTATCGCGATGGAGCGGTTGGCCACAAGGGTAACGTCCTCCAGGTGCTTGTCCACTACGACGAGCGCCACGTCGTCAGCGAAGCCAATGGTCTCCGCGCCATGTGGTAACTCCAATCTCAGTACCGCATCGTACATGATGTTCCAAAGTAAGGGACCCAGAACCGACCCCTGTGGAACACCACCCGTCACGTCATATCTCCTCGGACCGTCATCTGTGTAGTACAACAGGACTCGATCTTTGAAGTAGTCGCTGATGATTGTCCTGATGTACACTGGGACTTCCGGGAGATGAAGGGCATTTAGAATGCAGCTCCACCTCGCTGAGTTGAAGGCGTTTTTAATATCCAAGGTCACGACGGCGCAGTACTTCTTAGTGCCCCTTCTCCAGCGTGCTCCTGATATGGCCTCTCTAGCAATGCTCACCACTTTACCAATTGCCTCCACTGTTGAGCGCGCCTTTCGGAAACGGAACTGATTATCGGAAAGGCCGCTGTTGCTTTCGACGAAGGTCTCAAGTCTGCTGCAAACAATTCGCTCCAGGATTTTACCTGCTGTGTCCAACAGACAAATCGGGCGGTAAGATGACGAGTCGCATGGTGGTTTCTTGCCCTTAGGCAAGAGCACTAGCCGCTGTCGTTTCCAGCAGCGCGGGAAGGAACCTTCCCTCAGACATCTGTCTAGAACGCCCAAGAAGAGGTCTGGGCGAGCTTCGATGGCAGCCTTCAGAGCCGCATTTGGTATTCCGTCCGAACCCGGAGCTTTAGTGTCCCGGATCCAGCGGCAAGCATTCCGAAGTTCATCTGGGCTGACTGGGGGCACGTCCGTGTGTCGATGTATCGGGGCTGCGTGGTTCGTCTCCGTCTGGGTCGGGAAGAGAGTGGCCACGATGTTCTGCAGTAGGTTTGGACAGGTCGGGGACATGTTGACCGCGCCATTCAGCTTGGTCATAACGATTTTGAACGGCCTGCCTCATGGGTCCTCATCAACCTCTCGACACAGCTCACGCCAGCAGAGACGTTTGCTCGCTTTGATGGCCTTTTTTAAGGCGTTGCGATCATTCGGTGTTGTTCCCGCAACCTCTCAGAATCGGGCCGGCTCCTTGCTCTTTGGCACAGACGTCTGCTCTTGATGCATTTCCTGCGCAGTTGAGCAATGTCTTCGTTCTACCAGTAAACCGGTGGTCGGCGGTCGCTTGGTGAGCACCTCGGTATAGAGGCATCGCATGCATTGACAACATGCGTCATGAGTTCCTCTGCCTGCTCTTCCGGTGGTCCTTCAGATATGGTCACATCTTCCATCATGGCGACAAGGGCCTCCGTGTCCAGTTTCTTCGTGCTCCACTTGCGACTGGGCTGGTGCAGTGTCCGACGTTTCTCGGGTTTACCCATCTCCATGAGAATAGCATGATGGTCACTATGCGTGTATTGGTCGCTCACAATCCAGGTTAGTCCCGAGCGAGCAATGCACTCGCTCACGAATGTCAAATCGACTATGGAGCTATCGCCATTTCGGGAGAAGGTTGGAGAGTTCCCGGTATTTGCTAGGACAACGTCCAGTGAGGCTAGATGGTCTAGAAGGGCCTCTCCTCTTCGGTTCGTTACCCTGCTGCCCCACGCTGTAGTCCATGCGTTGAAATCGCCAGCGATGATAAGGGGTCTCCGTCCTCGTGCATCGGCCACCAGACTGTTCAGCAACGTTTCGAATTCGGGTATTGAGAGACTAGGGGGTGCATATACACTGTAAATGTATATGCCATCTGCCTTAATCCCGGTAAAGCCGGTCGATGGTACAGTTATGACCTCCCGGAACTGACGCAAACCGTAAGTCCATATCGCGGCTCGGCTTGACCTGTCTGAAAACCAAACAGGGCCCTCCATGTTCGTGTACTGCTCGCACAGAATCGCCACATCGATCTTAAGGTCTCTCACCGTTTGTTGCAGAATGTCCTGGGCCGCCTCGCAATGATTTAAATTTAGCTGGAGAACTCTCATTTTCTGTTATCCATTGCCTTCATTGCTACTTGATACGCCGGACACGTGAAACTCCCCGTCGGGTGGTTCCTCTTATCTTTGCAGAGCACACTCCTCGCCTCAGGGCTTTTGCAAGCCTGGCGTAAGTGGCCGTCTTCTCCGCATCGGTGACAGGATTTCGACCTGTCCGTCCCTTGGCAGTCGCGCGCCAGATGTCCGAACGCCCAACAACGATAACACTTCCGCACAATTACTTTCTCTCTAACGCGGCAGTTCACCCACCCAATGCGAACTCGGCCGCTCTTCAATGCCCTCCTGGCTAGTTCCGTCGGTAGACGGACCACTGCAGTTTGTGTGCCTATGTAAGCCCTCCGCACGGATATGACACTTGCTAGCTCAACAGGTGATTTTAATTCCCCGCTTACAGCTTCACAGACTTCAGCCGCCGTTGTCAGCTCGTCAAGGTCGCGGATCTCGAGAGTCATTTCGTCTCTCCGTGTCGTTACTCTTGCTAACTCGCCCAGTTTTCTGGATATAGCTTCACATATCTCGGAGGCTGCTGCAGATATCCGCAACTCCAGCAGCAGGTATCCGGCTGCATTCCTCCTCACCTTTGCGACGTTCTCACCAGCATCTTTCAGAGATGGGTCGCCCTTGATCTGCCTTAGAATGTCAGCATAGGAAGGGCCTCCGTCATTTGCCTTAACAATAACGCATTCGGGGCGATAAGAGTGCGGCTTCGGCGGCCTCGGTCTCTTCCTCCCTACGACATGCCAATCCATCTCATGATTTTGGTATGGTGTCTCATCAGACGGTTTGTGCAGTGCCTGAGGAACTTCAGCATGTTGAATGTTCCTTCCCTGCACCGACTCTGATAGCTTCTTCTCTGCCACTCCCGTAGATTTCAGCGGTCTCACTTTCCGCGACGAAGTTCGTCCATCGCCTACTGCGGTCCGCAACTCCGTCGCCGCTGTCGAGGGCCCACCACAATCATCAGCATTCGGGCCAATATCAGAAGTCTGCGGTGAAGCCTGCGTCTCCACCTCCACCGTCCTCAGGCAAATCACATCATTAACTGCTGTTCGCAACTCCGTCGCAGCCACCGAGGACCTACCACGATCATCAGAATTCCGGCCAACATCCGACGTCAGCGGCAGAATCCGTGTCCTCGCCTCAACTGTCTTCGGGCCAATTACATTGTTCCCCGCAGGCTACAACTCCGCTGATGCTGTCAAGGGCCCTCCATAACCATCGATATTGGGATCGACACCCCATGTCTGCGGTGAAGTCTGCGTCTCCGCCTCAACTGTCTTCGAGCTAATTACAGATAGTGACTCCTCCATGTCCACCATCTCATCAAAGTCAGCTCTAATGGAACTCACCATACGCTTTATCTCGCCGTGGACATTATTCCTTGGCAGGACAAAATGCAGGAGATCCCCGATCTTCTTCCCCAACTCCAGAAACTTCACTCTCCTATTCTCTTCCCAGACACTCTTGTGAGGTTGGCTCCCCCCAAAATCCATGGAGCCGGCACCGACTATCGGGGCTTTCACCCGATCAGAATCGGTGGCGAGATTCGGCGTAAACGCTCGACTCGCTTGGGGTAGTAAGTTTTGAGGCTCACTCATACCCATCACGTTTATTTTCGGGGTGACCTTCCCTTTTATATGCTACCGCCAGCAGAAATGGAATTGGAAGGAGGGTGAGAAGGGAATTTTCGTAGGGATAGGGAGCAAGATCCCATAAGCTACTCAGTCCACCTATTGGATCTTGTGGCATGGGAGGGAAACTAGGTGGGAAAGTAGGGATATTTGGGGAAAGGGCAGCGGACAGCTGCTCCTTTTAGTCGCCTTTTACGACAGGGGGAGGTCCCGTGGCGCTATTCTACAAAAAAAACCGGCAACCACACAGGGCTGTGTGTGTGCGTGCGTGTGTGTTTTCCCACTTTAGATCAATGCTCTTTAGTGTAGACCTTAATTTTATGTTATGACAAAAGGAAATTACTCATTTTTATATGATTCTTTTAGCATTCTTCATTAATTGTGACTAAAGTCATTTTCCACTTTTTGCCATCATTTTTAAAGCATTTTTTTACCAATTTCATTAATTTTAAAATAATTTTAATGGTTCTCATTCATATAATATTTTCATGATGCAACATGTTCTGATAGAATTCCTGTGAAGCTTAGTCGATTTCTTCGCTCAGAAATTGTAAATGAATATGTTATCTATTTGTATTGGCTATCGGGGCAATTGACAATTTGGCTGATTTTGCAAAAACTAAAGACAGAGATTTTGTGATAAAGAACAGTCCAAACCAAAAGTTTGCAAGCCGAGTTTACTTGAATGCAGAGAAGAAATTTCAATTACATTAGTAACATGCATGAGCTTGAGTTGTGGTTTGATTACATTTTTTACGTCATTTTCTTTGCTTTTAGGGCATTTTAAAAACATTTTAAGAGCATTTTATTGATCATTTTTGGCATGTTTTGGGTCATCAAAATTCACCCATAGTGATAAGACTTCAGAGGATGCACTACAAAAAAAACTGTTCACACACTGTGGAAAATAAGAGAATATAAAATGAAATTTTAATAAATAAAAGTAAAGTGATGACTTTGCAAAAATATTCATGAAGAAGAAGGAAAATAGTAATAGGATCAATCAAAGAGACAAATAAAAGTAACCCTTTGTTAAACATAAATTGGTCACAAAAAGAAGTCAATTAAAATTGATAATAAAATCAAAAAATTCAAAAGAATGGGGCATTTTATAAACATTTTGAGAAAGACATTAACACAGTCATAAAACTCATAAAACAGAAAGTACCATCCTTTCAAATGTTAACGTACAGATTAGAAGTACAGCCAGTAAAAAAGAGAGAAACAACAACTGGAAATCACATAAAGGAGATGACTTCTGCTCGGAATACTTATTAGTCAAAAGCACAATAAACGGGAAAAGAATATGTTGTGGCACCTATCTAAAGAATACAAAAAACAAGATTCTCTAGAGTAATTCAAAACTAGATTAGCAGGAAGAAGAAATAGGTATAGGAAGACTCGAAACAAAATGAGAAGAGCTGGAACACTTAAAAAGATTAAACTAGGGATGCGACATCAATGTTGATGTTTTTATAAAAGCATCTATGAATTTAACATCTATTTTTTGAAAGCAACGTTTTTTAACAGCGATGATTTTATGTAGACAAAATTTTTTAAATTGAAGTCCACTGTGACAAAATTCTATAGTAATTCCAGATATTCATAAAATGAATATTCTTCAGACCCAAGTGATCTTTTAGTTATCGAATCAGTTAATCCAAGTTTTGTTAATTGTCCTGATGATTATTTGACTTTGTTTTGTCAGTTAAATCTCAATTAAAAAATAATAAATGAGATCTTTTAAATTAAATACCTCCTGTGAGAACTTCAATGCTCATTAATTCAGTTTTAAACACCAATAGTTGGGGATTGAATTTTTATTAACATTGATGTTTCAATTTTAAGCATCAATATTTTGATGATGTTGCATCAGTACTCTTAGATAAACAGTATGCACTTTTGGAATAATACAACTTCAAATGCTTTTCCTCATTATTTGTAACTTTTGTAATTTTCGAAAATTCAGAGTTCAACGAACATTTGACCTACATCATTTTTTTATTGCGTACTAAGCACAATGAAAAAAAAATAGAGGAAAAAATTGGATTCCTTTTAGAGACAATCCATTTTTTATGTATTACACAAAATATACACATTTTCAAACTAGTGATGCTAGACAGCACATACTTTCTTGTATTATTAAGATAGATTGAATTTAATATTACAATTTTGCAATTTTTGCTCAACATTTCAGCCATCATTGAAAAAAGTCTGAACCAATTCAAACGATGCACCTGTCGTGCATATCAGAAATTATTTCTTTGATTGGGAACAGTAGTCATTTCTCTTCTACAAAAGAAACAAACATGAAGAAATTTTAACTGTTACAGTATCTGTAGCACATGATACAGACAAGCAAGGAAAATTTCACACAACCATGCCTTGATTACATCGATGTGAGCTTTCATTTTTTAATATTTACATTTTTGAATATTTTGAACATTAAACCTAAAATGGAACACTCGCATCTCAAATCTTAACAAGATACACCCTCAGGTCAAGCTCCAACATTGAGACACTTCGAACAATGTATTTTACAAATGTGCACTCACACCTAAAATATGGAATAATATTCTGGGGAAATGCCCCTGAAAGCACTCGCACATTTATTATCCAAAACAGAATATTGCGAACAATGACCAGCACTCATAAGCTGGAGTCTTGCAAACCCTTGTTTAATAAACTAAGGATTCTTCCTCTACCACGCATGTATATATTTGAAATAGTGGTCTTAACAAAGAAAATTCTCATGTAAAACAAAGACACTTTTACTTTAAATTCTGCTGTACACAACTACAACACCCGTCAAAAGGATAACCTACATGTTCCCCACTCTGAAACTACACTTTATCAAAAAAGTACCCTAATAGAGGGCATTACACTTTACAACGAACTAGGCAATGATATTAAAGACATGAACACAATTCATACATTTAAAAGTAAATTGAAAGCTTTCCTGCATAACAACATGTTCTACAGTGTAAAGGAATTTTCAAATTACATTTCCCTTAAAAAATATAAATAAATAAGAATTTCTTATCCCAATAGACTTTCTGTTTCATTTAACTGTTTCAAGCTGAAGCAAAGAAAAAAAACTGGCATATCGCCTCCTGTGAAATAGAAGGAGAATGCCTGACACTGTTTCTCTCTGGACTACATGTACAAATTGAAAAAAGAAGAAAAAAAAACTGGTCAAAAATTGCATCCTCACCATTTCAAGTTTTAAATATAGAATGTACTACTATTGTTAAATTTTATGTAGTTGCCAACAGAATTGATACGTATTGTTCCAATATTATTATTATTAATGTAATTATTATTATTATTATTTTTTTTTATTTTATTTTATTTATTTATTTTTTTTTTTTGCGTTAATCGGCCGACTAGGACCACGCATGTAAGCATCCTGCATTTACTGTGGCTCAGTTTTTATTTATTATCGCGGTGGCAGGTGCTTGCAACAACTTTTTGGGGGGACCAGCATTTTTTAGCTGGATCCGATTTTTATCCCCCACGGTTGTTAGCCCTGGCGGTATGGAAGATGAAATGATGATACGATGATAATGGGGGTGAAAGGACAACACATACAGACATACACAAATACATCCATGCCCGAGGCGGGACTCGAACCCGCGATCTTCTGGTCCGAAACCACTCCGGCACTACTGCCTTAGCGATCTCGGCCATCTGATCGGCAATTATTATTATTATTATTATTATTATTATTATTATTATTATTATTATTATTATTATTATTATTATTATTATTATTATTATTATTATTATTATTATTATAAGTAGTAGCATTAAAATAACATATTGAAATGTTAATTATTAGCAGATAATTTATCTACTGTATAATATCCTAATCTAACTGTAACAAGTATTGTATTTCTAAGCCAATGACCCCATCTCAATCAGGTTTTGTTCAGTTTCCCTGGACCTTTGAGCAATTGCTGAGATGGCCCCTTGTTTGCTCCTGAACAGTAATATAACTTCCCTCTCCACCCAAGGCATCATATTGACTCGTCATACACGATTGTAATTGTATATGTGACTCAATAATAATAATTATTATTATTAATACCACATTAATAAACCATTTTGAAGTAAAAGATGCGTAGTATAAATTGAACATCCAGAACTGAAGGCCATCCAATATATCGTCTTTTGAATAAATAAAACAAAGGTTACAAATATATTGCCTATTATCATTTAAGTATTATACCTGGAATAAGATATGTTTGTACGAAATTAATTGTTTTAGAGCAAACCCATCTGTGTGTGTGGTGTGCGCGAGCGTGTGTGGTGTGTTTGTTTTTCTATTAGAAATCGGTGGACGAGTACAACAGTGAAAATATAAGAAGTGATTAAATTTGCATAGAGATGGCGTGCCCGTTAGCCTAGCAGTGCCCTATTTTGTGTGACAGGTCAGGTCAGTGTTACGCCACACCTAGTCGGTGTAGAGCCGTCAAACGTGGAAACGTGCAAGTAATAGTCAGTATGCCTCGTCGACGCCAATGGACGCCATCAGCCAGTGCCGGAGTTAGAAAAGTTTCGGCCTGGGGCAATGCTCAAAACGTAGCCCCCCCCCCCTATAAACTAAAAATGTGAAAGTTGTATCCAGAAAGTATATTTTATTTCAACAAATATTATACGTTTAAGCTAGAATAAATTTTGGCAGTATATTTTAAATAATAGTTAGTAGTGTGTAAAAGTATTCAGAGTTCAAATAAAACAATTTCCATGCATGGTGATCTTAAAATGCTAAAAAAAGAATTGTGTTCAGTTAGTGTTCAATATGATTACTTGTTAAAAGCACGAAATAATAAATATGAATTTCAGTATAAGCTGTTTTAATGTTATCGTCATTTGGTTAACTTCATAGTTCTACCTTGTAAGTAAAGACTACTAACACATTTAAGGTAAAAAAAGTAATTGAAAATTTTATGAAATATCAGGCTACTGTACCTCGACTTATAAAATTACGATAATTATTTTCTTGGCGAGCGCAGCTACTACAGTCGTGTGTGTGTGGAACCAGTGGATAGAGGAGAGTCGGACACAGCGACGAGCGGGAACTAGACCACCCAAGGCGACCACAGCGCGAAATGACAGCCATCTTGTCCGCATGGCCGTATCCGACTGCACTGCGTCGCCCACAGTGCTGGCTCGCCATGGAGCACTGCAACGGGTGCGGTCATGTCTGACGGTTCGACGGCGTCTGCTGAGGGCTGGACCGGTGGTACGCATACCACTGCGTCGGATTCCGTTGACCAGAAACCATCAACGCCTCAGGCAGCAATTGGCACGTGAACGTGTTCATTGGTGTTGCCAGACGAGTCCCGCTTCTATTCGTGCCACAGCGCTGGCCGCGTACGTGTTCGCTGCTACCGTGGTGATCGCAATCTTCAACCTGCAGTGTTCCACTCCATAACGGACAAACGCCAAGCGAGATGGTTTGGGGCGCCATTGGCTACAGTGTGCGATCTCGCCTCATGCGTATTGAGGGTAATCTGAACAGCAACCGGTACATTAGGGAGGTTGTAGAGCCCGAAGTACTGCCCCTCCTGCAAGCAGCTCCACATGCCATATTTCAGCAGGACAATGCCCGACCTCATGTGGCGAGGAATGTGCGCGAAATTCCTGCGAAGACCGACGGGTACAACTGCTTTGCTGACCCGCACTTTCGCCTCACATGCCGCCCATGGCACATGTCTTGGATATGACCGGCAACGTGGTCGTTCTGGTCCTCCTGCAGCCACCCTCGATGCTTTGTGGCCCCACTTGGAAACCGCGTGGTAGCATATTCAGGCTCTCTCTTTCAGTCCTTGCCACGACGACCAGAGGCTCTGATGGCAGCGCGTGGCGGCTTCACACCGTACTAAAGGTCATGATGCAGGTCATGTTACAGTTCTGTAATTCTAATCATTTGTGTATTGTCATATTCCTAATCTGTGAAATAAATTTCATTGTAATAGTAGTATGTCTCCTTCTTGGTGTAGCAATTTTCACAAACACCAGTTTATTAAACTTGCAATGAAATTGTATCACTTCTTATGAACACACTGTTTACACATCTGCCGATTTTAAGTGATTCCGACCATTCCTTCTGGTGTTGCAATTTTCACAGACAGCCGTGTAAATTCTGTGACTATTCCGCGGTAGGTCCTTCTGGAGAGGGCATCGCCCTAGAGCTGATGCGGAGCAGCCGCCTCTGTTTCTGAGAGTCTGACACCAATCTTCCTGCTTCTTCTAATCGCCGCGGCAATGCTTTTTTCCAACAGGAGATAGCCGGCATATGTAAATTGGGGACCAGAAGGAAAATAAAAGTTGAATTCATATGTAAATTGGGGACCGACCCAGGGAAGGGCAAACATAAATTGGAGACCCACTACCTCATCCCCTTCGAGGTAAAAGTGGAAGGTGACATTTTAGCTTAGAAGAATAGTTTCAAGCCATTATTTAAAATATAACTCCCTTCCCAATTTTTCGGTCTTAGGATTGGCATATTTCCTTCTTAATGTGGTTTAGTTAAAGTTGGTTTTCATTCAATTGATTCATTCGTTGAATGAATGAATTGCGTCATTTTGTTGTGCTAGTACTTGTCTTTTCAAAGATGGATGTGTTTTGACTTTGTCAATTACATAGGAGATGTGTAAAGTTTTTATAACTTGCTTAGATGTGCAGCGTATTTTACAAAGGAAATTCTACTCATCTTGCCATTCTTCTTTTTTCTCTTCTAATATTATATATCTCTGAACATGATATTTGGACACTCTTTTAGTGCTTTCTTTGCTTTTCTTTTTAATATAGGAGGGGGTCTGGAACATTTCCAATTAGTCAGAAGAAAAAGCTGAATAGCAGCGTGGCGGCGGTGGCCCCCCTAACGCGTTAACGTGCTCAACCAGTCCTTTTCCTCACCTGCGTTCGTTTGGTCCGCAATTTACGTGTAGAATTAGAAAGTAAGTTTCGCGAGAGAAGATGAAGGGATTATCTGGTTCCCAATTCGCCTACGCTCGAGATGCACAACCCATATGGCTGTCGCATCGAGAGCTTGCCTGGAAGCCATGCACTTTGTCATATCGATAAAAGCCAGTGAGAATGCATCTAATGCCTATCTACACTTTTCATCCCCTTAAGAGGGACCCTTTCAAAAGGCGCAGATCACAATCTGGTCTCCTTTTTCTATGCGCTTTAAAACAAGTATTTGCCGGCACGCATTAGAAGTTACTGAGGGGAAAAACGCATAGACACACATACACACAAAAATTCCTCATTTTTCACGGCGCACTTGGTCGTTGCCGTGAGGTTTGTGCTGCTCTGCCTGTTGCGAGAGACGTCCGCGAGGCTGCGGCCGCGGGTGCCAAGTCGGGGCAGCGAACACCCAGCTGATGACATTGCCGATTTAACAGCGTTGGGGGCCCTATTCTTACTTTCACCGATTCCCCCACCCGCCCCATTTCGATGCTGAAATATGAAGAAAACCTGTCAATTTACATTGTATTTTGTATTTAAAAGAAATATTTTTAAAGAATTTCTTAGTGTTTCAATTGAAACGTATATGTATAAGTAAGACTACAGATAAATAATTACGTTGAAAAAGACTACAAATTAAATAAAGACAAGTTTTGTTAAAACAAACTTAACTTCTCATTACTAGTGACATTCTCGCATCAACCAGCAACATCCCATATTACTCATATAAATATTTTTGCGCGTAGTTTAATCGTGCATAGCTTTTTTATTCGGCTTTTTACTTTGCCTTTCGAAGAGTTTGATATTAAATTTTTTTTTAAGAACTGTCGGGGGCCCTGGACCCCTGCGGGAACACGGCTCTGCTCTTGACAAGCGCGACACGCCGCGCGGCGCCGCGCCCTTCTTCAGGGCACACGTCCTTCCACACTGAAGAAACACAAACCCGATGCGATGGCATGCACGTTCACGAGTAGTTGACACCCCACAATCATTATCCAAGTTATCCCTCGAATCATTATCCAAGTTGGTGTCTTCTGGTGAATTACCTCGAAAACTACAATGTCCATGACTCATTGTTTCGTGTGACAGAACGACTCTGGGCGACTTGGAATACAATGATTAATTGATTTAAATTTATAGATTTGCGAATACGCTGAGTGACATAGGCATGCTTACGCATGTGGAGTTTCAATTTGTTCCGAAATGATAACACTTTGAAAATTAAATCAAAAATAACATTAAAAATAAAAATAAAAAATTTAATTAACATGTTCGAACTTATAATGGTAAATTTTAATTGATGATCGATTCAATTGCGTTTATTAATCTTACAAAATAATCGATTTTCGTACTAATTGCAATTAATCCTCAGTAACTGACGAATAAACAAAATAAATGCACGTATTTAGTATACAAGACACAACGTTCCCCGAAGTGAAGTAAAGACTCTAGACATAGGGCCCCTAGACACAACCGGTGAGAGAAGAGATCCCAGCGAGCAATGAGACCACTACGTGAGTCGCTCGCTGCAGAAAGGGTTGCCCATGGCGTTAGCGAAAAAAGCGCGACCCAAACTGATCTTTTTGATTTTCCTCTTCTTTCCAGTAACTTCCAGTGCGCGACGATAGGTAGTTTTCCCCAGCACGTATAAATAGTGAATATATTTTAATAGAAACAAAATTCAGGATGCATTTCGAACCGCACCTGTAAAAGGCCCCTTTTTAATGTTTTGAAATGCATAGTTTGGATATTGTAATGCATATTTAACGTGCTAGTGGTGACAATTCTTCATTCTACCGGTATAGTATGAGAATAGGCGGCATAAAGCAACCAAATATTTGCGTTTTTCATTCAAAATTGAAGCTGTTTCATTGTTTTGTGTTTTTCTCAAGTTCCTGAATATCTAACGAAACCATATACACCCCATACACAACTGGAGGCTGAGTAGTTTTCTTACAATTACTGCGAGCATTGGGAATTAGTAAGATGGACGTCATGATTTCCGTCGAAATTATTCAACAACTACTCTTTTTGTTTGTTTTTTTAATCGTATTTGATATCATTCAACGGTCTAAAATTCTGGGATAAATTCCACGAAGAAAGAAATCTCTGGCTTTAATATTGGAAGAGTAAGATTGATTAAAAAAAATAATCTTCGAAATTTTTAAAATTCGAGAGATAATGAAAATCGAATCAAATATAATACAAGCTATTATCAATTTTGCCTTTATTAATACACAGGGGGCACACAGCTGCAACAAAGTCACCGAAAAAATTGTATTAAAATATTCCAGACTTTAACATTGAATACTCCCTTAATATTTGAACACAAAAAGTGGAACTTCGCTCATAACATATCAGCATTTTCCGAGGGCATAATTTCAACCTAAATAAATATTATGAGAGATGGAAAGCCAGTAGAAAATATGATTTCCTTTATTGTTTAAGATAAATCACAAACAATAAAATTCAATGATGAGCTAGGTGTCATGGGTTTGCAAGTTGTGATGATTATGAAGAGGGCGACGCATCGTCTCCAAAACTACAGCAATTGCCGCAGCAACTACAGCACCCTTGTCGACGAGAGCCGATGAACGAGAACCCTGCCAGCGGCGACCAGCTGTTCCTTCCCCTTCTTCTTGTTTTTCGACTAGTGCTGCTCCTACCGTCGGAAGTGTCAACTACTCCCAACCGAAAAGAACGAACGCGCAAGATGCTGTCATCTAGTAGTCCTCCCGCGCATTCCGTGTGAGGTAGTTCTTGGGTAGTTTGTGGAGGTGTTATTGTAGCGGTTGCTAAGGAGTTGAAGTTATAAACAAACGATGCACGAAGTTTGATTCGTTTCTATTAGTGCGCACACTTGGGCAATGTTTTGTGCGAAACAAATGCTGGAATAAAACGTTTAAAAAACGTTGATAAACAAACGTTATTTTGAAAATAATTTTCGTTCCGTTTTCCGGACAAGGTTTTGGAAATGGATGAAGAAGACAGCGGCGGTGGCATCATAAAATCTCCTATAAAGCGACTGGGGTCCACAAGAAAGTTGCTGGTGTTTAATAGTAAGTGTTACAGAATTTTCGTAAGTGTGTTTTGCAGGTTAAACCAGACTGCACGTTGTGTTTACATCACGTGTGAGTTGTCGATTGGTGTTTATTTTTGATATTTTGTTTTTCTTTATTTGACACTGTTAATACATTATAACATTTAATAAATATGCAACGTGTATCATTAAAATTTATTTCTGTAATGTTTTGAAGAAACAGGAATTAACGTATGTTTCGTAGCTCGAGGATTTTCATTGTTTATTATTTCTACTTTCCGAACCTCAGAGCGGTTTGAATAGTCTTGTTGTCTACAGAAAAGGTGAATTTACTTCTTATAAACAATGGCATGACAGACTATAGTTCTGACCCGTAATATTCTTACAGGATATAACAAAATTCACAAGAGCATCGTGAGCAATTCCGAATGCCCTTAAAAGCATATTTCAAAATTGTAGTTTTATTGTAAATAAGAGCAATGACTATTCGCAAAATTGAATAGTCGACGTTGCACAAGAAAAGTGACTCATCAAAAATCCTCAACTTCCAAGAAATGTTTTTAGGGTATGGTACATATTGATAGTACTATTTAATAATAATACATAACGATAATTCACGAGACTAAAACAGTTTTTGGCTCCCCTGGAATAGAACTATTAACCTGTAAAATGACAATTTTTGGATGTGTCACTTTTCCTGCGCCCGTAACAAGTGAGCACATGTGCGTTTGCGTTTCGTCGTCGGGAGTCCTGTCCGCGGCAAGCGACTGCATAGAGGCGCCGGTTATTTTCGCGAAGATGGCTAAATATTTTGGGAGCGAGGAGCAGGTGTTGGCAGCGCGGCCTTCGCGAGAGCGCAGCGCCGCTGTGCCGGCCGGCGGGCGCGGCGCGGCGCGGTCGTGCAGCTGCCGGTAAACACAAGGGCGTTGGGCGGGCACAGTGCGTGATTTGGAGGAACCGGCTGGACGAAAAATCCCTTCACCCTGTTGGGACACAGATCCTGTCGCATATTTACTCGAAAAAACGTGGTAACCAGAAGCTGAATTACTTGGTAACAAATACTTTTTGGTGTTAATGTTACAATAAATCAATAATTAAAAACTGATAATGAAAAAGTGTTATTATTATTGGGTCTACAAATTGCTTTTCTGGGCCGAAATATTATTTCTTTATGCATATTTGATTTATAGTCAAATTTTATCTAATTAAAAATTCATGAAGCTCCTCACTTCAAATAATTTTGCAAAATGGAACTTAGCCTTCCCCTAGGTTCCTCTGTCCATTTATATGCTAATTGTAGTCTTGTGAAAAAGTATTCGATCCGATTATTCCTTGAATTATTTTACATTAACATTTCCTAAATAATAATTATAATATCGATATAATGTCACTTCATGTAAAATAAGTCAAATCGTTTAAGCCCGCGGGATTTTATTACTTGTATTCTTGTGTGTAATTGTGGGTATTTTATTAATAATTTGTGCAGTATGCAAAACTGGATTTTCCAGCCACTGCTTTTGCTATTTTTTTAAAAATACTTTTTTAGAGTATATAATAGTTCGCTGTCAACTATTCGTTATATCCTATTTTAAACAAATGTAGTGTATTTCTTCAGAACGTGTTTGCAACTTCGTAGTTCGAATACTGGGGATCAGTGTGTTCACAATGGAAGTTATGCACGGTGTTTCTTTGCTGATATGCGAAAGAAGAGGCTGGTAATGTTATAAAATGGGAACCCAATAACAGATTAAGGTGAGTTTTCAATGTTATTAATTTCTGAGAGTTCTGAGACTTCTTTACCATTAAAGTGCTTTCTTATAAAAGTTAATTGGTAATCATGGGGTGGACAGATTCAAGGTTGTTTATAGTGAACGTGTGGGCTGAAGGCCCGAGCCTCGCCGCGACTTGGATCCGGGCGAGAGAAGCGACAAAATTTGTCACTTCGAAAGAACTTTGGCGTTATGGTACGCCGGGAACAAAGCATATCGAAGACATAACACTGTAGCAGAATGAACCGGAAGCGAAGAGACCGAATCTTTCTCGGCGTGACTCGCTCTTGTACGTGGACCGTACCCTAAACTAAGAATGAACCGCTGCTTTTCTCTCTTCCGCTTTCCGCCGCTCACGCACTGTGCGGCGTGGCGTGGCTCGGCCCCCGCCCCCGCCCCCGAGCCACGCTCCCCCGTGTGGGTGCCCCTGCGCAGGGACGGGCCCGGCCGCCAGCTGTCGGTCGCTCTCCCCTCCTCCCCCACCGGCTTCTCTTCTTTTCCCTGGTTTGCTTTATGAGCAGGGGCTGCCGACAGTGGCCTCTGAACGAAATCTCTGCACTCGAACTGGCGGTAATGACTGGTTGTTAGTTAAGGGCTGTTATATCCGATTTTTTTTATGGCGGGGGCTTTTGTTTAGGATGTGTTGTGGTACTGGGGTGTGTGGCGAGAGGTAGTTATATGAATAGGCAGACGCCCGGAAGTTTCTTCAAAAACAGGGGGATTAATAGGTACAATGAACTTCTTTTGAGGTGTAATGTTGATACGTTACGTCCATTGCTCATTTTTGTGTGTTTACTCTTTAGATGCGCAAACAGGAAACTGAAGTAGTTGTTTCTTAATTTGGAATAATGGAATGCAGGTTTTAAAATCCTACGAACCAACTCTTTATTTTTATATCGCGATTTCAGAAGCGGAGAGACTTATATTTGTTATCAATGCCTGTCTTATATCTTCGATAGTTGTCCAAGCATTTCGAATGAAGTACTATACAAGTATTGAATTTCTGTCAGATGTCCCGTAACACCAAATTATCGGCATTTGGATTTTTCCACGAATTCAGCGAAGGTCAATATGCCTTGACAATTTTTTAAAACTTTTTTCAGTGGCTAAATTAGTTTGTTTAAACATTTTTACTGTAGATTTTTTATGTACTTGCATCTAATACTGCGTACGCAGTTATGAGTTTTGAAGATGGTTGCCTTATGGCTTTGCCTAGCGATTGCCGGCTCCAGACCCAAGTTTTGTGTTCTCGCGTTGTAGTATGTGACCTTGCAAATACCGCAGGGGACACCCGTCTTTTTTCTTTGAAGCATACCGAATAGGCGCTCCTTCCCGGAATTTCAAGTATTCACCAAACCTGTTTGTCGAATTTGTTATGCGAATTTTTGCCGCATCATTGTAGAGGAAATACTAGCAGACGTCTAATGTGTGTTTCTGAATAATTGTAATTCTAAATCCTTTAATACTTGACACCGACGTAAGGGCAGTCCTAGTCATTGAAGAGGTGAGGAGATAAACAAGTCGTTGATCGATTGAACATTTCTCGTGAATGTTTTGTAGGTAAAGAAGTTTGAGGTATGTTTAGTGGTCCATCGGAAAGCTTTTTATCACATTCGTGAAGCTTTCCCCTTCAGTGATAATAGTATTTTGTTGTAATTGTGTTTGTCTATACTTTGTACGCATTAATGTTTTTTAACATTAAGTGACGCTGAAAATTCAAATCAGAACGGTCAGAGCTTTCAATTGGTGATTCGTAAATGCAGTTGTTTGCCGGTTAAGATCATTGTGTGCAGGGCAAACACACTGCAGACTTAATGAGTAGGGAATTGTTAATTCGATTATACGAGTAGTACACATTGGTATTGTATTGGAAACCGTCTGTCAATTGGGTAAAATAAGAAAAACATGGCCAAAAAAGCATTACTCCATTCCTTTCCGACTTGGACATTTTGCCTGAAGGTAGATTATACTGAATTGAGGATGAGCTCCCTGTTCGGGTGGCCTGCGAGCTCTGTGAATGGTTCATTGCGGCATTCCTTGGAGGAATTGCAGCAATCTGCCAGCAATGATGTTCTTGCTGGACGCCGACAAGAGGTCGGCTGTGGATCGTCTTCTTGCGGCGATCTAGATGACATTGAGTGTAGCGTTGAGGTCACGAACTCTGTGAACTTAGGCCAGTTGGTACTGAAACTTTACATGCTATAGTGTAATAAACTCGAGCATGAGAATGCACACTCTCACAAAAAAGATCATCTCACGCTTGACACAATGCTATCTCATTTTCTATTTATTTTGCTCACACACGCTTACACATGCAAGTTCGTTTTTTCCAACATGCACGATGTTACTATAATACATACATGTTCTGTTGATAGCGAGAATGGTCGTATGCAGTTGTTTCGCAGTATTGTTATATTTTTATTGATTTGCAAGTCGTTCAGCCTTTTCTTTCTTTTTTGTCTCGAAACCTGCTTCGGTTGCCATGGTGGTGGTACGTTAGATAGTCTCCTGTTGATTTGTTTGAGGTGCGATGTCAGTCCAGGTCGGGTGGCTTGTATTTCTGGTCGGAGAGCTTGAAATGGTGAAATCACGTGGTGGAGGCCGGGGCGGGACTTTGGCTGCGACTAATCGGATGACGTATCCTGGTTACATATAAAGAAATACGCATGTTATCGAGTAATGATATCTTAAACTATGTAAATATGTCGAAATTGTCCTTCTTAACGTTATCTTTTCATTTCTAGTATTTCTAGGTTATGAAGGAAATGGTGTACGGCATACAAATTCTTGCATCAAGTTTGTGGCAAAATATCGTTTAAAACATTTATTTAATCATATTTAGTAGATGTTCTTAGAAATGGAAACCTAATCCAAAATGTAACTGAAAAGTCCACTAAAAGTTATTTGAATAAAAACTTGGCCTGTTCGGCGTCTCTTGTGTCGCACGTACCTTGTGCATATGCCATCGTGCTGCAACAAAATTTGCGCATGGTAATTTGGACAATGCAGTATATCGCAAGGCAGTGTTTTATAAACCTATATCCCTTTGCATTGCAGGTACAATATTTCTTTGAACATTTGAAAACGACGGCGATTTCGATTTTTTGGGACAGAAATGCCATCGTTGTGGCAACAGCGGGTTCCAACAGCGGGTGTGAAGAACATTTTTAGTCGCCTGAATGACAGAACAGCGCGGACCTGCGCAAAAGGCCGTTAAGAAAGCGTTTCGAGCATACGAGATAGGGGTCTCAAGTTGCCTGTGCATGCAAAGCGCAGATCAGGAACTGACCGAGGTGAAGGGCAACGGCCTTCACCTTGTCAATGAAGGCGGAGGGAGGGGGGTCTATACGCGCAGAGCAATCAATATAGAGAGCCGATAATTGCCAGGACAGAAAGCACGAATGATATTGATGCTACTCTCACACTTTGCCCATCAGACTCGATCGCAGCGTTATTTCCCTCGCGGAGGCATCTTCTCCCTGAACAGTTGCTCGATGGCGTAGCCTTCTAGGTGGTTGATCAAATTAATTACGTCAACTGGGAGCAGCACTAGTTTTGTATAATTTTGTTGTTTCTGGATATAACGTTACCACAGACATACTGATTGCGTCTATTTGCGAATTGGGAGAAGAAGTTTTTGTGTCGCGAGCGGCAGCTGAATGTACCGTCCTGCGTGATGGTCGTTGTGCAAACTTGACACGAGCCACAAGAGGTCTTGTAAGCGAGGTGCCCTAGCTCGCTCCTCAGAGTCCTCAGCGTGCTTGGTGAGGGCTGGTGTGTATGATGGAGCAGTTACATTCATGTAGGAGCCAGGGGAATGCCATGTCCGAGAAAACCTGCCGCTTTGTTTACCACAAATTCCACATGGAGGGATTGGGAATTGAATCCTCTTCCTCGGACGTGGAAAGCAAGCGCCTTCGCCTCTAACCTAAGCGAGCTGAGGCCCCAAGGCCATCGCGAGGTGGATGAACAGGGGCTTCATGCCGGGTTGTAGGCGAGACTGCAGCAGTTGCAGAGTTGTACTCGCACTCAAACCGCCTTCTAAGGCACCCACGTGAGGTTGTTTATGTTTACGACGGCTGACTCTGAGGGCGACGTGAGTGTGCTTCATTATCATTTCATTTCCTAAGCCTGAACAGACTCATTGGGATGCTAAATTAATTGGTGAATTATCGGTGCATATGAAAAGGGACAAATTTTATAAGGTAGTTAGAAACACAGCAAGATTTCAGACCAAATTACGTGTGATTGCTCGCGAAATAAAACGATTCGCTCTGATCTAAACCGTTCTTTAAAAAAAATTAAAAAAAAAGAAATTGAGACGCCACTTTTCTTGTGCACTGTCGGTATATATGATGTCGAGAAGGAGCTGCAGTGAACCCACTTCGTTTCGAATTTTACGTGGAATGACCGGGATTTGAAATGCGGGTTCGTATCCGGGTGTCAACCCTCCGCTGAAGGTATACACCCGCGGGGGCGGGGGACAAGAGCAATTCTCAGGGCTCGTGAAGAGGGTACGCACCTGGGCGCGGGGCTGTGGTCGCCCGAGTGGCCGTGCGCCGGCGCGGGCTCCTCGCAGCAGAGCGCGCAGCCGCACAGCGCGGCCGCGTCGGCGCCGCCCTCCTCCTGCTGGTGCATGTGCAGCAGCGCGGCCGCCTCGCACGAGGGGCAGCCCTCGCCGTGCGTGCCGCCGCACGTGGTGAGCGCGTGCGCCTGCATGGCGAGCGCCTGCGCGCGCGCGATGCGCAGCTGTGCGCGGCGCGCGCGGAAGCGGGTGATGCTGACGCTGACGCTGTTGCGCGTGACCCGCTTGCCGCAGTAGACGCAGCTGCAGCCGCAGCCCGTGGCGGCGCTCGCCGTGCGCCGCTTGCGCCGCGCCCCACACGCCTCCTCCTTGGACGAGGTGGACGTCGTCTCGTACTCGTCGCTGCCGCCCACACGCAAACACCTTAAGCGCCTCAAGCCACTTTCACATCACAAGGAATGATGCTAGTCAACATCTAGATAATTAGTAAATAAGTAAATCTGAAGCACTAGAATGAGGGAAAAAATAAAATAATGTTGTACCACGTGTGTTAACTGCTTCTAATGATCTCGAGCCGAAGGTCCTGGGGCATTTGCGCGCCGCTCGATCATTACAGCCCTTATAACGGCCTTGGTGAATAAATAACTATTAACGCATGCTTTCCGATGGGAATTACTGCATAAAATAAGTTTTGTTTGGAGATCACTGTGTGATTTTAGTTGCTCCAGAAAACCTTTTTTTTTTCTAGTGTGGTTTTTGCATGGGTCACCGCAAGTTTAGTGGATAAATATAATTTATATTAATTCATACCCCCCGTCTATTTGGTTATATTAGCAAGTATTATTTAATTCTTATTTTGTATTTGTCTATTTGCATAACAACGAGCAAAAATGCAACAAATGGTATTTATAATGTGCCTTGTCACCGACCTTATTATGATAAGGCCGTTTCCTCGGAACTTTTCCTTTTATGCTATATAATTAAATTACTTAACTTATTTCTGAAAACGATGTATGGAAACGGAGTGAACAGAGATAATACATGGTAAAGGGAATAACGTCACATTTTTCGTGGTTTCCATTATTTGGTATTCTGATTGGAAAACTGAAAAGGTGCTTTCCGTGTTCAAATAATTGCTTTTGCTGAATGAAATAAGGTTTTGTTCTCTTTAGATTTGCGTACAGTGCGACATCATCGAACGTTTCCACATCTTAAGGAGCGAAAGAGAATACGTGAAGGAAAGAGAAAGCATTTGCCATTAAGTAAGCAAATATCTTTTTGTTGTTATGCATTGATTTTTCTCGATAAAAATATTACTTCGTTGTGTACCCTTTCTTTACTCGGTTCCTTATCCCAGCACCGTAACCACTCATACTATTGTCCTTTCGTTCAGCTTCTATTACTCCCTTTCTCGCTCACCTTCCATCAGTAGATATCGACTACAGCCGGGCAAGTCTAATACACTGTTGAAGCCGGGACGTAGCACTCCGGGTGAGTTCGCAGGGCCAATGCAATTTTCCAGCGGCGCGGGGCAGGCAGTCGCCAGAGAGCACGCGTTGGAAACACTTTCGAAAATGTGATTGGAAAAGGGCACCCGAGGCGGAATTGTCGGTAAGCAGAGTGTAACCAGCTGGATAGACGATAAAAAAAGATCGCGAGAGAGCTGATAACATCGGTTGGGAACGGTGCAGATCTTTCCTTGCGAAAGAGGGGGATTTGTTCGATCAGCCAAAATCAGAAAATTTGTAGGCGTAGGTTTCAGGAAAATGGTGTCGACAGAAAGGAAGAAAGAGAAGCCAAGGCGATGTTTGTGCTTAATAATTTATGTTACATGGTGTGATAGTAGCGGATCGAATTTTATTTTTCTTTACAGTGCTGCATTTTAATTTAGGCGTTTGCTATATTCCAATCTAGTCTCGTGAATGGGAGTCACATCAGAAATGACAATCGAATGTCGACCTGCATTGGCACTTGATCGAAACTTTGATAAACACAAAACATTCCCTTTGTGTAGAGAGACTTTGGGCAGGTCAAAACAAAATAATTTTTTTGCTTATTCCATTAATCTCCGTTGTTTTGTCGTTTTAATACGAGAAGACAGTATTATGAATTTAAAAGCATGGTGTGTCGGAGGTTTAATTTATTACCGAGAGAGAGGAAATTTAATTAAAAATGAATTAAGGCAGCTGAAAAATGAGTTTCTGTGTATTGTATTACACAGAATAAATAGGTTTTGTAACGATTTGCATTAAAATCTCGGAGATTCATTGTTTTCTAATGTGTTGTTTTCTATATGTCATTCACAGAAGCTCTATTTGGGATGGGTGTAGTAAAGAATACAAAAAAAACCCTACTGTTCAGTTATAAGTACAATTGGTGACCAAGCATTCCAACGGAAAAGTACCATGGATAATACAGTTTAGTATTTTTTACACGAGAATTATTATGCTGAAGTTGACAAATGCAATCATCATGTGCAGATTAAATTCATGCGACTACGTAAAGTATACAAAGAGGAAAATTCCCATTAATGAAATGTTTGTTACGACATCTATTTACGAATATACATTTTTTTTATCTCGTCACAGGCCAAGATTAAATTAAAATTAGAGCGGGCATTGAACTCAAAGAAGACGGAAAGGATTACTGCACGAAGGGATATTTGAAAACAAATTCAACGAACAATGCCGATTGCTTGTTCCGAGAGTCTTTCAAACACGTTGCCTGAAGCGTCGTTTCTTTGCACACATTTTCTCGAGGAAGTTCCAATGAATGGATGACGTAAATTGCTGTCACCTCACGTGCCAATCGGTAGTAGCAGTGTGAAAATTGTTCTGTCTTTGTAGCGTCTTGTGCAAGCAAGTGCAGTTGGGTTGGAAGCAAATGAGCGCGTGGTTGCGTGCTAAGTAGACACGTCAGCAGGCTGTAGATTGACTGGCATTCTTCCTGCCATTTTTGGTGACAAAACTATCCACTCCAAACGTGGTTATAACTATATGGAATATCTAATACGACGTAATTTTATAAATGTTAGCAAAATTTTATTATTAACCTTTTGTGATCGAAAGATTTCGATTTATTTAGTCAAACAACAGTAAAAACTGTATGTGACGTATGGGGGAGAAGACCATTGCGCACGTATTGATTCATATTGAACATATTGATTGAATCATATTCATTACATTATTTTAATCGATAAATTTCAAAGTGCATAATTTACTGCGTCTGTATCTCTTCTAGATGTTTCCTTCGTGTATTGCATGCCGAATTAATCAGCATAATGCATTGTCGTATGCAAGTTTCGTAGTATTCAGTTTGTAATTTAAAGTAATAGTAATGTTACGTAGTATAGTAAAACTGGACTTAAAATATTAGAAAATAATATCATTGTGCAATTGAAGAATTCGGTAAATCTCTAAACATATTCTGAAGGTAACAGGTAATATTAAAGTTCATGTATAAAGGCATTCTGTCACGCTTTATTTCCTGAAAAAAGTCCTTCCATTTTATTAGAAGTGCTTATCCAAAAAATCGTTTGGTGAGTGGAATATTGATTACATATTAACGAGAAATTAATTAAAAACTAATTTAATGTAATTTTCTGAGTAATCAATGGGTAATTGCTTGTATCTAATGCAGTTCCGACTTTTCGTGTGGCCTTACGGAATTTACAGCCAGGGAAGTACGCACATGACGGAACAATCCCGTGCAAACGAGGCGCATAGTCGCAAGCGTGCATTTAGAAGGGGGCGTTGTGAGCGCCGCTTGCATGGCGTCGGGGGCCCGGCGTCGATGCCCAGTGGCGGCAGACGCCGGTGCACGCCCTACAACCGAGACGCGACTCCCCGGCCAGTTATTTTTGACTGCCGGCGGCGGCGGCGGCGGCGGAGGAGGAGGAGGAGGAGGCAGCCGTGGTGGGTACAAGATGGGCGGAAATGTCTGGGATGGTGGCAGCAGATGCAACAGTAGACTAGCGTCGACTTTATTTGTTGCGACAAAAGGGTGGGCGGTGATTGACTTCGATATTAGTCGCCGACACGTGACGTCGAACACCTACATTACATCACTATATTCGTATTAACGGTTTGTAAATTTTAAAAAAATATTCATTTTTTCGTTCGTCTATTAATTTAAATGTCAACAGTTTCAGATTTAATCATTATGGACTACTAGTGATTAATAATTGAATCATCATTTCTTGTCGCAACAGTATCCGTTCTAAATTGGCACCAGCCTGCATTGAAAGATGCGAAATGTGGGAGCTGTTGCGTCGTGGTGCGAGTGGGAGGGTGGCTGCAGCGCCCATGGGCGCGAAGTAGTCGCGATGTCGAGGACTGGATCTAATCACGGGCGAGGCGTGGAGACGTGAGGGGGAGACGGTGACTGGCGGCGGAGGTGGTAGGTAGCGACACACGCCCCCTCTCCGCCGCCTCCGCCGGCGTCTGCCGCCGGCTGTGCGTTTAAAAACACAATCCGCCCCACGCCGCGTAGACGCGCTCCGCCTCCGCCCCTTCCCTGGCCTACGCTGCCGCGCCGCCGGGGTGGGGGACGGGCCGAGGAGAGCCGGCACCGGAAATAGCGGGATTGGCGTCGGCGGGACCCCCTCGGCAGCCGACACATGTGTGAGGGCGCACCGGTACCGCCTCCCGTTGCCGCCGCTGCGCCGCCAAAGTCCCCCGCTCCATGCGTGTAAACAGAAGGCCTACCGGGGTTTCCTCGCAGTGCGCCGACGGGCTAGGGAAGAGGTTCCCGTGGATGACTGTTGCTCAGAGGCGCTGCGGAGCTCAAATTCGTTCTATGCGACGCGGGCCGCGGCGGTTAGGGGATGTTGCGAGTGAAGCACACGTGCCGCGGACTTGCCCTAGCATGTTTGAATATTGGACTTGTTTGGCGGGAGTTGGTAACAGGAAGTCCTGACAAAACAAGTCTAGTGAAGTGTTAAATTCGTTTCGTGGATCCAAGTTGATGTAATCGCAGCAAATTGGCATTTACAATAAAAATAATTGTTCTCGGTTCGATAGTTCAATTTATGAATGTAAACAATTTGAAATATTGTAGGTCATTTTGTTGAAATGTTAATGTTAGGTAAATTAATGTTTAAATTGAATATTTCCACCGCTCTCCAGCTTATATAGCGTGGAAGGATTAAGCATTGTAAAGAGGATATATTTAAAAACGGAAGCTCTCAATGAGCAATATCTGAATCCTATTAATTGATGTTAATTGTGCGTACCAACAGAGACTAGATTGTCGATTCGCGAGGCGTGGATATGACGCATGAGCTGATTTCGAGTGCTTCGATGATTAAGTTTCGCATTTCCACTGTTTTCGCACTTCGACTGCCCTAGTGATTTAAACGTTCTTTCCCTTGTGCACGTTGCCAACGACGTATTTCGGGAGCTATTTCCGCCACGAGAATAGCAATATTTTAAGCTCAGTTAATGTGTTTTTAAATTGAAAATCCCAAAATAACTCCAGAAGAACACAGCTTTGTTGGAATTTCGTGTTTGGGGCGGGCGAACAATATTTGACCGAAATGCGTTTGGGTTTTCAATGACCAGGACCACAAGGAGAGTTAATAGATTTGCGTGTGTTTGCTTTCTATGAGTCACTGTTTTCCTGCCTTTCATGCCCGAAGTAATTTGATAAAAACGTACAGTGAATGCTCCGTGAGTTGTGTGACCTATTCTTGTGAGAGAGATTCTAGGCTAAAATTAAGAAGTTGATTCACCATGGAACACCTACTTGGAGAGGAGAACACATATTTAGAGAATTAATACACATCATCGTATTAAATTAAACGATAAATGTATGGAAATGAAGTCTGCGAGTTGCGGAAGGGAAAATGTTATGGAATTATAATTGCAATGGAACACAAATACTTATTTTTATTATTTATCCGAACGGTAAACATTTAAATCATTGACTTTTCGTTAATCTGTTTAAGTTATTATTGTAATTACGGGTAAATATTTATTTTGTAAATTCATGTTTGGCAGTTTACATTGAATTGCGCGATTTACTGTGACAAGAAATGTGTACTATTGTTGATATTTTGTTTATGAAATTACTATAATTGTGCGCATAGATCAATATCTTAAAAAAGATAAAATCTAAATAATGGGTAATGTACATATTAAAGAGTATAGTGCGCATTGCGATGTATTGTGTTGTAAATAAATGAAGCCAGAAAACGTAACAGTAGTAACTGTAAGCGAGGAAACGTAACTTCTATTAGACATGAACAATTGGGGAAAAATAATTAAGTGAAAATAAGACTAAGATGATACATTTACTTGATATATCTCATTCTTCTATTGAATTTTTTATATTTATATAAGCAAGCTCATTTAGGAAGCATTCATAACCTACCTCATTTTGTGCAGTTGGATGTACTCTCGACCCGTCTTGCTTAGGCTGTTGACTTGCTTTTTCTATTCATTTGTACATATTGTTAGCGTTTCATCTTATCCTCTGGTCGAGAGGAGTGTTGTCTTCGTCGCAGCGATGTTTTAAACCCAATATCTACTCCGCATTCTCGTGGACGTGTATCATGTATCATGGCTGCGTGCGGGCCGAGGCGAAATTGGCGAATAATGCTGGCTTTGCCCCCGTACGTTTCTCGAAATAGCCCCCGGCGGCGCAGAGCTGTCGGGGGCCGTGATGCCCGGGGAATTTCTCTTAGAGGATTATTGGAACATCTGGCGCGCGCCCTGCGCCCCGCCGCTCTTCCGGTGTCCTCTGGGCGACCCCAACGCCGCCGGCGGCGCGGGGGCTGCCGCTCGCTGTTGCTTTTGGGCGGAGGAGCTCTGACGCCTCCGCCCCCGCCCCCGCCCCCGCCCCCGCCCCCGCCCCAGGCCATTAACTGAAAGAATGGACCGCACGGTCCCGCTATATTTTAAAAGTTGAATTTTGAAACAGGTCGAAGTTGGAAGATTGTGGTCGACAGTGGTATGTAGAATGCCTCTTAGTTACTTTTACATGTTGTGGTTGGGTTTTTGTTTTTCAGGGCAAGGAGCAGATGGTTAAATTTCTGGTTTTCTGTTAATTTCGTTTGAGAGATTTCTCAAGTATAGAGATTCCAAGACTAGCGTTTCCGATTTGCTGCGGTTATTATCAAATACAAATGAACCACACGGTTCTGCTAGTATATTTTAAAAGCTGATTGTTTGAAACGGGCCACAGTCGTAAGATTATGATTGACAATGCTACAGGTACCCTCAGGTACTTTTATGTACTTTGGTTTAATTTTGTTTTGTCTCGCGGGACAAAACCGTCTGTTGTGTTTGCTTTTTAATTCTCTGCAAATGTTTTCAAGAATTTATTGATCAAAAGCTATTGATTCTGAAGTTTCCAACTTCTCATAGATATCCTGTTTCAAATTACAGATAAATTACATGTGTTCCATAAAATGTCGTTGCTGCAATAGAAAAGTGAGACGTTTGTGGCAAAAGCAAAATACAGACTTTTTTACGAAATGGAAAAAATGTGTGTACAAAATGGCATATTTTGATTTGTAAATATTTTTCTAAGAGAGATCACAAGACAGCCGGTGTATAGAGTAAAACACTTTTTTTGGCCCCAAAATAAACGACTCCGCCTACGGTAAACCCAAATGCAAAATCATAGTGTTTTTTGATGCGACATTTTTTCTTTCCACCGACAACGTTTTAACGTTGTTCAGTAGTTGTGTTAAATAGGTATCTGCGATGTCCAAAACGAGTTAGTGATACGCAAATGAGGGGAGATACTGCTGCTGTCCGACGGAAGTGCCTCAATATGCGTTGTAAAATAGAGAAGCAAATTGAAAATATTTGGACTCGCAAACTCTTACTCGTATTGCTGTCATTAACTTGCTACAATTCAGTTACTGAGAGTGCCAAACGTTTTCTCTAGTTCCCACGCCACGAAGTCCTTTCTACTCCAAATGATGTAAACTAATCGCCTATTATGAGTATGTAAAGATATTCTTTGACATTGGCTCGGCTTGGAAACCTGTACATAGATTGAGGTTATGTCCCTCCAACGTCGGTGTGAAGAGATTGTTGCTGTTGGACAGAATGTCTCGTCGAACGGTTCAGGCACAAAGAAGGTGGGAAACAGCTTTTCCCAAACACGGCGGAGAGAAACAATTATTTTTCCTGAACCGGAAAAGACATGGTATCGTCTAGATCGAGGATTCTAATTTGCTCATTGCAAAGCTGAAAGTTGAACCAAATGGAGTTGGTGAAACTAGTTAATGAAGTGTGTAGGCCAACAACGATTTCGGCTGATTTTGCAATTGTGTGCCGAGCAGAGAGAAGCGGACCGATTCGACCGATTCGCGGGGGGGGGGGGGGGGGGGGGGCGCGCTCGACTTCAGGTGGATCGTGGCGACTTCGGCCCTCACGATTCAATCGGGTTGTGGACTTGTCTCACGCGCGGGAACACTTTTTGGCACGTCGAGGCATTTACACAGCAATGAGGCGGGAGATGAGAACATTCTCTCGTGGTCAGGTTCACAAGCAAATATTCTCTTGTGTTCGTTTTTTAAGGGGCTACGCGCCCTTGGCTCTCCCCAAACAACTAGTATGAAGTGCTGCAAAATTTTACAACTCGAAGAGACCTAATTGGTATAACACAGCTCCATAAAGGTGCTATTTCTAAAGCATAAAAGTGTCGACCTGGAAAGGTGCCCGTGACAACGTGCATGACTTCGTCACCCCCATAATGGCCTTTCGCCAGCGCTTGTGCCCACTGTGGCAAACTCACCTCAAAATTGTTTTTAATTCCGTATGCGTCAAACGGTATGAGTGAACTAATGGCTGACGGAGAGTTTCATGCTGAAAATTTAATCATTAAATGTAATTCTTCAGAGAAAATCCCAAAAGATCAATGATAAATGATCTTCCTTCAAAAGCAAGGAATTTACTTGTCCTCAACTCATACAGTGTCCACAGTAATGATACCGCGTTCGAAAAGTTGTCTAGAATGAATATATTGATTCTGAAAAATTACGAGTTGAAATGATACCGGCAATTTCAAAAAAAATAATTTTACCCTCTGAATTGGAACTTTTGTTTTAATGTAAAACTATGATATTCTCTTGTGTTAAGAATTTGTATGATATTTCTAACGAAAAACTATTAGTATTTTCCCTTAAGCATGGATACCTAATTACAGGAAATGTTGTTCTTACTGTATAATCAAAGAAAATGGAAAGGGCAGGACAATAATTCAGAAGTTTTATGTTTCAAAACAAGAAGTAAAAACATAATTCATTCGGAAAATTGATACTTTATTTTACGCATGTTATTTTTTTTTATTTGAAGCCGCGAACATTGAAAGAACGAAAACAAAGAGTTAATTAATCGTCAAGCCGAATCACAGGAATACCATCAGTTTAATTGTCTATATCCTACAATGTAGGAACTAGGTAACTTCACATGGCTTTGGGTTTCTTCAGTCAAGAGGACCTTCCTTTCTCGGAATCCGAAGCCATAATCCGAGCGTGCGAGAAACAATGGAGTTGTGAGGACGTGGCAGATGGCGCTGCTAATGGGCGGCGACGGCCGCTTCCCGTCCGCGCACAGGCGCCGCCCATTCATCGGCTATCTCGAGCGCCGCTTATTTGCGCGGGCTCTTGTGTTCTTGCCGCGGCCCCCGCCCCCGCCCCGCCCCCGCTGCCATCTAAGTCCGTCTTTCCGACACCCCCTTCCCCCCCACCCGTGCTGCCCCTGCCGCCCCTGACACAGTGCCACGGATGCTAACACCGACCCCGACTCCATCAGGACGTATCAACTCCCCATGGGAGCTGGAGATTAATTGATTGATTGGCTATTTTGTTTGCGGGTGCGTTAAATGGAATATGCCTAAGGAGTATCGTAAGTGTCCTGCGGGGAGGCGACAGCGTTCCTCCTCAGCTAGACGTCCGAAGAGATTTTCCCCTCCAGGTACTTCTCCCCAGCCGTGACCAGCGCTAAGCTCTTGATGGGTCTCCCAACACGTGTGGTGGCGTAGTGTCTATCAGTTTGTGTGCAAGGGGGCGAGAAAACTTTTAGGACGTGGCTCATCTGTGGAGATACTGCTGATTTGTTTGTGGAATATTTCTCAGAATAACCACGAAAAGCTATCGCTGAGAGCAGGCGGCTGCACAGGCACCTGGCCTGGTCGAACATCCACCACCTTCGGGAACACTGCAGTGGCCACAATGTTTTGGAAACCACGTGGTGCAAGATTTGAGGCATTGGTGCTCGCCGGGGCGGCTTTGCGAATCAATCTTCTATAATAGAAATGCAGTATAGACATGAAAAAGTTGTGGCTACATAAAAGGCGAACATCCGAAGTTTCTTGTTCCATCGGGCTTCTACTTGTGTCCCGCGAGGCCATCGTAGAGAGAAGTTCGTGTGAGTTCCTGCGATACCGTGCAAGGATAGGCCTGACTACTATGTCTGTAGTGGTTTATGTGGTGGTTGGACGAGTTGGAAGCCCCTGGTGTCTCTCCGCGACCGCTTCCGCCGCCGCGCCCACTAACACGTCCGACTGATGGATACAGTCGCCGTCGCTGCCTCCGTTTTCATTTCCGTTCATAACTTGGACCATTGTCATGGATGAAGGACACGAGTCTCGCTCTTTCTTGGCTTCTTCCTCACTCGCTGAAGATTTTGCGGGTGGAAAAAATCCCGTAAGATTAGATTCCACTGTCTGTGGAAGAACCTTGATAGTTGTGGAGGAGTATTCTCCAAGTGAATTTGCTCCCTAGCTCTCCCATTCCAAGTATTCCATCCCAGCCTACTATATTGGAAATATAGTAGTATACTATTCCATCGCAGCCTACGATATTGGAAATGTATAAGTATAATATATTTTGAGATTAAAGTCGGCGTCACTTTTTAACTACAAAAGTTGGTCCCGTATACCAACGTTGGCGGTGTCGTGGAGACAGTGAGACCCATCATGTTGATACTTGCGGAACATTTGGGGAAATGTGGCGAGATAATAATTCGGCGACCGGGTGGGGGGGGGGGGGTAAATGAAATTAATTATCCCGTCTCAGACTTTCTTTGGGCTTGAATACTTAATTGTAAAAGGGGAGGCGCAGAGCTGAAGCATGACATACCGCTAATCATGAGTTCTGTGACCATTTGTTACTAACAGCCTTTAAATTCGCTGGAACGGATGATGAAAATTAGAGAAAAGAAACATACTGCTAGTAAATTATTATACTCCTCTTCCACGCCTACTCATCTCGAAGTAATTACTTCTTCAGTGCCTGAGACTGCACTGCCTCGTCAGTTTATTGATCCTCAGTGCAGTTCGCTGTGCCATACTTGTACACTCAGTAACTTTGCGAGACAACGCGTCTGTTGAATTATGTATTTTAGTTTGAAGTATTGTATTGTGCGTAGTTTTCCGAATGTGTTGCAGAGACCACAAAACTACCTTCGCATGCGGATTGACAATTTGACAATACATTTGATTTTACTGTATTATGATTTTAGGTCAAACATGATATTCGATATGAAATAGTGTTTGTTTCAACTTAACTCCCGAAAAATTGCATTTATTGTTACACTTTCATAATATCTTTGTGTGTGCATTTCCAATAGAATGGAATTTCCAATAGAATAGTGTTTCTGTTATTTCGTTTTGGTAGTATTTGCCTTTAATATTTTCTGTTTATTTTACAGTCTCAGTGACTTTCAATGGGCCGCGATGACGGAAATAACTCGCAACAGTCGTTGAGTAACCACAAGAATTAAATGAGTCCTGATTATTGCCAGGTCTAGATGTTCTTGACTTATAAGAGTTCGGTCTTTATTCTGCAATCGCGAGACTCAAGCGAACTAGACTATTTCGAGTGGCAATTTACTCTATCTCTGACGTCACGCAATAGCTCTATTACCAGTCGTTGGCCGCCATTTCTAACCTATTGACTACTTCTTGACGACCTTCGAACTACTTTATGTGAGTCGGAATCATGAATATTCACTGCACTATTTTCATTTGAAATTATATCATTTGTGACAACCTTTTCTTTTTTTGTAGATATTTCTCCGGCGAATGTTAATGAAGTATTGGATTAATGTATTACTTCTTAGATCAGAATGAACATAACCAAACATGTTCCTTTTGAGTCTCAATTTTATACTGTCAGCGAACTGTGTATGAAATATTAAATTATAGCAACGTACATTTTAGTTCGAATATTGATTGATCGAACTTTCTTCTTCGAAGGGCTACAAAATGTTTTGTACGCTCTTTCTCGAAGCGTGTACTTCCAGTGACTTGCGAAGTATGAAGTAGGCGCCACAGCTGTTCTTCCGCGTGAGCAACCAGGGGAGAACGACTCGATGCGCAAGACTCATTGTGCCGTTTAACTATAGAATGACCTACAGAAGGGTTTCTTGTTTTCGCAGTGTTCTTCCGAGCAGAGTCTACAAGACTGGTGTTTCTTCGGCATTGTGTGCCCTCTCGAAACGCTCTCTTTGCCTCCTTGCCTTTTGCCAACGGAGAGGGAGAGAGCTCTCACCTGAATAAACGTGGCACCATGAGTTTTTTCAAGATGCAGGTGGCTGCGTGTGCATTTTATAGTAAATACTTAATTATTTGGTATTTTAATTTTTTTTATTTGTCCGTCTTATAACCAAATTTTAGCCCCAAATGTTAATTAAAGGTATACTTTAAAACAGTTCTGACTTCTGTTACTTTATCGCAGACTGCCTACATAATATAGAGAAAGCTATGTAATGCTGCGGCGAAAAATGATTTTTCGGCAGCAAAAGTAGTGTTGTAACTTGCTGATACTGGAAAAGTGGATAATTCGTGTTCCTTTAAGTAGTAAATAACTTCCTCTTACAGGTTGCACAGGCAGAATCCACATTTTGTGGGGTTTTGATACCGAAAAATGGGGTTGTGGCGAAACGTCTGACCGTCCGTCCGTCCGTCCGTCCGTCCGTCCGTCCGTCCGTCTACCGTCTGTGAAAAACACTAGCGACTAACCAGTAGGCAGGATTTTTACCAACGTTGAAATTACCCGACCGATTTGGTTCACAGTATAGCCTCTTGAATTTGAAACGGATATTTTGGTTTTGGGGATTGCTGTACATGAAGCTTCAACGGATTTTTTTTCTTCAAAAAAACAACTCCTATGTTTTTCTTTATTTTTTTTTTTTTTGTTTTCAGATAAACCAAAGTACACTCATGAAAATGACGCAGGTTTGATTTTTGTTGAATTCTCTAGATTTCGAAAATTGAAAAAGTTTAAATTGCTTTCGGTCTTGTCCTACAACTACAATCTTTTTTTTTAAAAAAATTATTCGAACTGTTCAGCCCAAATGTATTACATGTGTGCGTTAGTAAAATAACAAAAAAATATTTGACATTTATTCTTAATTTTATTTATTTATTCTTAAGCGGGATGAATCACTTAAACAAGAAAATTGATTCCTAAAAACTACCATTATTGAAAGAAACAAGTTACAAACTGGAGTTATTAAATACAAAACTACAAACTACAAGAAAGAGAGAAAGTACTAATAAGACACAAAACACGTCATTACATAATACTAAAACATAAGAACAAGAATGTCACAATTTGATTACATTAGTAAACTAAAATTGTTCATATAATATATAGTAAACTACAACATTGAGGATCTTTTGTGTCAATAAAATATATTCTTCAAAAGTAGGTCTTTAATTAGATCAGTTATACAATTTTTTCAAAATATGAGGATTTTTAGTGAGAAATAAAAGACAGTGATAATGAAATAAAGACAGTTTTATAACAAGATTTTCTCAAAAAAAGACGCCAGATTTGTTGTTTAAACTTTTTGAATGGAATACATTGAGTAACAATACAGACGTTATTTTGATAGAAACTTTTAAGGTTACAAAAGCTACACAAATGTTTGTTGAAGTAGTATTTTATTATTTCGTAAACGTTACAGTTATTGCAAGAAATTTCAGGCGCCTCTACGAGAGCGTAACACCATTAGTTTTCATTGCTTTCAATGTTGACGCAGGTTTATAATAATCTCAGTACATTAACCGAAATGTGCTTATAGTAATATCTTTTTGAGGGAGGGAATGCTAATGCAATTAAGAATTAGCATACCCTGAACAATGGATACCACGTCATTGAAAGAAATAATACATTAAGTTTACTTCATTTTTTTCGCAAATAAAGTGAGGGCTTTCACGTTGAGATGTTTGATGCTGGTCACATCGATCCCTTGACTCTCGGGCAGCGAACTCGAGGTACTTGATCGGAGAGGAGGTGGAAGGAATAGTGACCGACCCTATCTGAACTTAGTTTGTGTCTCAGGGGGGAATGGAACTGGAGGGCCCCAAAGAAACGTGCTCCCCTCCCCCACTATCGAACCTCAAGTGTTTCAATACGAATGGCCTGACAGTTTGTTACTCGGATTAAACGACGATATGATATTTCAATACTTTTGTACTGAAAGAGGTTCGATTCAGCTAAGGCTTTCCGTAAAAAGGCTCTTGTCTTTATAAATTCCCCTTGTGCATTTTGTGGAATATGGTCTGTTCAAAGTATTATCTCAGTCTAAGCAGTCAGTGGTCGGTCGTACTCTCAGTTGACGGTCGTGAAGTCGCTCGCGTCCTTCGTTGTGAGCACCAGATGCGCACGATGTTTTCTTCTTCCCAATGACGGGCTGTGAAGTTTGTTTACTTCGCTGTGTGCACCGGTTCAGTTTTAATCCATCGTAATAAGTGCGGCCACTAGCATTCCGTAATAAGTATTTCTTTTCCAACGAGTCTAATTCATTTTCCTCGGGAAAGGGAAGTTACACTGTTCTGTGGTCGAAGAGGAATTGTGTTACGCGCAAATAATTGTTCAAGTTTCCGCCTTTATCCAGAAAATTCTTACCGCTAAGAGTTTTCTTGTGTACAGAAAGTACTTTTTGTTATTACACGGAGAAATAAAACGATATAAATGAGTTGTCATTATTTTAACTCGTTGGAATATGGTGTTGTTTTGGATTGAATGTTAACGATTTTGTGAAAATTTACTCTTAGTTACAGAAGTCCTTCACGTCTCTCAATCCAACAGTCGGTGATAACTGCCTAGACAAATATTTAATTTACATTTTTTTTGTATTGTTTGTTTTGATTATTTCCGTTAGAGATTCAGTGGATCACTACAGAACAATAGAATGTCAGTATCAAAAGCATAATACAGAAACAGGTCTTAAATTACCTTCGAATGTTCGCTAATTCGGTTCATTTGTGTGTGGAGGTTATACGAACGTAATGTGTAGTATCAATGAATATCCTGGGAATACACGATTTCACATACAGATCTGTTCTCAGCGAAGATGTTATAATCAAGGCTATAAATTCCATTAGTCGACACACTAATTGGTTCGAAAATGTGTTTGAATTAACATACACGCACACATTCATACTCGGAGGAAAAATGAGATACTAAAAATAACTCGTATGTGCCAACTATCTACTACCAGTAAGTTATGAGCGGGCTTTCCCAATTGACGCCGGCCGGCAGACATAATCGCTTTCGCAGCCCCCAACAATGAGTAATTGAGCGCGTCGCGGCACAGCGCGTCGTTACGCCGGAGCCATCGGCCGGGAACGGCGTTGCGTCACTTCCCGTGCGCCCGCCCCGCCCCGCGACCTTGTTTGCGCCCGCGGGGTCAGAGGGCGGCAGCTAAACCGGCTGCGTGCGCTCTTCTCTGATCGCGTTGCAGCCGGCGCGCCGCGCCGCGCCGCGCCGCGCCTCACGGCAGTGCTCCCGCGACGCCCGGCCGCGCCGCACGCCTCGACCGACTCGCGCGCCACGCACGGACGGGAGGAGGCCGCGGAACGGACGGAGTGGGGGAATCTGCGGGGGATAGTCTCCCCTCTGGTCGTCTTCGTTCGACGTGCCGTGTTGCGTCGCGGACGGGTCGTTATTTGGACGTGGCACGAAAGGGATGGGGGGGTGGAAGAGAAGGTGTCGGAACTGTCGGTGTGCGCTCTGTAGTTACGCGCCGCGTCGTTGCCTCTAACTCAATACGCGACGGATTCACTCCACTTGAGGCACTCGAGTGAGTCGTTCCAAGTGAGCGTGTTGGGACTGTCGAGTCTTCGCTTCACTCCACCTTTACGTGACGTGACGCTGTGCTGTCAGGCAGTCGCTCTTCACGCGGCACGAACCGTATTGGTTCGCCTCATCACTGTCTCTTGCCAGACTGCGCTCGAAGTCCACGTTGCGGGCTGCGGGCGTTGACCGGCGGGTCTCACCGCACGCGGCTCCGTTCGGATGCTTCCAAGCCAGCGTACCGGCTCTCAGGAAATTTCTCTGCGGGCAGTTGGATCTGGGGTTGCGAAACGAGTGTATCGTCCCTGTCAGTCCGCACCCCGCGTTCCACGTCACGCGTTGCGGCGGTGTCGGGTCCAGCGCCACTCCACGCGCCGCGTCGCAACAGGACTCCGGAATTCATCCTTTTAGCGCGCGCGGCACCTCGTGAATCCGGTGCGTTGCGCCACCGCCGGCGATCCGGCCTGGGGCCCCATCCGTGTTCCGTGTTGCCGCCGGTAGTCGGGCTCCAGCCCGCCTTGTGCCAGGCCTCCGCACATTGTGCCACTCGCCTAATGCTTCTGGTTTTCACCGTCTGGATTCCTGCCGCTTCGTACTCTACGCGTCAACGCAACACTGCGGCTTGGTGCCAACACGTGAACTGTGTTCTGCACCGTGTCCAGCGTTATCTGAGGATGGTGCTACATGTTTGACTGTCCTGCGGTTAAGACTGGCGCTTTGGTTTTTGTGTGTTCTTCCTTTCGATTTCTAACACTTTCTGCACTGAAAGTTTCCGTGTCTTCAGTCGACGCCTCTCCTACCATTTGAACTTCCCGGGAAATACTATTCCGCGGTACTCTACTCCATGCTGCTCTCCTTTGTTGTGGCTGTAACTCGTCCCATGCATTCTGTCTCGACGGCAATACAGCGTTATTCTGCTCTGCGTCTGTATCCCTTCAATCTTGTTATTCCTTTGCTGACTTCACGCCTCTACAACTGAATTGTCAATCTTCCTGTTACTGCAAACGCATTCAAAACTTCTTACTTTTATCGTTCAATTGCTATAAATCCCGTTTTCGCCTCGTCCCAAGAAGGCACTCTCCACACTCGTGCACGACACATCACTCCCGACCATATTGCATTTCTTCCCAATTGCCAATTTCATAAACCATGTGCCCATTGTAGCTCAGATTGAACTCTACTACAGCAATCCGTACCCTAGGTTTTCCCCATTACTCAATAAACCACATTCATCAGGAAACCTCACACTTCGAGATCTGCCATCGCTGCCCCTCCATTGTCATTCTACTCCCCTCCGCCCGACTACATCCGCCCCGCCCCGCCCCGCCCCGCCTCGCCTGGCCCGGCCCCGCCACCGCTACCCGCTCACAAACACACGTACACCCCGCTTCGTGTGCCTCCGACGTCGCCACCTCCCCCTCCCGCGCATCTCCCCTCCCCGCCGACACTTCCGTGCCGCACGCCGCGCTCCAGTCAGCGCTTCTCCACTCCGCTCCGCTCCTCTCCGCTCCCTGGTCCGCGCCCGCGCCGCGCCCGCGCCGTCGCCGCCGCTGCCGCCGCGCAGTCCCGCGGCGTGCGGGGGTTAACGGACAGAGAGGCCGCGGCAGCGAAAGTAGCCGAAGTTAGCCGAGTTCACGGTCGAGGCCGGCTCTCCCCGGCAACCCGCAGTTGATAGATTTCCAGCATCCTTTTCGGTACAGCGCGGCCGGTCTCTCTCCCTCCGTCTCTCGAGCGCGCGCGCGAGAGGCGAGACCCGAGACCCGAGACCCGCGCGGCAACCCCGCGGGGAAGATGTAAACGGGGCGGCGTCCCCGTCACGCACACACGCACACACGCGCCCACGCACACGCCTGCTTCCCGGAGGACGCGCGCGGCGCCCACGGCCCAGCGATGTTCCAGTGCATCATCCAACAGCGCAACGGCTGGATCCGCAACAGCCCCGAGCTCAAAGACGTCTTCCCAGGTAGGCTCCCTGCTCCGGCCGCGCCAGCGCGCGCTCTCGCGCCCCTTGTGTGTGTGAGTGGGTGACAGTGCTGCCGGCGACGTTGCCGTCGTGCGCTCGTGCGCGCACGGGGAAACCCGGTCGCCGCCGCGTGTTTCTTTAATGGCGTGCGTGCTTGAGGGGGAGGGGCGCGGCCACACCCCTAAGGCCCGCCCTCTCCGGCGGCGAGGGGCAGGACTGTGGGGCCGGCGCGGCGGTGGCGGCGACAGCGGCCAGTCGATACTGCTGTTCGGCGGGGCTGTGGAGGGCGGCTCCGCGCCCAGACGGCTCCCTTACGGCTTATTCCCGGGCCTCGTGCAGCACGGTCGCGCTCTCGCCCGCCGCTTTCTCGCGCTGTCAAAGTGGGCCGCCGCCTTCACCTCCTGAAAACCCTCTTCCCCCCTCGTCCAACCCCACTAACCAGCGAACAGACGCAGGCCGCCTCTTGAGCTGGCGTGACCTCTCGTGGCGTGCAGGTCTCGATCGCTCTCCCTCGCTCGACAGTCGTCGCGTTTTTTCCAGCCGCGTCCGTGACCGTGTGTGGGTATACATGTGTCGGCGCCCGGTGACGGGAGAAAGATGTATCGTTCGCTATGGAGCTGCAGGTAGCCCGGCGGTGGCTAGCGCGCCACAGCCTCGCCAAGCCGGCAGGAAATTGTCGGTGGCGTTCTGAACGAGTTTCGGATGTAAGATTGTACAACACGCTCGTATTCCCCTTTCCATTGCGCGCTAAGATGGCGGCCGGCCCGCCCGCCCCGCCCGCCCCGGCCCAGCGTCGTGCAAGTGGCGGCAGCGTCGTCTTCCATATGTGCTGCTTTTTGTGGCGCGCCTTCGCACGCCAGCTATAACTGTTTTTGCCCGTTCGCGCGAAACTGGTTCTGTGCGTGCTCCTGCGCGTTTCCGCCTCCGGCGTGGCCGCCGTGCTGCCCTGGGGCTCGGGGCCCGGCCTGCCGGTACCTGCAGCGGGCGCGCGAGGGTAGGCGCGGGCGAGGCGGGCGGCGCTGGGCGGCGCTGGGCGGAGGCGGGTGGGCGTTGGCGCTCCAGCTGTTTACTATGGCAGCCTCCGTCCCCGCGGCCTTGGCTTGCAGCCGCGTTGGCCCCGCCTCCTCCGTGTGCCGGACCACGCGCGCTTGGCCTGGGTGCCGGAACTACGCTACGTTGTGGCGACTTGCACCGTCGCGATCCGGAGCTCTCGTTGGAGGCAAGACGGGGCGTGCGAGGGGTGGCGCGGGCTGGGGATTCCGCCGCGGATTGATCAATAAGGCATTTGCGCGCGCGCGCGAACTTCCAGTCAGATAATCAGAAAACGTTTGTTTTGGTAACTGACAGTTTGTCGCGTTCTTTATCATCGTTGAATTGTTATTCAGATCGTCAACAACTTTCCTTTTCGTAATTGAGAAAATCCAAACACCACCTCGTCATGTCTGTTCCCGAGTGGAAGTTCTCTCTTCGAGACGAAATGTAAACAATATTCTCTTGGCAAAGGTTCAAATTGAAGGATGTAAATATTCACGATAGCATTTTTAATGAATTATGTTGTAGATCAGTAATAAGCGTTGCACTTTAATTTATACTGAATCACTTTCTGCCATTGATTTCGATAATTCTTTAATGAAGCACCATTTTATTGCCCCACAGACTTTTAGAGTATGTGGATAGAAAATGGGTTTGTGTGTACTCTTTTCAGCGCGTAGAATTCGTAAATTGCGTTAGACCACGCCCCGATTTTTTCATCTTTCCCTTGACGTCGTGGCTGAGACATGCGGAGGTTCGTCACCTGTTCTGTGCTGTTCTACCCTTAAACCTAGCTGGAAGAAAGCTCGTAATTTGCGTTGAATGGCGATAGTAGAGCAGCGCCCAGTGGCCCTGACTGTCGCCTGGCACCTGCCGCACTTGGCAACTGCGCCGCCCGCGGGGGCGTTGGGGCTGGCAGCGCTCTGGGAGCAGGCGCCCGCGGCGGCGCGCGCGCGTGAGGCGAGGGCGCGCCTCTTTTCATATTGGCAGCGTGTGCATTATTTGGTCTCCCATTGTGTGGCGGCTCGCTCGGAATTAAAAAGGGATTTTGTTTCGGCAGAAACGGCCCGCGGATGCAAACGCTGTGTCGAGGGTGGAAGAAGAAGAAAAAAAATTAAATAAAAAGAGAGAGAAAAGAGGTAGCAGGGGATTGATAGTTTTTGCTGTAGAGTGGTGATTACTGGAATTAAATAATGATGCATCGAAATAATTTGGAATCACGATAATAAATGTAGTTTTGCTTAAATTCTTAGTGCTTATTGAGCTTATCTTTGTTTAGGGTTGGTCTCAGCTATACAAAATAAATACGGTCTCAGCTATACAAAATAAATACGGTCTCAGCTATACAAAAAAAATACGAGACTAATATAGTATTTCTTCTGTTATTTCTCAGTGAATAAAGAGAAAGGATACTCAGTCATGTTTGAAAACCCATATAAAATTTTTCTTAAGAAAACGAGGGAGTTGCTTGTGTATAATAATAATATAATAATATTTATTTTTCTGCTAATGAGCTTTCGCTCGGTGGCAGAGTTTTACAGCGCATATACAGAGATATTAATGTGCGGGTATAATGTAGAAGTTAGAAATTAATAAAGAAGAAAAATAATCAAAAGATTGATTCGTGGGTTGTTTTCAGATACTATCAAAAGTGAAAGAAAAAATGATTGTAATATTTGTGATGTAACAGTTAATGTAATATCAGTAATGTAACACGTTTTCTTCTTAGTATGTACTTTCTGATAATTAGATTCCCCCAAATGGTGAATAGGGTATTACAAGAATTTGAAGTCAAGCAATTAAACTGTTCTGTGGACTACTGAAAAATATTGAGGATTACGAAGCTGGTAATACTAGTTTCGTGGTCAACCTGCCCTTGACCATCCCGGGTGGAGCACAAATGCGACTGCACAACTGGGTACCAAAATCGTTGCAAAGGAAGCCAGGCAGTCGACGGCAGAGATCGGAAGTGGCGCGAAGTGCGCGATGGCGCTGTCCTTTGTTGTTAGGGCGCTCAGCGTAGCGGCGAGGAGGCGCGCTCCTGCGGGGTTGCCAGCTCCTTTTGGAGAAAAAGCGCCCGGCTGACCGGTCCGCTCCGCGTAGCTGGATGGCAGCGGGAGGGGTCAGCTTGGGAGCCACCGGACGGCGAGCGTGGCCTGCGGGCGAGGGCGAGGAGGTGCGCGACAGGGGGAGGCGGCGGCCGCCGCTGGCTGCAAGGCTGTGGATCGACCAGACAAAAGAAAGACGCTTCCGGGCGGAGCGGGGGCGCGGAGACTTCTTTCGTAAGAATGAAGACTTTGGGGGCGAAATCGCGGGGCGTCGGGCTGGCCGTCCATTCTCCTGTCGGCGCCGACCTCCGGCCACTCCGCGTCGATGCCAACGCACCGCCCAGACATTCTGCATGATAATTTGATCCCCTGGCTTCGTAAGCTTCTAATTACTCTGTTTGTATTGTCAAGAATACCTGCTCTTGTGATTCTCTGTTTTCTAATAGTTTTTACACGGAGATACATCGCCAAGGAGTGTGTTTTAAGCAACGCGTCCCAGGATTAACGGAGGGACCAGTTCTTTAATCCGTGAAAACAAAAGTACGCAAACATGCGTTATAATTTGATGTTCTAATTTAGAAACAAACATAAAGGATCAGGAATCTTGCCAAGATAGTTCCTGTTCCCGCAATTGTTTTAATCTAATAACGTAACCATTAAATTCATTTTCCGCTTTGCTTATTTTTCAGTGCGGAGTATTCAACGCGCAACGCGTTCCCCGAGTCAGTGGATTACCCTTTTAGTACAAGTAATTTCCACTTATTTCATCACATATTTCCCCAACTGAAGCTTTGAACTGCAAGTGAAAGTGGTGGAAGGCTGCGTTCGTATCCTTGTCTCGCTTCCACCTGCTACTCGAATGTTCGTACCATGGCCTGGGTATTGTGTAACAAGAAATCACGGAAAAACTGTTATCGTAAATCTGAAACGAAGGTTCCGACAGGATAAAGACTCCAGGCCCCGCTCATTTTGCTATACCGTTTCGTGATGCATCCAACGAACGTGTTGACTTAATTGACGGTTTTGATGCAAAGGCGATCGAAAGCGCATCTTGCATGTCATTTAATACGCATATTGGCTTTATATGAAATATGTATTTTTAATGATAATCAAACAACATGATGAATGTTCTATGAAATATACATTAAAAAGGTCGATATAAAATTAAGCAGAAATATTGTGGAAGTCTTACATGTCGAATCTAAAGGAGAAAAGGTAAAGTTGGAATTATGTTTCGACATATTAACGTTTAATTGAGATCGTGAACTGATAGTTACAAAATACAACAAAAAAGCGTAATGTTAATATTTTAGTTAGTTGTCAAGATATTCATACGAGAAGCGATTAATCGTTTATTACTAATTGTAATTTTCAGCAAATAATATGAAACTGAATAATGTATTAAAGCAGAAAGCGGCATATTTGCTCCTGTTGCTTTAGTGTCCCGTGTCTGGCAAACACTGAGGCGGCGTGGTTAGTTGGTCCCTGCGCCCAAGTGCCTGGATGCAAAGGGACCGGTGGCCGCGGCTGCATCTCCCCTGCGCTGTTGAGCGGGGCAAAGTTCGTGACCCTATTAGAGCGCTGCAGAAGTTCCTCATGAGCGACCCGGCTTCCGGCTCCTCGCCCTCGCCCTCGCCCTCGCCCGTCACTCTCGCCTCCGCGCCCCGCATCGACGGCGGAGGGCGTCCATTAAGCCCCCCTCCCCCCCTCCCCCTCCGCACGCGAGCAGGTACTGGCGGCCGAAACTGTTCGAACACGGACGCCGGAGACTGAGTTCCTGTTGATGGAAGGGGCTATGAAAGGTAGTTCCCCGAGACGAGTATCCCTCTTGCCATTCCGCTTTTTGGGATTCCATGTCTTCTTTAAATGGGTTAACCCTGCATAATTTTTAGTCTCATATCAAAATACAGGTATTCGCTGAACGTAATCTGGTAGTATGCGAATCGTGCAGATACTGCGTTAGTGTTGCTTATGGCTATTTCTGATCCACCTCTACGGATCAGAAAAAATGTTGAATTTCTTCTTTACATAATTCATCCGTAGTTTTAATTTAATGATTTTTTAATATTTCTCAATTGTCAAACATTACAAAAAAAATGTGTAGAGCCGCATAGTTGTGTTTACGCAGTGCTTTATACAAAATCACTCATGTTCAGTGTAATGATTCATAAAAGTATTCGTGATGATTTTATTCCCAAAAATGTATACTACCCTTACTAAAGTTTTTTTTTCATTAAATATAAAGCTCAATCTGTTTGTGAACCTCTCATGTGAAAAATTTAAAGAGCAAGAAAAAACATTGTAACATTTATGTTGTGTTGAACCGTAAATTAAAAAAAAAGTACCTGAAGAAGTGTTGCTCTATTAAAAAAAAAACTTAATATACTATACTTAAATTAAATTTAAATCCAATGCCATTTTTTCGTGCATGCCAAAAATTCTTTCCCATAACATCCTTCTTAAAAGCTTCTTAAAAGGTCATCCATCAATAATTTTGGGTTAAAAAGAAAATAAAAAATCGAACTATCAATTGCACAACGGGCCTGATTTTTGACCAGCTGCTACGAATGGAGAAAGTAATGAATGATCCTACATTAGGGTTTTTCTTAGTTTCTGTTAAGAAAGACAGCTTCAATGTAAAGGCTACTTGCCGTTAAGACGACAGTAAAAAGGAAGCAGTTCTGTATAAAACAAAACAAACAAAAAGAAAAAGAAAAAACACCCTCACAAAGTGGTACAATCTTAAACTACACACAGTATTGAGACTTATACAGACAACGTTTACGATTTCTAAGCATCGCCACACTCTTTTACTAAATCACCACAGTGTTTTTATATTGAAAAAAGCAACAACAACAACAAAAAATACAACTCGCTCTTGCATTTTTATACTGTTGTTGGAAATTGTCAGTTTTGTGCGGTAGAAAATAATCTCAGCACCGCGTTGCCTAGACATTACATTTTGTCGCGAGTACGCCTTCCCCCGTATCCAACACCAAACTATGTTCAACTCTTTATATTGTACGAATCGCCTACAAATGTTTACGGCTTATCGCTTCTTCAATTCTTCCACACTTAGTTTCTTCGACTTTTCGGTCCTTCTTCTCTTTTCCCTCACTCTGGCGTCTCTTCGACTTTTCACCTTTTCGTCTATTTGACTCATCGGTTGTGCAGTACTGTGTCTGCATCAACCCACTGCCCTCCAACTCCCTTAACACCGATCTGAAGCCCGCCATCTTATGTATATTTCCTAAAGGCCACTGCTACGCACATTCTCCAAAGTTGTAACCTCCAGCCCCCTTCCTCTTGCCCCCAAAGATTCCCGATGCCTCCCGCGGCTCCAACGTGCCAGTGGAGGCCGCGCGCGCCCTCCGCCCCCGGCCTCCCCACCTGCGCCTTTGTCACCCGGCCTTCGCGCGCTCTCTCGGGTTTCGGCGCCCCGCCCCCGCGCTCGCGTGACCCGCCTGGCGTCTCCGTCCCTCCCCTTCGCGGGCTCCCTTTGCCAGCTCGCACTCTCCCCGTCGACCTCTCCTCTCGGTCTTTTCCTTTTTTATCCAGATGATTTGGGCATTTTGAGAACCAATGGATTCCGTATTTCGTTTTTGCTGTAGTGGATACTTCAGTTACGTAAATTTATTTTTCATCCATTTGCAAAACCATTGCATTCATTTAAATTTGTGGTTTTTTCTTTGTATCTTCGTATTTTCAGTCCACTACACTTTGTGCTGTGAGGTGTTCAGTGAATCCCAACAATGGCTGATATACATTGTTTCATTAGCTTTGAAGTCTGTGGCACGTTTTCCTCAGATCGATTCATTGTATCTTTGTGGACGTCTTCAGTCACAAATTCAAGTTATTCCAGTCTTGTACTTACGGAACTATTGGGAAATGGTTTCGGACAGTAGTAACAGGCCCAGGCAGACAGTTCAAAAAAATATAAATTTGTCCAGTCTATTACCTTAGATTCTTGAATCTGTAGGATGAAAGGAAAAAGTTGGTACTTGAACAATTTGACTTGTAGAGCTCCAGTTATCCAATGTAGTGTTTGTAAGAAAGGTGAAAATCCCTGATGTCGAGAAATTAGAGGGGATTTCTTTATACGGTATTCCAAAATAAACATCTTATATGTCGTATGTTGTGATTAGATCCTATTTTTTGAAGGAACACCTGTTTCAAGTGATGCTTGTTTCATTTCCCTCAGCTCTGCATTTTCATCCTTCTTACCCGCGCCGTATTGCTCTCCGCTGCCCTCTCCCCTGGCCATGGAGAGTTCTCTTGGGCTTCTTTATTCGATTTCAATGCGCTGCCGCAGGCCACCGTTGTGTGTTCTTTGTTGGTTGTATTTTTGGCATCTGAGAAAGAGGGAGAGTGCTCCATTTGTCAGTCTGTTTTTGGACTTTACGGACATCGAATATTTTATTGACAGGTCGTAAAATTCCTCGATTGACTCCCCCTATAAAAATTTTAAAGGTATTTCGATAGTGGGATAAAGTGGATGCGGACATTCATGTAAAGGAAAAAATAAACGAATATTCAACGAGTGTAATATTGAAAAGAGATTATTTATCGTAAAATTTATTTATTGTAAAAACTGTACGTGACGAAGATTTTCTTGCGCTCTACCATCCCCTCCTCTGTCTTTTAGTATAGAAAATAGTTGAAATTATGAATAAACGTACCAACCACCGTAGTTGGCAATATTTTAAAATTATATATTTTGGCACCCTAGTAATAGAAAACGAATATTTATATCGGCAACCGAACTATAGATTTCATTTTATAGTATAACTGACGAAATAACTAACCTTTCCGCCCCTCTTTCCTCGCAGATAATTTATTAGATGAAGCACCCCTACTTAGGACTCCACTTTTACGCAAGTTTTACAGGCAATGATTTTAAATAAAATCATTGTTTTGGAAGGATAAGTATCTGAACATTGTATCTATTTTATTTGTTTTGGTGTTGGATTTATTATGTGATGATTGCTTGAAAGGTTTAAATTGCGTGTTGTATTTATTGCACGTGTTTACTGTGTTCTGAAACGGATATTCTGTTAACTATACAGAAGTCGTGTTATTTCTTTAGCTCGGTAGGCAAGATGGAGATTCATCTTTTAACCTGCGTCCCTCAACCGGTTGGACTACGTTTACTTAATTAGGGAGCACCGTTAATATTTTTGAATAATCATCTGCGACCATTAAAGAAAAGCAGTCCTGTTCGCTCCACGAACGTGTTACGAAACAGCTTGACGGAAAGTATATTATCCCAAGATACACATAGGAATCTCGAGCTGCGAAGAGCTATCTGATTACGATGCGCGGTGTACCTCGACTGTAACACGCGTGAAACTTTAGAACTAGGTCTCAGCTGTCTTGTGGTCAGGCGCTAGCAGCTGCGCCGGCAGCCACGTGCTGTGGCTTCGTGTGCGAGAGTGAGCAGAGACAGTCGCCAGAAACACTGATGTTCAAGTAAATTTGAGTTCTATGTGATTCTGCGATCACTACAACGTAGTACTTGCTTGATGGTTTGCTGTTTGTGGTCATGTCAACTGCTATGGTCAGTTGTTTCATTAGTGTGGTGTATGTTTTATTGCCGGAGGTTGCGGTGTTTATCCCCATTGGACGGTGAGATCCGGCGCCGACCCACATGGATTTCCTCCGCCAAGTGTCTCCCAGCTTGGATAAGCTCTCGACCGTTGTGACCCGACTGTGAGGAAGAGGAAGGAAAGTCTCTCGGTCCACGGCCCGTTTGTTTGGATCCTACTCCGGCGTTGATCATAAAAACAACAGAAAACTAACGGTCAGAGCAGCTGGTCGCCAGAATCCTCCTCCAGACATAGACTGCATTCGACCTAGCTAATTGGCAAGGGACGAAAATTCGACACCGTCGGGGCTTGAACCCAGGACCTCCCGGTCATAGATGCTGCAGAGAGCGGCAATGCGCCAGCCGATTTCTTTAGTAACAATACAAGCAACCTTGCACCGAAATTAATATTAAAGAATAGCATGGGGCTTGTTGCAGCTGGTGTAGCTTATCTTTGTATTGCCCAATCTCTTCAATTAATCTGAGTCTCAAATTCGCCACAAAGGAAACTTCGTTGAGTGATAATAGACGAAAACAGAGTTCAGAAAATGAAGCAGGCTTAGCCTTTCGTGGGGACCGAAAACAGGTTCCGTGTAAAATGACATCGCTCCGTGACATCTTGTGAATCGATGTGTTCTTTCCGTGACGAACGGTTCCAAGGTGTGTTCGAGACACGTTACCTTCCAGCTCGCTCATCGCAGTTCCAATGCAGGGAGCATGCAGCCCCTTTGTGGCCCTTTTGTTGACAAGGTTTGATTAGAAGACAGACCTGGGAACTGGGTTCCGAACGTGAGCATTGTGTTAGATGATGGTGGTTAGTTACTCTCGACCTCGTGTTCCGGTGAAGTCCTTGCTGACATAGTCTTTATCCGAGGTTTTTGCCCACCTCAGTTATCAGACTTTTAAAAATGAGCGTGTGTCGAATTGCGAGTAAGATTTAGAAAAAGTATCATCATATGAAATCATATCCTGCTGATTGTAGAATCCGAGCAGTTTGAAGTAAACTCCATTAGCATTTCTCAGGTGAAATTTAGAATTAATAACTTGTTAAATGTAGTGAAGATGAAGACATTACAACTGCCATGATGTGCTGACGTTCGTTGAACTGATCAAGGGAAGGTGCAAAGAAGCAAAGAAAATCACTGGGAAAGACAACCACTAACAGCGACGTCTAAGCTTCCGGAGTGAAATTTACATTGACAAGAATATTTCAGTGTAAATACGGACCTATCTGCTTTCTCCTGTGAGTAATAATGTGTGAAAATATTGCTCATATCGTCAATGATGATAGACAACCTAGTATGTGAAAAAAATATAAGGGGAAGGAAGGAAAACACTTTTTGATGTTAATAATGTACAGTTGGCAAGGTTTAGGTATTCGACACTCCCTACACCATTGTATTAAGTATTTTTTATTGTAATATTTTTCTGAAAGCGCCTTACACCCGCTCCCATATGACTCTTACCACATTCGAGGTATTGTTTCAATCTATAATCAATAAATTGTAAAGGTATCATAGGAGGTTTTTATTTTTTCCATTTTAAGACCACAATTTCTAGTTTTCTTTGGATTTTTTCTTATAAAACTAAAGAACAAATTCGGAATCATTGATACCAAAATGTAAAACTTGCTAATTCCGTTACACAGAGGTTGTCCATCATCAACGAGAGTATGCCGAAAGAACGAATCTATAATGATCATGCAAAATAAAAATAAAAAATCTACCGATAGTAACGGTATCGTTAATATTTGACATCCGTTTTTAAGTAGAAGACTCTCAAAGCCAAGGAACATTCTCGTCAAGTCGATTTCTTGTACTCCGTCCCCTTAAACTTGAAGCCACGAATGCACGGCATTTTCTTGTGCGAGTGGGCCTGGCTTCCGCGCTGGCAAAACCCTTCTCGCGTGCGTGCACTCGCTCCCCCCCCCCCCCGTCCGCTCGTTAAAAGGAAAAGGGAAGGAGCGCCGCGGGCCACGCCGCTTGGACTACGCTTTTATTAGCGGTGCGCGGCAGGCGCCGACAGCGTGAGAGGGAGCCCTTGCGAACGCGCGTGCGTGCATGCGTGCGAGCGACGGGAAGCGGCGCCGGCGGCGGCGTCGGGGCGTCCGCCCGGGCGGCCGGCGAGCGCGCTTCCGCCGCGTTTCCGGGGCGACTCCGGCTGACCCGCCGCGATGCGCTCTGCGCCCAACTGAGCGCCTCAAACATTCGGAACATTAAGGAAGGCGGAGAGATAGAGCATCTGGCTAATTACTGAACCAACTGCTTAAGGTTCGCAATATTGAAAATTGGTGGTTGAAGCGCGACGTAGGAGCAGCTTTCAAATATACTTGTGTGGCGTCATATCTGTCGCCAGTACAAACGTACTATAGTAGCCATTTGTACAGCCCTGGCGGAAGTGACGCGGGGCTGCACATAGGAATGCGGGTCGTGGGTGCAGGTTTGGAAACCCCGGCGGTCACTGCGGGTGACGCGCTTCCGTCAACCTGCCACAGGCTATATAAGCAGAATCCGACTTGAGAGCGGTCTTCTATTCTTGAGTCTTCAGAGGTGAGCGCGTCGGTAGGGCGTCGTGAGGGTTGTGCGCGGCGTTGCATGGTAATGCATAGGCTACCGAGGCGGGGGATCGAAGCCGGCGTGCTACGTCGTGACAGCAGGTGCGGCATACTCGCATGTATGTTCGCGTAAGGTACTGGTGCATCACACCGGGGATGGTAATTAATTATCGGGCCAGCGGTGGTGGTAACCAGGGAAAGTTCCTTCTTGTAACGGTTAACTTCAATTGTAAATATTGTATATAGTGTTTTGGTGTCGGAGTATCTTTCTTCTAATAAATGCTAAATATTTACAAGCCGTTCACGTCTGTATTTATTTGCCCCGGCAAAGACGCCACAGACGTAGGAGGAATAGAATGGTGGCAGCGGTTAAAGAACTACCACGCACGTAGAATAGTGCAGCGGTTAACGAACTACCACGCACGTAGAATAGTGCCAGCGGTTATCGAACTACCACGCACGTGTAGTGTAAGCAGCGGTTTAGGAACTACCACGCACGTGTAGTGTATGCAGCGGATCACGAACTACCACGTAGGTGTAATATGGTGGCAGCAGTTCAAGAACTACCACGTAGTATAGTGTAGGCAGCGGTTCTGGAACGACCACGCAGTTGTGTATGTGCGGTGTTTGTCTGTGGTAGGCAGCATCACACGGAAGCACGCCAGGAACGGCAGGTAGAATAATTACGCCAGTAAGGGGCTTCATCCGTCCATGGGTAATTAGTGAGCGTAGGAGGAATAGAATTCTGCGTTTCACGTTCAAGGTTCGGTCGGCAGTGTAGCAACAGCTATAGAAACGAACAAAACACCCAGCAGGTAGGGCGCTTAGTACCAGCGGGACAGTTAGCCAGAACAGCGGATCGTGTACGCGGAAGTGAAAGTATATTTGGCCGCAGGTATCCGTCGGAGAAAGATTAAATAGTGGGCGAGCGAGCAAAGCTCAGCCAGGGAACAGTTTCGACGTAAATATATTCATAGTGCGCGAAACAAGTAAAACGCGAACGAAAACGTGCGAGTACATCGGCGGGGCGAACTTCAAGCAGAAGGACGGGAAGGAAGGAAGGACGGGAAGGAAGGACGAGTTGCAGCCGATCCATCCATCTCATCACGACATCCGCCAGCGCCGAACGTGCACGCATAAGCAGCAGGAAGCAGCCACGTGCAAGCAGTGGAAGATAAGGGTAAGTGTGTTCTTTTGCAACGCGTAGGGCACTGTTTTAAGCAATGGCGCATTTACTGAAATTTCGAAAGGAGGGAATGATCCGAATCGCCAGGGATTTGGGAATAGAATTAGATGGATCGGAAACAAATCCGACTTTAAAGAAGTTGATAGTAGAGCATGAGGATTATTCAGTTGAATTAACGGAGGAATTGGGGCAACAGCACGAAAGAGATAGGGAGGATAGGAGAATATTAGAAGAGAGGCAATATCAGTTAGAACTTGCGAGAGTGCAGAATGCCCAGACGGGCGAAAGAATTTCTGAGATTCGTTCGGAAGCGCGCTCGGAAAACGCTAGGGATTATATTAGAATAGGCCAAATAATTGGTAGATTTAAAGGAGAGCAGGACGATATCACGTCTTATCTGAGCGCGTTTGAAAGCCAGTGCAGGCAATTGAAAATCTGCGAAGAAGATTGGGTTGTGAATTTAATCGGATTACTTCCGCATAATGTTAACACATGGCTTACTTTAGACGAACAAGAAGAAGCGTTAGATTATGCGGAGCTGAAATTAAAATTATTAGAATTGTACCGGTTTGATGCCGAGAAATTCCGGCAACTATTTAGGAAACATAGCAAAAACGGAGCGACTTGGAGCATATTCGCGAGGGAATTGTTAAACTATGCCAGAGAGTGGGTAGCGGGACTTAAAATAAACACATTCGAGGGTTTATTGAATTTGATCGTAGCCGATCAAATGAAGCATAAAGTTCCAGGGGATATGCGGGAACATTTCGTGGATAAATGGGCCGAATTTGCGAATCCGCTTGAGTTCGCGAAAAGATTAGATGCGTACGAGAATGCGCGGCAAGGGTGGAAGAAGCCACAGTTACCATCTTTCCGGCCGGAAAGAACATTCCGGAAAGAACAAGGAAACAACAGGGCACCTGTTGCTCCTCACGTGGCCCCCAAGTCGGCAGGAAGTACTAATGGAGTAGAGAAACATAGCGCGAAGAAGGAATTCGAGGCACCTTATGTCCGCAAGTGTTACGAATGTCAGTCAACAACGCACTTGGTTAAGAACTGTCCGCGGAAACAGGGCAATCAAGTAAATCACGTGTGTGAACCCGAGGCAAAGGAGTTCTTGAGGCAGCACATTGTGACAGGGACCGTGAATGAGCAGCCGACTGAGATCTTAAGAGACACGGGCGCGTCATTTGATCTTGTATCCGCAAATTTAGTCACAGATCGTGATTATACGGGCGAATCGGTCTGGATCAAACAGCCGCTTCATTCGACTGCCATTAATTTGCCGGTGGCGGAAATTCGCCTAAATTCAGAATTAGGTAATGTAATCACTAGGGCCGCTATAGTGCCGAAGGAAAATCAACTTAGTTATTATCTATTAAGTAACAGAACGTATCGACTTCTGCAGGATAGTAAACAGGGCTTTGTAGAAGAACAAACTGTGAACATGGGTATGACGCGCAGTAAGGCTGCGGCAGAAGGCAGAACAAAAGCAGATGATTCGGGGAACTCGCAGGTAAAATTGCCGGAGGCGGAGGGCGACCGGACAGAAAAACCGGGCGAAGACGAGCATGAGCCGTCGGAGGAATTCCCGGAATTCGGTCTATTAGCAGACGGAGAAGAATTAGAATTGGCAGTGCCGATCGCGGAAATGTTGAAGGAAAATACGGAAAAATTCAGCGCGGCGCAGAAGGGAGATGAGAGCGTAAATACTTTGGTTGAAAAGTATAAGGATGTAGGAGCAGAATCGGAAAGAGAAACATATTTTGATAAGAATTCATTATTATTTAAGGAACCAGAACAAATAGGTGAAATTATAGAGGACGGAATAGAGAAATACGCCTTAAAATTAGAACCGGAGGAATTCGATGTAGAGGCAATGCTCGCAGGCACAGAAATGGAGCCGGAAGGAAGTGAAAGGCTGAGAGAACTTGTAATTGAGTTTAGGGACATCTTTTCCGATAGGCCAGGGCTCACTAAAAATGTTCAGATGGACATCGAGTTGCTGGACGAAAATGCAAGGGTGAGGAGCGCTCCGTATCGTACGTCTCATCGCCAAACTAAAATCCTCCAGGAAGAAATCGCGAAAATGCTAAGGGATGGTATCATCGAGCCTTCAGATTCGGATTTCACATCCCCTATGATTTTGGTGGAAGCACCCGGAAAAAAACCCAGGCCATGTATTGACTACCGCAAGTTGAATCAGGTTATTCGTACTGAATATTTTCCGCTTCCGAGTTTAGCCGAGCGAATTGAAACAGTTGCGAGGGCCAAAATCATAACCACAACGGACTTATGTAAAGGATTTTGGCAGATCCAAATGAGCGAGCGCGCACAACGGTATGCCACCTTTACGACGAAATTCGGGTCTTATAAACCCCTCAGGATGCCTTTCGGCATCAAAAATGCACCATATGTTTGCAGCAAGCTTATGGAGGCATTACTGAAAGATTGCGCGGAGTTCGCCGTCCCATATATGGATGACATTGCAATCTTTAGCGACAACTGGGACGATCACTGCAAACATCTCAGAATCGTATTCCAAAAGTTACGTGAGGCCAATTTACGCGTGCAACCGGCGAAATGTAAGTTCGCTAGGAAATCGGTTACGTTCTTAGGATACGAGATTGGTAGTGGTCTGATGAGACCAAATGAAGCCAAAGTGCAAGTAATAAAGGAATATCCACGACCTACGACAAAAAAGGAAATCCGTAAATTTATAGGTCTGATATCATATTATAAACGGTTCATCAGAAATTTCTCGGAGAAATCAGCTGCGCTCACTGATCTATTGAGGGGAACACATAGGCAAGGCAAAATCCGGTGGTCGGAAGAGTGCGAAAACTCGTTTATACAGCTTCGCGACGCACTGTGTCAGGGGGCAGTCACACATGCACCTGATTTTAGTAAGCCATTTTTACTGCAATGTGATGCGGCACTTAGGGGAGCAGCCATTGTGTTATCACAGTTAGATCAGGAAGGAAATGAAAATCCGATTCTTTTTCTTAGTAAAAAATTCTCAGACGGGGAATTAAAATGGAGCACCACGGAGAAAGAGTGTGCGGCTTTAATTTGGGGTTTGGGGAAGTTGCGTTACTATTTAGACGGTAATGTTTTGCTAAAGATAGAAACGGATCATAACCCGTTAGTCTGGTTACAACAGAATGCTGGGAATAATCCTAGATTGCTTAGGTGGTCGCTGGCGATTCAGCATTACAACATTATCATAAGCCATAGGAAAGGGATATTAAATGTAAATGCTGATATTCTCAGTAGGGTGTTTGAAAATGAGCGCCAGACAGTGTCCGAAGTTGCAGAGGGGCACACTGCACCCGGCAATGCCGATACGTGTGCGCCGAAAACATTGGAACACAGTGCAAAACAAATAGTGCAAGAAGAATGATGTATAGGTGAATGTGATGTTTGTTGTGTTGTGTCAAGATTGAGTAAACTTTTCCCAAGAAACCTACGAAAGAATAGTTTCCAGCAAATATCATGAACTTTTGTATTCATTTATATTCATTCTGGCAAGAAGAAAAACTTTGTACAATCCTTCAAGAGAGAAATGTAAAAATTGTTTATTTGTTTCATTTTAAGTGTATCACTGTATGTGGTTTTAAATGTAAAACGGTAAATGTTGGTATTGTACTCGTACTAGTATTGTTTGTTTGTTTTTGTGCATTTATCACTGTATAGGGTTTTGTAATTCAGTATGTCAGTGTGTGTATAGAACTGTATATGATTTTGAATGTTTATTGATGTAATGTTGTGGCTATATTGGTGATATTGTATGAGTCATTTTGTAGTGAGTGTATTGTACAAAATTAATTTAATTCAAGAATTTGGTTGTAAAAGGGATAAATGTTAGTTTATTGTTGTTTTTTTTGTGCATTTATCAATGTATAGGGCTTTTAAATCCAGTGTGTCAGTTTGTGTGTATAGAACTGTATCTGATTTTGAATGTTTATTGATGTAATGTTGTGGCTATATTGGTGATATTGTATGTGTCATTTTGGTAGTGGGTGTATTGTACAAAATTATTTTAATTCAAGAATTTGGTTGTAAAAGGAAAAGGAACATACTATGGTTATTTGAGGTTACCACACCAGGCTGAAAATTCGTAACAATGCGTAAGAGGGACCGACCGTACGGCAAGATTTTTAATATTTCAAGTACAATGTACAATGTAGAGTAAAAATATGTCAATGGGGTAGGTTAGTAGGGCATTCTCTGTTTGTTCTTTATCTGTGTAATTAGCCAGGTCAGGCGCAGTTGTATATAATGTGAGCCGATCGGCCTAGGACTTTCACACTTGTGGAATTTTCCTTCTGTGTTGATTGCAACTGCGACGAAAATTCCCGGGGGGGTATAGAGGAGTTTGTGGCGTCATATCTGTCGCCAGTACAAACGTACTATAGTAGCCATTTGTACAGCCCTGGCGGAAGTGACGCGGGGCTGCACATAGGAATGCGGGTCGTGGGTGCAGGTTTGGAAACCCCGGCGGTCACTGCGGGTGACGCGCTTCCGTCAACCTGCCACAGGCTATATAAGCAGAATCCGACTTGAGAGCGGTCTTCTATTCTTGAGTCTTCAGAGGTGAGCGCGTCGGTAGGGCGTCGTGAGGGTTGTGCGCGGCGTTGCATGGTAATGCATAGGCTACCGAGGCGGGGGATCGAAGCCGGCGTGCTACGTCGTGACAGCAGGTGCGGCATACTCGCATGTATGTTCGCGTAAGGTACTGGTGCATCACACCGGGGATGGTAATTAATTATCGGGCCAGCGGTGGTGGTAACCAGGGAAAGTTCCTTCTTGTAACGGTTAACTTCAATTGTAAATATTGTATATAGTGTTTTGGTGTCGGAGTATCTTTCTTCTAATAAATGCTAAATATTTACAAGCCGTTCACGTCTGTATTTATTTGCCCCGGCAAAGACGCCACACTTGGGGCTTGAACTGGAGGTGGCTGGGGTAGGGGCAGTACGATATCCGCTGGCGGAGGCACACGGGGTGGGGGGCGCGTGCCAGAGTAGACGAAAGGTCGGTGTCGGATCTCACAATCCAGAGAGAGTAAACACCGCCAAGGATCGGAATGTAACGTGCACGACTCATACGCGACTAATAACTGTAACAACTACCGCGCGCGGGAACTCAAAATTATCAGTCAAATCGGAAGATAGAAGAGGTTGCCTGGGAATCTCGAAAAATAAACCTTCGATAGCTCAGTGCATCAATTGATGTCACTCCAACGCCTCTGATCAGGAGGCCCTAGGCTTCGAGTCCCGATGGTGGTGAAATTCGCCTGCTAGAATTTCGATAGTTTCGCATGGTTTCTACGATCAACACCGGCCAAATGCCGGAGCAGTACCCTAACGAACGGGCCACTGGCCGCGCACGATCTTTCCTTTCTGTTCCGTGTCCTATCCTCGCCCTTACTCAGACTCGCACTTCCACTTATACGAGTCATGCCGGGAGCGGAGAGCTGGGCGGTGCTCCGCTGGTGGGAGACGGGGCAAGCGGGCGCCGCCGGCTGTTGCCGTGGCCCACTGGCGTTTCCACGCAACTGGAGTGGCGAGGATGCCTCTAGTTCTGAAACACCTGAAAATGGTTCCTTAAGGGAGGGTGATTTTTATTTGAAGAGGGATGCTTTTGGGGATATGTGCACTTTATTGTTGGAGGACTAAATGTAATGCGTTTTAAAATGGTTTTAACACAAGATATAACATTTTCTGAAGTGATAATTATATTTTTCCGTTTTTTAAAGTGAACTTGTTATTCTTTAATTCGGCTTATCTTTATACCTTCAGAATGTTTAGACTTAGATTTCGAAAGTAAATTGAAGGCTGCGGAATACGTTCGCAATGTTTTTCGAAGGAAGTGGCGGGAGCTGCTAAAAATGGAATGTGATTAATGTAGCAATTCGCGATAGTGCAATAAGCCGTGGACTGTGCCTTCATGTGATCTTCGATATATCTCCATCACCTTACCGTGGGTGAAAGCAGTAGGAGAAGAGTCCATAAATGAGTTAGATAACCTCGTGTTCGTTATCCACCCGTGAGGCAGTGGTGCAGAGTGTGTCCACGTGGGTCGAAACGCATCGCAAGTCCACAATTTGTGGAGGGGAGGGTTCTAATCCTAGCGCACGCGCCTTCTATACCTCGGGTGCGGGTCCTACCTCCGGCCAATCCAGTGGAATTTCTAGTGTTCCAAGTTAGCTCTCGGAGCATTTCTCACTCATCTACTTATTAATCATCACTAATCGGCCTCAGTGACCTCAGCAGGGGAAGGGCTCCTCAACTCTAATTAATTAATTAATTAATGAAAATGAAATAAATCTATAAATTCATGATTGTCCGATGAAACATGGTGTTAATTCTTGCTGGCGATCGCGATAGTGTTATCAAGTATTCTATTTCCGCATGATACACTGTTCATATGTTCTACAGCTTGATTTTACAAAACTGCTAGCGGCTCGTAAGAAAGTCAACAACACTACATATGCTCCACCCTGTACCCCAGTGCATGAGCACATGCAGTAGGGATTGTTTCTGATATGCTTATCCGCTGGGATGGAAAGTGCTCTGCCTCTCCAACACTACCCGGATTTAAGTCCTTGGAACTTCGACCTCCCCTTTAGGATGAAGGATTGTGGGATATTTGGGATGAGCTTCCGAAGAAGTATTATTCGCTCTCGTCACACTATCAAGATACACATTGCAAACTGCATCCAACAATTTACGCGTTGCTGGAACAAGTACACACTTTTTGTTGCCGCATCTAATGCCTGTTATCCTTATCTTGTATAAACGCAATGTTTCTAGAAAGTAAAAAGTGACTACTACTAAAATATCAACTTATGTAAATACATTTTCATCTACTGCTTCACGTATTATGTGCAACTTCCAAACGATTTCAATGCATTTTTTATTATTCTAAAGAGAATTTTATATTGATTCTCAGTGTTATTGAGTTTGTTACTTTTTACAAAAACAATTGCGGAGGACGCCTGGCACCAATTTGTCATTTCGTCCCCAACAAATCTACTTGTTAGTAGGAATCATAATTTGAAATCATTGTTCCACGCTAATACCTGAACGGTGCGGCATCTTTTCGTCTTTGAGACGTCTTTGGACAAGTTTCGAATTCATGCCCGAGTAACGTGATGCACCCCTTGAAATATAAAATGGGGTACACTGTGATCTTAAATGATAATTGAATGGCTAAGGAATTATTTAACACCTCTGATTCTTATTATTTCATTGACCAATTATTTTTGCAATAGGATTTTAAACCTCGGCGATAAAGAGGGATGATGTGATGCAGTACCTTGGCCCTTTTCAAACTCACATTTCTATAAGGATTTGAATACTAAATTAGAATTTAATTGCAGTAGTCATATGAAATGAAAATTATTTTCATATTCCTCCCAATATTTAAATGTCAACTGTCCCGACGATTTTTCTTGCAGAGTGATCTGTAAGACCCGTAAATAAGACATCTCACAATATGTTTAGCTCGTGGTAGTGGCTTCACTACGATAAGTAATGCAAACAAGAGAGAACAATGGGATAGATCCCTTACCTGACTCATACGACATGACCCAGGACCTTGGCCGGCCAGTGGGGGAGTTAAAAGAAATGCAGACAGACATTGAACTTTAGTAACAGTAAAAGTTAAATTTTTGAGCTGTTCTTAATTCAGTGGCAAATTATGGTATGGTCTCACGGTATTTCTCAAGTCGAACTCACCAGAAATGACAAAACTCCGTGTCGTTTACGAAATACCGTCTCAATATAATTTTCGTTTTCGAACTGGTTGAAACGGATCCTAGACTGGTCGTGTTCTGCGCTCAATGGTCAGTGTGTTGTTACGTTTCCTGTAGGTGACCATGGCATGAAAACCACTGTTTCCGTTGAGATATTGACAACCGGTGATAAACTGGGTTTCGTGCAGTGATAAAGACCGGAAGGGCTATTGTCTAATGCTGGAACGTTTTTCATGTGAGGCACCTTATTTAGAATACGTTCATTGAATTCGTAAATGTTTGCGAGTTCTGAATTGTCTCGATAATACATCATTTTCTTTGTTGTAATTATTTTCAATTATCAGGATATTTTCTGTAGTGTGATTTTCTGCAGTGTAGTTTTGTTAAATTCTTCTAGTTACTTGTGAAATGTAACTTTTTGAATAGTTCTGAATCGGAAGTGCTTCTCCGGACAGTAATCATTGTTCATCACAAACAATTACCATCCGAAGAATTGTTAACTCAATGGAGCTTAACGCACCAATTATTGATTAGGAAACTCTGTATACATTTTAGTTTTCTTTTGTGAATAACTACCTTTCGTTTTCAACAGTTTCCGTGAACATCTAGGTATAGTAATTAGCGTGAATCAATCGATCGTATTCCCATCACTAATAATGCTTTTATGTTTTGCAGTGGAAAAGAAACTACATTAACAACAGTTGTTCTAAACTAATTGTAACGCAAAGTATTTTACGTACATACCAGAACCTTTTTACTATGAAAACAAGTTAATATTCGTTACCGACACATCTTTAATTTCGAACCTGAGGTAGTTCGTGGAGATTTTGTCTTTCTTGCGCGCGCTCTTGTCCGCCGGAGCCCTGTCGAGCGCCGACCTCGAGGCCCCGCGGGATCTCGAGTGTCGACCCATGCCCAGAGGACTCCCCCGGAATCCCTAGCCGTCTGAAAGAAAAGAGAAACAAGGAGAGGAAAAAGAAAAAGAAAGGCTACAGTAAATGAAGAAAAAGAAAGAGAAGTAAGAAAAGAGACGAAAAAAAAACATCGTGCAATTTTAGTAGGTTTCTTCAAAGAATGTTGAAGTCCACCACCATTAAAACGCTGAAAATAGCACCGAAAGGAAAATTTTTTTTATGAAGCAACGACTCTTCATTAACCAAAGATTTGTTTCAAATCACAGTACTGAAGTTAATCAATGCTTGCCAAAATGTTCCAAGCACATACTTAAAAATGTTGAATTTAGATTGTTCTAGGAATTAGGGTAAGTTCATGAAGAACCCTAATTTATGAACGGCTTTTCAAGGAAGCCCTCTGTTCAAATTAATTATCTAATTATTAAAATTAAAGAATTATCTAAAAATCTATTAAAAAGAAAGAAAAACAGTCTTTATTTTTTAGGGTAATTTTTGTAAAACAGAATTATTGCTTTTAGGCAGTACTTACTTCTTTGCGGTAGTTCTTTTAGGCAGTGTTTTTAGGCAGTACTTGTAGGCAGTAGTGAGATCTTTCAGTGTACCTAATGTGTTTTTCTTGTACAGTGATCGAGATTCGAATCTATTGTTTATTGTAATGTTATCAAACTACAAGACGGGTATCAAATACGAACTTGTATCTTATTTTGCTGACTGGATATTTGTAATAAGTACAGTTCTTACAACATTGTCTTTCCTATCTGATAAACACAGATTGCAGTGAAATTGACCAATCGTCGTATCAATTAACTCGAAATTGAGCACGTATTTTTCTAAGCAATTGTAAAATTTGTCCCGATACATCGCGTTATAGGATGACTACTGTTTCGTGGTTAACGAGTTTTCAGAGACGGGTAAAGGAGTCTGTTTTCCCCTCAAATCTGAATCGTACGATTGACGATTCTTGACGATTGCTCGTCGGTTGCGCCCCCCCCCCCTTTCTGACGGAGCACGGCGCGCTCATCGCACGCGGAGGCGCTTCCCTCTCGCCATCACCGCCATCTCACCCCCCCTCCTCCGCGATCGCTTTCTACCGCGCAGCAGCCCGAGTGGGCGGTGCAGGCGGCGAGCGAGGGCCGATGAAAGTTTGATTGAGCGGCCGACGCCTCGTGCGCGGTTACCCCACCCGGGGGAGCCCTCGGGGCCGGAAGGGCACCGCCACCGCCGCTCGGCGCCCCCGCAAATGAGCGGCCGTGATCGGCGCCTCGGCTGCCCGGCTGAGCGGAGGCGGCGGTCCGCTCGCGCGCACTTGGGAGGCGAGGGGCGGCTTTGTCCGGCTTTTGTGCGCTTTCGTTGACTCGGGCCGAGGGACTGTGCCCTCTGCGCCTGCACCGGCTGCTTGGGCGAGGCGCACGAGGATACTCTTAACCCCTCCAGGTGCGCCCTCCATAAATTACTCTGCCCCCAGTGTTCAGCGTTCTACCCTACAAGGACCACATTAAATTAATTTCACGGCATGTCTTTTTGCTGTTTCTTGTTACGGTTTTTACAATACTTACAGTAAATCTTTTTAAAGCAGCTATAAATTTGTTCGTTATAACGTCCACGGTTTAAATCTCGTAAGAGAAATACCAAAACCAAAGGTAATCTGGAGCGATGGGGTTTCATTTTGATTCAAATCAGTGTTCCATTCTTTCCTGAGCTCTGTGGGTAAAATTTGCAAAGATCACACTTCTAACATAACGGGTTTTTTTACAACACCATGCAACATTTGTCGCGGATATATTTATTGTGTTTTCTATATTTGCGAAATGATTTTCTTCATTAATCTAAGAGAGCTGGCTGCTGGAAAAACCTGTATTGAAATAGGTCTCTGATAGAGTGAATCTTCAAAGCTAGAGGTAATGTACAAATGCAATTCAGACTGCGATTTTGAACATTCACTGACACATGTTTTTAAAGCACAAATTCCACTGATTCCAGCTGTATTAATTAAAATACGATTTAAATTAGCCCAGCCGCCCCGCCCCGCCCAGCCGCCCCGCCCCGCCCCACCCCGCCCAGCCGCCCCGCCCCGCCTAGCCGCCCCGCCCCGCCTAGCCGCCCCGCCTAGCCGCCCCGCCTAGCCGCCCCGCCTAGCCGCCCCGCCCAGCCGCCCCGCCCAGCCGCCCCGCCCAGCCGCCCCGCCCAGCCGCCCCGCCTAGCCACCCCGCCTAGCCGCCCTGCGTCGTGATAAAATTTTACCGTCGAGTACCCGCCCCGTTGTTGTTGTTGTTTTGAAGGGCGCCTGCCGAGGTTGACGAGCCCTGTGGGTGGGTTTGGGATCATGGGATGGGGAGGGGGCTGAAGGTTCGCGGTTAGAGATTGTATGAATTGCTGAAGTTGTAGTAGCTGTTGTAGTAGCAGTGCTGTTGTTTTTAATGAGCCTGGATATTTAGAAGCAAATTTGTCTAATCCTCTCATGGAAGTATGATGTTGCGATTTCTTAAATTCGTGCCTTAGGATCCCTCTCGTACCGACGAATTCCGAGTCCCGTATTCACCCGTTAGGGACCGTCGCAACAAGTTTCAGTGATGTCTATCTTGTACTTTCGTCACGTATGTCGTGATTGGGCGAATGTGGGATTTGAATAGGGCGACAATTGTCCGCAGATATAATTTTTCTAATCATTTTCCCAGGGCTCTTTTATATGGCTATGTGGATTTTAGGCGGTTTGAAAACCCCCTACTTCGGTCGGGGTGGAATCCCGTCCTGGAGAGAGAACGGCCAACAGCGCTGTGGTGAGATGCTCCCTTTTAGTTTGTTTCATAACTGAATAATGAGTTTGTCTGAGTTTTTCTATTGTATGATGGCTTCGGTAGCCCTCAATTATTCAGAAGTTTGAGACCATTTTCCCTTGGTATTTTTGCTAATTCATTATGATTTATAAAATATCTGTTGCAATTCATTTGTCTATGGCAATCTGGGGTTTATGGTTGGAGCTTGAATACATCACGTGGCGTGTTCTTGATATCTTAGCACGTGATTCGGAAAGATTTATAGGAAAATAAGCCGTGTCGTAAATGGGAAGATTAATATTTTTCGGAGCAACATTATTTCCCAAAGGATATTGGGAACAGAGATATACCCAGGGGGCTGTTGCGAGAGGAGGAAGTATTTAGGGGGAGTCGCCAAGGGGAGACGCCGCAGTCAAGATTTTATTGAGCCACGCGAGTGTGGAGGGGCTGAGAAATGACGTGCGCCGCGCATTAGGTGCTCGGAAATTGATACGCAGCGCAGTCGAAGCTTCGGACGTTGTCAGGGGGCACCTCCTGACGGCGAGTTGGGGAATTAAATTTTTTATATCGTGCGGGCCGACTAAAGAGCACCGCGTGCTTGATGATTTTTTCGTTAGCACCGGCCCCCATAATCGTGGATGCAGATCTTAAAGGCATTAAGAGGAGATTTGAGTATTTGTATGCATATCGCTTCTCGCAAGAGGAAGGGAGCCGGGGCTAGCTCGAGTAATTGCGTTCCCTTATAAGGACGAGGGGAAATTATTTTCGAATAGATTGTGGCGCCGCGCCGTAAAGCCGATGTCTTTCTCTGGCGAGACGTGCGGTACGTGCCGTGCCGTGCCGTGCCGTGCCGTGCCGTGCCGTCTTCGCGCAACGAGGGAAGTGGGGAGAGGGTGTGCGTTTTGGCTCAAGCTCAAAATGCTCTAGGGCGGTGGGTGTCGTGTGTATCGTGCGGAACAGCACGTTAGTTTCTTAGTTTATTGCATGGTTGCGCAATTTTGCAAGTTTATTGCAGTTTATTGAAATTCATTTTTATTACTTAAAAAATAATTATTTTGTCGTTGCTTTATTTAAATATAAGTAGCGTTTTCAATCGTGAGAAAATGCTCGTGACCTTTCGTCTACTAAAACACAAAAAGCACCCCGCCTGCAAAAAACGTTACTCATTTCCTTGTTCTGTGATGATTATATCGGCAGTTTATGTACCAGAATCTGAATACCTGGTTGGTGAGGCACTATGTCAATGAATCAATGTAATGAGTAATACATACATTCTTGAAGAAATATTGAACAGTGCGAATATTTGCCATCGACAAAACAATCTCCTGTGATCGGCCAGTCAGTGGGATCGACTCGTTGCCAGTCGTGCTAATTACATTTCAGCTTCAAAGTAAATGGGAAAATCATCGTCCTGCAGCTTTCTGCCCCGGCTAATTCCTTCAACCAGTCCATATTGCCATTGTATTCTTGGGTTTTCTTCTTCTCTCGGAAGAATGCTCACCCACAGCATCTGCCTCGACCATCATTTCTCACTCTTATCATGTCACGTGCTCATACTCTTATGCATTATGCTTTCTGTAAGCGCAAACAAGCCCGAGAATTTGTGAAACTTACAATAAGGAAGCCGAAGACATCGCTTTTGTTTGACAACTGTAACCGAACAAAATTCTGCACTGTTCACGGCGATTTTATCTACAAAAATTTGCAAAATTGGTTTCTTTCATGCAGGTATAGGGGCTTTCTTGTGTGGTCGCTTTAGGGTCTTCTTGATTCGTAATTTTCTGGAGAAAAGACAGCCAGTCTGAGTGAATGATTCGAAACCCTTCCCGTCAAATCTTTTTATAACCGGTCATAGAACGCCTCCGGTAACATCTTTGTGGCTTATTGATCTCACAGCCATGCAGCTCAGTTTCCAGGAATACCAAGGATCTTCATTTAATTTCCCCCCAAAGAAGATCTTAATTTGTTTACAATTAATTTACAAATAGTTTCAAATGTTGAAGGTATAATTGCAAATGTATAGTTTTATCTATATGTTTGAAACATTTAGATTGTTCTTGTTTTTTTAAATTAGTTTATTTCTATAAGTTTGACACCTTATGAAATTGATATTTTAGGAGGCTTATGACTTTTTAAAAAAGGTTTTACATTACAATATATAAGGTAATGTATTTTAAAAATATGAGAGGATTTTGTTAGTTGTGTCATATTTCGATTTGAGGCGACGGGGAAAAATCGCGTCAGTGTTTACGTCTCCCTTGAAAAGCACTAGATTATTTTGCGGGAGGTTCGTAATGGAAAGCCAATATTGCATTGGGAACTGCACGGTATGGTCTTTGGGTCCTAAAGGAAAGGTGTATCGTGGAGGCCTAGCAGTTTAGTGAAAGAGAGTTGAAGAAGGCGTTTCGACTCGAGCAGCATTTTTCTCGCCCACTGCCGCGCCGGGCGAACGGCGCGGCCAAATCCGTGCGATGTGCCTGGGCGGCAGCTGCGCGGCGCTTGGCGGCGCTTGGCGAGGCGCCATGGCCCGCCGGAAGGCTTTCCCCCTCACGCCTACTGCACCTCCGCCGGCACGTCCCGTTTCTATTATCATCTCTTGGCCCTGTTGCTCTTCCCGTCTCTTATCCATATTTCTGTTCCCGTTATGTCCGTATTTCTGTCCCAGTCTTTTCCCCGTGTTTGTGTTCCTGTCTCTTGTTCGCGTTTGTGTACCTCCTCTCTTTCGAGCCTGCCTCTCGTTCCTGTTGCGTTGCTGCTCCTCACCCAGTCACATTCCTATTCAGTGTCATCCCACCCCGACCCAACCACTCCGCAAAGGCCCATTCCTCCCGCCTTTGGCCTGTTTAAGCCACGGTCTTTCTAAAGCTCATGAGGCTGTTTTCCAGTGTATCCACAGTATCCTAGTTTGAAATACGAAATCATTAAATTCATAAAAATACTTCCTCTGAAGAAAATATTCGAAGTGTGCTAAAGGCCGCCAATTGACGTGACCACTTGGGCGAGGTGGCCTTTCAGCAGGTTTCACTACTTCCCTTCGCCGTCCTCTCCAGTGCTCGTCTTGTCTGGGCTGGACGAGGCTGCCCTGTGCCTGGGTGGGCGGCAGGGGCTGCGCGGAGAGGCCGGCGCCTGCGGAGCGCTGCCCTGATCGCTGCTCCGCCTCCGGCTCTCCGGCCCGGCTCCGGCTGCGGCCGAAACCTCTTGGAAGGCGGCTCGCCCCGCTGGGAAATCAGGTCTCGCGGCCTCCAACATCGCCCAATTACAGCGGGAAGCACTCGAGCAAATAAACCGGCAACATTGTGTGTTCGGCGGAGGAATTTTTTAATGTGCTATTTCTGTTCGGCGATTGGAGGCGAAGTTATATTATTTCTTTTAATACCGAATAGGTCTTTTTCTGCAAAAGTGCAGTCGTTTCGTATAGGCGTGAATCTGGAAATTGGGTAACACATTACTCAACAAGCACAAAATGCTAGCAGGTGCAACTTTTTCCAATGATTGTATTTTAGTAAACTTTATACAGTAATGTAGTATGGTGAATATTTCTTGAGCTGCCAAAGTTGGAACTCGGATAGTGAGTGAAATATATTTGTTATACTGCATTTTGCCCCAGTCTTAAAACTATGGCAAATATACTAATTATTTACTGTGTTTAGTGCAAATAACTAAAACGAAACTTCGATTGCTATCATAAACAGATACGGTGAATCCTGGTTGTGTAAATGATGTGTAATGAGTTTAATGTTCGAAGTATTTTAGTGCCCGTTTAGCAATTGAAAACCACAACGACTAGTTTTTTACCTCGCTAATTAAGGAAATTCCTCAATGGAAATAGTATGTCCTAGCCTTTGGAAAACGTGAACATTTATTAATAGGAAGCTGGAGTTGTGTGATCTGTTTTAATGTCTCCAGGAACAGTATGGAATTTTATGCTATTGAGAAATACGTTCCGTCCACGAGTTTCATCAAAGCGTTTTGGCTCTATCATCAGACCCTTTACGAGGTTTCAGATACTTGAGCAGGGCCCGGGCTCCCTCGCCCCTTGCCAGCGCCGTCCGGGGACCCTTCCCCGCCCCGCCCCGCCCCGCTCGTGCAGCCCGGCGCCGTCACGCTTGACCCCGCTCGTCTGAATAGCGGCGTCGCCGGTTCATTTCACTTTAATAAGGCGCGCGTTTGTTGTCGTTGGCCGCTGCTAGCCAGGCGACCGGCCGGCCGTTATGGGATGAAAGGTCACAGGCACCGCGCCGGCACTTCCCCCGTCTCCGACATTGCATCCTTTTCTTTTCTGTTCTTCCTCCCGCTGATGTTCCCATCTCATCGGTTCACCCTCTTCCTTTCCTTCACTTCTGTTTTCTTGTCTTTTCTTGTTATTTTCTCTCTTCTCTTTCTTGTCTTTTCTGGTAATTTTTCTAATGTCTATCTTGTCTTTTTTTCTTTTTCTTCCTCTTTCTCATCATTTGTCTATCTTCTCCGTCTTGTTTTATTCTCCTTTTTTCTTTCTCCTCTTCGTTGAATTCTTTTTTATTTTTATTTTCCTTGTGTTATTTCATCTCTTTCTTACTTCATTCTCTCCAATGCTTCCCACTCCCCATTTCTCTGCTGTCGCCCACCGTCACCAAACCGCCATTGCTGTAGCATCGGCAGCAACAGCTGCTTCTGCTATCTGACCGGAAATGACCCGAAGACCCAGGGTCAGGGGTGACGCCGCTTTTTGTTGGCCTTCAGTTTCATGGTTTCTATTCTTAAAGGGAAAAAAGAAATAACAGAATTTCGAGGCAGATATCAAGTGCTGAATATTGCTGAGAAGGCATATCATTGGTGTCGAAATGATTATGCCAAAGTCGCATCCGCTCAGTTTGAGTTCTTTGCCGCGTGTTTGTTTTCATCTCCTTTCAAGTGGGATTGTTGTTCTGTAGAGAGGACGATAGTTATACGGCTCGTGTGCGCTTGCTGATAACGTACGATGTTTCTTCTCGAACGCTTTTAATCTTTCGTTTGGTCAATGACCGCTTCTGTACAGTTAATGAAGTTGTATAAGATTTACATGTGAAAAAGGACAATGGAATATTCATTGACATGAAAACATTACATCGCGTGAACGTTTTTAACCCGATGTGCATATTTGCATGCCTCCATGAATATGCGTGCGTGTATTTTTCATCGCAATTGAAATGGCTTTGTCCCTCAAAAACCTTTGCGTGGTCTGTCGAAGCAGCTTCAAATCCTGGATCGGCGTGCCCGCGCCGCCCCTTCCGCGGACGTCGGTGGCCGCGCGTGCGCGCTGTCTCTCGCGCGTGGGCCCGGGACCTCCAGAAGTGCGTGCGGACGTTAGAAAATGTGCGCAGGGCGCAGCGCGAACTTCCGGAAACGAGACGCGAATTGCCATCGATTGGCGGCGCCGAGCGCCAGCCAACTGTTTATTCACGAGCCGTAGCCGCTCGGGGGCGGGGCGGGGGCGGGGAGGCGACGGTGGTGGGGGCCGGGCCGGTCGAAACGGCGGCTCCCGTACGGAGGTGGAGGAACCTAAAAAAGCCAGATAAAGCTGTGGTTCGGCAATGAATGCATAAACAAGCAACAAATAAAATAAATTAAATGGGAAGGCGAACGGAGAGAGGAAGGGGGCAAGGGAGAAAAGAAGGTGGGGAAGAAAGGGGTAGAGTTGCTGTGTTGGCCGATGTAATGGAGAGATCAGAGTGTGTCAGCGGTAGACGACTAGAGTGGAATGGAGGTAGAGACAAGTATTCAAGAAGAGCTGTTACAGCGGGATAAAATGTGAATTGGAAAGGATCTCAGAATGTTTGGCAGTGGAAGTTCTGAGCGTTAAGGGAGTGTTGGGTCGTGGCAGTGAAAGAAGGGAATAAAGATACAAGTGTGTAAAGGAGAGGGCGCAGCAACGACTGAGTGATCAGATGGAGTGGATTGGGAGGGTTCACACCGAGCTGTATAGCTCAAGTGGTTTTGTGTGTGGCCGTAGCCGAGAGGGAATGGTGGAGGTAGTATCAGTGGCAGTGAGGGGGCTGAATATCAGTGATAATGGTAGAGGTGTGGTGGGCGAGAGGGGGTCGTATTGAACCAGGAGGGTGGCGGAGCGTTAACAACCCCAAACACAAGCAAGCCGCACTCGCGAGCCGCGCTTGCGCAGGTTGTGCACCTGCCGTCGAGGAATTGTTTCCCGTTGTGAGAACAACAACGAAGGTAGCAGCGGTGTCTTTCGCTTCCGCAGCGAGGTGGGCTCGTCAAAGGAGGACTTGCCCGGGTAAGCCTAGCTTTAACCTCTCACTATTTTGAAAAACAAATAGGGGAGGGACGGAAATAGATTTGTTCAAGTTGTCACATTAGCTGGTGACAAAAGGCACAATAACAAAATTATAATGATAAAAAACAAAAGCACATGCGAGACACGGAAACAAAAAGCAATTGGAATGATTATTATGGGTAAGGTATTGCTTAATGTTCGTTTCATATACCACTTCATTCCACTACGTCAGTAGACTTGCTCGTCCTTGCAATCCCCACCCTGAGCTCCCCAGCACTCGTTCGCGACGTGTGTTTCATCTTGTGAGCAGTAGAGGCAGGCGGAAGGCTGCGTTGCGCGGGGCGCCGGGTGGCGGCGCGCACGGCGCACCGCCCTAACCCTCCGTCCGAGTCTGCTTTTAGGTTTTAGCAGGTACCATTCCAAGGGCCTTTTCCGACCCAGGAAAGATGGTGCGAACTCCGTGGCCCGTTTGTTCAGATCCGGGAATCGCCTACAGAGCAGAGCAGCCGCCTCTAGAATTTCCCTCAGTCAGCGGCCGAATTCGGCCGAGCTCTCTAGCTAACAGCGAGTATGCTTCATCGTCGAGTCTCGAATACTAGCACTTCCCAATCAGAGAAATTATGGTAACGGGTTCCACGAGCCATCTCTGCTGTTACATCGATTGTTACATTTAAGTAATGCTTTCAAATTGTCGTGTACGGTTCAGTGTTTGTGTTGTCTCGAAGCAATTAAGATGAGAAACTTACATCTGCATTTACAGCCTTTGTGAAGAATCTCTCGAGCAGATGGAAACCGTGAGAGGCCTAGCTCGTTTGCAGGAAACGATTGGGAGCGTAGCGTATGTCGTCCTTCAAAGATTACATGTACGTTTCATTCTACGAGACGCGGAAATAACTCAACCTACTGCGATCAGGGAGGCCGATATCTCTCATCTAAATTACACTCCGAGTAGATATCCTCTTCTCTTAAATTTACGAATACAATGTTATTTATCATTGAGTAGGCTTACATATAGACACCAATGCCGGAGCAGATGGCCTGAAGCTGGATGGAGGAGATTAGAGGATTTATTGACAGTGAGAGTTAATGACTGAGATGAATGACAAGCATTAGAGGATGGTGAAGAGGAAAAACTTCGGAGATATCAAGATGAATAAGTCTATTAAAGTCGACTTTGTGTTCTTCGTTCAGTTAACAATTGTCATCTTGACATTTTGTAAGGAAAAGTTATTGTTCTCCTGTCTCATTGAAATAATTTACAAGCAGGTCATGTTAGCAGAATCTTTCATTTTAGACCTGAAACCGATATATTTCTCGATTTGTTTAATCACTGTCTACAACTGTTTACCATCGTGTTCAGAAATATGAATCATTATGTTCAACAAATTAACTTTCAATTCTGTTTGACCAAATAGAAAGATAAATTTGGTATAGCAGCGTGTTCCTTGGGTCACAAGAATTCTTAAGAGCAAAAATTGCAACATGGCATCTACGTTAAAGATCGATGCATTCTTCATGACGATTTATTTGTCGAGCACTGTGAGATTTCTTGGAGTCTTGCGGAAATCGTAATTACATTAAATTATTATAAAAAAAACTATAATAAACAGACTATTTTCTCCATCGATTACGAGTTTATGATGATCAATTTGCAGGGTAAAGATTTACCGGTGGTACATTAACTACCAGAAAAACGTGCTTTTATAGACGTCTGACATTGTTATAGATTCGATAATGAGGTAAAGGTATGAGGAGGACGGTTTGGAATACCGTCACGAAAATACAATACAACAACAAATAAATAACGAAAACAGATTCAGAGAAGCCAGTGTCGGGCTGGTGATTGTACCCCCTGAGGTGGGCAAGAACGTATCTATCGAAAAATGACTGAATAAATAACACAAAAAACACAATAACATACAGTGAATTCGGGGGGGGGGGGGCGAAAGAAATGTGAAGATGCGCTAAGCAGCCAAAACCACAAATTATATTAAATGTATTCATTTATTTATTCAAAATTACTAAAAAGTGAAAAGTTAAGATGAACATTAACAGAAATGTTGAATTTTAGATGATATCAAAGTTAGAAAACGTGAATAACGGGAGGAGGTGAAACAATGAATTATAGATGACTTTGAATTGTTTTTAATGTTTTCAAACGTGCAGAAAAACAGTGAAAACAACAATAATACTAATTGGTTTTGGAAAGTTCTCGAAATTATAAAAGGGCCATTGGCATGAAAAGGAGAATTGCAACATAATGCTCGCAGTGAAAATTAAAAAAGGAGGATAGTAATGTAATTGTATCTGTAAGTGTAAAGAAGTTAGAAACATGATGATGTATGTTCACATTAATTAACCTTGAATATAAAAAATAAAACCTTGTTGCTGTTGGGTGCGCCCCGCCGCGTCCCTGCGGGAGGGTTTTCCCTGTGCGCGCGGCCGGGTTGGCGCTGCCCCGCCCGCGCCCGGCGAGAGAGAAAGCACGGCGCCGCCGAGAGGAAAGAGAAATCAATATCGCGTATGAGAAGAGGGGCGGCGGCCGGGCGAAAGTGGATGCTGGAAGCTGGGAACCGGTGCTGGTGCTGGCGCTGGTGCTGGTGCTGGCGTTGGCGCCGGCGCCGTGGTGCCGCCCCTGCTGGCCCCTCCCACCGCCACAGCTCTCAACGCCAGTCACCCCCACTCGCCCCGCCACCACTCCCACCCCTGGCGCCCCCTGTCTGCCGCCGCCTCAGCTGGGCCCCGTCCGCTGCCCGCCGCCGTGGCACACCGCATCGCCACCGCGAAGTCCTCGCTTCTGTCCTCACTCCCCAAACGCCTTTATTGCTTTGGCCCGCCTTCGATGTTCCTCGCCCGTGGCCCCGCTGGCGTGCTCGGGGACGGTCCGCCTGTACCTTCGCTCACTAATTCGCTTTCTGTGCGCTTGCCTAGCTCTATTCTGCTCACTGCTCGTGCGTTTCTTTGGTTCTGGACTGCAAGCGTCATCGTTTCTAATCTCCTACAACTAGCCCCAAAGTGATCTGTTTTCGCCATTGATGTCGTTCCCTGCGCTTTTCGCTCCGTGCTAGCTCCCCGGGAGGAAGGAGGCTGGGTGAGGCGGAGAAGGCGGAGTAGTTGGCGCCTGCGAGCTGGCGGTGGGTGCGGAGAGGCGAGAGCGGGGCGTCAGGGGATGGCGGGAAGGAAAGCGGGAGAGGGGGTGGCGGTGGTGGAAGAGCGAGGGGCGGAGCGGCGGTGTCCTGGCAACGGGTGCCCGAGCGGAGGCGCGGCGCAGCCCCTTTGCCAAGGCGCTGCGCTGGCCGGGAAGTAATGGGCTTTTTCTCCTGCTGCGGTCGTGGTTCTGCATGTAGCGCGCCTCTTTTTACGGGAATTGGGGCGGGAAACTGTCAGATATTTTGCCGCGTTAGGGAGCGAACCAGTGTTCTGTTTCGCCACTACTCTGGCCATTACATTTCCAGGTGTAAATAAGATGTGTGCTAATTACATTTATACCTTCCATATGGAAATGACTGACCACAAGATAAGTTATTGGATAGCGTCGGGTTTGAACGAGACATCCTGAGGGCCCAGTGGATTCCTTTGTCGAACCCGGACTGCGATAATATACCTTTGCGTAAAAATGACATTATTTTGTCTCGACTTCTAGATGCCTTACTTCATTACTCACTTCAAAATACGATTAAAGGATGTATTTAAGAAATTATGAAAGTGGGCTGTAGAATGCATCCAAGGATCTGATATCATCTCCACTTGTCTTCACAGTTGATTTAATGCAATTCGGTCGAAAAGAACTTTAAAATTGAATTCGACTTATGGGTATTAACGCTTGTCTCCGCCGCAATCAAGTCACATTTCTTGGGGTTGACAGCGTAGTTTCTCCCGTGATCCAGGAGCATGCGGTCATCTGACCTGTACACACTTCGCACATGTCGAGTGTCTCCGCACAATACGAGGAGAAAGTGGCGACACACTGACTTCTGTGGATAAGCTCCGATGGACGAGAAGGAATTTTCGTAGAATGCAACTTTGAGAGAAACTCCACCAGGTTAAGTGGTGTGCATTTTCTCTTGGGAGTTGTTCGCCTGGCAAAACCCGGAGGACGCTTTCGTAGCGCGCGTCTGTCAAGAGCGGAAGGGCTGGCGCCCAGTTTCAACGCGCGCGTCGTGCCTGAAGCCCGAGGAGATCGTTCGCTGCGAGCGCGAGCGGCGAAGGCGGCGGCGAAGGCGGCGGCGCCTCCAGTGCGGAACGCAGCGCCGCCCCGCGCCGCCTGCTGAGCGCGTCTGTGTGGCTCTGCGCGCGCCCGTCTGTGTGGCTAGTGACAGACTGGTCCAGCTCACTTTCCGCTTCAAAAGTTATGTGGCCTGTTTGCCAACAGGACTCACGAATTGCATTAGTATTCTAGCCCTTAAGTTTTTAAAAATATTTATATGTATTTATTTTTGAGATTTTTTCATTAATTATTTATAATGGATAACACAAGTGCATTCGAAGCACGAATGTTATTTAATAAGATTATCCCACGAACGACATTACCTCCAAAATCTTTCAGTGTGTCCAAGTACGAATATTGGTTACTCGCGTAGTGTGGCACCTCCTCCGGGTAATTTCACGTCAAAAAGTGTTATTTGTGCCATTCAAGAAGTTAATAAAAATAAATTTTAAACCTATTAATGTTGCCTGGCACGTCCATTTTCGGACACCAAAAGTAACACGAAGTGAAATACAATATTTCATTTTTAGTTTCATTACAAAATTAGATTTAATTATTGGCAGTCTGGTGAATCAAGTGTATGTAAGTGTTGGAAAGAGGATATAGTAATTCAGTGTTTCATCAATGTACTCGGAGGTACAATAAAACCTTTTCTAGATTTTCAGAATGTTGTAGATTTTTAAACATATTCGTGTCATAAAAATCAAAATTTTATCATTTCAAAAGAAACTCCTAGAATATTCGGAATGAATAATCAAAAAGAAAAAAGGAAAAAGGAAAGAGAAAATAAAAAATAAATCTCTTCCCCATCAGAAGAGCGAGACGCATTCAATAACCCTCCAGTAGTCTCCATTGGTGAAGAGGAAAAGGTCTAATCGTGAGTGACGGACGGGCTGGCGGAAAATCTCGAATTCTGTGTAAAGCAAAATGACAATTTAATATTTTGCGTAATTTAACAGCACGGATCTGTGTAAAGCAAAATGACAATTTAATATTTTGCGTAATTTAACAACACGGATCGCCCAGTGCGTTGCCTAGCCGTTCGAAGTTATAAAGGTTCCTTTATAATGTTTTTTCGCGTTAAATAATTTACAAATCGCGGAATGTCCGCAAGTGAACAGTAAATATTGTCTTTATTGCATTTCGCATCAATATGGATAACGAAAGTCTTGTTTATAATGTTTATTATTAAACTTAGAATGATAGGAAGTTTTTGTTTTTATTATTGTTGCCTTTATTACTATTATAATTAGTTGTGTTAGATGTGTTTTGTTGTGTGCTTTTGCTTAACAGTCATTAAAGAACACAAATGTACTCCTTACGAACTACCAATTGAACATTCATCAATATTGTAAACCAATAATTGTAACCATGTTGTAGGTTTGTCTTTATATCACATTGTGCGAAATACCTTGCCGGAACGATATTTCTGGCAAGGCCAGAAGCACAATCATAAATATGAATTAACAATCGTTTGGCCGTTTGACTCGGAGGTTGATTTTGTACTTATTAAAAATGCATATGAACGTTTTCAAATACTACGAATATATCTTAAGCGGTGTATACAGTTTGTTTATTCAATAGACACTATTTAATACTACACTTTAGAAACTTGGGCCTTGTGACAACGTAAGATGCAACACTTTAATTATTACGTTATAAAAGTGCAAATAAATGCAAGATGAAACGTTTGACCTCACTGCTGCTTTTTTCTTTTTCACCTGTGCATTCATTTGCGGAAGAGGCCGCCTTAATTTGCTCTCGCCGAAATTAAAAACGCGAGCATCAAAGCCTTCTCCAGGTGTCCGTGAAAACCACATTGCAGGTATGCTATAAAAAGAGGGCAGAAAATTGCGTCCCCCTTGAATACAGCGAGAGGGCGCGAAGACGCAAGAGCCGCTTCTCGTTTCATTTACAGAACGTAGCTGGCGGAGACGATGTCTCCAATGTGAAGATTACAGTAATACATGGATTTGCTCGTTTCATTGCGCTTGGGCGCACTGATAAATTCACTGATTGGGGAGGACGATAAGACGTTTAAAATGCCGTAATGGTGCTTCGCTTTCCTCCGTTATGTTTAGTCAAGGATTTTAAATAATCATTTGTGTGTGTGCATAAGCACCGGTGCGTGCGTGTTTGCTTATATTATTTATTCGTTTGTGCAGAAAATTGATAAAATCTTTGCATTTCCGTTTGTAAATTACACTCTTTTATGGGTTGTGGTGGCAACATAGGATAAGGCTCTAAAATGTTACTGCGAGAGTCTCGTGGATTAATGCTACGCGCCGAAGAAATAGAATGACATGAATGTTCGAGTTTCGAAGCAGTATTTCACACTTGTGCGTGAGCTGATTCTTTCTGTTCTTAGCTTCTGCCTCACACGATCATTAATATTCGTAAAAAATAGTTTTCATTGGGCTATCAACAGTTGAAAAAAATGCTGTGCAGCAGTAATGAGAAACTAGAGGACTATAGCAATAAAATTGCTGCTGAACAAAACAACAAAAAATGTTTTTCCAAAAAGTACCACGCATACTGGACAAGAACAAGTACATTACTCTTGTATAAATGTACAATAAATATAATTTAACAGAAACTGTTTTTACAAATTGTGGAATTATATATATATATATATATATATATATATATATATATATATATATATATATATAAAATATGTATACGTAGTACATTTCGTTACGTATCAAGAATAACAAAAAAATGTGTTTCCTAACGAAATGCGCGAATAGCAAATATTGAATGGGAGTGGCCTCTTCTTTGGAGCCTTGCTGTCGCGCGAGGTCCGTTAAGTCGGAAGCAGTGACGCCGTGACTATGAGGACTAACTCATTACAAATCATTGAATCCGTCTCGTTTTTTTTAATTTTATTTTTTAAATTTATTTATTTTTAAATGTTCTACCGAGTTCCTGGATATTGAAGGAAACTTCAGACCCTTGTCAAAAATGCGGATGCTGCGTAGATGCATGCTGCATTTCATTTTCAATTTCGTCGCACAATGGAAATTAGTAATATATAAACCAATTAATTTATTCTAAGAGTTCGGTTACGGTTTATAGAGAACATTCAAGTACAGTTTAGAACTATTCTAGTTCAGAACTGGTTACTGAAATTTAGAAATATATTTCTTCGTGTTGTGCCATATTTAAAAGCAAAACGAAGTATAAAAATATATATGGTAAGTTTCTTGCGTATGCGATCGGATCGGTTTAGGACTTTCGTGGCATCATGTAAAACAACTTTATTTCGAAACTATGTAAAGTTCAGTGTGTCTTGAATACGAGACAACTTATGCGATAGGCTTTTGTCCATCGAAGCACTTCATTTGGTCTAATTCGAGTAACGGATCGGAGGCATGGTTGGAGTGAAACCGAATCTTGCAAGTCACGTGTCGTGTTTAATTTAGCTCAGATTAAAAAGAAGCGAGCACCAAAATAGCAAAGCGGTTATTCGGCGGCGCGAATGAGCTGTCGAACCGGCCCCGCTGCCTTCTCGGCGCGCAGACCGGCTCCTCACACACTGTCCCACACTCGCTCGCCTGCTGGCTTGCCCGTCCCCGGCCTATCCTTCCGTTGAAAGTTCATTTGAAACGTGTTCCATAAGCACCAGTGTAGAGAAATTCATGTTCACTTAGTACCTGCACATCTCCAATCTAAAGCCGTTTGTCTTCAACGCTATTAGAATTATTGAATATTTCGAATTATGGAATATTCAGTTCTGTGCTACATTCTTATGGAGAAAATTATGGGAATACTTACTTGCAGAAATGAATTGAAATTAATTATTACATTACAATAATAGGAAGATCTGATATAAAAATTGCATACCCAAAATATACCACACAATTGATATTAAATATTATATTACATAAATATGAGGAATATCACGAAAATAAATATAATTTAGTTTTACTGTACCTACTTTATCAAACTACTAACCGATTAACTTGAAATCGATCGTCACGCGTCCTACGAGTGCTCCTGGAGAACCGGTAGGTGCGCTGTGAGGATCGGCAGGCAGTACTGCAGCGGCGCGGAGCGTTCGCCTGCTGTGGCGAGGCCGGGCCGCGTGCCAGCGCCCAGCGATCGGGCGCGCTGCCGTGCGCGTCGCACGCGTCCCGTGCGCGCCCCGCCCCGCCCGCCGACCCACACCGAGCGCACGGCCCCTTGCCGTGCGCTGGATGGCGTGCCTCTTCACTTGGTCTTGTTCTGGATGGATTCTGGTCGAAGCTAGTTTTTCTTCACTTTTTGTGAACATTATGCTTTCCTTTGTGTTTGCTTTTTAATTCGCTGTTCTCAGTGTATCCTAATTTCCTTTTTTCATTTCTTTGAAGAATACGCTTTAAACTGCTTCCTTCTCACCCTTTCATTAGTTTTGAATATTTCCTTCGCCCGAGATAAAGCTATGCGAAAAGGTATCGCTTAGAAATGCGCGAATTCGTCATAGTTTTGTTGATCTAAATAAATCTTGTAAAATTGTTTTCGTGGGACATGTATTGTTCTCTCGCATTGCTAAAGTACTGTATTAAGGATGATCAGAAAAGCAGTAAGAAAGTGAAAGCACAACAGTTTTATATCCCTAAATTGTTAAGTTCTACTTCACCTTTGAACATATGTGTTTAGGTTTTAAAAGGAAAAGGACGGAAATCCCGGGGAAGTATCATGGAAGTGTAATTCTGAAAAAATGCAGACGAATGTCAGCGTTTGTCTTCCGATTTTTTGGGAATTAGAGAGTTTGTTGCATCTGGCTACACATTTTCGTTGGATTCTGCAGTGATACATCAGATTTTTCATGTTTCTCTCTCTTAAAACTGTTATTTCTAGCTATTTTCTTCTCCGTTACATGTACTCGTCTTAGAGATATTCTTTCTCTAATGTTCGCCCCCACTTGGCACGCGTATTCCATTCTTTCTTATCTACCTTATTTCCTATTATATTAAACTCCGCTCAAGGTTCTTTTTCTTTTCTCGATTACGAGTTTTTTGTTCCAACTTTCTTTCGTATCGTCTTTGCCTTTGTGCCCGCCTCCGATCACATCTCATTCTTCGCACGTGCTCCACCGCAAGTCTCCTCGTCGGGCGCCTTCGCGCGCGCTCCGCTCCCGCAGTTCCAATTTGACTTCGAAACTCCTCATTTGCCAACTCGCACTCCGCCCTGCGGCAGCCGCTGCCTCCGGCGCCCCTCTTCGCTGTCCCTTTCCTTCCTGTTGAGTTCGTGCGCCGGCGCCACAGCCAGTACGCGCCCCCGCCCCCGCCCGCGAGCCCACCGCCCGCTGGCGCCGTAATCGATGAATGGGCCTTCCCGGGCTGCGTTCCGGCGAGGCGCGCGCGGGCGCGGGGGCTCGTGCCTGTGCCAGCGATACTTCTCGCACGCGCCGCGCACGCCATTGTCTCGGCCGGGCACCGACGGGGCGGAGCCGGCAAGGCGGCGGCGTTCCAGGAGTGACCGGCAACCGGGCACTTGTAGTCGCAAAGGAACGAAATGTAGGGCTGGAGTGAGGAGCTAGGGTTACGATGGGCTGGAGGAAGCGGAGGGTAGTGGAGCGCAGCAGCTCAGGTTGACACAACACGAGTTGGAGTCAGGGACGGGTCGGCCTGGGAGGAAAGGGGCAGGATTAGCGAGACGGGCTAGGCGGCGCGGCTCCGGGCAAGCCTTGACCGGGTAGAGGGTTAGGTGTACTAGAGCATAGAGGAAATGGGACACAACTACATGAAGCGGCGCCGTGCCGGGCTGGTCGAGCGGGGCGAAGTGTGCGGGGTGTGGGGTGCGTGGGCGGGCCTTAAAGGTCCTGTGGAGAGGGGAGCGACGCAGAACTGCGGCCAATTAGAAACAGTCGACGGAGTAGGAGCGGTGATGAGGGTAGTGAGGAAGGGAATAGAGCGGAGAGATTGATTTCGGAATGAACCTCGCAGGGCTGGCTTTGGCTCGTTCCGTGGCTATTGCCAATTTACTGGTCGATCCTGGCAGCAACTGAATTGGGCTTTGTTGCCGATTTATATTGAAAGCGAACTTTCCGAAATGCGCTGCCCGATTGTGTGTGTCGTTTTCATTTTTTGAATCGGTTATTTCAATTCAGCCTTCATACTCAGGTGTTAACTTGCAACTATGATCTCTATGTAACAGTCTGTATGATATCATGTTAAAATCAACACTTATTTGATTTGTTTAATAACATTTTATCTACAAATTTCATAGTTCTTATTTACAGTATACTTTGATCGTCGTAATAAAGATTTAATAGAAACTGTTTTTTATGTCTGTCGAATCTAAAATTTTGCGTTTTTATTCTCACGCTATTTTGAAAACATTCGAAAGATTGTGAAATTCTAGAGTAAAATTCAATATCGGGTTGTCTTTCACACTTATAAAGAATAATTTATTATTTTAAAGAGGATTTTTATAGGCTGAAAATTGTAACAAGTGTATTTTATTTATGTTTTACAAATTGAAACACCTTCCATCCATCCACCATAAATGTACATTTTATGTAAGAAACTTTAATGTGTTTTTTTTGTGTTTAAATGAACTGAAGTAAACTATTATATGGTAACATTAATGAAAATCATTAGTTACGGATAATCCAATTCAGTGTGTTTCTGAGCATTTGCAAAAATAATTTGAAAAATGTTCAATAAGACAAGTGCTACGAAATAAGTATTCTAGCATTGAATTATTATTTTGTGTTCGGTAGGCATATGTTATTTATTGGGAGTAGCAGGTTTATTTTATTGTCATGTCTAAGTTTCACGCTGGGCACGCATCCTTGCATTGACGGTTGATGGCCTCGCTGTCTGTTCATACTTTGTGAACGAATTATTTGTTGTTTAAGTCGTGGTCGTTTTAAAAGCTTCGGGACTCTCATCTCGCTTGTATCAACTTTTCAACGCTGCCGGAGTTACTAGAGCGAGTTTTAATGCCGATTGGATGCCAGAGTTTCAAACATTGAACTTCAAATTTATTTTTCATTGATTGTTCTCTTTCCTTGCTTTGGTGTGTTTACCTTTTCATCTTACCCGATATCACGATTGAAGATAATTTATAGAATTAATAGGTTCGTTCGGAATATTTAATGATGATCCAAGTCTTCACGATAATCGAACGGATACGCATGCATTCGTAATCATTTTTGCTCACTCGCGCGCGCGCACACACACACACACACACAGGCATCCATAGTCTCTTCTGTGTACAAAATTTCAATGCTTTAGCTGTTGGTCTGGTGCCAAAATTAAGTTATAATTTTCGGTTTCAGTGCGAAGGTTTAGATTCTTTCAAATTCCCTTTACTCATATTCGTCCGTCTAGGAATTGTGTGATTTCATTATAATATGTAGGTAAAATTTAAAGTATTGTTAATATTTTATTCTTTTTTGCTTACACAAATTTTGTTTTCAAATATTTTCTTGAATATGTTTTCAAAGCGGCATGGAATTACTGATAATTTATCAAATCTTTAAGATGCAAAAAGGTTTTCAAAATCCTTTTCAAAGGACAAGTTCAATTATTCAAAGTTGCAATAGTTAAGCGCAAAATGATTAAAAGAAAGTGAATCTCTTGACACATTTCTGTTTTCAAAGTAGTTAGAACAATGTAATACTTTCGTCTACCTGGTAGTACTTGTGTCTCGTACTTTGTCACAATACTTTGTTCAAAGTATTCCTAATACATCTTATTTAAATGAAATTGAAGTTAGGTTGCAATTTCCTCTAATATTTACAATAAAAACTGCGACTCAAGGGAAGTTTAATTTCGTATCCTTGTAATATCCTCTGTTAGTTTTAAGTAACAGCCAAATTACTACTGCACGTAAAACATTCACGTTAAAAAATGTATCGACGAGAATAAGTGCAAACTGGACTCGGACAACCTTCGCGAGAGGACTTCAGTGTTAAGATTAAATAAAGAAATATATTTTAGTTTCTGTTTTATAAATGTCACAAAACCATTACTATTAAATATATGTTACTACGATATTCCTTCCTGGATAATCCTTTAGATGTTAAGCTTGACATCTAATATATATATATATATATATATATATATATATATATATATATATATATATATATATATATACATACACCCACACATACATAGTATGTATGTTTCGATGTTAAAAATCTTGTTAGGCATTATCTTCCAATTACGGAAAATACATTATTGAAAAAATAACTAGAACAAATCCAGTAGCATGGAACAGAAAGGAGCCGACGGCCCAAAGCGGACGCTGCGTGGGGGCCTGTTTCTCATCTGTCGCAGGCCGCCCCGTAGAGGGGCGTTCGCTTCCTGCTTCTGGCTTTGGCGGTGGCCGCCGGCAAAGACGCCTGCTCTCTCCCTCTTGGCTCTGCGGTAGTCGTTCGGGCGGGCAAACACTTTCGCACTCCCGTTTTGAAGCCTTCTCGGAGCGGCCCCTCGAAATGAAAAACATCTGTTTCCGCTGCACGATTTAGTTTCACCAAATTTAATGGTTCCATCAATTAGGGGCGTGGGAGGGTTGTTTGCCGAAATGTCGGAACGAGGGGAGTTTGTCTCCGCCGGGCCCGTGGGACTTGTCATGATACACGATTTGCATTGTATAAGTAAAAACTCGCTTTTTCGTGTACGCCAAGAAGTTAAATTGTTTCGTTTAGAATTTTTTTCATTTCATTAGTCGCATTGTCTAATTAAGCAGTTTTTCCATTCTTTCCTACATCCGCCGTAAACCGTTGTCCGGGCTTTGTGGGCGCACTGGGAGGGAACCCTGCATTCAGGCAAAGGGATTGTCATGCGAATGAGTCCTCCGGTGTTGTGTCGTGCTCCAAATGGATAAATTATTCACCTCGCGGTTCATGAGTCATTAAAGAACGAGCGGGAGTTGAAAAACGTTTGTGGATGGCCGCTGCTCTCCTGCTTGTAGCCCTCTAAGCAGGGACTTCGGCTGTGAGCACGGCTCGACGGAAGACAAAAACGCTTTGAAGTAAGAGTATAACTCGTTTTTGAAATTGCGCCTGGAGTAATTAGTAGTCATAGTCTCCAAATCACCGGATGTGGCAACTCATTATGATGACATTTTTTACTGAAGGTACCAATTTACACCCGTGTCATTAGACACTGTGGAGTTTTTTTATTGTACGTGAGGAATTGAAGTTGGCCAGATATTACGGAATTTTTTATTCAGTGGTGAATGAAGAGGAAGATGTGACGGTTTATTCAGTAAAATTACGACTAGGAGACCCTATGCGAACAACTCTATCGAACCAATTTATAGCTCTCTAAGGAGTAATGATGATGTAAGGCGCGATAAATCCCAACCACTTTTATAGTAACGGAGTACTGTCCGTATTTTCGCACATTAATTAATTTTTTATGAATTTTTAATTCTGGATTGGAGCGGTATATTGAGAAATGTAATTGCAGTTCATTTAACATTAAGATACATCGAAGATCGTTACGTTCTTATTAACGATAATTTGAATGAAAATAATGAAAATACGATAACACGCATCTACACAGGTATGCAGTTACTTATCTTGGTTCGAAGTACGATGAATTAGACGATTTCTTCATTAAAAATATTTAATCCTATTGTATATTTTCCTACATGAACATTTTGTCAATATAAGAGATCCTTCTTCGTGAAGGTTGACTCGCAATTTGATGTGGCCCGCTTCGATCTGTTTTTTGGCGGTTAACATTTCTGTAGCGCACTAACATGTATTCCTGAATGAACGTGATAGTGCCATTTCATCATTTCTCATAATATGATGCTACTATTTTGTATTTTCCCGTGCATTGAGTACTTTGGACTCAAGTGTGTTTCATCACTTGGTACTTTGCTTCAATGTGATGGACCAGAGATTCGCTGCAAATTGCCCATTTCCATGTTCTCTACTCTTTTTTCCTTTACCTATGTTTTCTAACGCTTTTCCCCCTTACCTATGTTTGCATATTCTATTTGTGTCCGCACATCCATTCATGTTACTTTTGTGTCTTTAGATCGAAGTCATATTAAAAATACTTTTTGCCATAATTATTCCGTGACGTTGCATTACGTTGTTGTGACGTTATGTGGTTTATTGGTGGCTGATGGCGGTTGCTGCGCCATCGCGGCAGGGGCATTCAATTTTCCACTCGGCGCCTCCTGCTGCGGCGCAGAATAATTGAATGAGTATTGAATAATTATTCGTTCGAAACATTGTTAGCATGCACCGAGAACTGCAATTTTCGCTATTAGCCAGTATAAAACAAGTGAATTTTTGATTTTGTGCGCGGCTGATTCGGAACGATTTCGCCACACACCCGATCTTGTGGATTGGCTGAAACCCCGTCCACTAATTTTGTCATGAAATATAATGGACATTTCTAATATTCATTATGCATGAAACTCGCTCGTTTGAATCTTGTGCACATTTAAATGTTTTACGTAGTCATGCCTCGTTCATTCTCTCTCCGAGGATTCTGTTGTGTTGGAACAGTGTCACGTACTTCATTGCGGTATTCGCATTCCGGGTTGATTGGGCTACTGTGATAGGACGCATGTAATGCATGCGCGTGTATTGATCGTCTGAATCTGATTGATTATTTTCACCCTCAAACGCCATGGAACGTGTCATTCGGAAGCATCAAATACACCCCTGAACACTTTGGAGGGATTCACTGTGTTCCGTTGGGACTTTGAAGTGAATGCTTTGCAATGAATTTAACTTGTGGGGCTGCGATACTTTCGGTTTATTGGAATGTATGTAAGTTTCCTTTATATTAGTTGACATTTTGAGTTTTAATGAATTTTATTTTATCTACAAATATTATTTCAGTCACTTGAATCTACGGGTGGTTGGCGCAAGTATCGACCAAAAACCTTTCGGCAAAACTTTTTCACAGACTCAACCGTCAACTTTATTCATGATAGGCAGCTTGCGAGTTATAAAATGGAGTAGTAGTATTTGAAACTCGTAGTAGGCTTTATTCTTATGAATGTTGAGTGTTAAAACTATATTTCTAGTGGTTATTCCACTTTGTTATCGAAATAATGAAAAAATGGATGTACATATTGTATCAATTAGTTTAAGTTACTGAAATATTAATTGGAATTGATATCAACTATATTTTACTCTTGTTATTTTTCTGTACTGTTTTATTAATACCCCAAATCATTTTTTATTAAATTAATTGGATGTGTATCTCCAATTAGACCTCTAAAAACTGATTAGCAAACTTCGACAATAGAGCCTTCCCTGTGCCGAAGATCGGGATCCTAAACAATTGCCAGCCTTTTGGTGATCACACTGCGATATTGTTAAAAATACTTAGCCCTTAAGAAGGTCACGATACGATAACTCAGAAGCCGCCAAATGTCTAGGATGTGGAGTCTCCCGCAGAGCCATGACTAAATACAAGATTCCAGGCTACATTCAGTCCATAAATAGTACACCAAAGTGAGTAAATTTTGTTGTTAATAATCATTAAATGCTTTATATTTGTGATCAAATCGTGGTCAACTGATTACAGAGTCGGAGCTAAAACGTCCTAGGACCGGGGAGCCTGTGCATCCCAGCAATAGATCCCCCCCCCTAAATATTTCTGAGATAATTTTTTTTGATAGTTATATTAAAATACACAAGTGGAAACACTCTTGTGGAATGTGACGTGATGAGTGAGTCGTATTTTTTTGATTTACAATGAATTGAGTTACAAAAATATTGGATCGAGGAGACACGCCCCCTCGTCTCCCCCGGTTTCGCCATTGACACGCGAAGTTGAGCTCACCAACCGACGACGCTCGTGGCTAGGCGCGAATGTGATTGAGGCGCGTGCGGTGCCACTTGGCGGCGGCGGCGGCGGCCGTGGCTCAGCGGGCGGTGTGTGCTGCCGTGGCGCCGCCGCCACCGGTCACGCCTTGCCCGCAGCTTCTGTTAATGAGCGCCGCCGCCGCGATAGCTCAGCCCGGGAGGCGCCTGGGCGACAACGGCGCGCATTGATCGCACCCGCCCTGCACCCGGCGCAGCTGCAGCCCCCGCCCCCTGCTGCACTTGGGCCGTGCTCTTGCCACGCGCGTTTGGGCGGGCTCTGCGTGAATATTCGGAAGGGCCCTTGCCCCTGGCACGTTGGCTTTCGCTTTTCGCTTAGTGCTCTTCATCTATAATGAGACCATCCCGTCCCCATGGGAACTTCGTCATTGAGACCGCTCCTGCCACCCGCTTGCACCCGGTGTCCCGGTTGTTAGGGTACTTCGGCGTGCGCCTGGTGTGGATCGGACCAGCCGGACGCCAGGATCCTCCTCGAAACAGCGCTGAATCCGACCTGGCTCTCTGGTGCCGTAAATTCTGCCATTGTCGGGACTCGAACCCTAGGAGCTCGCGCAAAATATACATTTACATGGAATGCCTCTCGTAGTCATCGCTTCTGCGAGTTTGTAGCTACAATATCGCAGTTGTCATTGGTTCCTCGCCCTACTAGATTGGCGTCCGCCACCCACATTTTGTTTACTCTCCCACCTCATAATGTTTTTCTCTGCTAGTTTCCCGCATGCCACCCTCGCCACTCATTTCCTCGCTGGCAGATCATTAAAGCCAGCGGCCTCGTTGCACCCCCGCGCCTGCCCGCTCGGGCCGCCTCGAGGCCGCGCCCTTGCTTCGCCCTCCGCACCCCCATGCGCACACGCATGCTGCCGCCCCTCCACCCTCGTCTGCGCCTTCCTCGCATTCCCTCGTCGTCCTGGTCGCCTTGGTCCTTCTGGCCGTCCTGGTCGCTCTCACCGTCCTCGTCGTTCTCGCCTTCGCACCCTCGCCACCCCTACCTCTACCACCCCCCCTCGCCACCCTCATCGCGCTCCTGTTTTTTGTGCTCGCGTGGGAGCTGCGCCGGGAGCACGGCTACACTCTCGGCGGCGTGCCTGCTGCTGTGCTCCCTTTGTGGCGTGCTGGGGCTGCGTGTTTTTCGGGCAAAGCCTGTTTCCAGACGATGAAACCTTTTCATTTGTACTAGCAGCATAAATTTTAAAGAATGGGAAGCGCTGCTATAGCCGAGGGAACTTTTTTTAAGTCGTATTTATAGTATTAACTAGGGAATCTAGCGCTGGCGTGTGTTTGTCATTACTCGATGTCCCAAACGAGATACAGACTTTTTCGGTTAAAACTTTTTATTTCCGGCTTGGGGGCGTGGCGTGGCGTGGTGTGGCGGGGCGGGGCGCCGGGAGTCTTAAACCGCCCACGCCCACTCCCGCCCGCCTGGGCGCAGGCGTGGGCGACGCGACTTGACTTTTAGTTGAATAGGATTTGAAGTGTGTGTCGCTTATAATGCAATCTGCGTCAGCCGCATTCCCCACACAACTTTTCCCTGTTTTATCGTCGCCCACTTTTTTTAGTGGTCGTTGATCCCCACCCCGTTCCCCTCCGCGCCGCGTCGCCCGGGACGCGAAAGACGGGGGCGCGGGGGGGGGGGGGCGTCTTTGCTCCCTGCGGAAGGGCAGCGACGCTAAGAGGCTCGCAGCGCGGGGGAAAAGAAAGGGATTTCCTTTATGGCCGCGACGCGACGCGCTGGGCTGGGCGGGGGCGGGGAGGTGCGGACGGCACGGGGCGGGGGCCGAGGAGGGGGCGGGGCGGGGAGCAGAGAGCGAAGAGTGGAGCGGAGAGGAAAAAAGAGAGGGGCTGGGAGGGTGACGGGAGCACGGGAGTCGGGGAATGGAGCGGGGGGTTGAGGCCGGAGTTCGGGGCCGACGTGGGGTGGCCGGGGGGGGGGGAGGAACAAAGGTCGTGTTTGCTTCCCCCACCACCCACTTCGAATGACTTTCCTTCTGAAGAACTTTTTTGAAAATAAAACAATAGGTTGACTCGTAATTAATGTGAGCGTTTTGTTATTTTTATTCCCGTCGAAGAACTACAACTGATTAAATGTTAACTGAGAATTGTTGAATATCACGATGTTCAATATTGAAGATTTGTTTTGACATATCTCATATAGACATAAAAATTATCCAGAAGTATTTCACAATCGGTGTCTTCCGGAGGACTTATCACATTAAGGTACTTGATTTCAGTAAACAAACTTCCCAGTCATAATTGTGTAACCCTTTTGATAATTCTACCAAGTCGTTTCTGTACCCTACATAAACATTTATTTTAGTAGATAAGAGAGCCGTCCCCTCGCCGAGTGGGGAGGAGGGGCCGTTAAGACAAACGCGTGGGAGGGCGGGGGTCCCGCAGCGGAGGCGATGCATCAAGTGCCTCCGCGATGGCAAATGGCAGCGAATGGGAGCTGGGGCCAGGCGGGAGGTTACGTTGCGGCTAGTTAACGAAGTGGAGCCAGACTGGCCTTTGATTGGTGGCATCAACAAATGTAAGAGGCGCAAAGGTAACCAAATGAAGAGTCGCGAAGGCGGAGGATGGCAGTGACGTGTTGAGATGTGGACAGTGAAAAAATAGAGTGAGCTGGGGAAGCTGGTTCCAGAACTGAGTGTGAGGGTAAATGGTGGGTTACGCACATTTGAGAAGCGGCGCGGAGAACTCTTCACAGGAGTATGATTGGAGGGAACGAAGTGTTCGGGGAATGACTCACAATGCGGTCACTGCTTACCTGTCACACTTCGCCAGGCTTCGGCGACTCCGTTAAACGAATCATGCAGCCTTTTCCATCAGTGAATAAGATTCAAGACCAAGAGCTGTTTGCTTCGTATTTGAAGACGTTCTATCCGAGAATCAAATGTTGCATCGAGAACGCGTCGATGACAGTGACTTTATTTGTGAGGGAACAGAGGGAAGGCGAGAAAGAGTGGGACCTCTACTGAAGCTGACTTTGAGGTTAAGGGCAGACCTCATAGAATGGATGAGGGACGTTAAATCTTTCTGTCAGAGCGGAGACGCACAGAGGGGCTGGAGAAAACGCTGCTAGAGTCCGATAGGAGTCGCATTGCACTTTCAGCACTTTGTCCCCCTGCAGACACTCCGATATTCTACAATCAAAACAGTGAACCTTTTTTACTTCATCCCTAATCAATATGCTGGTTCGGTTTTTGTGCCTTCGTCATGTTTGAAGAGCATGTATTTGAAGTCCAGGTGCACGGCGAGGCGAGAGTCAGAGTGAAGTGTTGAGACTGTAGTCGGACTGTCTTTTGAAGTTCGGGCAGGTCGCGTGGGGTGGGCGAGGGCTGCGGGAGTGAAGCTGAGAGCCCACGGCGTCGTAGGTCGGAGCCGCATCCCTTCGGGCACTCCCTCGCCCTGTGGGAAGACTAGGGTTCCTCCGCAAACGATCACTTAGATGCGGGGCGGGGCGGGGCGGCCGTTGGTGGAAGCGTTTTGTGTATCGCGTTAGCGCACCGCTCCACGGCCGTTGCATGGGAAGGGGCTGCTTCGAGGGGAGCAGACTGAAGACGTTGGCCGCCAAAGATGGCGGCCAACAAGAAGTCTGCTGGCACTCGCAATGGGGATATAGAATACTAAAATATGTGAACGCGGTCGCTGAGAGATACACAGACGCCACGTAGTGGGCGTATTTGCGTTTAGCCCTTTCAGTTCAGCTTCATTTACTGAGAAGGCAGTCGTTTTTCATCTAATTTGTATTTGAAGACAATGTATCTGTTTGGTTATTTCTTCCTTCTTATTTTCTCATTTTAGATTCGATACGGAAGAGAAGTGCCTTAGGAGAGAGGTTATTGAGTTACTATTGCATTCAGAATTCTTACTACCCTGAATGGATATGCATTCCGTGCACGTTCGAAGTGTTTTTATGTCGTTTCACATTTTATATACGTTTCTTCTCAATTCTAATGAATCACTTCAGATAATATTTGGAGGCTAGTATAATGTTACTGTAACATTGACCTGCTTTTTTATTGAGTGGTCAGTATTCTTGAAAATAGGAATTTCGATGTAGGCATACATTTTGACACCAATTTTCCCTGTCTTCAATACCATGATGTCTTGAAATAGCAGTTTATTCTAAAAATAACAAATACTGCCAGAATGTGTATGATTTACGTGAACGATATGTTACCATAATTTTGCTATGCCTTCCGCTAATACGTCTTTAATCGCTTCTTCAGTTTAGCTAAAGAGCATGTCACCTGATTTTTATCAGCTACGGTGTGTTATTGTGGCCTACCACAAGTCGAGTGTCGGGAATCTCAAACCATAACGTAGTCTGTCTCGTTCTTATCAACTCGAGTTTGCGCGATTCGCCGACTGCTGAAACTTGGGGTAAACGTCTCTTGCTCGCGCCTCGCCGTCGCCTCCGGCTGCACTCGGCTACTCTGCGAGTTCTTAATGTTTATGGACTTGTCTGTAGAAAGTTGGAGGAATGTAGTTTCTTTGCAAACGACACTTCTTGTGTGGAGTTCTCTTTCGTGGTGCAGACGTTGAGCTAGTCATGCTGTTCACTAGCAGTGCCTGACGCTGCAAAGATACTTTAAAAAGTAAATTTGACCCCCTAGTTCATTACAACTTTATTACTTCTGATTATGGGTTGGCTTATTTGTTTACCTTGAGGTACCATTTGTTTACCAGAGAAAACATTATTTCAGAAGTGTATTTTTAAGTGGTTGTTTTGCAATTTGGGGAAACAGTTATTATACCTTAATTTCCTTTTTTAATGCAAACACTGCGAGAAATAACACGGTGTAGAATCTTCTATAGCAGTGTAAGGTTTATTTTATGATACGTTCTCGATTTTGCTTTAATCTGTGATGTCCTATTAATTTAGAGATGTATGTATATTTTTCTTGAACGTTTGTAATAGTTTTTGATTGCATGATGATCGTTAACGTTCTATACGTATCTCCCCCTTCACTTTTCGGAGAGGAAATCTTTAAAGAAATTTCCTCGCTAGTTTCCCCTGACTTCGAGGGTTTTTAAAGAGAAGTCGTAAAGGTGAAGTAAGCAACGTAATGGTAACGCTTCAGCGATTAAACTTCAAGTTTTCACGTTGCTCTCTCTTACGTGTTAACGAGTCATCCTGTTACAACACCGCGCACTGCCAGTCTGCTGTGTCCGTTCCGTCTTCACCCGAGCTCCCGTCCATGACTAATGGCATTTCTGCGCGGCAGCACATGGAAATTCTGGAATCTTCTATAAATAGAGATAGGTATTTTAATCCACTTTCTGCGTATTATTTTCTTCCAATGTTGAATTATTCAATTAACTTGATATCACTTATATTACATATTCGTATCTGATTAAGATTAAAGAGATAAAGAACACACGCTGTTGTCCTTCACACGAACCTTGCTGACCCCCCCCCCCCCTTTGAGGAGAAGGAAGGGGCTGATATTATTCACGGTGAGCATTGATTCTTCAATCACTCGTAACGGATTAACGTATCTACCGATTTGATTTTACATTTTCTGCTCGGGAAGTGGTATAAAGGCTGTGTAATTGTGCTGTAAAATGTTTGCAGCACGCGTACAGCAGGAGCCTCTTGAATGCATTTTACTTGAACTCCTCCGAATCAGCGATACATAATAATATTCACATTCCAATAATTGAACAAGAAATTTGAAAAAAAATCGTTAATAAGTTGGCTAACTAGAAAACCATAATAATGTACTAAGCCCACAGGCGAGGAGTCAATGAAATAAAAGTAAACAGACTGGAAAAAATCATACAAATGGATGTGTCAAATACATTTTAAACTGACAGTACTTAAGATAAATAGTATTTGTTTTTTATTCTCCACCTGACATTGCTACGTTAAGTTATTAATGTGTGTAATGCTGTAAAGGAAGATCACCGATGGGTATCCGTTTCATACTGCATTTAACTAACCAACAAATATACTTTTTGTTCTTCTAAACATATTGTAAACATACAGATTAATGAAAAAAGTGACTGCACCAATCGCATTCAGCCCTTATGACAGAGGTAGAGAAGTTTAGAGCAGTTACTCTTTTGTTTTTCCCAACTGAACATTAATCTCGTTCCACACATCGCGAACCGCCGGGTGCGTCGCGAGTGCTGTGTGGTGGGAGCGCGCGCGGCCGCGTGGAGGGCGCACCCGGGCCCAGCCAGCGCCGTTGCTATCTCCAGCCGCGTGTCTCCTCGTGTGATTGATCTTGCGCTCTCCCGAGCCCCCGTGCTGCATGCTGATTGGCCGCCTCGCGTGTGATATACCGCGGAATGCGGCTTCGCAGACTCGAAGGGCGAAACCGACACTGGACGTTTCCATTTTGGGGAGCAGACCGCGAATATAAATGTTAGTTATTTGGGTCGCGGTGCTCATTCCGTATGAGGTCGTGCAGATGGAAATGAAAGGGGTGATTGCGGAGAGCATGTGTGATCGGAGAATTATACGATTCGTCGATATTAGAGGTATTACTGCCACAAGCTGATAGCGTAGATATGTGAACAGACACTCCAAATATTGATACATTTGATAGCAACACCACAGTGAGGAAAGTCGACCTCGGTTGACTTGTATACTTTAAATGCAACTTATTTTACACGAGACTATTTGTATCAACGACCATTGCACTTTGATATTTTCTGAATTTATGAATACATTTATAAAAGAAATATTTTTGCTGTAGAACGAAAAGCAGCAAATGTAAATGCTTCTAGTAGAACTAAAAATCTCCGAAATCATTCAGAATTGTAGGAGTAGAAATATGTCACCTTCCGATCAAAACTGTTTCAGGTGAGCCTCATTCATGTTCTTGCAGAACGATCATTATTCAAATACCGTAGGTATTTTAAATTCAGTACATTGTCAATTCGTTGAGGAAACAGCATTTCCGATGAAGTCAAATAAAGACAAACGACAGAAACAAAGAGTTTATGTACATTTTAAAACAATATTACATGTTTACATTCCCCTCTACGTACAAGACAGTCACGAAGGTAATATGCAGTTACAGCAGAGACACGTTCGCGCCTGTCTTGTGAATTGGAATGCAAGACAATGAGAGAGATGTGCTGATGTTTTCCGCGAGGAATGTTTAATACGTTCTGCAGCCACTGGGTCACGTACCGCATCCATTTACGTCACCGTGGGCGCTTCGTTCATCCTTGGGATGTTTGCATTGGACACTAAAGTTCTCCTGGTATGGGGTTATATGACGTTATCTTCTCTCTTTTAACAAAGCAGTACTCGGTTTGTGTATTGTATAATTAGTAGAAGCCTCCTTCGGGACCTTACGAGGTTTCCGTGTGTAAATAAGGGACTCTTGACTCCTCATGTTGCGTGCAATGCGGTGCAGGTGTTGCACAAATCGATCTACGCATTCCAGTGGGTACGCGTGAATTGACATGGTTATTTACTGTCTGTTCTCAAACCATATAGTGACAGCGACAACCTCTCCTTTAAAGAAAGTAATATCGACTTCCCCGTAATTTTCGGATACCTTTATTTAGGCACGTACGCCTCGTATATCCCTATACGGATTCCATTTTGAATTACATCCGTATCCGTGAGAGCACTACTATTGGGCCTTTTAAAAATGTTCTTTCATGTGTTGAGAAGTGAAATTGTGTTTATCACTGCGGGCAGGCCATTCTTAATTTTAATTTTCATGCATGTCAAAATTTCTTTGCAACACTGTATTTCGCTTCATAACTATCTAGCAAATTGATTTGGTTACGGTATTTTTAACCCAGGCTCTTGGCTGGAAATATGCCGTAAAGGCATAAAAGAATCTGTATTGTAATTATCATCCATCTTAAGAAAATTTGCCGAATGTGAATGGGTATCAATCCATCAATACTGAGAGTCAGTAGCCAATTCTTTTACAGAACAGAAATCGCCAAAAAGGATATCCATGACGATCTCTCGTATTCGTATTTCGAACGCCCTCCAGGAGCGACCATGCCAAGTCGCATGCCGAAGCAATTCCCGGAGGCAGGGTGCCCCCCCCCCCCCCGCCATCCCAGTGACGAATGACTGTGTGGCGTCGTGGACAGTTATGTCCCCTCGTGCTGTACCTCATCTGGAATTCAGATTCCGCGGGATCAGGGAGCGCCCTGGCCCCGACAGCCGCCGCCCATGCCATTTCCCCGCTGTCTCCGTCCCCGCCGCCGGTTCCTCCCTCGCTACCGTCTCGGCACGCTGCCATCACCAACCCCGTCTCCGGCTTCGTCCCCGCTGCTGTACGCCGCCCCTCCCCCGTCGCCGTCGCCATCACTGTACCCAGCCACCTTGACCGCTGCCGCCCGTCCTCGCCCAGCCGCCTGTCCCGTCGCCGTCGCCGTGGCCGTGGCCGTCGGGCGCGGGAGGGAAACGAGCCATTGACGCGCCGTCCGTTGTCGGCGCCACATCCGATGCGCAGAGATTGAATGTTGCGGGCGGCATCCGGCGCCCACGCCGCCGCCAGGGCCTATCCGCCGCCGCTGCTTCCGGCCGCCGCCCCCCGCGCCTCCGGCCCCCGCAGCCTCCCATCTATTCGCTGTGCGTCCACTGACCCAATGCCGCCAGGGCTCTGTCACGGGGTTGCAGGGCACTTGCTGTCGCGTTATGCCGGTTCAATACGGTTTGCTTTGAGGGAAGCCGAGAACGTGAAATATTAGAAGATATAACACGAATACAACGTGGCCCAGAGTTTACCATGCTTGTTATTTTCACGAATTTTAGAGCAAAACGTTAGTGAGAAAGTATTCGCCTCCTGACGACTGAAGATAGGGATTTTCCCTCTCTTTACTATACTGACTTGTCCGTGGTATCGATGCAATAGACTCACTGGGTGGGGAGAACACCACGGCTCGATGAATTAAAAATTCGTGTTTTCTTTGTAATGTTTGCAAAACCTTTCAGAGTTCCCATGAAAGACCACGATGATGGGTAATTATTAATTACTGTAACTAATGAATTCCTTACCAAATAACATATCTATAAGTTTATAATTATTCACTTTTCACCCATCAACTCTCGTGCATAACATTTGAATTGCTATTTGATACATTTTTTATTTTTTAGATTTAGCTGTGTGTACTACTGGATATAATGGATTGTTATGAATCGTTTTTGCTGTTCTGTGGACGTATCGTGTTGATGTTTTCCTTGGCGATGAGAAAGATGAAACTGATGTACTATGTCATTAACGTTTCTTTCGTTTTGTTTTAGGTAAGTAAGCAGAGAAACATCTGTTCATCGCACATAACATATACGTGAGTAGCAATAGTTTTTGGAAACACCTTCTGGAGAGGAAGAGAAGAATTTGTTGAGGTCAAGAGTATAAACTTTGTGCGAAAATGAGAATTGAAAGACATTGTGGGTTGACATCTGTGTATCATGAGTATCTTCTTTGAAACCACCTACAAGTAATTCGTCAATTCCTTCGGGTATTTTTGCTCTTAGGAATATATTAATATTATTTTCTGACTTTAATTTTATTGTTTTGTAAGAAGTAGAACTCGATGAAATATAAAAATAAGTTTGTCCCGTAGATTACGGTCATTGTAAACAGGCCGTATGAGGCAAACGTTTGACATGGTGTTCCTTGTACTTGCGCTCGCGTTACGGCTTGGTGTTCATCTTAGAGAATAATGTATTCCACGCCCGGATTTACATATTAGTGTATTCTGCGCTCAGCAAAGGGCCTCGAGGCAGGCGGTGCGGAGTATTCCCAATGGAAATCACGGAGAGTATGTGAAACAGACTGCCTCTCTGCTACCTGGCCAGTTTCGTATGTCTTCTTCCTTTTCTGCATCGTGTTGATCCTCTCCACAGCTACGTAATTTCCATATTCTAGTTTACTTCTTACTGGTCTTCCGAACTATATTCACTGTTGACTCAACCTCCATCTTTATCTTCCCTTTCTATGTACCTTTTAGTCTTTTTCGTGAACATTTTGTGAGTTGCTGAATCGAAAATTTCATTAACACATGCCATAGCAGCGTTGCACAATGTTTGCAAACTTTAGTTGGTTAGTACACTTCCATTGTTTTCTTTTAGTTTCTTTCTCGTTTTAAAAACACCGCATAGCGTGAACAAATTAATACTTCTTCTGCTTCTCCTCCTTTCCTTGCTGAATCAATATTGTGACGTACTGTACTAAGCTCGTTTTATGGCAAGGCAAGTCACAGTTTGTTGCTTCTCTGGATAATCTCCCAAACGCTAAATGACAGTGACATTGAGAACACACAGACGTAAATTTCTCCAAATAAAATAATTCACAATTAAGACTCCAGCAACCAACACCTGCCATGAGAAAGGACTACACCACTTGATCGCTGTACATCATGTAAAAACCACCTCCTCCGGAAGAAACTGCATTGAGCTGCGCTTCCTTATAAAAATCTCGATATTTTCGATGTTGCAAGTCTAATTGCTCGTCGTCGTGGTACCCGTAATAAGTCTTATATCAATTCTCGAAAGTTTTCAGGAGGAACGGAAAACGTTCTCTACCTCTCCCTGTCTGGACAGTCTCTTTTCCAAATGTAAACCCGTGATATTCGGCTTCTCATGAGTGCGTCGTCTTACGACCTATTGCAACTGCTGCAGTTCTCTAGATCACAATAAAGAAAAAAATAATTTTTTTGACATGCGATCTATTGCTGTTACCACGACGTTATCCTTGATGATGGAACGTTTAAATGTGTGCACTTGCGTCCTGTGCAAAGCCGGGCCAGCCATTTCAAATCCATTTTCCGGCATTGGCATTCGAAGGGATCGACTAGCCGCCCTGTCTCGATAATCCCCGCGCGTCGCGTCATCGTCTCGCAACGCGGGGCCTCGCCCCCTCGCCCCCCCCTGCCCCACCCCTGCTCCGGGGCTTAGGCAGGCCCGATCCAATAAGCCCCAGACGCCGCGCGCCACCCCCGCGCGGGCGACTGCATAGCGTCCCCCTCTACCCACCTTCATTCCTCGTCTTTCCGTCCTTTCTTTTCTATCCTCCACCCTTCACCCTCTACCTCCCGTCAGTCATCCCACTCCCCCTGTTGCCCACTCAGCCCTTCTCCTTCGTCCGTGCAGATTCCTATTTGCTCCTCCACTCTTCACGCTGTATCCTCTGTACGTGATCGCTCTCTCCCCGTTCCGCCTAGCCTTCACTACAATCAATACTCCTCCGCTTCTTCCAGCTTCCTCGTTTCTCTGTTCTTTTCTCTCCTGCGCTCTTCTAACTTCTTTCTATTACATCTCTTCCCCACTCATTCCTATTTTTTTCCATTTTCCCACACTGCTCTCATTATTCTACTTTCACCATCCTCCTGTTCCCACCCCCACTCCATCTCCCCTCTTCTCCTTCGCCAACCATCCTCGACCTCCTCCTTGCATTTCGCACGGTGCAGCCTCTCCTCTTCACCTCTTCCACGCACCTCTGCGCCTCTCACGAGAACGACCTTCTTCCATCCCCTTCTTGCGTTCTTCATCTCTTTTATGCATTCATCGACTTTACTCCTCGTCCCAGTCTCATTGACTCTTCCCTCCGCCTCCACACTCCTTCCTTCGCCCATCCTCCAAATTCCACATTCTGTTATTCCCCCTTGAGCCTCTCCCTCTCCCTCTCTTCTCTCCGCCGACGCCCAGGCGGGCGGGCTGCTCTGCTTCGCCGTTGTGACGTGGGCCAGCTGGAGGGGAGGCTGTGGGGGCTTTGTGGTCAACAGGAGGTCGAGAACAAGCAGGAAGGTTGAAGTCAAATTGCTGGGAAGTGTTGGTAACGTTACGTGAGCAGTAAATGAGAGGAATAATGTTGATAATAATTACCCATCGACACATTTCGTACCTATACGTGCGTCATCTCAAAAGTGAGACATTTGTCAATATGGTTATTACTTCTTTGGAAGTTGTGCCACATTCTGTACAAAGGCTGCGTTACGTTTGCCATAATTGGGAATCACTGAAGAACGGAGATCCACTCTGCTGCTACTATGTTAGAATCTTAAAAATATCTGTTCAAAACTTGAACGTTTCAAAATTTTTGTTTGTGGAACAAAAAGTGTTATGTGGTGAATGCTATCAAAACACAACTCCACACTCATGATGTTAGTGTTGAAGCGCGGTACATTCTACTTAGAACAGCTTATTTCATTGATAAGTGAGAGAAAACCCTCGTTCCTTTCTAGGATCAACCTTTTATCCATAGGAGTACATGAAAAAGATGCCTATGCAGTGCTCCCTACGCACCACTTGGCCGGGTTGTTCCTGGGCCGTAATTGAGCGTTTACTTTACCGCTCTCTTTGACAAATTGGATATTATCCCGTAACAGAGCGCCTCTGAGGAGGAGGAGGAGGAGGAGGAGAGAAAAATCCAATTAGCGGCCCGAGGGCCCAGGGACAGTCGGCGGCGAGGGTCGCCTGGAGGAGACGCCGTCTGCTATTTTGGGAAGTGCGCGGGAAGGAGGGCGCGCGTGCGGAGCGGTGGTGGTGAATGCGGCGGATGGGACGGAGGAGGCTTTACTGCACGAAATGGAAAGGGAAGTAGGGCTGGCAGGTACAGGAATAGAACAATTGATCTATTGGACATTCCTAGTTTAGTGTTTTCGGGGCGAGGTTGACAAAAATGTCATTATTTGCAATCACCCGGACCGTTAAGCGTGCGTGCGTGGAGAGTTTAGGGACGTGAAATTGTTGGAGTTGGTTCGTCCTGAATGGGATTCGCATCCCTCGCGCATTTCCAAATTGAGGGCGAAGCTACGACCTTCGGATTCTGCTATTAGTACCAAACATAGTCTCTGCAACGCATTTCCAACTCATTTTACACGGATATGCAATACTTAACTCACTTCCTACGCGTGACACTTGTACTCAAGTTAATACTTAAAGTTACTCTTCACCTGTTCTATTTGTCCGCATCCTTGTCGCGAAGGAGCTCTGGCGGGCGGCCATGGCTGCGCCCTCGGGCCACACGTCGCCCGCAGGGCACGCGGGGGCGCGCAGATGGAGAGACGGCGGAGGGAAGAGGTTGTGGAGGGTGGAGCCCGCCGTGAGAGAATTCCTCTTGATCTCTGGCTCCTGCTCTCTGCTGGTTCAGAGCCTAGTCCGACTCCGGAACAGCCCGAGGTGCTATGGGGGAAGGGAGGAACAAAGCACCAGTCCTTTGTTTCATCACGCAATACTCGAAGAATTGAAACCGAGAAAGAAATGCGTTGGATTGCATTTTATATCGCATTTCGTGAAACAGATTGTAGTAAAAAGAACGTTAGATACCGTACTCAAGGAAACGCTACGTCTGGAATTTGTGTTTATTCCGCTCCAGCGATGCTCGCAAAGATCTAAATTTACGCTACCATCGACCTCGGCGACTGTTGATCAATGCGCTCCCTCCTCGATGCGTCCTTTATGCTTTGGCTTCTCTCTTGCATGGAATTATTCTCGTGATCTTAACATTTTCAAATTTACCCAAAAAGACAGCATTGCAATTTTATTTGATAGAAAGGAAGGAAGAAATCTGATTAAACAAATGAATTCCTGGTGCTGGAAAAGAATAGGAAACTTCGGCAAAATTTTGCGGAAGACAAGTTTTGTAAAGTCGTCATGTTATATACCTGTTGTTCTTTGAGCCCTCCAACTGTAGTCAGCCGTTTTCATGTGCGTGGGCACATCGGCGCCCGCCGCCGCGAGCGACTTCAGCGTTGAGTGAGGGTGCAAACTCAGGAGCCTCGGCGGGGGTGCACGTGGGGGGGGGGGGGGGTCGCTGTGCAGCCGGGAAGGGCGGGCGAACCTGCATTTAGAACCGTTTATTTTCCATTGTCAAAAGAAAATTCTCTGAAGGCACGAAGAAGTACATCTCCACAATGAGATCAGAGAGAGGTTTTTGTTTTGTCCTTTGATGATTCGTTTTTAAAAGAGGAAATTACTGAATTGTTATTATCATTTGTATGTGTCATTCAATATTCTGAATAATTTCATTGTAAAACTTAGAGCATTTCAGATGTACTCGGTGATGTAACTGTCTTTGATTGTGAGTAAGAACGATTGAGAAGCTGTAAAGCAAGGTACGTTAGGAAATTTAGCTGCGAGAGTGTATTTAAAATGTAACTACGGTTGAATTCAAACTAAAACGTTGTGAACAAGTTGATAAACATAAAGCAATTTAATTGTGGTTTCAAAACCACAACTGTGCTTTGTATACTTAGGCACTGGATATATATTTTTTCTAGTAAACGATTTTACAAGTTGTGCCTGATATGCGCAGAGATGACCTCGTGTTCCAAAAAACTGACCTACACTTTTTGAATTTATAATGGCTATGGAATCATAACTCAGTCATTGCACATGCACTTACGAAATCAACACAGTGCGAATACCCTCGAAACAATACACGTGCGTAAGTTGACGGACAAACTTTCACATCCTGGGAGAGATTTAACGCTTCATTTCACTGTATACAGGCTCAGCAACGAACGGTTCGTATTGGCATATATCTCATATTTTGCTGAAATACAATTGTGCTGAAGAACAAAGGAAAAAATAAAAAAGGCGGAACCGCTGGAGAAGCAGGGGATTGAGGCAGCAGCGGATAGGCGGGGCTCATACCGCACGAGGAAGTCATCAGCTTGGCAGCGGGGAGTCGGGGGCGTGCGGTCGGCAGCGGCAGCCTCAGCAGCAGCGAAGGTGGTAGACGTGGAAGGGGCGTCAGCGGAGGTAGTAGCGGTCATGGCAACTGCGAGAGCGGTGGCGGTGGTGGTTGTGGCTTTCGGGAGGACGGCGAGGGCGGGGGCGGAGGGCGGCGCGAGGGGCAGAGCGGAGGCGCAGAAAGACGCGCGCGCGGGAGAGCTCGTCTCCGGCGGCTGGCGCTGCTGGATGTGACAGCGCGCGGGGCGGGGCGGGGCGGGGCGGGGCGGGGCGGGGAAGGGGCGCGTTGAATAGCACGCGAGGCGAAGGGGGCGCCTGGCGCCAGCGGCAGGACCCAGGCATGCGGGGTGTCATGCCGACGCAGCGCGGACTAATACGCTGCCAGATGGCGGAGCAGGGTGGCATGCGAGAATGAGGGGAGAAGAAGAAGAAGAAGAAATGTGATGGTGAAAGAACGGGAAAGTGAGAACGACGAGCTGATTCGGAGAAAAAAAGCCGGGTCGGGCGTCCGGGACGTCGCGTAATGCCAATAATAAAAATATTATATTTTGAACGATGGACAGGTTGAAGGGTTTTTGGCACTCTCAAGCAATTACGAATTATTATTGAATTATGATGGACATATGCATGATATAGTATATGACGTCTTACCTCAGAAAAATGAGATTATACAACGAGGCTAAATGTGAAATCGCAAAGAAGAGAGGAAGAGGGCTTGGGTGGTGAATATGAAAAAGAGAACTGCAAAGGTATTTTCTGATGCGGGAACTCTTAACAATGGTTGTAGCTACACAAGATCTGGAAGGGGGAAGAGGCTCCTGGAGTGGAGACAAACTCCGTCTGCTGTACGACAAGTATGGAGCTCCATTGGGGCGAGGAATTGCATTCAGCACAGGGTTGATGGAAGAGCGGGAGGCTGTCGAGATCGAACGCAGCTTGTCGCAGACACCGATGACGCCACCGCCGGGTCTGCCCGGATGACGAAGTGAGCGTGTGTCCATGTGGTATGGCGGCACCGAGCGCCGACGCCTCCGAGTGCGAAGGGGCGGGGCCGGTGGCGGAGGGTGGCGCGGAGACCTATCGATTTCCTGAGCCGCTCCGCCGTCTGCGTTCGGGAATCAAGAGACGACGGTGTGCGAGGGGCGATGCTGGGGCAGCGGAGGCTGGGCGACGGAGGTGGAGGCGGCATGGATGGTTGGTTGTGGGGAAGTGGAGGTGGAGGGGCGGGGTAGAGGCGGCGGGGAACGAGGCCCTGAGATCGGCGAGTGCGATGGGACTGGGGTGGAAGGCACACGTCAAGTGGTGGGAGGTGAAAGGCGGGGTGAAGGTTCCACAGAGATGGGGGCCTCTGTGCAGGGCGGGTTGGTGGTGCCCGGACTGGGCTTAATGGGGCAGGTTGACGTTGTGGAGGCGGAGCAACGCGACCAGCAGGAGCGTTGGAGGGTGGAGGGAAGAGGAAGTGGAGGAGTGGATGGCGGAAGTGGAGAAGTTCCAGGGGTGTTGCGAGTGACGGGGTGGCGGCGCGGGGAGGGAAGAGATCGCGCTGCCGCCTGCGCACGGATCGTCGCTCCCCGAGCCGCTTTCGCTGCCGCGGGCGCTACATCGCGGCGCACATTTCCGATCTGTATGCAACAGCTCCGACGCCCGACGAGCGTCTCAATGTAGCCTCTTGTTACGCCATGAATAATTTTGCATAAAAGAATGCGATCGTGTGCAGTGTTTGGGACGTCAAATTGATGACGTGCGTGCTGCTGCAGATGGCGGGCTTACAGCGGGAATGTTTCGTGATTACGAACGGTGTTCCTTTACGTCTCGTCTTTGGTGTTGGGTATCTCGAAGCTTGTGAGCGTGTCTGGCCTGACGTGCGTCATCAACATTCCGGAAGCATTTGATTAAGTGATAGCGCTGTTTGGTCAGAAAAATCAGGCGATGATATTGGGGCTGGAATTATTGAACACTTCGCTAACGCTTGTTTAGTTGTCAAGACACGTTGCAGATACAACTTCTAAACACGCGAGCGACGAACTCGTTTTCAGAAAATGTTTATATGTGTTAGAATAGTTTCATATGATAGCGTTCGCAAGTTATTTCAGTTCTCTACAACGGGTCGCCTTTAATTTCGACCTCTCATCCAAGAGCGTTCCCTTCCGTCTCTTGTGTCGGTTCATAGATTCATTGTTCCTTTTCCTACCAACACCAGCCGGTCCGATGGTGTATTTGTCTTCCGTCTGGAGCAGAAGTAGCGATAGCATCTCCCTTGTTTTCCGCGCCGCCCCCGCGTCTGCGTCTGCGCGCGCGCGTGGGCCGAAATTTCACTCGCCGTCCAGTAATAGCCTTCTCGGTCGCCTCCCCCTGCCGCCGCCGCCGCCGCCGCCGCAGCAGCAGCAGCAGCAGCCGGAGAGGGCGATGATGGCGTTGGATTTCTGAGAAGGAGAGGGCATAAAGGCGCCCCCTCCGCGGCCACGCCCCTCCTGGGCCGCGCGGGGGGAACGAGGAAGTGGAGGTGGGCGGGGCGGAGGGCAAGGGTCAATGGGAGATGGGCGGGGCGGGCGAGAACGTGGGCGGAAGCGATGAACGTTGTTTCGGCGACGGCTGGGTGAGGATGGGGAAGGGGTGGTGGAGGGTGAGGACGTTGAGGATGAGCGGGTGCACGCAGCGCCAATGAGGAAAGGGCGCGGGAGGGGGTGTTCACCGCAGGGTGTTGCTAGGAACTCCAAGAGGCAGGGTGAGGTGGAAGATACGAGGGGAAGGTTCAAATTGCAATGTAGGGTATGAGTTGTGTTGTAGTAGTGGTTGCAATAACAACCGAAAAGGACGAGGATGACACAAGATTGGGCAGGGTAAATGGTGGAGATAACAGGAGTGACAATGTAAGTATAAGAGCCATTCCACTGTATTAGGGATATGGATTGTACGCAGTGGGGTGAAGGGTGGGAGACTGGATCTGTCTGGCACGGTGGCCATTAGAGACGGCGGGCGAGATGGGGGAACAGGAGCAGATGCGGCGAGGGAAAGTGAACCCAGGAACTAGGATGGACGTAGTAATGGAAGGCATAAATTGTCCGCCAAAGGTGAGAACAGTAGTAAGAGGCAAGAGGCACGGGTTATCGCCTCGGTCGTAGCAGAGGCCTGTGGGAACAAGGGTGGCGGTGGACAGTGGCTGTGCGGCGGGACGACAGCACTGCTGGTGAGTGGATGTAGAATTGGGAAGTAGATGGCGCGTGGATGTTTACGCAGGATAAGCATTGGCACTAATATGGCTAAGTTATAACGTGAGTTTGTGGGAATAATTGTAATTGATTATTTGAATAAGAGCAAAATTCTATCATAATTGTTTCTTTCAAGTAATATTTCTTTCAATTTATTCAAGGGAGATCGTGGGGCATACGAATAGGAATGCAATCCAGTCCGCAGGTTCATTATTGAAAAGTCACCAATCGCACTCATATGATGAATGTACTACGCGAGAAATCGCACTCACTGTGTGTAATGTACTACGAATGTTGATAATTAATCCAATCTGCTAGAAATACAGGCAGAGTAGAAAACTAATAGAAAAAGGATCGTAATCTAGCAAATATTTTTCTGAAATGTGAGTTAAACCGTCTGACTAAAACGCTATTTTTGAGCTCATGCGTATACGTCTTAAAATGCTGTTTCTTGTTCTGGAATAGAAATCGGTGGTTTTTAGCGTTCGGGCATTTCCGTGCGGCACGTTTTTCACACGTTAACTTTACTAGCAATATATTGGGGAAATAGTCAAAACATTTGGAGAAAAACCTCAAAAAGTGGTTTTGTTTGATGCAGTAAGAGGCAGTCGGCGAGAGCAATAGCTCTCGTTCAGTTTCCAACATTCCGTTTGGTTGAGCATTCTTTTACACTGCTTAAGCAAAAGAATGTTTGTGGTTAGTGAAAGCCTAGTTAATTTAGGAGATTTTTATTGTCTTCATTAGAGCAATCCTTTGAACGTTTGAAAGGTAGGAGAGTTATTGGAACTCTAGCAGGAGGGTGCGGTGAATGTGAGCTACGGTTGTAATAGAAGTCAGCGGGGTTCAGAACCACAGCAGTCAGAGGGACCATGTGGGATGCAAACGCGCTGCTGGAACGGCAAACTGCACGCCGGAGGGGTTGCAGGTAAACCAATTTCCGGTCTGGAAATGCGATGCGGCGTGTGTCTGCCTTCCGTGTCCTGCCGCAGCCAGAGCCCGTTGGATTGCCGCGAATGAATATTCCGACAGAGTGCTACCTGCCTCAGCACCCTAGAGGGGAAGTTTCGTTTGTTGTTTGTGTGATCGGCTTTCGGCTGGAATTGTTTGCGAAACTCGTCACTCCTCAGAACGCTTGTGGGGGAACAGCTTCTGTGAAAGAACCCGTGGTTTTTGAGAATTTCCTGGCGTACCATAGTGTGGTATGGGGAACATCAAAGAGAGGTGCGAAGAAAACTATAGATGTTGTCGTTCATGAAAGTAACAGCAATTCCACGAACATTCGAATCTGAATATTCGAAAGAAATTGAGACGTGTGTCTCTCTCTCAATGAAGAAGGCATTGTCATCAATTATGATTCATCGTTACGTCGCCTCTACATCTGAAGAACGTGTGGGGGAATATTTTGCCCAATTATTGTTTATATATAATTTATAACTTAAACATTTTCAATGTTCCTGTTAAAATTCAAATATTGAAGTAACATTTTTTTTTTTTAATTTTTGGGTAATTAGTGCTGTTCCGGATCCACATGTAATTTTAATTGTTCGTTCGCGCTTCTCCATTCCGTAAGCCTTGTGTAGTGCTCGGGACAGCCGCTGTAACCTTTCGCTGTTATCGCCACAAACGTTCATGCCATTTGAGTGTGTTTATTACTTGTATCGTTCACACCTGGTAGCAAGTCATCAACATTAAACAATTTTGTCATTGTATCTTTGAAATGTTTTTGTGCATTTTAGGTCACTTATTCTGGAGAGCCTGGTTTAAATTTGTCTATTGTGAAACGTTCTAGACACTAAACAAGAGAAGTTTTATAAGAAGCGAATTGAATGATTGGTGTACAGGACCGAACAGAAGAGCATGCGTGTTTTGGCGTTCGCAAGTCCTGCACTATTGAAGGTGCTATTGAGCCTGCCAGCTTCATTTGCGTTATCGCCCTCGGATCGGCGCTGTCCCTCGCGGCGCCCGCCCGCCGAGCGCCGTGCTCGGGGCTATCGAGAGAGTTCAGCTCGGCCAGCCTCGTTTATCAGGCGGCGGCGCCTCTCCCGATAATCCCGCGTCTCGCGCTCAATGGCCCTGGGCAGCTAATGAATGAAATGGGGCCTCGGGCACAACACGACCGTAGCGCTTATGTAAGCCCGGAGCCCTTATCGCCTTGTGTAACCAAATGCCGCTACCAGGCGGCTGTACAGAAAAGAAGGGGGGCTGAGGTGGAGTAGGTTGCGTTCGGTTGCGATGGAGGCTGGGAGCACCGGTATACAAGTAGAGATGATTTCTTTGTAATATTTGATTTTTGCGCGAAACGAGAGATGTAATTAGTTAAGATGACGATAAATTAGATTTTTCACGTAAATATGGATAAATAATGTTTTTATACAGGATTGCTGGCGCAAAAATGCTGAAGTGCTAGTTTGCTGTAAATTGTAGTGGAAGTATTATAATATATTGGAAAGTAAATCCAGTACTCGAAACAACAAATGGGGATGCAAAGAAGTACAATGAATTGGTGATCGATTTATTTTATATCTTACGCCCATACACTAACATATTTTAGTATAACATCTGCAGACAATTCGCATGTTTTTTGGAGGAAAGTTAAACATCGTTGTTTTCTTAGAACATATTAAATGCAATGAAAGCGTCTAGCACGGTGACAAAAATCAATAACACAAAAAGCAATTTGACGACGAAATCCAGTATTCTACTTCACGGTTTTAAAACCAACATTTAGAACAGAATATTTTAAGAAAGTAAGGATATCATACTTTGAGGACCAGACGTATTTTTCTCGCATTCTTCTTGGTATTCTCTTCATTTCTAAACAATTAACTTGCCTTCGGTGACATTTCGTCATTACGTAGAGGGGAATGCCATTCAGATAGATTTCATTTCTGTGTTATGTGTAATATGGAGTCGATAAAACGGAAGTTCTCTAAGACTCTGAACACTCTTCTCCCTGTTAACGTGGCTCTGCTGCAAGGGGTTCATTTCCTGCACCACCCCGAGGCGACTCGCTGCCTGGGCCTGTCGCGCGCTCGCTCTGCTGCGTTGCCGCCCCAGCCGCAATCGCACGACTTCAGCCCTCGCCTCCAATCCCGCTCCAACCCCGTTTCAGCAGGTGCCGCCATCTCTCCCACTCCCAACTCCCGTCCCCGCTTCGCCCTGTTACATCTCCTGCATTCACTCTACCTCCACCCCACCCCCGCCCCCGCCACCCTCGTCCTCTGCCCCTGCCGCTTCCCCTCGGGCTGTGCCGCCGGGGCGCGCGCGCGGGGGCGTCGGAAGCGGACGCTGCGTGGGCGCCGGCGGGCGGGGCGGGCGGGGCGGGCGGGGCGGGCGCGGTGTCGAAACGACTCGAGAGCGGCGCGCGGGCGGCCCTCAGGATGTATTAAATCGGGCGCGGGAGGCGGTCATTACACGCCCTTAAGTGCGCGCCCGGCCGCCCCCGCGCTCGTCAACGCGCCGCCGTTGGAGGCTGTTTGGCGCGAGGCGCGAAGCTCTCAGCAGCGCTGTCCCGTTGCGCTCGCGTTGCCTTTGTTCCCGTTGCTGTTACCTGGTTTTCTTTTCTTCTTGATGTTTGCTTAAAATTTTTATTTTGTTTTGTTTTTAATTCCTACTCTTTAGTCTTCTGAACATTATGTCTCATTATTCTTTTCTTATCTCCCCGTTGCTGCTCCATCCCGTCCCGTTTATTGTTATTGCTGTCGAGTTTTCTTGCTCTTTCTTTGATCAATTTTGTCTTTTTTGTCTTATTCCCTCCGTGCTTCCTTTCTTAATTCATCCCATGCGAACCATTGTTTACGCATACCTTTTTATTCCTCATTTCACTTTCTCGTATTTTATTTGCATCTTCTTCCTCAATTTCTGATCGTTCCCCATTTTTATTTTGTTTTATGTTCTTTCCTTATTTTGGTATTGTATTTCTATTCTTTTGCTGCGTCTTAGTAGCACTGCCTGCTGGTTTCGCTTAATGGCTGTTATATCCTCCCGTTCCCTTGCTTCTCTTTGCTGCCACTTTGCTTGACTGCTCACTTCACTCTTCTTTTTACGTATTCGCCCACAAGTTGCAACATAGTCTTCTTTTCTTCATTTTGTTATTTCTTCTCGCCTACCAGAATCGTTCGTCTTTTCTACTACTCGTAATTTTTCTTCTTTTTAGTTTCATCTTCCTTTTCTTGGTTTACTCTTAATGTTGAATCATTTATCCCCTATCTTTTCATGTTTTCTATTTTCTTCTTTCTATTCTTTTAAACCAACCTGCAATAGTTTTGCCTCTGACATGCTTTATTTTCCATCTCTTCCGAAGGATACTACCCATCAGCCACCGCGTCTTCCAGCTTATTTTCAGTCAAACAGACCACCTACGTGTTGAGATCTCTCCGCTTGATGAATCTTCGCCCCTTCCCGCCCCTCCCCCACTTCCAGGGCTCCCCCCCCCCCACTTCCCGACGGGCACGTCTGCTCCTTTGGTCTTTGTAATCTTCGTCTCTGGCATCTACTGACAGCTCAACTGCTTTTTTACTCCTTTTTTCTTTTCAAATCCGACTTTGCATACTTTATTTTATTTTTCGCTGTAGGAATAGTTTCTTCACAAATAGGATCCTCAGAGCTCTTAATCCTTACTTCTATCTCCTGGTCTTGGTTCCGAACCTTTATAGCCCGCCCCTCCTAAAGAGACGCTCACACACACCAAACATATTGCTTGTAAGGTATTTATTATTATTTGGATTCTCTCCCCTTTTATTCTTTCTGCTTGGCACGTCTTAGCTGCCGCCTTTTTCGCTCGCTTCCCTTTGCCATATCCTTCCATTTCGTGACCTTCGCGGCGCTCGAGTAATTCTCCAGCTGCGGAGGGCGTGCAGGGGCGGGGCGGGGCGGGGCCAAGCGCGCCCTCCCGAGAGGGCTGGAGACGGGGGTGGACGCGAGGGCCGCCTGAGAAAGTTCCGCCAAGCAGCGCGTAGCAGCTCGCCGCCGGCCGCGCCCCCACCCGCCCCGCCCTGGCCCGCTCCGTCTCTGCCGCTTGTGCGCCGCGCGGCCCCTCCACCTCGTGAAGCTTCGCGATGGACGGCATTTGCGAGGAAAGCGGATAATAAGACGTACTTCACTCGGAAGGGTGGACCTGTCTTGTAACGATGGACGACGCTGAGAGTTCTTACTTAGATAATACAAGCTTCTTGCTTTTCGTTCCAAGTTGCTCTTCTGAGCAGCACAAGGTCGTAATGGCAATTTTTGCTTTCCTGAGGGTTTTTTTATTCATAAATGGATCAAATGTCTAAAGATTCCGTGTGTCCGAAGTGCTGAAGAGAGCCGCAGTTTCCGAAGCAAAACTAAGCTCGTATTTTTCTGCATCGTAGCGCCCATTTGTATTTTAAGTACCCATTTCTTGAAAGGAAAAATCTGAATATATTTCGTAAATATTATCATATTCATGTGAACACAATGTTATAATATAAATAACTATAATATAATAACTGTGTATACGAGTGTTTGACGAACAGTTTAGTTCTGGGCATATAGTTAGTATTATATACAATTTTAAACGTCAGCATGTTTCGAACGATTCAGAAACGAAATTGTTCAATTTCCAACCCATTCGCCGATAATGCACAAAATATGTCCTTCCCTAGCGCATTTATTTGCCTCCGCGCCTGACATTTGGTAGCCGTGTTTGATCACCTACCCGTCAACGTGAAATAGTGACAACTCACTTAATTTTTCCCCGTAGCGGTGTAAGCGTAAAGATAAATGATTACTCCTCCCGTTGGACAAGCACCAGTGATTTTCCCCCTGCGTGCCTGCACATTGACGGCGCGGACGGGAGGGCATCCGAACACAAGGCCACACGGCGTTCGCGCCTCTCCCCCCCCCCCCCCCCGCGTAGCGCATGTTCATCTCGCTGGCGGGCGCGCGCGCCGCCGGGGAAATCAATATGGCCCTTGAAGTCCCGCGCGTCGTGTCCGCGTGGCAGGCGCAACACGCCGCTGCCTCGCGCCGGGCCCTCCGCGCTAATTCGCCGCGCCACGCCGCGCCGCAGATCGCAGGCTCGAGCTTCGATTCGTGCCTTCGTGTCTATGTATCAAATACCTAAAAAGGTGTATAATGTATAGTATAAATTAATATAATGTCAAAATACGCTCTTATGGATACAACATTTGAATAGCTTAGTTGTACACGTAATCTTCGCACCTCTGTAATTTTCTGTATTTCTTTTATCTTCTCCAACCCGTGTTGCTGAATGTTCTCTGAACGTCAAAAGTGGCAAAATTCAAACCTCGATAACTTGAATTTTGCTGATTTTGAACTAAACAATATTTATTCGAAATAAAAAAAATAAAAAAATCATTTGGATGGACACTTGATTTTCTGGTGTCAAGTATTTTAAATGTTATGTATAGTGTTATTTTTGGGGGGAACTGGAACTATTGTTCCATGAACAATTGAACGATGTAAAATCATTCCATAAAACAACCCTTTTCTCTTTGTTCCCCCCCCCCCAGCTCTTCTTCTGACATGACTTCCTGGCTCTTCTCTTCACACCAACTGCTTGCAAGAGTAAGAGGAGCGACCTTCTCTGAAACCGAGGAGACGACGAATCTTGCCGCTGCCGTGGAATTGCTTCTCGGTAATTCAGTTATCAAAATGATGGAAAATAGCCGTTAAAGATAATGGTAAAGGCCGTTTTCTGAAAATGTTATTTCAGCACTAATATTGCAGTATTCAGGCAAATTTTCATAATTGTTTAATTAACCGGTACTTGTTTGATTTAGAGGGTGTCGTAAAATTGCTATTACTGTAAGATTAATTTTAATCTACTTCACGAAATTACCATTAATGGGAGCTTCTACTTATTTGTTTCTTCGCATTATAGGCCAAATAAATTCGTATATAGATTCATTGGAGGCAGTTGCATTTTTATATGCTCGAATATGCACTTTTATATGCTTGTTGGATAGGGACAGTGTTCAGTATCATACATGTAGTCTTTGGATATAAGTTGGTAAGTCCTTATACTTACCAGAAGTTGAAAAGTTCATATAATTTTACCATAGTTAAGTTCCTATAGTAAATTTCCGTATATAAATTAAATTTTAAGTTTACAAGATGTCTTCACATTGGTCTTGAATACAAAGAATAGTATTTCTATTTCCTCCACGCTCCGCAGAAGGAAATAGGAATATCCAATCAAAACCGAAGCCTTTCATTGCTTGAAATCAAAATCTTGTTTTAGGAGATGACTAAGTGCGTGCTTATCTTTATTTCTTGTATCAGGTAGCATTCTTAAAACGCAAACACTCTCAGTATTGAGAGACAAACAATTCTTTCAATGTCTTTATTTGTCAATATGGATTCTCTTAGCCATTCATTTGAATCACCTTTAATTTTGTTTACCTCGTTGCACAATACAGTTAATCGAATGTTGTTGTTTAATGTGTCTTCATTAAGCATTTGTTTTCAGAGATGTATGCCAGAAATTTTCTCATCAAGGTCATTTTGTTTACGTTTTGGACTTGTGTAACAAAGAGAATCAAAAGATGATTTTAAAGGCGTTGAAGATGGCAGTGACAGCTAAAGAATACGTGGCAGTAAATGTAATTAAGAGATATCCTTGAACATTGTTATGGTGTCTTGTTGAATTTAAATAGCTAGTAGTTTACAGCAAACGGAATAAAGCACGTAGAAACGAGAAACCTAAAGTCATTCTGCCCTTCGGAGAGTTGATCGTGTGAAATGTGTGTCTAGATATTTTACTATTCAGCATTACGCATTTGCCTGTCTTCTCTGTTTTAATTGAAATTTCTTTGGCTTACACATTATGTGTATTTCTATAACGGCGGATCAGAAGTTAAAGAAGAGTTCTGTATTTCGCATTTCTAAATTAATTCTGCGAATTAAGAAACTTCACAAAATGCAGCGGTAGACCCTTGGGAATTTACCTAACTCAACGTTTAATAAAGATATTTCTTCAAAGTTCTGGTTGGTTAATGTAACATACCGAAGTAAGCGACACTCCGTGAGTCTCAGAAACGTTTTATAATATTGTTATTTTCTTTGTTCGTTTTCTTGCACTAGGTAATTCATATCTCAGCCGCCAGGCGGATTTAATAAGATTCAGTTTTATCGCGTGCTGGCTGTGCAAAGAAAGCAGCTGGTTGCTCCCATGTGTGTTGGTGCCCGAACGACAGCTGCTCCCGCTGCTGCTGCTGTTACGCAGATGGGGCAGGTGAACCAACGCGCTGCCGTAAACAAGAGGTTGGAACACCCTCACTTGTCACACAGCGTTCGCTGGCGCATGGCAGATACATTTCGAGCGCCATTTATCATAATTTCGCGCAGTTGTACCGAGCGAGGTGTGTGTTATCTGTCATAAATCAAGCAGTAGAGTCATCCACGGAACGTCACCCCCGGGTCCGCCATCCAGACGAGGATGCAGGAATTTAAGAAGCACACGCAACTTAAATGTCTGGTTGGAAAGGATGTTATGTAGTATTTGGTATCCTTTATATTTTGACCTATTGTTTAATTGTTAAATTTCTTTATTTTTTCTTGAAGCTTAGAACAAGTTCCTGGATGTTATCGGTTTGTTTCAAAAGGAACGCAACGGCATTCAAGTACATGAGCAAAACAATTGTTTGATGTAATATGACATTAGCTGGTTATGGGATACTTAACAAAAGATTTGTATTTCTTGTTTATTGATATTATGAGTTATAGCTGAAATTCTACAAAACATTGATAGAAATAATAACCTATTGATGAAAAACTTAGACCCTCCATAGAAATGATCTGAGGAAATTTGAAGTCACCGAAATGAGAATTCTTATACCATGAACATGCTATTCGATACAGATGATACACAAAATCAGGTATGATTCTTAAATATCTTTGACCTGGGCGAAAAAAATACTAATTAAGAAAGAATTCGCATGACTCGCGAATGTCAGAAGATCTAATGCCAAAAATCCTCTACAATTACAAACTTCACTGGAAACGTAATGGGTCAGACCAATAATAAGGCTATGGAAAAACACAATTGAAGTGGAACCGGGCCAAAACTCTCAACCCAAGGTGTTAAGAATGCTGTTGTGAAGTAATTGATAACTTGGGATTGAAAATCTGAACGATTCTGGGAAGAAATTTGGCAACCTATTGAGACAGACCTTCTGAATTTTGCTTCGTTTCTACAATTTCAAAGCTCCACATGTCGGCTCATGTCTGTACATTGAAGATGCACTCCCCTGACCCGCTCGTTCGTTTTGGCAAAGATATCATAGGAATATTATTCTTGACTACAAAATGTGACAGTACTCATCCTGAAACACTGTGTCAAGGACAAAAAATTATTCTGTTCTTTAAAATGTGTTTTTTTCTATTTCAGACATTATGAAATTTGAAATTAGTAATTCTAAAAATTAACGAAATTACAGTTTATCGAATTTTAACATTCTTAATGTTCAGTAAAACGAGCCCGCCAGAATATTGTGACGAGAGCGTGGGTGTGCATGTGAAACGTTGTGGCTAACAAGCTCCTGTCCAAAGCCAACTGGTTCATGTACATCTTCAAGAAATCCACTCACGGTTCATTAGAAAATTCGTGTATTGTCAAACAATGGAATCTAGAAATCAACTCACGTTTGGAGTTGGTAACACTTCCGTTGCATGTGCAGTGCACAACAGATTCAGCATTAAGACAACTGCGGATATGCATGCTCATCTCTCAACTGTTGTTTGAAACCGTGACCCCCTCATCTTGTCGTATCAACATTTGCCCGACTCTCCTTCCTCCCGTTGCTTACTCGTATGAGGGGTGTGGTATCGGACGAGCCACATTCCACGGAACTGTCGACATGGAAGGACAGAATAAATACCCTTTTTATTAAACAAAACGTGGATAGCAGATTTGAAAAGGGGCTTCGTGTGGCCTTGTGAGGCGACAGAAGGACCAAATCCAGGGCCGCCGCCCGCCTCCGCGCCCGCCTCAGCGCCCACCTGCCCCCGCAGCCGGCCGAGTCGTCCGGATCGCGAATGTGCTTTGCTTTACATGATGGCGGCGGGCCCGGCCCGGCCCGGGGAGGCGTGTTGCGATCTGCAGCCCCGCGCTGCCGCCACCCGCGATTAGCTCGCCAGCTGCCGCGCGGGCGTCCGTTCGGGCGAGGCGTCCCCGCTGACTGGTTTGGCCAGTTCATTTGGCTAAAAAGCCTTCGCTCCTTATTTGTTCTCCGCACCTGCCGGGGCCGGCGGAGGCGGAGGCGGTAGCACGTGCAGTTGGTGCGTGCGTGGAAATAGTGCTGACGGCTCGCCCCTGATCTGCCATCGTCACTGCTGAAATTGCAGCGGCAGCTGCATCGAACACGGACGCCGTTTTTAACTACAGTTTTATTAATGAACGGAAGACGTGGAGTTATAGGTTTGCAAGCACTGATTGCCGAGAGAGTGTGAATTGTAGCTTGCATGCCAAGAAAGTTACAGCATGTCAATACTACATTATTTACTCGTGTAGGCAATCAATAAGATCCTGGATCAATCAATGAGAATATATCTGATGTGCAACTCCCTGTCACATTATTACATTATCACAGTTCGCATCACATAACTTAAACACGCTGTACTCCATCATGATATGCCCTGACTTGCCTGTAGTTTTCAAAGAGTAACCTCTTGGAGCGTGCGTTAGATATCGTTGGCGGTTCTCCGAACTCCATTTGAGATGCAGGTGTGCATTCTGCAACGATTACCTCGTGTAGCCTGCAGCTCGCGTGCTTCGCCCAGGTTTTGCGTTCGCATCGCATCTGCAGCATATTAACTGCATCAACTCTCGTCTGACGCATCCTGCATCTCTTCCACCTGACTCCAAGTTTTGTTCTCTTTTTTTGCCTCCTGCCTTTTCCTTTGTGGTTTTGTTCTCGCCTTTCTGCTCTATTTCACCTCTTCTGATTTTTATATTATCGGTGTTCAGTTTTCTGAATCTTGGCCGAGCTTCGTTTTCTTCCTAGCGTTGATGTTCTATACATTTTAGAGTGGAATTGCCGACGTCCGGGCTGTTAGCGGCTTGTATACACCACTTTAATACACGGAAAATAAAATGTGCCTATCCACTTATAGATTGCTCTATTGCCTTTTCTGATTGTCACTCGCATTATTATTAGAAGATTCGCTCTTTGGGGAATAAATTTTCTCATGAAGTGCTAACCTTCAGGTTGCCTCATAAATACGTAGAGCGAGCAGACGAAGAGGATAGAAAGATCCTTTCTTATTACGCCTACAGAAATGAAAGCATATTAGAAGTGAAATTAATGAAAACCTTATATTGCACACTTCTGTATTCTTTTGCGAGCTTTTAGAGTTAATATAGTGTCAATAAATCAACTTCAATAGGTTCTTCAATTAAGTTTGGAGAGCACGAGATAATTGTTGCAATCTAACTTAACTAGAATCGAAATTTGCGGATCGCGTAGGTCATATTGTACCATTTAGTATGTTGTTGAATCACGAAAAAATCGTTATGCTTTACGGATGAGAATGACCGGTTATAACCGAACGAATAATGGACATTTTTTTGACTTGGCTTTGCATGTTTTGCCTTTTGTTATTTTTTGCTTTAGTTATAACCGGTTTTAATCCCGTGAAAAACTTTGTCTTTGAAAAAGAGACAAAGAAAGAAACTATAATTAAGTGATATTGAAGTTTTTGTATTTAGATTAAAAAGAGTGTGAAGTAAAAAAGATCATCCATCGGTACTTCTGCCATTTAGGCTGTTTTTTGTTGTGGTTTTGTTGCATTTTTTTTATGTTGCGTCATGAACTTCAAAGTGTTATCGGAAATGCGTTGCTTACATAGGCGTGCATGCTCTGAAACGAAAGGCGGGCTAAATGTTTTGGTCCGGTTTTTATATTAAACTTTATTTACATATGTCATACAACAATGTTTAGCCTATTTTTGAAATCTTGAAATGTATTTTTGGATGGTTGAAAGAGGGATCGAAAGAGAGACTTGGTTGCATCTTTTTCGTGATGATTTTGTAGATTTGTCGACGTTTGTGGCGGTTTGCAGCAGATTTTACATTTTTTGAATTAATGAGTTAATAGAACAGCATAGCAAGAGTTGAATTTTACAACTAAGGAAAAGGCCAACATTTTTCAAATCTTATTTTCCTGGAAAAGGAGGCAGTTATTCGTACTCAAACATTTAAATAAGGTGAGATATGAGGATAGTGAAATGAGACCTCCCATTTCCCATCACTATATTGTAACATGCTTTTGTATTTTTTTCTACGTGCCATTTTTATCTGTTTGAACATAGTTGCGGTAATTGTTTTAATACGTAAGGGTGTAGGGTCTGTTTGAAATTTCTCAGTGAGGAGTCATCGCCGTTTTTGCTTCTCCTGTGCGCATGTCTAAAATGTGTAAAAACGTACTTTTTTAAAATTACATTATTATATTATATTTCTGTAATTGGTCATTGTATTTTTCAATAACATTGTTAAAATAAATTTGTGTGTACAAACACTACGAAGACGTAAAACCAGGCATTAAAATAACCGTTTATTTATAGAGGTTATAACCGCCGGGTTAAGCCGCACGTGAGAAAGAAAAAGAAAATAACATAAAACGAGCTATTTTTGTAATCCCGCCATCCGTGTGATATTATTTTTTGAATCTGCGAGAAGTGCGTTGAGAGCGGGGACGCAGTGGAGCCGCAGATGTTTCCGCTCCGCCGTATCCGTCCGCCTCCTCGCGCACGTGCGCCGGCTGCTCGTCGACTGACGCGTCTGTTCCCGCGCCGAGATGGACCGGCGACTTTGAAAGACGCGCGCGCCCGAGCGATCGCCGACGCGTTTATTGTGTGCGGACAAGAGCAGCAGCCTGCCACCCTGCACGCTGCCGCAGCCACCTCACTCTTCTTCACCGCCCCGTCCTCTAGCACCGACCCCGTCGCCGTCATCACATCTGCGTCTTCCTTGGCTCGGTCCTCACCCCTGCCTACTCCTTCACCACCGCCCCTGTCCCTGTCTGTCCCCGTCTCTTCCCCAGTCCCTTCCCTGTCTCAGTCAGTGCCTGTCGCCGCCCTCTGCCGCTCCCATTCGCTCCGGCGCCCCTCCATCGCTCGCGCGAGCGCGAGTCGCCTCTCGCGAGCCACAGTCCGCGCGCCGACTGGTCGGAGGAGACGAGTTCAGACGGACCTCGCCGCCGTCGAGGTTTCCAGCTGGCGCCGCGCCGCGCCGCGCCGCGTTGCCTTCGATCGCCTCGTGTTCACCTCCCGAGATTTTGAATACTCCCGCCCGCATTCGACGCGCGCCCACGGGTCTCCTTGACTGAAACCCGTCATGGCCATTTCAGAAGTGGAGCCTTCTTCCATGCCCTTACCTATTCCACATCGATCCGATAAAAACAACAAAGACGACAATTTGTTACATATTTACCCAGGAATCCGATGATTGATTCCCATAGTATACTCACACAGTACAGTCCAAAATTCTTTGTAAATGGTCATTAAAAAAATTGTATAATTACTGACTTAAAGTGAAGTCATTTCCCAAATATTTTAGCATATCATAGGTGGTTTATTTAAAGCGTGCAGGTAAAACTACATATTGTTGCCACAAACGTAATAGTAGAGAATATGGAAAACTCGCAAACATCCTGAACATTCTTTTGTGATTCCGAATCACGTCTTCCTCCGAAGGTGTTCTTACTCATCTTCAGTTCTTTTATAATGAAAGGAGTTGGCGAAAATAATTGTAATGTCCGTGATAGCAAGTTGCATGGAGTGTCGAGCCTTGTGCCGCAGTCTTCTTCCTAGAGTCGGAGGAAGGGAGCCGTTAGTTCCAACTCCAGTGGACCGAGCGACGCAAGCCGCTCGAGACGACCTCCCCCCCCCCCCCGGTCGCGCGCCCGAGCAGCGCCTGGCGTGACTTCGCCAGTGACGCCCCAGGAACTCCAGAGCACAGATTACTCCATTCAGCCCAAGCCGGAAGGGAAGCTGCAAAATAATAGATTTATCTAAATGCCATTTCGTTTCGTGTAATCAGCAAAAGCGTCTGCCATATTATTGAACGTTTGAATCTTTATTATTGTCTGCATAAACTATCGTTAATAATCAAGATATGCTTACATTGCATTTTGAGCACATTTTTCACTATTGGCAAAATATATTGTCTGGTTTTCATCATTTACTAATGAACTATATGTTAGGATGTTGCGGTCAGATGATTCAAACAATCATTTGCGATTTCATTGCTCAATTTCAGGATATTTTTCTTGTCTCGCGCGCAATCCGATCTATTCAGGAGCTCATGTAACTTATACGACATTCTGCTGCTGTACTTTTTGTTAGTCGTGACTGTTGAGAAGCGCGTCATTCAAATAAAAATTATATTGAATATTCCGCCCGTGAAATTAAAATCAATACTTTTTAATTATACAAACAAAATGCCCCAATCAGGGCGGTGTATCTCAAAAAGTTCATCGCTTTTTCGCGCCCTTCTGGACAATCATAAAGTGTGAGTCATCTATTTTAGGAGGCGGCATACATCTATTGTTATGTCGATATCCAATAAGCAGCGTATGCACCCTCTGGTTTTAACATGCGCTTTCAGTTCGTTTCAACATTGGGCGAATTTTGGAAGTCTGTTGGGGATAATTTCACTCGTTGAATAGTCATATTAAATACCACTCGTGCTTTGGAAATTCTCAGGTAAATCTGCTCCTCGCGTCGCGAGTCGAGATTTATCGACAATTTCCAGCGCAGTCGTGGCATTACCCGCGATAAAACCGATGCCAACGTCCATTACTAATTTTATTTGAATGGAGAACTGAATGCTGTACATCCACCATGGCCAGCTCGCTCCGTCTCTGAGCAAGTGGGCGCTCGTGGGGAGCGTCCCTTCCCCATCCCTGGTCCGCCCCTGCGGCGGCGGAGCGGCAGCGAAGCGAAGGCCGTTCAGGGCCCGTTGCGTCGCCCGGCCACCGCCCGGCCACTGCTTGAAACCCCGGCGCCCTACATCTCTCGCCTGTGTACTAGCTGATGACCTTTTCGACGAAACGCCATGTGCAAGCCTCGTACGCTGGGCGCATTAGCCATCAGAGATTCTTCGCAGCCAGTTTGGGCTTCTCGTCTTTCATTCGCTTTGATTCGTTTGTTCAGCTGTTTCACGACCTCCCGCAAACACAGTTTCTCTGCAACGGAACAAATAAACGCGTTAATGTCTTCGTGTGGAGCTGCCGATCTATCAAAGTCAAAACCCCATTATTTTCCAGATTATCTCGAGTGTCACGGAAGGGTAGACGGATTTTTTTCTTTGCTTTCTTCCTTGATTGTTATTACTGTCCCTCTTCCGGTCCTCATTGTGTCTTCTCGATGGGCCTTTATTGTTTTAACTCGCCGAAAGAGACAAAAGCGCTTGAATTTTTCGCGTGATTCGAAGGCTCTACTGGATGATAACAGCGAGCGCTTTTTGTTATTTTTGTCTGGGGGGGGGGGTTGCTTTTGCGTGTTCTCATGAATGGCGAAGACTGGAAAGTCTCCGTGGGGTTTCTCTCATTTTCGCCAACAAAAGTCGCCGGAAAAGCTTTATTACGTATCCACAATGGCTATTGAACGCCCAAAGACGCGAGTTGTGGGATTTTGGAGACTGCGCTCTGTTATTCTGGGCTTTTTGCTCTGTCATGGTGGTAACCCGTCTTCTACCACAAGGCTTTTTAGCGAGACTTGGTGTAAGAAAAAGCTGCGAAATGAAAATGTTGGAATTTATGAAGAAATGTTACCAGGCAAATGTTTTTTTTTATGGAAGACAATTGTCAGTGAATATGCTACAGAGAGGCGTTACGTACCGTGTTGCTGAGAGCTGTATGTACCTATTGTTTCTTTTGTGAGTATTGGATCATTTTTCGTGTTGATATGAGTAGTTTGGTAACGGAAAGCAGTGTTCCTTTATTGATCGACTTTTATTCTCCTTCCTGAAATGAACTTTTTAATATTGAAGAATATTTTAAATATGATTTTACCTTGGGGCTGGTCTGCAGTTCTGCGATCTGCAATCAGGTGGGCAATTATGCTGCGCGAAAGTGTACGTCAGATATAGATGAGAATGAATAAATGTAATGGAGCGTATTATTTATTCATTTCAAACTTAACGGATTCTTGTTCCCTTTTTTCGTATATCAGTTGTGGTATTTCTGACCGCTCGCCGTAATGTTAGTTATTCTACTTACAGATCCGATAATGTTCGTTTGACTCTTTTGTACAGTACGGAGTTGCTCCACAGCTGTCTGCGTTTCTCCGCTCTCAGTCTCTAATGCAAATTATAAAAAGCGAGAAATATGAGTGAGCTTCATTTTCATAATTGAGGAGTTGTATACATTAAAATTACACTAGTCATAGTTTCGTACTAGTATTTCCACATATGAACCATCTTGTCAGCCTTCTGCCCCCCAGGGAGGCTTAAGCAACGCTTTAAGCACGTCTAATGCTCCACTGCAAGGAGCCTCTCAAACTGACGATTTGAGAGCAAACACCAGCAAAAATTTTGTGTGCTCTGTACAAAGTCGTTATTTTAGTCTGAATATTATGCAATGAATAAATATAGCATTTATGATGATTTACTGAAACAGTTGTAACTCAAACAAATTAAATTGGAATGAAACTAGTGGGGGAGGGGGAAAGACCCTGCCTCCGCACGCTAGCGCACCGGCCCGCGAAGAAGGCCGCGCGTGGCCCCGCGAAGACAGTGCGCCCTGCGAAGCCGTCCGCAGGCCTTCCGAGGCTGCTTCCGTTGCTTGCAACGCCAGCGCGGAGCGACCGGCGCGTGCGCTTGCTGCGCTGTTGGGCTTATTAGCGCGGCTGCTTCCGGAATTCTGGCGCACGCCGTCCTCGTAATGGAGGCAAATGGTTGACGTTCCAGGCGCTGAGGCAGGTGCGTGATGGGTGGCGCTTAATGAGGTGCTGTTATTTATTTTGGAGAATGCGTGTGCCGTTGCTTGGACAATTCAATTAGTATGGAATGATCTGTGTGTGTAATCTTAGCCTAATGGGGAGGTTTAAATTATTGGCCGTATGCGGGCGGAATGAGTTCGCGTTGTGAAGGTAATTTGTGATGGTTGTCACATCATTTCAGTGGGAAACGAGAGTATAGCGTAACTTCTACAAAACCTGACAGATTGGCATTAGGATATCAGAATCTTCAAGTTTGTTTGTTGTCACATTCTGTGTTATGGTGTCATTGTCCTCGTCAAATGTCTCTAGTTTCTCTTTTTCGTGTTTTCCTACTCTTTAAGTATTGCATTTCCCTCTACCTTTTTTGTATTGTATCATTTCCCTCTACCCACTTTTGTTCCTTGGGCGGATGTACGTTCCCTTCTTGGTTATTTCTCTTAAATTCGTCTTTTCTCTTAAATTTTCTTCTAATTTTCTTTAAAATTTCTCTTCCAATATTCTTCCCCACAAGACCGTTATCAATAATTACCCGCTAGATTAGTTAAAAGTGACTGTTATGTTTATTATATATTTGTATAAAATGGTAGTTTTATATTACAGTAAAATATCTTCATTCTCATGAAAACAGGCAAGGAAAAAACCGAATATTTGAAGAAAACCAACTTACCATTGCCGATATCCAAAAGAATGAAGGTGCAAATGAACAAAGAAATTCGTACGTTTAAAGAAATCTAATTACCGAAAATATGAAAATAGTTAAGGGTGTCGAGTAATGCGCAGCAGTACAATAGAATAGACGTGACTTTATTCGTTGGGAATGTTTGCGAAAGAGCGTAAGAGATGGTGGAAATGATTTCTAGAGGATTGAAATGTCAGAGCTTGGAAGTGAATGCGGGGTGCGTGGGCGCGCTGCAGTGGCTGCGGGGTCAATAGCGGCGGCGCGCGCACGCCCCCGGGATCAGCGCCGCCGCTCGATACCTGCGCTCGATGGCCTCGTCGGCGCCTCCCGCGGCGGCTCGGCCAAGTTCGTCTTCGCTCAGTGTGCGAAGGAGTGGCGAAGGAGCCGGCGCCACTTGCGGGGCGAGGGGGTTGTGCCCTCCCCCTAAGAGGAGGGATTTCTCCCTGTAGGGGGCGCAATGAATCTATTTAAGTGTTTCGTTAATGATTTGCTCCCTGAAATGTTAAAATTAAGGAATCAATGTGCTCGTGTGTTAGGGAATTAGGGAAAGAAAACTTTTCCAAGCGCTGAGAATGTGTTCAAACTGTCTTGTAGACGAAAATAGTCTTCTTTTCACTTCTCAATTCGTATATTCATCCTCTCTGGAAATTTGAACGCGTTCTTCCTCCACGGAGAAAATTGCGAGGCCGGCCGCTGAGTACTGTTATGCTAAGTGATAATAAACAAAGCACTAGAGAGGCAGTATCACATGACGCAAAAGAGTGCAAACTGCAGGATGCAGAAAATCTATCACGCGGAGTGTATGAAGTGTAGAAACAACATTCAAATAGCGAAGCAAATCCTACTGCTCTTAAAGAATATGTTCTGCTAATGGTTTAAACAATGCAGCTTTGGTCTATCGCAACAGTTCTTTCTGTAACTGAACGAACTAAATGTTTTCACTGAAGGTTGATTAATATAGAATTACCTCAGTAAATCATTGTACCATCATTGGTATCTTCATTGTAATCTTACAGTTATTCCAGTTTTTGTTTTGGAGCAATTGATTAAGTAATAGAACTCGAACAAACAATACAATTTGTTTTTAGTTTTTTCTTTTTACTCCTAAATTTATTACTCCGGTGAATTTATTCCTTCCCATAGGTCGTGTGGTGATAAAATGTCCTCCATATTCTGCATTTCCTGTCATTTGATAATCAAAAGAGTTTTGCTAAACTCAACTCCCTTCCATGTGGTGTGGTCAGTAGCATTTGCGGGGCAGGAGTCGCATCTGGCGTTGAAAGGTGTTGCGGTGGCGCCAAGGGCGTCGCGCGACGTCTCGCCCCTCAGCCTGCGCTGCGCGTCCGGCTGCTCTGCTTCAAAGAAGCCGCTCACGTGGTCCTCGATCGAACTCGTTGTGCGGTTGCGTCCCTTTGGCCTTCACCTCCAACTGCCGGTGACCGTCAACTCGTAGCGCCCTCGTTATCCGCGAAGTGTGATTGGGCAGTGTGTTTGACGAAACATTTTTCGCCTTCGAAATTTTTTTTGGCATACATCCGTTGGTTAACTTAACTCTAGCGATTTTAAAAAAAATAGTTTGTAAAATGTACGGATCAACTCTAATGACTTTTTATAAATAAGTTTACATGTATCTGTGAATAGCTCTTCTGCAATCTCAATTAACACACAGTAATTGGACTGCGTCGCATTTTTCACGAATATCAGGTGACGAACTAACCAATTTATGTTTAGTAATACTGTTTACCGCTGGTTCAGCACTATCTTTAGCATCTAAGAAATAATATTTCACTATTACAATTTTCAAAAAAATTTTAAATTCAATCGCAGATGCATTACTTGCATCTCCTTGCCCAGTGTTAATTGTAGAACTTCCCGCATTCCCTGCTACTTCATTCTTAAACCATCGCTCGTTGGGAGCGGAGCGAGGCATTCGCTTCAGACCACTCACAGTATTTCTTTATACCGATGTCTGCGTATTTGTGCAGGAAATAATGGAGCAATTATAACGCGCGTAAGTATTCATTATTACGTTTCGTGAAATAAACACAAGAGTGTATAAGTTTAAGAACAAGGCGACATGTTCGCTTGAAGTACAACGAAAGCAGTTGTCCGTGAGTTCCACTTGTGCGTAAGGCCTGTCGACCTGCCCCTGACCAGGCCTGCAGCGCCGGCATGTTCGCTAGTGCGCGGCTATGGGGTTCATCCGGGCCGGGCGAGAGAAAGGGGCGGCGCTCGCTCTTTGAGCCCTCTCTCCAAAACGTCGCCACCGAAGGAAAGCGGAGCTCTGCAACTGACTCAGACGGTCGGCAATACGTCCTGGACTGCAGCGCAACCTTTCGCCGAAATCAATGCCGCTCCGCATCGGTTGCATGGCATGCACGCGGCGGCGGCGGCACGAACGACAAGACGTGCCCCATATGCGGCCTTTTTGTGCGCTTTGTGGGAAAGGGGGCCGGGCGGGCCCCCCTTGCCCTCGTGCCCCCGGCGGGGGCGGGCCCCGGGTGCCCGGGGCTGCCAGGGCGCTGTTCCAGTCACCCGGCGTTGCCACCCGTAGGGTTTTACGATGATGGGTGCGAGGGGAGGCGTAACAATTGGGCTGGTTGGAGTAACGAGCTCCAATGCAGGTGTAAGCTGGTCCTTTTTACGCGGATTTAATTCCTTCAATCTTTTGAGAAATTGAAATTAATAATGCAAATTTTATAACTACTCTTAGCTCAGTTGCGTTCCGGGTTCTCAAGGGAGGGGCATAGTAAAGATGTAAATATAAGCAGTTTGAGAACCACTTATTTTCTCTTCTTCTTTTAACGCTGGGCTAAAACTAAAGAAGGTACCATACGAAGGTACTCGTACACACCGTCGTGTGAGTTAGATTATTGAAATGTTTAGACACGTCATTTGCATTTCAAAACTTATTTTCTTTTTGTTATTTAAGGTCGCTTCAACATCTAGGTCATTAGCGACCGCTATTGCATGAACGGTTTGGTGACTGTGAAGATGATATATGGTGATAATAGGAGTGAAGGACGAACGCAATTACAACCATGCCCGATGCAGGACTCGAACTCGCGATCCTTCAGGTCCAGATCGCTACGGCGCTCCTGCCTTAACGACATCGGACATCCGGACCGGCTTCAAAGCCTGTGAAGCAGATGAATCAGAATTAAACATTGTTCTCACAAAAGAGCTTGGCTTTACCTCTGGCTTTGAAGAACGCATTACGGAACTATGTTGTTTGAACATTGAGAGGAAATTTGACAGGATTATTACTATGTTGACAGTGCTGACTGACTGAATGGGAGGAGGATTATGTAGATTCAGTTGTACCACTTAGGTCCTACTTTGTAAAGGATGAAAGAAAGAAACTCCTTTACATTATACATTTTTTCTTTTCGAGTTTGCACTATGTAGGGGTCTCAGTATTTTTATGATTGTATTCATTCATTGAACAGCGTTGCAGTTGGCTCTTCGTCATTAGTATAACTAGTTAAATTGAGAACGCTGACATGTACATATACGTTTGAGTTTTCAATTCTCATATTTGTGAGTCGTATCAAACATGTCGTTTTTTGGCGAAGTCAAATGAATCCCTTCATCACACAAGAGACATTTCTTGGAGCGATTTATTTTCTTAATTTTTACTCTTATTGAACGTTGACTTGGTACTATTTTGTTCAATGTCAGAATAGTAAGCACCATTCGAGTACTTTGTCTTGACCATCAATTCATTTTGGGCTAGCCTGGACATTTATATTAACTTTTATTAAGAAATGTTATGTCTGGTAATAACCTAATCTTATCTTAAACGACACTTTCCCTTTAGAAAGCAAGAAACTAAGATGTCGTAGAACGGGCTGAATATGTGTTTATGCGTAAATTGAATGAATTTCACTATTATGATAAGTGAAATTATTTATTAATTAATTTTTGCCGTGGCAACCTGAAACTTAAATTGAATATTGAAACAAAACCTAAAAGGGAGGGAACTAGAAGCGTGTGGATGAGGGCTCGGGTGGGTGAAATGAATGAATTGCGTGACAAAGGCCATGTGCGGGGATGCGACAGAGGGCTGCGTGCTGCTCCGTCCGTGGGGGCGCCCAGCTCCACGATGAGACGCAATGAAAGTACTCGCCATCAATTACGAGCAGGGGCCGGATGTCAAGGGAAAGGAAGCGGCGCCGGCGAGGGCAGGGGTGCCAACCCGTGACGCTATTAAATCAAGCGCGCCGCGGCCGCCGGCCGCCACTCACTTGCGGCTTACGTAACGGGCGCATCTCGCCCCATAAATCCACCGATGCATTTCGCCTTCATTACTTTTTATTGGGAGTGTTAGTGCGCATAGTGCGGGTCTGAGACAGCGTGGAAGATTCATTGGTCGGTGTTAAGAAACAACGATTGGTTTCGCCTGGCCCATTCGGGTGATGAGCCACAAACAAATCACATGCGTGCGGCCGCATTTTTCACCCGTGGCGTCACTCTCCATAATTCACCCTCGTTGAACGCTTTGGTTACGGAGGCGAGCGTCTTTGACGTACGAGTGTAAAAACTAATTGACTACAAAGAATCGTAAATTCATGAGCTAACTGTAAGTAATAGTGGTAAGTGACGTGTCGCGGGCCCTCGCCGCTCCGCAGAGAGCGCGTGCCGATGCGTGTGCGGCTCCCGCGCAGTTTAGTGAGGAAATGGCTCCGTTTCCGCGCTCGCTCGCCCTCCGCCGCCGCTGCGCGAAGCTTCATTCGCAAAAGTTTCGTGCCGTTTCTACTTGGCGGCCCGAACGTCTAACGCGCGGCGCGTCCTAGTACAGATGCCAACGCTTCGGCCGGCAGGCCGCGACCTGCCCCTGCGCATTTCGCCTCGAAGGACGCAGCATGGCGACCGAAATGGGGGCATCTGTGCATAGTACGGGGCGTCTCCCAGGAACCAAAATAGGACTCCGGCCGCGGAAGCCTACGCTTTCATTCGTGCCACGTTATTCGATAGAGCCATTGAAAACGATGAGTGGAAACGAAATTTGGTGACAATTAATGTTAAGGCGGCTGCGCACATTTGATATCCGCCATGTACCAAGCTAATGCTCGCAGACTCTGATGTGCCCGGCGAATCTCCCTTTCTTTGACGAATCCAAAAGTCCGCCACACGGTGAGCAGGGTGAGCGTCGAATGTTAGTCGCTCGGCCATTCACAATCAGCCCACCCTCACTAATTGGGATTCGGTGAGCATGCAGTCGCTCGGTACGCACCGATCACCGAATGTGGGGAGCTGCCTTTTATATTTTGCACCATGCGGTCAGTTGGAAATTTCAAACATTTCATAGTTGGAAACTTTTAAGTCTGACGAGGTGGTGGCATGTATGTTATATCAGCCAGGTGGCTCCTCCTTAAGGTTGGTTGAACAGATGACGTCTCGCTAACTCGAGTGATTAGAGGTACTGCGATTATACGTGGAGATCCGGGTTCTATTTCCGGCTGAGACAGTCAATTCTTCAATGAGTCAAAGTATAATTTATAATAATTTGTGTTCTCGTTTTGTTTTCGTTCATCACATAGTTTTTTGTGACGTATGGTGTAACAGTAATATATGGATGAATATGTGCAACGTAGGTAAATCTATTATGAAATTGTTGGAATTTTAGTCATTTTGCGCTCGTTTTTTGAGAGTTGTACTAAGTAACTTGTGAAAACACTAACATGCATCCTTAATTTGCAAGATAATAGCCTGCACGCACAAATGGAAATCATAATTTTGTTGGCGGCTCCGTAAATTCGGCACTACTCTCTTCACGCCTTGTGCGTTGGACTTTGACAGATCTCGGCCGACGCAAATGAAGCACAATTTCGCTCCTTATTCAAGTGATGCCTCTTACCATCATTTCTCAATTCTCTTTTCGTTCTCCTTGTGTCATCGTGTATGAAGTACGACGTAAGTGAATGTTCATCCCTTACACCACTCTTACCCCGAGGCGCAGGCACCTCCCAGTCATTGTGTCGCCAGGGCCTCCTGAGGAGCCACTCGCGCCGGTTCCCCCAGCTACAAATTGCTGTGGGGGACAGGCGTCCCAAGAGGCCCTTTTGCCTCCTCCTCTTCCCCCCCCCCGCCTTTGCTCACACTTTTCTCTTTGTTTCTTTCTTTCTTTCTTTTTTCTTTTTTTCCTTTCATTATCATTTTTCTATCTTTCTTTCATTATTTATTTATTTATTTATTTATTTATTTATTTATTTATTTATTTATTTCGTGTTCTTTGTAGAAAAAGATGCACTGCATTTCCTATATTCCCCTGCTTTTGTGGTTGCAAAGTTGCACTTTGCAAGCCTGTCGCAGACCCGCACATGAGGGAGGTCGTAATTTCAGAACCCTATGCTTTGCCAGCCCCAAACTCGGAGCGTTGTGTGCCAAGGGTCGCGGCAAAAATATTGCTCCAATGTCGTGATTTCCAGCGACTTTCTGTGGCAAACGGGTGATGTCTCCGTGTTCCGCTCTCTTTGGAAGAAGACCAGTGCGAACGCCCATCTCTTTCGCCTGTTGTCCATTCCAAATATACCATTGTTATTCATTTTTTTCACACAGTCGCTTACCGTGTAGCATTGCTTCACGTAGCAATCTATTAAAAATAGTTCGATTTTTTTTACAGTTTTTTTTTTCTGCAGTCATAGTATTTTTAGTCTCGTCACTGGGATGTACCAGAACATGTAAAAAGTTACGTCTGGTGATGGTGCTTCTTGGGTGTATTAATTAAATGATATTAGTTCCGGCCCTTTAAGCGTTCTTGAGTGGTTAATGGTCTTGCTTATAATATTTTATGTAATAATTTTTGTTTAAATTAGTATATTTTTTCACAAATATATTTCCACAAAAAAACTTCCAAAAAGGTATGCATGATAATGTAATGAAACCCCGACAATTGTGCCTCAACAGAGAGTCTAATGGGCTGTAAGCGATTCGACTGTGTCCGTGGGCGTTGCGCCTGCTGCTGCGGGCAGACCCTCGCTCGAAGATCGCAATGAAGTAATTTGCGAGCGGATACCGACCCCACTCGAGCGGCCCGCCACGGGATGAAGCAGTCACGTTCATCTCTCACGTATTAGGCCGGCGTCCGGTGGCCTCGAGGGATGGGAGGTGGCGCTACGAGTATGTCCTACGTAGGCGGCTCAATTTGGAACATCTAGTTACGAATTCGCTCAGGAAATTTGAAATGTTGATTTGCAACAAAATTGTACAAACAACTTTAGTAAAATGGACCTTTGTACTTAATAAAATAAATCAACTCACATTTACGAGATTCATAGGTGCCGCATCAAACTGAAACAGGCGAATAGTAGATGATTCAGAAGAGTAAATAGGAAAACAATATAGTAATATAAAATGTGTGTAGAAATAAATTCATAATTGATCAATGCATAATATTACGCATGGATATAGGAACCATAAGAAGATGTTAGTTATGTACATTGAAATGATTCCTGCTACGTAATCGCCCAGTAGTCTGCCGCCGTGAGAATCCCATTGGGGAGCACGATGCTGCTGAGGCACAAGCGCGCGCTCACTCCACCACGTACTTACCCTTGAGTGCCGATATATCACACCCGCCAATCATCTATTCAACACAAAAGGTGAAGGTATTTACTCAACATGTTTAGATTGCTGGGCTCCCCGAATCTGCCACCCGCAGATCCCAGCAAGTAATTGCGTTCTCATGCCATGTCACAGATAATAGCGGAGTATCTTAAAATCGTACATCTATAAATTACTCTCAGTAGCGTGTTTACTGACGAATCACGTTAGAAAGGATACAGGAAATGGATAATGTGAGGCATTCCTATAGATACACAATGTAAATCATACGTTTCAGCGAAGCAAAGTATTTGCTTGTGACGACGCCTCTTGGTACTTGTGAGCAGTTGCAATTAGTTTCGGTCGCTGAATCGTGATTCAAGGAAATATCTTGTGTGCATTGCAGTGGAGCCCGAATTCGACCATTCAAAATATTATGCTTCTCGATGAGATTTCGGCCAGTATGTATGTTACAAGTTTGTACTTTCGCACAACAGCTCTTTACGAGCTAAGGCGTACCGGACATTTCTGCCAGTACCAATCCATAACGATGGGATCGTTCAAAACTTGGAGAGCGGAATTGTTGAAACACAAGAGAATGCAGTTTTATGATAGTGTCGTGCTGTTGAAAGATGATGTCTTCTACTTATGACTTCATAATAACATCTCTCATTTTAAGTCGTTGTGTATACTAACTAATTGTATATAACTCAATAGCGTAGGATACATATCGTTATATATAATCTACTGGTATATAATTCAACGTACAACAGAAAATATCTCTATTACGACATGCCATGTAAAGTGCTCGTGTGTCGCAGTACTAACAATTGCTCACTCACATCAAATTTTTGGCCGCCGAAATCCTCGGCACACGGACATGGAGCGGAGGCGAGGGACAAAGGCTGTGGGGCGAGGGCGGACGGCCCTTGGTCGCAGCGGTGAAGCGCGCACCAGAAAATACCCTCGCGGGCGACAAACCAAGTACTTCTGGCGCTCGGCACCGTTTCTGGTTGAGTAAGTAACTAGAAGAGATGTGTAGTGTGAACGCGGTCTCCGCGAGTTGTAAAAGTTTGCAAATGACAGGGTCTTTTTCTCTCGCTTGAGAATGCAAAGATGTGGGTCCCGATTGATGTTGAATCTGACAAACCTGCATCCGGGCACAACTTTTCAAATGCAAACCTGCCTTAGGGCAAAATGACTCCCGCTTCCATATCGCCAAGATTGCCTTTAAATGCAGGATACTTCACTCGCGCTGAATCCATTCTCCTTCATCCGTCCTAAGTTAAGTACTTATTTTTTAAAATTATTTTTCGTATTTGACATATGAACTATATAAGTGTGTCGACGTTTCGGAATCCGTAATTACATTCTCATGGCTATGAAATTTCAAGTAAAATTCTCGAGATCCGTGAGTAGGGGGCGCCGCGGCGCCTGCCGGACGCCTAAAGGTCCTAAGCAATGTGTTGCCGTTCCGCGTGGAGCCCGGGCAGCCAGGGCCGCCCCGCCGCCGCCGCCCGTGTCAGGGACCGGCGCCGACCACCTCCCGCCCGCCAGCTGGGGCACGCAGCAGCGCGCCCGAGGTTTGTTCCCCAGCCACTTGCAGCGGAAGCGGCCCAATGCTCTCGCCCAGAGGAGTCATGAAGTATTGATCAGTTACAGAACGTCAAAAACAAGCAAAATCTGTTTGTGACGTACTACTAAGAGGAGAAGTATTGTGTGCACATTTTCTTAAATTCTGGATTCTCTATTCTTATCCTCTACAACTTGAATTATGAATACAGGTGAATGAGTGCATTTTTGACAAGAATTGATGTGTAAATATTAGTTTAGTAAGTTTGGTAGCATTAGCTTAGCTAAGCTATTTGCTCAGTAGCTTCATTGGGAGGGGGGGGGTCGAATCCCATCTCCAGGATGGATGTTTGCTTGTGTGTTGTGATACGGTAGGGGCGCTCCCAGCCACCGTATATCTGCTTTTAACACTGTTCCGTCTCTTGTCAGATTGTGGACCATCCCCCGGAATAAAGCAAAGTAGTGTAGACGGGCTTACCTCTGGTAACTGAAGTGAAGCAGGGGTCAGTCCCGCACAAGTGCAAGAGAAACGTGGTAGGGCAAAGGGGTGGTACGTTGCGGGAGCCCTCAAGGGAGGGAGGGAGGGAAGTATTCACGGAAGGCGCAAAATGGGGAAGAGAAGCCGTGATGGAGAGTGACATTAAGACTGAAGAGCTATAGCGACCTCATAAAAATTGCTTTTATTGGAACGGTTTTTTATTGCCATCAAATGTGCTGTATCTGGAAACTTGTCGATAAGCCACCCCGACGTAGACTGATTGACTATATTAATTTATCATTTTGTTTCTCTCAATGTTTTTTCGATAAAGAATACGTATCTTCTCTGTGCCCTTTCCTCATAAACTCTCGTTTATCACGACTCGCTTTCGCCTGATTTTAGTGCTTCGCCAGAATAATAGTGAATCTATTAATGACACAGAATGGAATGCACACCCAAGTGCCATATTTGTCTTTTCGTTTAAAGAGATTCCTATAATAAGGACCGTTTTGGCAGTTGCTGCTCGTTTGCGAGTGGCTCATCGCCGTGCAGGGCGTTCGTTTGCTTCCCGACCTGTCAAAGCGGTCCCTCCTTAGAGGAGAACCGTCCCGGCGGCAGTCGCAGAGGGGCGGGCGCGCGCGCCGTGCCAAGCAGGCCGCCCCAAGCAGGGCGCCGGCGCCGGGTGGGCCCGCGTGGGCGGATGGCCCCGTGCCAGCCCCGCCTTCCCACGGACCATTTCGGCGTTCTGGCGCAGAAAGGCATGCGCGCGTCGAAAGGAAATGTTTAAGCGGCTCTTAGGGACGCGCTGGTCAACTGTGATGTACATGTAGTGTCGGGAAGAAAAAGAGTTTTGCTGCATATAATAATATTCTCGTACGTCAATCCGTGGTTCATATTTTTATTTCTTGATCTGTGGAAAATGTCCTTTTCAACAGCCAAGGTCATTCGGGCCCATGAATGATGATCTAGGGAAAAGTGATGAAAAATTACATGAATAATGAGGAAAACAGTGAAATGAGCGCCAGGAGCGACGGGAAAACGTCGTGGGACTTCCGAGAGCTCCTTTTGGCCACCACAAATTTCTCATGGAGTGGCCGGAAATTGTACAAGTGCTCCTCTGGTGGAAGGCATATGTGCTCTCCACCGTACCTCGAGACCCCCACCCCCTCATTGTTGATGTTTGGCATTCAAAAAAAGCACATTGAATTCACATTAATCCGTTCGTGTAATATGTGCACGGTGTATCAATGATATTCATGCTTCGTTGTTGACCCTGGTATGTGCCAGCATTACAAATCCTTACAGTAAATGCCACTGTCTCGTGACATCGCCCGCGTTGCACCGCAATTTGCACAGTAATTTTCAGAAACGTGAAACTTACATTAACTCGACTATGACGTCTGACACATACTTGTCTATAGTTGCCTAGTTCCGGTGGAACATTGACTTTCTATTGCTTCTATCCCTTTCATTTGTTCGTACGCACTTCGATCGACAACATAAGTAGATTACGTCATCAAAATGGCTGCTGCTATTGCTGGCCACTAGGTCCCTATAAGCAGTGTCACGATGTGACTTGAATGTCAAAGACAAAGATTGAAACTGTATATAGAACCCAATCGTCAGGGCATTCCTCCATTTCGAAGATTTTCTCATTTAAGCGTTTTGGACACAAAATGTTATTGCTTTAAACCGTGTTTAAGATATATTCGACAATTCGTTTCCTTGTATCTAGGCCAAATGTATTGGTACATGTTTATTGAACTTTATTAGACGCATAACGGATTAATTAGGCTATTAATACTTTTTTGTATTCTATCTTCTTGATGTCCTTAAAGCCTTCCTAAAATTATATTCATGTATTTGGAGAGCGGTTTAAACCAGTAAGGCGGCAAACTATTCGAACCATGTGCACTCTGGCTCTAAATCCGTCACCGAAGAGACAGAACCAGAGGTTGTTAAACCAGTGGCCATTGAGCGGACACTCCCAAGCGTTTGATCTCTCTTGATCGCTTGCATGCGTTGACTGTAGAGGGAGTCACTCATGTACGTATCCGTGTCTGCCCACACATTTGGTGCAAGGCGGAGTAAGGCAATGGACTTGGAAGAGAGTAAACTGAGAGAAGAGTGTTTAATAAATGCAATAAGCTGGATATTTGATTACTGGCTATTCTCCTTCCCTATTGGTGCAATATTCGTGGCAAATGTACTCCGCGAACTGTTTCAGTCCTTGCTAATAGATTTTCATCACTGAAGAGACAAACGGGAGAAAATTTGCGTTATTCCAAATAGCCGTTGTGAATTTGCGTATCAATTTAGGGAAAATAATTTATAAACAGTTAATTTCACGAGACTTCCATACTTAAACTTTCTTATTCAGGTTTTCGTGGACTGATATAATGCTGGCACCGCGTGGTTCCTTCATTGGCCGTTGGGCTGCGCTTGTGATAACAAGACGACCGTGACTACTCATTAGTCACTACGTATACGGACACTCGAACCAGACGTGCTGAGCGTTCACTTCAACCGTTCACAGATGGCAGCAGAGCAAATGATTTGCAACAGAAAGTGTATCCTCGATTGCATGATAAAGAATATTAATTTCTTTTGATCTCCATTTGCAAGTTAGCCATCCCCGTTCTTATTAATATTTGAAAAGTTACCCTTTTAATAAACATTGGGATAGGAACATTTGTGGTTGTGGGCAACATTAGTTGTGCCAGCATTTGATTAAGAGCTTCCCCCACTTGTAACTTTGAATCTATGCGAATGTTTGCAGACTACGTCCCTCTTCATACTAATAAGACTATTCATTTAATTAATAAAAGTGTTTTAGGAAAATTCCAACCACATTATTATTATTATTATTATTATTATTATTATTATTATTATCATCATCATCATCATCATCATCATCATCATTGTTATTGTTGAAACATTTTCGTAGATTTTAAGTAGTTTTAGGTAACATTTCAAATTCAAGAAATTAAATCATTACATTAAAACCCCATGGTGAATGTTCCGTAATATAGGTCAATTTTTCTATCTTTCTTGATATTATGATACCTTTATTTACCCGGAAGGGTCAGACAAATTGACAAAGCCCATTGTAATTATTCCGCCACCACAGCTAGTTCCACACACCATTCGGTTCCGTAATTAAAGTAATTTATGGTACTGTTAAGAGGTTTAAACAATATGTGTCGGTCCTCGAATTAATAATTCCATTCATTTACGAATATTTAAATAAAGAGGCAATTAATATTCGTTTAAGCATGTAATGACGAATAGAAAGCCATTGTTCATTGAGCGTGGACCCCTGTGTGTCGCGTTGGGCGACCCTCGCGTGGAGTCCCAGCGGCCGTGTGAGGTGCAGCGCCTCTCGCGCAACTTCCGGTCCGCCCAGCATCCTGCAGCAGCTGCCTTTCATCGGCGCTCCGTTGTTTGTTGGATGCGCGCGCTTTCCGCCGTTAGCGTTCAGGAGGCGTTGTGGTCGATGTGGCCGCGACGAATATGATTGTCCTAAACAGGAAGTTACGAAATGAAACCGCCGTTGGTATCTGCCGAATTATCTTCGTGAAAAGAAAAGCATCGATTGCTCGTAATTGCGTCGAAGACAACTTTTAGGCAATTACAAATAACAGTACAATTACTTTCATTAAATGTACTTTTTTTCTTCATTATTTGTAATCGGGGTTCATTGTTTTCGCCTGAGAACTTGTTATATATCATTGTGTGTTCGATTGCCACGTGTATTGAAACTATCCAGTACTCCCTACCCATTCATTTCATTAATGTCTTTCCTTTGTGTACTGAACGAAAGGTTAATACAAAATAAACGTTATCAGATTAGGACTTTTTCTCTTTAATTTTTATTGTAATTTCAGTACAGTTCTGCGGAATAAAATTTGATTTTTTGTTTGTTGAGTGAGTGTAGTCCAAAAGAAAATGAAGAGTGTCCAGAAAGTGCGACTCAGATTTCAGTGATAGAGATAGCCCCTGCCTCGGACTAGCAATTGTACTGTTGCTTACTATTATTATTATTATTATTATTATTATTATTATTATTATTATTATTATTATTATTTATTTGACATGGATTTATCTTTGAACCCGTCCATTAATTACGTAACATAAATCTAGAAGTTTTTGAATACCCCATCACCGCTGTGTTCCATGCACTTGATCCCCCCTCTCCACCAATAATTACGTAAAGCTTAAGAACCCCCTCCTAGCATTTACAAAAGGGGGAGGGAATATCACAAAACAATTTGTATGAATGTTTACGTGTTATATATTAAAATTCACGATCAATGAAATTGCGTTTGTGAATGCACCTAACAATAAGAGTCTAACAACTAGGAATGAGATATTTAATAACTAGCAACAACTAGCAACGCGATAATTAAATCTAGAAAAACAGAATTCAGCACTGAGATTTCAACCCCATGTATTGAGTTTTAAAAAAATCAATAGAAATGATAGTCAGGTTAAATATTGTCAGTTGTATGTATGAAGATCAGTAGACGTAAACGCGGCTTAACAACATTTTTAAACGCAACAAATATGAAACAAAGAAGAAATCGAAAGTGAATTTTATGGAGTACGTGATCCAGCGAGACTAGTAGTACTTGATGGGGAGACACATATAGAGAAGAATATTTTGAGATATAATAAGAGTTGCAGAAAAAGTTTTACAGCACGTTATTACAAATCAAATAGTTCATTTTTATTAGTTCACACATACGAATATTTGTGCTATTCTCTTCTAATTTGTAGTTTTTCCCCTCTCTAATTTGTGCTTTTTTTTCTCTCAAGAAAACTTCAACCATTCACAGAACTGTCACAGATGCCTAGTTATGATGCAGCAATGATAAATAACACGGGAATGTCAAATATATCGAGTGTTCTTAAAACTGAAAATTATTTTCTGGCATGAAGAGCTGCATTAAATGTCGTTGAGACTCGCTTGCTGCTCTTGTGTCTCGTAATCGCTGTAGTATTTCGAGTGAAAATAATGGTATCTGACATTTTGAGAGTTATCGAGAGATTGCTTGTTTAAATGCAGAGGAGCTTTCTTTACATTCCAAGTGATACCAAGAACTTAAAAAAATATGTCTGAGGTAATTCTCTTTTACGCTATTATCTACTAATTTCGTATAAACGGTGCTACCACTTTGAATTTTCGTACAAAACCTAAGGTGCCCAATACAATAATTTACATTCGAACCTCTCATATTACGCTGTCCCATACGAACATGCATACGATTGTCTCATATATTTGGGTGAATATACTCAGTTGTTTTTTGTCGCGCATGCCCCGGCGAGGGAACGAGAAAGCAACCCGCATGACGCGCCGCGCCGCGCCGCGCCGCGCCGCATGTGCGTCAGCAGCGGTGGCCACGGGCGGCGCGCAGCAAGGGCCAAGGTCACGGCGGGGCGTTATTCGCAGCACTGGGCTGCAAAAATTAAGAAATGTTACAACCAAAAATTCAAGAGAAACAAACGACTAAGTGATGTGGAGATAAACATAAGTTACTACAATAAAAAATGTTAAAAAATGGAGAATCAAGAAACAAAATATTCAAAATCGAAACCTGGTTCAATTAATACGAGTATTATTAGTCTAATCGTCGTAAATAATGGAAGTTATCGTATATGCAAAAGTAAATAAAAGGAAGATGTTCGTTCTAAGGCTGTCGTCCTATTAATGCGACCCTTAGAAGTTATGTAAGAAGTTGTATTCAACTTTGCGAAACTATCATCCTTACCATTGGCAAAACATATTATCAAACACATCAATAATTTTGATAAATTTTGGTAACAGGGTTCAATATGTTTTAATCCTTCAAAATTCTGTTGCGGCGATGGATAGCCCAGATAAATAGAATAAATAAACTTTGGTGACGAGTACACAAACACACCCTAAGCAGGGCAAGGTAATCTAAAGTTTGTGTCGAGAGATAAATAATTTTCTGTAGCTAATTTGCTTCCGTGAATTTAAAAATGGAAATTATTGTATTTTGTGCATTCAAACATTTCTATGTATTTCGGAAATTGTTGCATAAACAAACAGATCATAATTATGTGTTTCAAAAACAGTTGTTTTTATGTCTGTTTGTGTACATGAATTGTATGCGTAGCGTAAACGTAAGAGAATATGTTTATTTAATGTAACTGATTTATTTGGTACGAATACAGAGCACATTAATTTTATTTTTCTATTCATTACAATATTCATAAATATTACTGCTGCAGTCTAGCGTAAATTCATGAAAGCCATTAGAATTAATTCAACATATTTAAAAAAACGAGATTTATTGTCGGTGTTTATTCTGTTGTTTCAGACTATATACCTTTTCAACCCATTACTCATCGGCGTAATTTTAGAGGCCTCGTGGTTGATACGGAATGGCAGAGCCCTCCCTGCTCCTCTTCCGTAACTGCAGGGCGGCGAACTCATCCGCCTCGCTGTGGTGATATATTGGCGCCTCGACTCGTTTCCGGTTTTGTGCTTTTTTTTTGCGATGTTGGATTACGCACGACGAACACCGCACGATTTTTTTATGTTTTATTTATATTCTCTATACTCATTTTACCGCCGGATTGAAACGACAAAAGCACAAACGGACAACGATCTGCTTTATCGACATCAGGTAATTTACGGAAAACAATACACTGATTGGCGCCGCTTTCATCGAGCATGGTGCACCCCTTTCCGTACCGCTCCATTCTCCCTGTCCCGTTGTGTTGGAACATCGAGGCCCGTGGTCGCCCACACCATCGCCCGCGCCCGCGCCCGCCATTCCGTCCGTACCAATGAACGCCATCCCCCGCCCTCTAACCCATGCCATCGTGCGCCCTCCCACCCACGCCCTCCCCTTCCCTCCCGCCCCGCCATCGCCCGCCCTCACGCCCAAACTCCTGCCCGCTTTAGTTTCATCCCCCTTCTTTCCCCCGTCTCGCTCACCGCTGCCCTGTCCTTCCCATCTCCCGCCCGCCCACTCCGGGTTGGGTCGCGTCTCGCGCACTTATCCGAAGTGTAATCGCCACGCCCACCCGCCCGCCCACCCGCCCGCCCGCGCAAACGAACCGGAACGAAACGCATATGGAGCGCGCGCTTGTGTATCTGGGGCCGTGGCTGGGTGGCTGATCGCGGAGCAAGCGGACGCACCTGGACGCTCCGCTGGCGGAAGTGATCGCTTCAGAGGAGGGGGGCGGGGCGGAGCCGCTGCGAGCTTTCGGCGGGCGCTCTCTGCGCAGTCCTTTGTTCGGGGCGAGCGGTGGCCGCGCGCGAGGGGCTGGACCAAGGGCTGCGTGGAGTATTACGCACTTGTGGTTTGTATGTGCCGATCAACTTTATGCGGTTATAACAAAGCTTCGCGTTGTTCAAGACCTGCCTTTCAGAAACGATAATATCTGCACAAAAGGTGGATTTAGGAATGATGATAAAAACTGATAGTGAAAGTGAAAGAGTCTTGATCAAAATTTGTGATGATTTCGAGATATATTGTAGTACATATTTTATGATAACTTGGCGGCAGTTCACAAGAATGCCGTCCAATATGTCTAACTCGATACAATTCACTGATAGTTCCATCGAATTATTTCCATGTCGAATATTCAGGGAAAGAAAGAACGTGGTGATTGGGAGATGGCAGATCGGACATAGCATGATGCTGAACACACAACATCTAAACTGATAAATACGAGCAATTTCCTAGTTTACGTCATTGAAACTGTTATTCCGCGCCGAACCTCTCGCCATTGTCACGTGATATTTCTCGCTGTGCCACAGCCGAAAGAAGATCGTGAATACACCTCTTGGGCGAAACAAGTTTTTCGTTATGTCAACCTCAATGTTGCAATGTGGGCTTGTAGGGAACGTTCAGATCTTATGTATGTATTTGGCATATTACGATCGTATTAATCCGACTTTGCCAGTTGGCGGTGCGCAGACTGGGCCCGGTTTAAAAAATATATATTTTATTATCACCTGGGGGTGAGAGAAATGGGTGGCTAGCACGACCTATACTCATCACCGTGCCTTGCTTACTTGGCATGCCTGATCTTTTTCTTTGGTGACTCAGCTTATAAACTGAGACGGTTTGTGTGAGAAAGTTACAGCTTCATTTTTGTCCCGGCCGGGGATCGAACCCAGCACTGCCTCGTAGTGCGCTGCCAATGAGCTACTAGAGGGGCACATTTTAGATCTTCTTATACAAATTTTACAGTTGACTGCTGGTGGATGTGATAAGTATTAATAATTGAAGTATGGCTGACAAGAGAATAGAAATCTGGCTTCCAGTGAAGCAGCTCTTTCCATTCGCAGAAAGACCTACTTGATTCTGCGTTTTGAAGTTGAGGAGCCACCGATGAGGCGGGACGTGGCGGGGGGGGGGAGCGGGGTGGCGCGGCTGAAGAGGCGCTAACGAGGCCGTCCGCGCGACGCGAGCGCCCTCGCGCCCTCGCGCCTCGCGCCTCGCGCCTCGCGCCTCGCACCTCGCAAGGAGGGGCTCCTTTGGCGCCGCGGCGCGCGCCTCGAGCACTCGCTGCCCTCGCAGCCCTCGGCCGCCCGGCGACGGCGTCGCAGCGCGCGCTAATGAGCCTCGGCGCCATTTAAATGCGCCCTCATTAGGGCGAAAGGAATCCAAGTACCCAGGCACAGATATGCCAAAACCAATGTCATCTTAAAGGTATGCAAGGGTTGTCATCGAGCCACGTTTTTACAGACAAAATGGGCAAAACGTTTTAGTGCTCTCTGCTTTCGTTCCGAAGCCGCATCCTTTATTCGCTCCTTTTACGTGTAATCGCAAAGCAATGCCCCCTTCCGTGGAATACTGCATTCGAGGTTACGTGAGGGATTTTACCGCCAAATTTCATCAGTGATCGTTTAGCAATCGGCACTCAGGTGGTACAGACTTGTCAAAATAAACAAACATAAAATCGTCGCATCTGTAATGCAAATGTTTCAAACACTGTTACAGTGCCTTGTAATTCGAAAAGAAAGATAGACAAAGACGGTTTTCATCGGAGGTAGTATATAAGGATTTATTTGAAATCTTGCGTATCCATTCGTGAAAGTATTTTATTTTTATCTTTATTTTTAGCAACATTCCCTTATCTGATGTGGCGCGGCGATGGTGTAACGTTTAGCGTATTTGACTGTTATACCCAAATTGGCGGGTTCAAACCCGATTTAAACCGTGGATTTTTAAGGGCGAAAAAAATCCTTCGTACGCCTTCCTTGGGAGGGAAGTAAAGCCGGCTGTCCCATGTTAGTAGATTTTCTTCCATGTAAAAGATCCTGAAGCCTAAATGACGCCTCTGAGCTAAATTTAAAGTCGCCTGTTTCTCGCCCAAGAAATACCTCCTTTCTCTGCTTGTTGGTGAAAGGAACGTAGCGAAATTTTGCTTGGTCAGACGGAAGAGCAGGCCTCATGGCCTGAGTCTCGCCACATAAAATAAGGCACTAATTAATTAAAATAAGGCACTAATGATCTGAAAATCGCTAAACCGAAATTCTAGTTAATAAAGGAAACCTATAACCAATAGAACCTCAATAACACGTATGTTTTGACATTTTTTTCTTCTTCTTGTTTCTTTTCAGAATCGAAATGTCGTTCCACTGTATGTAATGTGAAGAGTTATTCATCCTGGCGAGTCAGGGGGAAACGTTTGGGGTCCAGCACATTGGAATTTTTCCGAGTGAATCTCCGCGTTGCGTGGTCGGCATTTGTGTTCCGGGATATGTTTTGCTGGAGAGAGAGATGGATCCGACTGAGCCCGCGTTGAAAACGAGCCTACAAAAACGGTCCGCAGTGAGAATTTGGCATTATCCACTTCATTGCGCCCGAGGCCTGCGCATGCGCAGCATTTTCCGGGCCATTTGCGCTCCCGGCTTTCCGCGCCCCGCGCCCGACAGGCCGCCGCCGCCCCCGACGACATCCGATGCGAGGCGGAGAGACCGCCCAGCGAAGCGCGCGGGAAGTCGGCATCGAGCATGTTTAGAAAGCGGTGCCGTGTGTTTACAAACTGCAGCGTGTTGTGTGAGTACAAGGAACGTTTGCATTATGTGCCACGCGCATCAAGGCCGTTTTCTTCCCACACGTGTCGACTGCACGTATTTTAATGCTCTGTTGTTTCAGCAGAAAGCGACAGTGGCGTTGGGCAATTATGACTACGTTATCAATGCGCTGTATTGACTTCAGAACCGCGTGAATTTTAAAAATAGTTGGTGTAAAATTTTCACAAAACTGTTTCTGAAAAACTTGCAAGCAGAATGTATTTTGATGTATGGAGCATTTTTGGAATTCATCTATACGTAGATATCTCTAACACAACCGAGCTTCGGCATTACAAAGAGAGGGGCAATAATCGTGATTGGGAAGCCAAAACGGACTTTTTCCCTTATGATTCTTTGATAATAATTCGAATTCAAAGTAGTAGATTGCGAAAGTAGAATTGTACTGATTATTTTTTTACTTTTGCTTATTTCGTTGTCGCATGGAATCATGTTCTCCCTAGAATAGATTGAAATGGCATATCTTGAACTTAAGTTGTTATTGTTGAAATATATTTTAGTGCTGCTCACTTTTAGTTGCCGATCTATAAATGTCAGTGGTAAAATACGTAAGAAAAAAAGGATGTTTCTAGTGTAATACCATCCCGTTATTGGCAGATATTCATAGAATGTTATTAACTTCGTGGCCGGGCAAGGTATTGACGACAGAACTTTCGAGTAACAGTCGTTACAGCGTTTCATAACATGACCTAATTAAGAAAACTCTATACCTCGGATAATATCCATTAAATGATACGGTTATATACCGTAAATCAGTTCATAAGCTACCTCCCTGTCGTTCAGAGGAGGGTATTATCTCTCAAATGTCAACATCATTTCTTTGCTGTTCTTCGAGGACGAATTCTGATGCATCTGCGGGTGCCATACTCGTGCGGCCGCGAGGCGCGTCGCGCCAGCAGGCGCCAGCAGGCCGCGCGTGGGCAGCGATGGTCGGTGGAGTGAGGGAGTATCCAAACGCAGAGCAGTCGGAGCAGCTTCGAGTCAGGCTGCCATGTTTGTATGATGAAAATATCTCTTCTTAAAACTCTTATAAACAAATTATCGTCTTAGATTTGTGTTCGTATCAATCATTGCTTAGTGTTCGTGGAATTTGTGGAATTTCTTAGTCCTGGAAGTAGAAGCAAAGTCACGCCAAATTTTAAAATTCGTTGTAGAATCCCGATAGTCAAAGGATTTAAGAGGGGAGAGTGTTGAAGACTGCTCCTTGATGGAGAATATGTCGGAGGGATACCCAAATATTTCTTTAGTAAACCTTTTATTCGGTAGAAACGACACTGCTTATAATTGAGAAAATTAATAGGGATGGCGGTGATTTGTAATTTCCAGATATTTGTGACTGCGAATATTTTGTGTGTTTCGACATTTTCTATTTTTATATCCTTTGACGATGTTTTGCTTGTTAGAGTTGCTTGCTAAAGAAGACCTTATAATGGGAATAAGTAGAAATCCTTAGGAGTATTTATTGTTTACCTTTCTTATTTTTCATAATTACCGTATACTGTATTTCGGATGAGTCTTGGATATAAGCATTTTGCGAGAACCATTTTATAAAACGAACCTTTATTACTATATTTCTCCGACATCCTTTTATTATGTGGTTTCCATACGCATATTTATGCTCCCCAACTTCTGTATTTCTGAATTAATATTTGTTTATTCTCATATGTACGCAGCAAATTTTCGTTTCATGAGCAGGAAAGTCTCTCTAAATACTGTATAAATGGCAACCGAGACCAACCCTAAATTATTCGGAAATTTAATCGAAACGCGAAAAATTCCTTCTTTTAATATCGGCGCCGATATTAAAATGCATACATTCCGCCGTAAATCTCAGTGGCTGCGGCAGCCTCGGCGAGATAGGGCCAGCGGGAGCCGCCCCTTCCCCTACACAAAGGGGGCGGCCGCGGCTGTTCCACCGGTAATGTAGATGTGCTCTTGGGTATCGCTAAATAGCCTTCTCGAACATGTATAAATGTATTTATGTGTGTACTTCTAGGTGGATGATGTGGGTATTGGAACGGAGGGAGTTAAAACTGAAAATTCGGAATCGCTACTCTTCAACACTTCGTAAAGTTTAGTGAGCGAGTCCTACCCTTATCTACAAGAATACGTTGTTAAGTGGACAAGGCACCCTGGTTCATCAAACAAACAACTTCGTAAAGAAATTCAAATAAAATCTATCACACATCACATTACTAAGTTATCACATAATTTTTACAAATTACATGTCATTAATTACACCTCAATTCCCAATACAAACTAGGCAAAGCACCCATAAATGCCACCAGAATAAAAAATAGATTTCCCAAACATTTTTTATATACAATTTGCAAATTTGGATGATTCTTTGTGAGGTGTTCAGTGGGTTTCCTCTCCCTAAGAAATAATTGTAAAGAAATAATAGTTTAGTTTTTTAAAAGTAGATAGTACCCATCAAGACATATGAAAAATCTGTGCTGTAGACTGAACCATGTGTGACATTCAAAATAGTAAAAAAAAATAAGTGGACAAACCGCATTCTTTTTAATTCTAATTCTGTGTTTTAATTAGTTTTACGTCCGTTGATGACAGTCACACTGGTAAAGAACGTAAATCTCCCAACAACGTTAGCATAGTTCAAATGAACGAGTTTGATGAAAAGGGGGAAATATCGGATTGATTTGATCCTTGATTATATGAATAGTGTGCAAGTATGTAGTAAACGTTCTCGATGCTACTGCAAACTGAAGTTTTTCACGGAGTGTGCATATTCATCAAACATGCTTCTCAGTGCAAGATACATCAAAATACATCATATTAATACATCACGATACTCAAAATAGAAAATTCTCTGTATGTATGTTCTTCCATGTATTTCGTTTTATATTGTGAATATGCTATTTTTTCAATTCGAATATAGCCGCTCGGTGACAGTGGTTTCATGCCTAGTCACCTGACTATTCCTAATTTCATCGAGCGTATTCGGTGCATTCAAGTGATAGGGATGATAGGATGGTGGGTTGTAGTTTTTCCAATGATAGTAATGAAGTGTGGTTTTGGAGCATGCCAGACTGAATGGTAAGGAGAAATAGAGGGAAGAATTCTTTACATGTATCGTGATACATCTGTACGCACCACATATTCCAAAAGGAATAGTTGAGGCTGGGATTGTGATCATTCAAACGCAACGTGCTAGGATCTGTACGGCCCTCCAGTTGTGAGCACAAATCTCAGCAATGAATCCTTACTTCACGCACAGAGGCGGGTGGAACATTCGCAGGGATTGATGGAGACGAGGAGACGTTGAAGGGACGAGAGGGAGCTGAGACGCTGGCGGTGGCGTCAGAGAAGACGGGCATGAGGAACACACAGGGGAGAGTGAAGACGTCCGAGCGGGGAGGCAGAAGAGGACGGAGGAGGAGAGGGTGCTGGGGCGGAGGAGGGGATGGAAGCGAGTAAAAAGTGTCCCTGGAAGAGGAGGTGGCGGAGGCCTGAGGAGCATCGCGTGGGCTGGCAGCAGTGGCGCTGGCAGCAGAGGGCAGGGGGCCGCGGGCGGCGGGCGCCGTGGGGATTCACCGGATGCGGGGGCGGCGCCCGGACGCGATCGCCATTATGGGCGGCTGGCCGGGCGTGCACTGCGCCTCGCTCCCCCCTTCCCCCACACCGTCCTGGCCTGCTCCGCCCGATTCCGTCCCGCTCTCTCCTCGCCTCCGCACACTGCGCTGTGTTTATGACGGGCGTTACATTATCGCCTGCGAGGACTCCGCGATTGTTGGCGGGGCATACGCGGAAACATTGTTGACGACGTGGACAGTATAATTTTGTCGCGATGAGAAGGTGACGTAAGTATCAAGCATTTACGATCTGACTACGCAACCTTTCGAGGCGAGCACATTGCAAGGAATCCTGCACATCTCAGAAAAGCAATTACTAGATCGTTGATGGCTGCAGTGTAATAGTTAATGCGCTGGAGTTGACGACGTTACGTGAATTTAAATAATTGTTTTCCCTCCCGCAATGAACACCAAAGCTATGTATACCAGTAGCGTATCATAACTCGCTCCACTGTGCGTTATATCATTACACAACTAAATAATCATTTTTAATTTTATATAAATTACATTGTACGTAATGAGATAACTAATTTTCAGTTTTTACAGAAATGTGTGTGCTTTTATAATAAATTAATACTTTACATTTGTTGGTATTTTAATAATTAAACATGCTCCTACAATTTGTACATCAATATTAAGATTACAAAGGAATCGGAGAAAACAAAAACGTTCGATGTCCAGGACCTTCAAATTTTGACGAGCAAGCGAAAAGGTTGTTCCGGTCATGGATACTATTTTATTAACATTAATACTTAAAGGATACTCACGAATAATGAACTTTTATGCATAGAAAGTTGAATTTGTATTTTAAGAACAGTTTCCCAACGTTAACTCAAAACCGGCAAAATGTCGCATTGAACCTTTTTTCTTGTTTCCGCCGATTCAAGGGTTTCTGTTCTTTAGGAACCTCAGTTTTAGAAATACTGGAACCTTGGCTCCTCGAACCTTGATATTTGAAATTCTTTGACGTCCGGAATACTTCTCGATCAGATTTTTTCTTTATACACTTGCCCGCGTTTTATCTTGAATTAGAGTTATTAATCGGATTATTAAAAAAACAAAAAAACTGAATATTTTTTTTCTCTTTCTCGTTCAGATTCCTACTACCGATCAAGATCATTTGGTGCAGATGCCAATAACTTTCTTCCTCTCGGTTTCTGCTGCTTGTTTGATTGAGGCGCGATCCGCGCCTTGCCAGGGAAGCCACTCGCCTCCGGGGAGAAACCGCCATGCGCCCGTGAGCTCTTGCCCAGAACGGAAGAAGGCGCTTTCCTGGACCGAAGTGCGGAATCTTGTGGAAATAAAGCAGCTTTCAACTCGGAAAACATTGTTTTGCTCCAGGAGTGTCGGTAGAAGGTGTTGCCCGCTCAGAAATTGATTGTGAAAACCCTACAACATAATAATAATAATAATAGTAATAATATTAATATAATAATAATTATAATAATGAAATGCATAGTTAAATTAAAATATAAAAGAGCATTATGCTTGTCGCTTAAAGTATAACTTTCCAGACAACTTCTAATAATCGCGAAGCGAATAGAAAACTCAATTTTCAAAGTAAATGCCCTTCATGACATGCAGTACTACTTAACTGAGATTAAAATCACATAATTCATTCATTAAGTACAGACGCGAATCTCTGCTTAAATGTTTACAAATGTAAATCTTTTCGTTTCGTTTGCACTTAATAAATCTTTTCTGGAGTCATATTTACTTGTTTGGAAATGAGGTAAATTATGGTAACACTGATTTGACACTTGATATCACTCTTCTTTCAGTCTCAGTGTTGCAAAAGGAGAACTAGTTTTAATTAAATTATTAGAATTCTTCTTGTTCAGAGAATGATCAATCTTAATTGCACGGTGCGAAAAGAATTAATTTATGAAATTTAAATTCACAAACACGACAAACATCGTCGAATTGGAAAACACATTTTATCTTTTCTTCATTTCATCGCATTCTAGTCTCGAATAACAACTTCATCAAATGACATCTAAAAGTTAGTGTGTTTCTGAGATGTATCTGGAATATTATGACACTTCATTTCGTTTATCAATAAATCTTAGACTTTTTCTTCACAGACCATTTATCAATTCGCTACGTTTTTTGTTATTTTTAACCTTCGCCATCATTTCTGTCCTCTGATCTGAAACTTCGAATGTTTTATCGTATTATCGTGGCACTTAAATCTATTCGTTTCTGGAACCTAAAGGAACACAATCGAATAGCCGGAGTTTAGGGGTCCCTGAAAGCAAAAAGGAATAGTAAATAATTGAATCACTAGTCGAAGATATGAACTGGACACTGCCTATTGTGAAGTCTTTTCTTTGTTTGAAGTACTTCTAGACGATTTTCGATGTTTGAACATTTATTATCTCCTTAGAAAATCATATATGTTAATATTTTAATAATTATTTGTATAAATTTCAGTATTATTGTGAAAAGTTATCAAGTAAAGTAAAATAGCATTTTGTAGATATTTTCATACTATATTCACAATATGTGGGAATGTTGGTCTCGCTTTTTGGTAGTGATTAAAAGAACATTTCACATGTTATTTTCTTCTGATAAACATTTGTCGAACGTTCATGGAAATTATTTCACAGAAATCTGTCCCATTTTCCGGTGTGTTGGGAACAAAACGTTCCGTACGTTACGCAATGAAAACTTTCGTCTCTCATAAGAATGACTTTCTAACAGTAAAAATGTATTATCACTCCATTGCTTCCTTGGTAAACATAAAGGCATGTCTGAGGTCCGAATTCGAAATCCGAATATTTTCTGAGAAATTGGAGGTGCATGCTCGCTAGTATTTAAGAACCCTGTTGTATACACTCACTACATGATTTTTAAAAAATACGGTCGGTGCACACTACGAACTGGGCGACCTAATCGTATCTGAGGCTCCGCTAATCGCGTGTGTGGGCAACTACAGTGGGCGGCATATACGCCCTGTATGAGGTGTTTTCTTATCAGCGCCATTAGCTTTAGTCGCCAGCACGTGCAGTTGCTGTCCGTCGGAACGTGACAATGAATTCGCCATATAATGCAGTACAGTCAGTTTGGAGGCGGTTGAACATTCTATAGTTGCTATAGCAGCTTATGCTAGATTTAAATAATACTTGACGAGCTGGGATTCAACGAAATATTGAGTTGAATTGTTGAAGAAATGGCCTACAAAATTTAAATAATTCAGTTTTTAGCGTTTTTGCTCAGCTTGCTGAAACATAAGAAGATATTTTTTGTTTCTTTGCTTTATAAGCACATGTAAAATCCTTTCACACGAAATTCAGAAATGAACACTGCCATATGCCATGAATGTGAATGAAATAGGAAGAAGATGCAAGAGAAAGGAACAAAAACCACCAATTATGATATTGCCTGATTAAAGATTCGAGACGGCCGTTAATGTAAGCAATTTAAATATATGAATATTAATAAAAATCGTTTGAACATAATACTGTTGCTATCCACTTGCTATGTGTGGGATATAATGGAAGGTATTTCCTTATTAAACAATAATTGATGTTTATGCTGGCATTATAATAGGAAAGAAGATACATCCATAAGAAAAAAAGTAAATATCTTTGTTAATTTAGGATATTTCTTTAAACCAACAATTTTCCCTATGAAAAAATAATAGAAGCTCAAAAAAGGGACAACATTAATTAGAGTAATCTAATGCATGTTTATTTAAAACTTTACCTAGCTTTCCACGCAAATTTGTAATACGACATAGTGTACATTATGATATTATAAGAACACACTGCCACAAGTTGGATAATTGACATTCGGCACATTTGACGAGATCATTGTTATTACTCAAATCGATATTTGTAAACATTGATATTTTTCATCTCTGTCGTCCTGGGAGTTTAGGGTCGCGATTAAATGATTGACATACCAATCTCTTCCATCTTCATCTTCCCGTTGTATTTTCTATCACATTTGACAAATTCGGTCAATATGATCTGTCTTCTCGGGTTGACTTGGGGACACCACCACTATTTTAGTCCTAGAGCCCTCTTCTATCTTAATTCTCCCCCTTTTCTCTTGGAGTGTCTCCCATAAGACATTGAAAGACCAATAAATACCAATAAAGTAGTCGAACTTCGATACTTCGAATCTCAATAGAAAAATGGAAGGTTTCAAACGATGACGAACCGGACCTGAGAACGAAAATTCGAGATGTGAAGGAATTCTATTTATGGAGATTATATTGCGCAGTGAACAAGTGCTGAATTTTCCTATTTTCAGGGCAGGACTTTTAACGCATCTCATTACTGATGATATAACTAATTACATCGGATATGTAATGATAACGTTACCAACACAAGGTACATTTTACCATATTTCAATGATTTATTACAAAATTCTATGTTACACCTCCGTGTTGACTTTATATGTCGTACCATGGATTATAGGGAAATTTGTCTTAATTCACTCCGCTTACAGATATAACATTGAAGTACGCGACCAGGACGTCAGTCGAAATCGGTAAGAAGCTGGCTATGCGGAACAGCTGCCTCAGGCTGATGAGAAGTTCTCAATTTGTTCACATTTCACACGTGGAATAATCGCGATTATCGCAATATTTTAAAACTTCAATGTAGTGAATATTTCTGAAAGTGATTGCGACAAGAATCTGTGTCCTCTTGGTCCGTTTTCACGAGCGGAGCGTGTCTGGGCGCGCCCTCCTCACTGCTTATCCGATGGCGTCGGCGCGGCGCGGCGCGGCGCGGCGCGGCGCGGCGCGGCGTACAGCCAGCTGCCCAGGACAATCCCATTCCCACGCGCGTCTGTTTACGCGCCGCCTGCCGCCTGCCGCCGACCGCAGCCCTGACGCCGCCAGCCGCTCCAGCGCGAATTGCCACGGACGCCGGCGGGCGGCGGAGGAGGCGTTGGCAGCGATGGAGGCAGAGGCGCCCATACAAAGCCAGGGGCCCGGGGCCCCAATTGAGACGGGGCCTGGGGGAAGTTGCCCGAGGCGTGGAGGCGATGGCCGCGAAATGCGTGTGTGGCGGTCGCGGTCGCAACGGCGCTGTGACGGCTGGCTGAGAGGGATGAGTCACGGCCGGGGCTGCGGGCGCTGCGCTGCGCTGCGGTGGGGGCCTGCGGCGTCGCGGCGTGCCTTCCGGTGCGCCTGGCCGGCGGAGGCAGAGCGCTGGTCAGGGGCTGCCCCCTCGGCAGTTTGGTGGAACACAGGATAGGACACTTGGTGATTCCTCGCTCTTTGAGGAGCGGGATGTCTTCTAGTCGCAGTGACACGTTCAGTTTCGTAGATGCAGTACTTGACATCGAAGTACGTCTGGGGTGCTTCAAAACATCCTCCGAGAAAAGTATCCTCCCGAAATAAAAAGTTACGACACGATTTCGTTATTTAAAATGATCTGCAAAATGAAAGAAAAAACAACAAATTCGTTACGCATTGCTTACAAAATCTAGTTCGTAGAAAGTTATTATTTCCCAGGGAAAGAAAAACCTTTCATAGTAAATCAAACGATTTTATGGATGTTTGAAAATTCCACCTTATACATTTCATTGGAGGAAGACACTCTCTTTGGATTAGTTTGAATAAGAAAATAATACTTCTAATGCCACTCAATTCATAATTTTGTTTGAAAAACGTTGTAGTGGACATGTCTGGAACATGCGTGCACTGTATTCTTATCGCATACGTTTGCGTTATGTAAGTCACGGAAGAGGAGTGCAGAGATAAGGCACCTTCCTGCTCCACTTAACTAAGCCGTTTGATACGTATGAAGCTAACAAATAGCTCGTTTTCAAAGCGTACTAGAGAAAGCTTTTATGCAAGCAAGACATGTGCTTTTTTTCTCTCTAATTTCACTACAATTAGTAGTGAAGACTCAAATTCTCAAACTCAAAAAATGAAACCATTTTTTCAGCTCATTATTTTAAATATACTCAGTGATGGCAGCAGTTACGCCTGTTTGTTGATCTTTGACCTTACCGCAAGACCGGCAATCTTCCTGGGAGCTCCGTTGGTCCATTTGGAAGCGGCTCCCGAGTCCGTCCCCCCCCCCCGCCACATGTGTGCGACTCCAAAAGGCATCGCGCGGGCCATAACGAGCCGCCTATCTCCCTGACAACCTTAGACATATTCGTCTGGGGGCGGCAGGCGGCGCGGGACGATTACGACGCAAATGATGAGGATTTATTACTTCGCCGCGCGGACATAAATATACATATCTAAACGCTGCGAGCGCGCCCCGGCCCTGCGTCTCTGGGACTGTACGTATTCGCCCCCCACCCCACCCCACCCCCCGCAGCCCACCGCTTCTCCCACCGCTTTCTCATCCCATCACCAGCACCATGTCCTCTCGCTGGAAGTCTCGATCGGTATTTTTCTCGACGGCCACTTTCGCGTCTTCTCCTCCGCTCTCTCACCGACCCTCTCCCACCGACTTCTCCCTCGCCCTCTATCTTACCCTCTCGGCCACCCTCTCATCATCCCTCTCGCCCATCCTCTCGCCCGTCCTCTCGCCCGTCCTCTCGCCCGTCCTCTCGCCCGTCCTCTCGCCCGTCCTCTCGCCCGTCCTCTCGCCCGTCCTCTCGCCCGTCCTCTCGCCCGTCCTCTCGCCCGTCCTCTCGTACGACCTCTCGTACGACCTCTCGTATGCCCTCTCTTATGCCCTCTCGCCCGCCCTCTTACATTCTCGCTCGCTCTCTCGCCTGCCTTCTCGACCGCCCTCTCGTCTGCACTCCCGCTCTGCCTCTCATAGGCCCTCTCCCGCAATCTCTCTCGCGTCCCCTTCTTTCATTTCACCCCCAGAGCCCATCCTCCTTCCGGATGCACATATCTGCTTGTTCTTATGGATCGTTTCGGTCGCCTTCTTACTGCGGACGCGAGAGATAAGGATCGGCCGTGTGTGTGATGGATGCCGTGGCGTCCAGGCCTTCGTTACTCATGATGTGGGGGAGTGAGATGAGATATGTCGGAGGAAAGACGCTGGGAGGAATGGCTTTGAGCTTTTGGACCCGTTCATTACGATGGCTCTGTCGGTGATGCGAAGATGTTGCTTCAAAGGTGCGTAATATTTTAGGAGAATGACTTGTTAGTGAAGTGTTGAGAGTTATGAACTGTATTAACAACGGCTTCGTTATTTTTAGCTCCAACGTCCCGATAGATTTTAGATTGTGTGTAAACTTTACGACCTTATTGCAGACTTCATGTTAAACCTTTGTTGGTAGCAATTGCTCTTGCATCAGTGCCCGCATTGCAGAGCCTTGAGACCAATCGGGGATGTTAGAAATGCAGATCTACAGGAAAGCGATCCGATAATTTCCGTTGAGGGTTTCTAACTTCGTCCAGGCCACGATGTGAATAAAGGAAAATTTGATGGAAAAAAAGGAATTCCAAGAATCAGTGTGTAATATTTGTTTATTAAGGTGCTCACTAATTTGTTTACTAAAGTACAAGTATTAATGAAGTAAGAGGTAAAGTACTAAAGGTAAGTTTTACATAAAAGATGACGCGTGTATTGTATACATTGATATTTAAGTGCATTTTTATAACAGACAGAGGGTTTGATGAATGGATCTACGAGAGGGAGATCAAAAATCCTGTTTGCTATTCTTTGTCTTTTGTAAATGTTTTAAAGAAACACGAAGTTTGTTGAAGGAGTGCCATAATGTTTATATTCTACAGAAAATGTGTGGATTGTTCTTCTATTTCAAAGTAGTTTATTCTATTGACAGACATTAAACCGTGAATGCGTTTACATTCGAAGATATGACTCCTGTGAATAATCGATTCTATCGCCTGTGGCCTATTGTTCCTCGTGGCCTGAAGGAGAATGTTACGATGGTGATGACGGCTGGGCGTGTAGGAGCGGGGGATATCCTCCTCAGTGTAGATTATATCTTAAATAATTGTAGAGTATTCGTCTTTTATGAAAAAGATATTATGTAATTTACATCGAATTTTACGTTTGTGTTACCTACCTCCATTACTTACCACCTTGTAATGTTTCTGTTCCAACTTGAACGTATGTGACTGTACTAGTTAATGTTTCTAGAAAATCATTAGCTCCTTTCTCGAAAATGACTAGATAACTATTTTCTTGAAAGTGCTCTCGAAAATTGTCTCGTCCACAGGCGGCAGTGGGCTAGCCCAGGGTCGTTGCGTCATGTATCGTCTTAATAAGCGTAAGCGAAAGTTAATTGGACCGTTGCTGACGCATGTGGCGACAGTGTGTTTAAGCCCGATAGTGGCGCACATTACTCTTGTACAATCGCTCTTGAAATTTATTTTCTCAATTATGTTTGATTACAAGATTGTGATGATAAATAATTCATTAATTTGATACGTGGAATGTGACAGTGATATACGGACTTTGTGTAAAGGGGGAGCTACAATATGAATAACTGTTTCGTGTTTGTGTCTGTCAAGGGAAGTTGTTTTAGCTTCTCGTATGAATAAAATGATATTTCGGTGAGCAGCTTGCGGACACACTGAAGATAATAAAGGAGTTTCTTTATCACTGGAACGATACGAAATTGAATGTTCTGGGAATATAGTATAAATAACGAATAAAATTGCATTGCACAACTAATTTTCTACACGAAATTTATAAACACTATTTTTTAGGATTTGATTTGATGCATAAAAGAGTCAGTTGACCAGGAATGAAGGAACGAGAACACCCATCGTGCAGCCCACCGGACTGCTTCAGTACAGTAGACTCCGACTTCTTGCATTAAGTATGTAATGCACATAAACACATGTTATGAGGGTATTGATTTTATGGAATTATATGTTCGTGGGTATAATTTATTATCGGTAGAATTCATTTCTGAAATTCATGGGTCAGTCAAAATATTTAAGATAGAAAATTGCATAATATATTTAATGGATCATAGTATTTTTTAATTGTAGGCAGTGAAATTCGTAATACTTTTTCACATTATTAGTGCTATGTAATGTAATAAAAATAGTACGAATTTGACGGTATATCAAAAGATACTATAGTCTATAAAATGGAGGCAGACGCTCGCAAAAATAACCTTATTAAATAGCCAACCACTTGCAGTACGAGTAGGCTTTCACAACGTCCGTGTCGAGGGAGGTATCACCAAGGCCAGAGCGATAAGCAGAGCGCCCCGTGGCGGCGGGATGCCACTGGGCGGGCAGTCGACGTGGGAGCGCGATGGCGGCCGGCGGCGGCGAGCAAAGGGCCGTGGCGGTGGCGCAGGGGCAGCTCCTGCGGGAGCTGAGGCGCGCCGTGCGCGGCGCCGCCCTGCCCGTGGAGGTGTACATGCGCGCCTGGCTGCGGGAGGACCCCGCCGACCGCTACCGGCGCGCGGTCGAGTGGCTGGCGGCGCAGTGGGACAAGGACTCCAAGTCGCACGGTGAGGGGCACCTGCGGGGTAGGGGGCTGGGAATCCTAGTTTCTCGTGTTAGCATGCCATCTTTCCCCATCATTTTCACTTCGCGTTGGCCACTTTAGGTGTATTTAATTATTACTACTTGTAAGGAATACAAATACAGTGGTTTGAATATACCAATTTTATTACTTGCAATTACATTGTCAAAGAATGTCTATATGAAAAAAGTATTTACGCAGTACAATCTTGGTCTGTTCTGCTATGAAGTGAATATTTTGCCAGGTATCTCCCACCAGCGGAACAGGCGCTAACACCCGACCGATCGCCCGGCATGCGTGGTCATGTAGTGTTTGTGTAAGGATGAGGATAGGGCAAGGAATGGGAAGCGCACGCGGCATTCGCCTCGTATTGGTTGGAGAAAGTACGGAAATCCACCGATCAGAGTAGCCGGCAGCAGGAATTCTCCTCCTGATAGCGTCGGAATCCGGCGTAACTCCCTAGTGTCGAAAATACTGCCACCGTCGGCGCTCCCTCTTAGAAGCACATCAGGGCATGCACTGAGCCACTTCTCCCGGTGTCAAAATTGGAGATATATAATATTTCTTCGTATTAAAATTCGAATGTCCGAATATAAAGTTGACAATCATTATAAAACTGAAAGGGAATACAAAAAAATGGGATAATGTGTTTAGAGAAAGATAGGCTAATTAAGGTTAATGCTAACGACGTTTACAGCTACTGCTTTCTACAGTTATCGATTCGAATCTCGAATGAGGCGTAGATGGTTTCAGTGTATGGTCATGGCGATATATGCAAAACCAAACGAACCATTAACGATGCCTTCTTTCTCCACTGGAAGGTGAAAGGAGCGTAGCGAAATTTGCGTAGTCAGACGGAAAAGCAGGCCTAATGGCCAGACTCTCGCGAGGTAAAATAAGGCTTCATTGAATTGAGTTGAGTTAATAGAAAATGCACAAAATAAGCCATTACGGTACCAGTGAAGCCTTCACTGTAGAACCCGTTGCATGCTTCTTCACATCCACGAACCTCGTATATGACGCACATCGTCTCCCGATTCAGCAAAACGTCGCGTCCTTCGCGCTTTTGAAGCGCTCTTGACCGCGGGGAAGTCGCCACTGCCGGCGGACGTCCGTAGGTTGACCCGGCGCGGCGCCAGCGGCGGCGTGCAGCTGCTGGCGGCGGAGACGGCGGTGGTGGCGATGGCAGAGCAAGGGATGGAAGTGCTGGGGGAGGGGTAGATTGCGGTAGCGGTGGCGGCCGCGGTGAATGAGGGGGTGGCAACGGGGGCAGGGGGGCGGTGTGGGGGGTTCGGTAAGGCGGTGGCGGTGGCGGTGGCGGTGGCGGCTGAGCCGACGTCGTTTTGGGCAGCGATGAAGAAATAAAAGTCGTCCTGTATTGCTTTTTGATTTGATAGCCGAGAATTGAAGGCCGCTCCGCGATGTGGTCCACTTGAGAGAACACGCTGTAATATGGCGGGAAACGAATTGATACGTGAATGTCAGAGGGCAAGGCGAATTAGGATCGTTTGAAATTACATCGTTTCTCTTATCGCCGTATGTCTCGATTTGTTAAGAAAGCCGTCTACAAATTGTTATTAGTTGGGTTATGAAACGTCACTGTAAAGAATGACTGGGAACTGACAAACGTGATGGATGAACTGCTACAAGTCTATTGGCAGAAACTGTAGAGCCAATTTTCCTAGTGAAGTATGTCTTAGACCTTGAGAGTATATGGACAGTTTGTACCGAGTTTAAAGCAGTTTGATGGAGCATGGGTGAAATAACAGTATACAGGTTGAAAAAGTATTATAATTTTACGTAACCGCTGCAAATAGTACGAGAAAGTTTTTGCACCACTTAATAGTTACAGGGTACCTTATTTTAGTTGTTCGGAATTAACATAATTTAACTTATTGATAAATGTTTACCACCTTTCGGATCTTGAATTACTCTCTTTACAATTTGTTTTTGTTTTTTTCGTTTGATGCGTGCAGTTCTCAGAGCATAGGAGTTCGAGAAGTTATGATGAAAAAGTGTGAAAACTTAGACAACGGAAACCAACAGGATGCCACAATTTCTAGTCTGTTTCTGGAACCGTTTCGGAAACAGCAGGTTGTAACCTTCGAGCACAATGCTGGAGTTATTTGCGACGCACGTGTTAGTGACTGAAATCACAAATATAAATATGACAACCACGGTGATTGATGATGCTCATAATAAAACAGACTTTTTTATGAAACCCGTATGCATCTCTTCGAGAGCAAGAGTAGGGAAGAGAATGGAAGGATATCCCGCATGGTATATTGTCCGTTTGTTTGGGTATTTGCTGAAGCGGCATTTGCCTGAAAGTTATGGAAACCACCAATCAGGCCAGACGATCTTAGGAACTACAACTTCATATGCCCCGTCAACTAGCTCATCATTCGTCCGGGAATGTGATTGTAGTTATGAATCTGAATTATTTATGTATTTATTTATTTATCGTTATTTTATCATTTGAAATAAAAGAAAATTCTCGGAGCAATATATACTCCACGAGTAAAATATTATTCCGATATACCGTAATAGTCCTATATACTATACTCGCAATAATAAAAAAAAATGTTTTTCAATAGATTATCTTTGGTATCCTCTTTAAGAAATCAGTGAGTGATCCTTTGCAACGACGAGGATACAATTGCCGATCAATGAAGGTTCCTGCGGTTGTGAGTGATCAATCATTGTATATTGAAGAGTTTAAAACATTTCGTTAATGCTCTAAAGCAGCAGAGGCATTCCTCTTCGTGTAAATGGTTGCGTTACGCACAGTGCTTCCGCAGAGCGTCTTGCGCTGCGAACGGACGTCGTGTCGGACGGGGAGTTGGGCGGGGGCGGGGGCGGTGGGAGATCGCGCCCTGCAGGGCATCGGGGCCTTCCTCGCACGCGGACAGCGCCCACCAGGGCAGGGGCACTACACGGGGCAGCTTTTGCTGCTGGTTGCGAAGTTCTGTGCGACTTTTTGGGCGTCTTTACTGCTACGGGTGGCGCGAAAGACCGACGATTCGTAATCGTTCAATCTATACCTTTCATTGTTAGGGATTAGGTAGTTGGGAAGAGTGGACGATGAAGGGAGTAGTAGAGATGGTGAAATAAATGAGAGTGGAGCGTTCGGAGGTATGGAAGTTGTACGGGAAAGGTTTCCGCGAATCAACGATTATAATTCCCGTACTTATTTCACGGAGTTTGATATGAGATTTGATTCCCAGAGTGAAGTTGGGCAGTGAGCGCACTCCTTCAGCTATTGCATGCCAGCATTCTCTATTGTGATTGATCAATTCTATTCATAAGCGCTTGAAATATTTCATTAATGCTCTTACGAAACCGACAGTAGACGTCGGATTTGAAGTTTGTATATTGCCGTGTTGCACGTGGTCATCGCGTATATATTTCCCTCGAAATGCTGACATAGCCCTGCCCATAAATCCCGATCGTGTACTTTCTAGATTTGCTTGTTAAGATTTTTTATTGGATTCAAGGTTTATGCACTTTTCATTTTCCTGTTTTATCTTTTCCCCCTCTTCACTTTTGACATTATCCTGCATTTGTTATTCTGTTGTACTTAAAATATATCACTCATGCTCAGTTTTACAATACTGAGTAATCTCAAATTATAACTAAGACATTGAAAGCAACTTACCGTAAAAAACCAACAGCACTGAATTAATAAAAATCGCATGTGCGTAAATGCTAATGCATAAAAAGAACAATACCTATCTGTACAAGGTCAGAATGTGCTATGCGGTCCTTTGTTACCAAATGTAGTTAATGGTGCGATACATTTCACATCTACGAATAGTCGTCATCTGCAAATGTTTCTTCGCGATTGATTAAACAGACACAAAACTCACAAACGTTCTCATCCAGAATTCTTCTTTTTTGTAAGAGAAAACCTTTCATATGTATTTCTTTAGCACACTTTGCATTGAGTCTGAATGCTGAACGATTACATAATGCTCGTTTTTCTTTCTTTTTTCAGGTGAGTACCCACGATGCGGTTTGTTTTCATTCAACACTTTGCACAGTGGCGTTTTGGTAGTAAGTAGAACTCCACTACTGATTTAATGAGTTATACTAAGAATTTAAAATTCGTCATGTATTCTTTCGTCCAATTGTGCGCTGTGGCTGTAATTTAAAAAGCATTTTGACTTGTTTGAACAACTAAGTATTGTGCAGTATTTTTGTCAGTCATTTCTATTATTTATGCATAATTTGGAATCAAGTGCCTTGCAATATTAACTCTCAGTGTCCAAACTCTTGTTAAATGAATTCGTTTCCGTTCATTGATCCAAGCTTATTCTTGAAGAAAACACTCACAGCATAAGTCACAAATGTGCGAGAGTCGAAAGTCACAAACTGAGAATTGTCTTCAAACTGATGACTGCAAACTGTACATCAACAATTGGTGACCGCCTACATATTTTGATTTGATGTTTCAATAAACAAGTCAATCATCGTTTTTGACACAAAGCTACTCGATATATTATTTATTAGGAAAGTTGCCCTTAAGAGGACCGGAAGGCCCTATATCAACAATATTAAATTCAAGGAACATTTTCTTCCACACTATATACACTAGAGGATTATTTTGTTTACTGTAGTTCCTTGGATATATTTTAAATGTTTTGACATAGGAATTGTTTAAATTTTTTGTTGAAGATATGAATTTTCTTAAATGTAGAATATTTACAACCACATTTATTATTATGTATAAATTGTTTAAATAATAACTTGTAATAAAAAGGCTCTGGTTAAAAAATGTAGTTTGACTTGTTGAAGAATGCCAAAAAGTTTGAAATCAGTAGCTATAATTTGTAGAGGTAGCTACTTGTGTAGGATTCGGAAACTGGGTGCTTCGTTCATCAGTAGACAAATATCTAAGGGGCGCACTATGCATTGTGAGAACCGTCTCTCGCGGTTTCGCGCGTGCGAGGTGCTTTCCTTGGATCGCGCTGCGCCGCGTTGCGCGGGCGGGCGCCGCTGTAATTACTCCTTATATGACGGCGTTAGGAGGTCCCCCGGGGGCTGTAACGCGCTCAACTTGCGACGCTGTAGTCGCCCTCTCCTCTCCTCTCCAACACCGCGGCACCCTCCCACACCTTTTGCCCTCCTCCTCCCACCAGCTCGTGGCCCTGCCTCCTCTTGCCGCCCTAGCACCCTTAGCCCCTCTGCCACCTCCTTCCGACTGCACATCTTGCCCTTGTCATCTCTTGCCACCGAACCTCCTGCCCCTACGTCACCTCCTCGCCCCTCCCTATAACTTGACTCCTCCCTGCACGCCCCGTCCACTTCATGTCCTTGCCACCACGTGGCCCCCTTCCACCACTCCCTGGCGCCTCCCGCCAGGCGCAGGTTCAGATCGCCATGGAGGGCGAGGATGAACGCAACTGTTCCCCAATACGTAATCGACTCCCCTCTGTGGGAATTCAGTCCTTTGACCCTGTTGGCCAAACTGATAACGCGTGAAATCTAAAGTTTATAAGGTAAGATGTATTTATATTAACATTTTTAAAACAACAAATGCATTCAAATTACATATATTTATGTGTATCATATTGTGTTCTCTGTAGCCACTCTTTCACTAACCATTTTGGTGTGGATCCTAATACAAGTAATTACAATTTTGACTAGAATTTTGATGATTTTTGACCTGTATCTTTTTTCTCGTTGCTCAAAAACTATTCCTCTTTTTTTATTTATTTTCTTTACGGTCGCATCAACTTCTAGGTCATTAGCGACCACTATTGCGTGTAACGGTATGGTAACTGTCAGGATGACACGATATGATGATAGAGGGGATGGATGGACGAACACAATACAACTATGTCCGAGGCGGGACTCGAATCTGCGATCCTTTGCTCTGAGAACACTGCGGCAATTCTGCCTTGGCGACTTCGGCCATCCGGACCGGCACTATTCCTCTTTGCTCTGAATATATTTCATGATGCTTTTCTGTTTTTATTAGCACATATTTTGGCATTTTCGTTTTGGAAGGACGTTTCAGTGATTTTGTTTGTTTGGTTATTTTCGGTGTTTCATGTTATTTCATTGTTTGGCAATTTTTATCAGATTTTTTAAGACGTGTTTTCTCCTATTTCATTCTTCTCTTGATGGCTTATCAAACTATGGAAGTGGTTCTTGGCCATTCAATCGTTTATTCTTTAGGATTGTTCCACAAGACGAGATATTTTAATTTACATACAATAATGCAGAGTTAAAGATAACTGAAACTATTTTTTTTTTAAATTATGCCGGAGGCAGGTTTTTCGATCTACGAAAGCCAGCATCAAGCTGACAATCGGTGTTTGTGTTTTCAGAAAACATCTTTGTGTCACATGTTGAACTCAAAATGTAATTATTGAAATGGTATCTCTAGATTTTAGAGGAATACTAAAATACTTTTAATAATAAAAATAAAAACTTATGGTTTGAATTTGAAAGTGAGTTTGAATTTAATAAACTTGTATACGTTTTTATAATAGCATTAACTACTAAGTGGCTTTTCTGTATTTGTTATATCATCTAGTTGTAATAATATTTACGTTTCCAGTCATGAGAGGTATTTCTCAGGGAACCACGTGCAATCTTTGTTGTGAGTGGGGCTATTTTAAATGACGGCCAGGGATAAAAGCTTGTTTCATCGACACGAGTTCCGTGTCCGTCCTGCGTGTTCACAACGGAAGACGTTCCTCCCGCTCCGTCCACTCGGGGGCGTCCGCCCCGCCCCGCCCCGCCCCGCCCCGCCCCGCCCCGCGCCGGAGCAGATCTTGCGCAGAGCCGTGACGTCAACGCTGCCCCCTGGGAAGGCGCGACCGAGATGTTTGCGGAGAGCGTGGCAGGGACCACGTCAACTTCCCGTCCTTTTCTGGCTCATCTTCTCCCTCGCCGTTGCCATTGCCACTAGGCCATGTCTTGCAAGTCTGCAGCTACTCGTCCCAGTCCCCTCATCTACTTCTTATCCGTTCGTACCGCCACCGTAGTACTACGCTGCCGTCAGCTCTCTCTCTCTCGACATGTCACTACCATAAGGTTTTTTGTCGTAGTCGTAAATCTCGCCATAATATGCCTCCCAATCACGTGCACCGCTCAGTTCACATCAGTCACGGATTCGACCTTTGTCATTGTTTTAGCAGACACGTGCGCCGTGACATCACAGCCTGTCGCTACTCGTCGTCGTGACCATCAACATCACCTTCGCCGTGACTCATACCTATCTCATATTGATAACGATATCCTTCACTGCATTCCCTCCCTCTGTCCCCCCCCCCCATTAGCAACCGCGAACTTGCATAGTGATGCACTGCGTCTCGTCGCCTTCACCGCTGACGAACCCACTGCCCGTCGGTGTCCACCACGCTCACCGCCATCTCTGCCTCCAACCCACTGCGCCCCCCTCGCTGCCTTGGGCCGTCTCCGACTCCGACTCCGTCTCCGCGCGGCGCGGCGCGGCCAGCGCACCGCAGCAGCGGGCGGGCGGGCGGTCGCGCACGGCCCTGGTGGAGGGGGAGGGATGCGGTCTCCCGCCCACTTCCCAGCGCCGCCGTCGCCGCTGGCTCAGTCCGACCGGGCGAAACGCAGCCAGCGCGCGCGCGTGCGGAGCGGTCGGTCCGTTGGTCGTCGACAGTGAACGAGCGAGCGCGTGCGTGCGGTCGTGCGAGCGATGTGTGCGTGAGCAGTGTCCCGTTCGCCCCGCGTGTGCAGCCGAAGGCGGTGTGTCGTGGAGGCGCCATGTCCTTCGCCCTGTTCGCCTCGTTCGGCTCGTCCAGCGCCGAGGACCAGCGCACCAAGGGTACGTAAGCGCCACGCCCCCTCGGCGGCAGCTCTGCTGCAGCGGGCAGGAATTGGCGCGCCCTCTGTGCACGGGCATCGCTCGGGCGGGACTCGTGATCCTACAAGCACATCCAGGAAGTCTAAAATAAATTTGTTTTCGGCAATACTAATAGGGTCACTGCATACTACCAACATTTTCACCGTTTTAATGTTTTTTGTTGTTCATTTTTTTGGCACTTTTTTGACATTTTTGTACTGCATTCTTCGTGCGTGTAATTAGTTATTTTGTTTTGCACAATGAAGAGTGCATTTCCAATTTGTTCTTTGTTTTCAGTATAATTCTTATGAGATGATTCTTGCCATCTTGGGAAGGCCTTCCTTGTTTGCATGGAGCTCTGTGAATGTAAACACCGAAGAGGCGACCTAACTAAGGGGCTGAATGAATAATTCATTCGTGTTCATCATGACGTACTTGAGAAATTTGTTTTTGTATATTGTCAATGACATATTTTGTCAAGTTGTTTTGCTTTACAAGAAAAGAAAAATCAGGCATCACTCTGATTGTGAGCTCATTGGCATTAAGTGTTTTTTATTCGTTTGCGTAATTTGTTTCATTTGCTGTAGTGTATGAAATATTTATTTCTTGATGTGTAGCTGTGCTGGAATGAGGCAAATGTGATGCCACTTAAGATGCACTTTTGGAAACCGTTCAGTCATTAAATCTCCCACAATTCCATAAATACGCTGTGTTCTTTAGGTTCTGCATTGCGTCATAATGCTACACTACCGTCGTCTTCTCAATGGGATCTTATCGAAGATTTTTCGGGGCAGGCGGCATGAACATAATATTTCATTACCATTCTGAAACGAAATGCGTAGCCTCGTAGTTTAATGTGATGAGTAACATAACGAAGTGGTAATTACGAATAAAATCTTCCACGATTCCATTAGTTGATTGGTTGCAGTAAGAGCCGTTTATACCGCCTCCACAAAACTATAGAATGAAATGGCAACCCTTCAACCTTTCCCCGTTCGTTTCTTAGCGACAACCCTCCGGAATAGCAGTTTTCCCTCGACTGTTTAATATCTGCGGGACGTCTCTTCAGACTTGCGGTCGACCCTTTCAGCAGTAATGAGAAGAGCTATCGCGATCCCTCCACCAATTTCGCCGCCGCTCTCTCGTTTAGTGGCGTGTGGCTGTGTTTGAGGGAGAGGACGTCCCTAATGATTTTGTTCTCTCCTCGCTCAGAGGCCGCGTGCTGCCGCTCGCCGCCATTGCGAGACGCTCGTCTTTCTTCGCCCTTCGGGCATTGTCGCGTTTGATTGCGACCCTCTTTTCTGCTCTCGCACCTTTTTTCATCATGGCCGGCAATTTCGTGTTATATTTCTTTTCATTGCCCTTCGTCATTTTATTTGTTCCTTCTTGCTTTCGTCTGAACCTCGGTCGCTCATCGTCCCTCAATTCCCGTCGCCGACCACGTACGTACACTACTGATCTTTATAATCACGGCCTCTCGTGGTCATTCCGTGTCCTGTCATTCACACGTTTCGAAGAACCGAGTTTCCGCCGTCCTCCTCCCCGTCCTAGTCGCGCGTCCTGCGTTCGTTCTCCGGTACTCCCCGTCCATCATCCGTCGTCCGTCGTCGCTCGAACCATTAGGCGGGCGCTGTGGTCTCGCGGCGTCCGCCCTCCTCTCCCCTCCCCTGCCCCCTCGGCGGTCCCCGCGAATCTGCCGCTGTTTCCGGGAAGTGACGAAGGCGGCGGCGGCGGCGGTGGCGGCGCCCCGATTGCGAATGAAGGGCGCCGCTGTGCTGCCGCCGCCGCCGCGCGAAGGGACAGTCGCGGAGGTCGGTGCGCCGCGGAGTGTAGCGGGAGCGGAAAGAGAAGGGGCGGGGCATTGCGTAACGCGTTCGTTCCAGCCCCGCTGCAGCAGTGGTGCGCTGATCGAGACACTGCAGGCGCGATTCTTACGGTCCTCTGGGATTACATGGAGGTCACTGACGTGTTTAATTGGGTTGAATAGTAAATATTACCCTTCATGCCGCACTATGCAACTTGTTAGAAGCTGACTCTGAACAGCGAAACGCGAACAAACAACGCAATTCTTCATTTAATTATAGGAAGGCAGTTTGAGAAAGTCGTGTGGGAGTGTGGAACCATTGTTGAGATTAGGAAATAAGATACTTCTGGAATCAGGTGCATTGATTTCGCCATTGTTTTCTTATAACAAGTGCATTCTTAATTTTAATAAAAGCCGAACTCTATGAAATGTGGACTACACTGAGAAAATCTGTTCCGTGCGCTTTAGTCATATGTACTCTTCTTCTTCTTCTTATCTTCAAGTATTTAGGCATAATGCCTGTTACGCCGCTTAGTTTTGGTCCCTCCAGCGCATTCTTGGACGTCCTATATTCCTTTTTCCTTTCGGCTGATAATTTGCCACTTGTTTAGGAATTCTGTCGTTGTTCATTCGCAACATGTGATCTTGCCATGAGAGTCTGTAGTTGGTGACTTTCTCTACAAGACTTTCTACATTTAGCTCGTTTCGGATTTGTATGTTTCTTTGTCTGTCCAAAAGGCTATATCCCGCTACCGCTCTAAGGAATCTCATTTCCGCTGCCTGCAGTCTTGATATATCCTTATTTGTCATTGTCCACACTTCACTCCCGTATAAGCAGGTTGGTATTGACATAACTTTGTAAAATTTAATGAGAGTGTCTCTTCTCACTTTTGAACTCAGTGTTCTTCTTATAGTTCCATTCATTTGATTGAATCTTTCTATTTTCTTATTTATGTCGATTTCGCCATAGAATGATATGTCTGCTCCCAAGAATGTGAAGTGTTGTATTTGCTCTACTGTTTTATTATTTACTACAATTTTTGAGCGTATCGGGTATCGACCTTGAAATGCCATCACTTTCGTTTTGGTGTCTGATATTTCAAGATTATATTCTGCCATTATCCGCTGCAGTTCATATGTTGCTTTTTGTAATATATCTTCTCCTTCTGCTATTATTGCTTGGTCATCTGCAAAAAGTATTGTCCATAATTTTGATGTAGTTAGGTCTAGGCTATAAAATTTTAATCTGCTCTTCCACTCACGAAGAGCTTCGTCTATGTAGATATTAAACAGTAGCGGTGAAAGACTACATCCTTGTCGTAGGCCTTGGTCCACTTCCGCTTTTCGGTCTGGTTTCCAAGTAATATATATTTCAGATTTATTATACATATTTTCAATTACAAGGATAAGATGTTCGGGGATTCCTTTCTTTCTTAGTATTTCAAAGAGGGTATGCCTGGCTACAGTGTCAAAAGCTTTCTTGTAATCTACAAACAAGATGTGGGTTTCCTTGTTATATTCTCTGTGTTTCTCTAAAATTTGTTTTAAGATGAAGATATTGTCTGTGCAGGACCTTCCTTGACGAAAGCCACTTTGTTCTTCCATCAACACTGTTTCTGCAATTTTTCTTAGTCTAGTGGTCACAATTTTTGAATATATCTTATAAGCAACGTTTAGAAGACTTATACCTCTGTAGTTGTCACATATTGATCGGTCTCCCTTTTTGAAAATAGGTAGCACTACGGCGAGTTTCCATTCGGTTGGTATTTTTCTTCTATTCCAGCATAGGTTGAAGAAGTGGAGAAGCCTTATTTTAAATTCTTCAGTTGCACATTTAAGCATTTCTGCCTTTATGCCATCACTGCCACTAGCTTTTCTATTTCTCATTTTACTTAGTGCCTCTTCCAGTTCTTCCCTTTCTATCTGATCTACGCTGTCTTCAATGAGGTTTTCATTTTTGTCTTCCTTCTTATTATTATCCCTCGCATTCTTATTTGTCCATAAGTTCCTGTAGTAAGAAAGCCATTCATCTGGCTTAATTATTTGTATATCTGCTATGTCCTTCTCTTGTCTGTTAAGATGTCTCATAATTTTATATGCTGTTTTCTGCCGTCCATGTATGTCATTTTCGATATCAGCTATATATTTATCCCATGAATCCTGTTGGGCTTTTCTTGTTAGGTACCTGACGTGGTTGGAAATTGTGGTGTATTCCTTCTTAGTTTGTGAGGATTTGTTAGATAGATATCTCAGATATAGTTTCTTTTTCTCGTTAACAGCTTCTTCGATTTCTTCATTCCATATTTTAAGCCCTTTCTTCTTCGTTCTCTTTGAAGTAGAGCCTAGTGTTTCATATGCTGTTACTTCAATTATAGTTTTCAAATTCCTCCACTCTTCTTCCACATCATTACTAATTTCAATTGTTTTATTATGTTGGTTCAGACGTTGTTGGTACATCAGTTTGACAGATTCTTTATTTAGTAGATATACTTTCCAGGTTTTTTGGGTAGGACAGGTTTGGCTGTTTTTGATTTTAACCCATCTCTTCAATAATTTTAGCTTTCCAAGAAGTGCGAAGTGATCACTATCTATATCGTAGCTTCTATAAGCTCTTACATCTGTAAAGAGTTTGCTTATTTTATCGTTTGCCATGATGTAGTCAATAGTACTAATTTGACCACGTGCTGCCCATGTCATCTTGTGAATACGTTTATGCTTATAGAAAGTGTTCATTATTTTCATATTGTTAAAACATGCAAAATCTCTTAGTTTGCGTCCATTTTTATTCAGAGTATCTTCGTTATTGGGGCCAATTATCTTATCCATAGATGCATTTCCAATTCTGGCATTGAGGTCTCCACATATGACAATATAATCATTTTTATTTATTTCGTCGAGAGTTTTTTGTAGGCAGTTGTAAAATTCCTCTGTAGCCAAGGTTTTCCCCTCTTCTGGTGCGTATACACAGATGAAGCATATATACCCTCTATCTACTTTAGTCCGCAGTGTGATAATTCTGTCTGATATCCAACAGTAAGAGTGAATTCGGTTTTTCCATTTTCTGCTTACTAGGATTGCAACTCCTGATGCTGCTCTTTCATTGATATCAACACCACTGTATATAAGGGCATAATCATCTAAATCCATTGAGCCTTTAGCTTTCTTTTTTGTTTCTGTTAACATGGCTATATCCACTTCTTTTTCTTTCATTATATTAATTAGGCGTTGCTCTTTTCCTTTCAACGATCTAACATTCCAAGTCATTATTTGTAAATGTTCCGCTAAGCCGTAATCATGTCCTTTCCGTTGCCTTGTCGTATATGGGGCGTCCGGTTGTAATTGCTGCGGTCTGTGAGAAGTTGATTTTTCGCCTGATAGGGTTTCTAGCCCATATGCAGGTTAGTTTGGTGATGGGTATGCCATCTCACTGCCTCCAAACTTGCAGGGCAGTTTTTCGGGTTGCTCGCCCTAGATGCATTGCCTTCCACGGCTTTTGAGTTGCATCTACCCAGGACGTCTTCACCATCTTTTCCACGCTAACGATGTTCATGCATGGTTCTTCTAGCAATTTCTTCTCGAAATCCTCTTCTTGGCGTTGAGGTCCTCTTCTGGAGTACTTTTTCGTCTCACCCCTATCCCTTGACCTGTCCGGCAAGGGAGGCCCTACCAGTAGCTACGCTACCGCCGGCATAGCTCTCGGGGTCATGGGGGTACTCAAGCTCCGCCACCAACGACAAGGTCCTGTACTCCCAAGGCGGAGTAGTCATATGTACTCGTACCGTAAAATATACTATACCTCGAGAGGAACAATTGCAAAGAGTATATAAAATGTTGATGTATGAAGTTGCGTTCCCAGAACATCATCTTTAGAGCAAACGATAGCGAGAAAGAAACCTGTTGAAGATATTGAAGATATTGAGGAGGAGTGATGGAGTCCGCTGTGGACGAAGGAGCAGGGCAATTGCAGCAACAATATTTTTTCATTCCTTTGTTTTTAAATTTTATTCTGAATGTCGCGGATCTCAGAAGTGCAGGGAGCAGTGTGCGAGGTCGTGGAGCCGACGGCCGCATGGGGATTTTCGTTGGTATTTTTCATATACGCTCCATTGTCTTCGCTCAGAAATAAGTAAGGCACTCCTCGCTCACTAAATATTACGTGTACCTATTATTTTTACCATTGTAAATTTTCTTCAGAATACAATACTAAAAATATATAAGCTTTATACACTGTATAATAGTGCGGCACCACACATCCCAGAGTCTGTTCGGTCAGGTCCCAACAGCTAGCGAGTATGCGCCTCCTTGGATGTGCCAGAAAAGAGCGGGGTTGCGTGTCGGGCGAGCAGACGCGAGCAGTTCGGGAATCTCCGAATGCCGCAAGTGGGGGCGACGCCGTAAGTGGCACTGAGAAAAGTTGATCCCAACTATGTTTTCCTGTCCCGTGTTCCAACGTATCCTGTTGGTGCCCGCGATCGCGCAGTTTTGCTCACCCGCTGTTGTAGGGGGTCTTTGAACCTCAGCCGTGGCCCTCAGTGGGCTCGCTTTTGCCTGGACGCCTGGTTTCCCGTTGTCTGGGTGAGGGAGGATTCCTACCCGCCAAGGGGTATCGTACTCGGTGTAGGATATACTCTGAGACCTCCAGGTTCCGGTCAAACGCGAAGATACAGTCAGAGATGTATTGATTTTGTGTTTCCGGGCGCGTCAGTTATTAACGTCGTTAGTGTAGTTAATGTTGTATCCTGGGAGGTGTTGTATCCCTCTCCCCGCTGGACTGTTGCGTAGTCCCCCCCACGTATCTTCGCCAAACTACTCCAATCATGTCTGGCAGTGTAATGTTTGTGTGTGGGTGTGTTCCCTTTAATTTTGGAGAGGGGAGATGGATTGAAGGATGAAAGATCGCGCTTGGTCCGTGGCCCGTTTGTTGCGGTTCTGCTCAAACATTCTCATGATATCGCTGGGAGAAACCTCTGAATGATCGATCAGAGTAGTCGGTTGCTAATTCTTAACACGCAACCACGAAGTCTCTTCCCAACGAAAATCAGGAGCCTACGGCTTTCATGACACCCACTGGGCCGCTGCCGCTGCTCTGCAGCCGAAAGGGTGGACGTCGTTTGCTTGGAGCGTGTGGGCCCTTTCGGCTGAGGCCCACGGGCTACCATCCTTATTCCTCGTGCCGGGGGCGGATCCAGCCGATAATTTGGGAGGGGGAGGGCATCGTAAAGGGTTTAATAGAGAGAATAAATGTTAAAATACATTTAGCGAAATAAAGGAAGGGCAAGGAAGGGATCTCCCCCCGCGTGGCGCGTGTGGTCGGCGCGTGGGAGCCCCTTTCGCTTTCCGCCTGCGTGTGCCCATCACGCGGCCGGGCGCCCCCGCTGCCCCCGCTGCCGCCCCCGCCCGTTTGCGGCATTCTTCTGCCGAACGGCGGGAGAAAGCGTAAAGCAGGCCGGAGGCGCTTCCCACAAGGCGGTCCGGCGTTGCGTTGCGATGTTCAGTAAGCAATAGAATAATCGCGGGTTGGGGAATGCTGATGTAGAAGGGGGAAAATGTTTGCAGAGCATTCCGTCCGATTTTCTAAAACTTAAATAAATGAAAAATAAATAAATGAAAAATAAATAAATAAAGTCAGTTAATTTGTGTTTTTAGCATATGTGCTCCAATTTCTTAAGAGTGGATGTCCTAAGGCACAACCAAAGTATGAACCTATTGTAAACATGACAAACGGCACCTACGTTGATGGATTGCCGTGTTTATTAATAAAATATCACCCATTCCGTGAAAAGAGCATATTCCACATTGCAGTTATTTGTAATGCAAATTCGTTGAACTTCACAGTGTAGTTATTGTCTCGTAGGAAACGTGCTGGTTGTGATACTTGTTAATGTAAGTCTTCTGGTTTTGTGTCAATCTATAGTTTGATGCTTGTGCAAGACAGCGTGATCTGGGGAGGTGAACTGTGAATGGTCCTAGCGACGCTTTGCGTGGATGATACAGACCTAGGAAGAATGGGCAATAACAGTTGAGAATCAATAAATAGTTCAAACAAACAAGTAAAAGGAAAAACAAACCGCCGTGCTTAACGATAAACATTCTTTTCTAAAACGAACACGTGTATTCTAATTACTTTTATCATCTCAACCACCCATTCTTTCAATTAGACATTCCATTCTTACTATTATATCTTATTATCTTCATCCGTCGATAGCGACTCTGGAAAATATGAATTAAAGATGTCCGACAATAACTGTTGTCTGAAGAATAATGATGAGTAATCGTCTAGTCCCATCTTGTTCATTTGTTCCCACATCCACCATCCCCTGCAGCGCGCGCCCGCTGTCGCCCCACCCACCCGCGCTGGCGGCGCGCATCCTGGGAATGGCACATGCGCCGGCTGAGCGAAGTGCGATGGTATCTGGCGCTTCGGCCGTGTCATCACTTGTCACGCACGCAGGAGGGGAGGGGGGCTTTTGCAGCCAGAGATGTCAAGGATGGGAGTACTTCAGTGGCGTAGCTTCAGTTGGTGTCAGCCAGGGTAAAACTAAATCTCCTCCCCCCTCCCCCCCATGAATGAAATATAAAAATATCTATTATTGAATAGTTAATGCATTATATAATAAAACTACAATTATAATTTCTCACAAAATTTACATATAATATATTAACAACTGTATGTAATTCACAATAATTGAAATATAATTTTAAAATAAATCAGAGCGGATTTGAGAGTGGCAATTTTATCTACAATTTCATCAAAAATATTTGCTAATTGCAATATCATTTTGTATTGACATTAGAGTTCAATCATAAAGTCTTGATTCAGTCATTGTCGATCATTAAAGAGATATCATAAGATTTAATTTGGAAAACCTTTTTTATCATGAGACAACATAAATCATATGTATTTATAATTAAAATTTTTAATTTATTATTTACGATTAAAATTATTGTCGCAATTTTCTAATTTTTACTATAAAATTGTCTAATACTCGTCTTCTAAATTTTTCTAACGGCGTAGTAGGGACTCCTTTTAACATACCTCATAATTTTGCTTCTAGTCATCTAGAAGAATGTCTCTGTTAGTCATCACGATTAATCAACACCCAAGTATCTAATTTTTGAATTCCATAGTGAAAGATTTAAATCAAAGAAATTGGAAAAGAAATATTTTTGAAGAGTACTCATATGGAGCGGCCCAAGGGATGTGTATGTTTGTAAGTGTTGATTTCGCCCCGCTGCCTTGCTGCGGCGGGGGCGGAGGGGAATGGCGGCGCCGGACGCGCGTGCGTGCTGGCACGCGGCTCGCTTTAGACGCAGGTCGCGCCGCCCGCCCCCGCCCCAGCGCGATGCCAACTTTTTACCGCCCGATGGCGCTGCCTGCGAACCCAACCCGGAGGGCTTCTTTTTTTCGTTGTTTTTGTGTCGGCACTTGCTTCACAGCACGTACGGCAGTGGCGCCTCTTTTCCTGATGCGGGTCTGGAATGCGAGAAGCTTTATCAGCTTGATGTTGGCTTTTGAAGGCGCTCGATGGCTTTGGTGATACAATACTTCATCAAGATTCAGGTTCCACTCGTTCCTTGCCTACATCTGCAATGCACCGAACGATTTAAATAGAGTGACTTGTGACGCACCTTCAGCTGTGACGCTATTACTTATCTGGAGGGGCGATACCTTACATTGAAATCGTAACGAAGCTCTCCCGATGGGAGAGCCGCGACCAGCTGATAGTCTGTCATAAGGCCTCACATTTAGAACGAACAATGGACGCTGTAGAGTGTAGCTGATTCGATCAAAGTTGTAATTAAAGCTTTACAGAATTAACAGTAGCTTAAATGTTCTTGATCAACCTCTTCTTTGCAGAAAAAATACAGAAAGAAAGGAACGTATTATCATTTTGTTTTTGTCAGTTTCTTACGTCAATTCAGTGGCTGAATACAGGTAGTACAGTGACTTCGTAGGGGCTTCTTTAAAATGTTTCTTCTGGAATACGTGGTACCTTTGAAGGAGAAGTAGACTTTCTGAGATGCCGCTGTTTCTTCAATCTTCGCCTCTGAGATAGTTCGAGTAGTATATACTCTTCGTCGCAATGTTTGAATGCAAATCTTGCACTTTTCACGTTTCCCTCCTTATTCCTTCAGCTCGCGCACGCCCGTCGGACGCGAGTCGCGGAGAAAGTGAATCGCCCATTTCTCAGAAACTTAACCGAGCGTGAAGCGGCGGATGTGATATCGTCGCGATCCCGCCAAACAGCTCACTCCGAGAAATCTTGCGCTGTAAATTTCTGCGAGCGTTTAGTGGACCTTATCGTTCCTCTCGCCGTGTAAGCACAGCGCTCGAGGAGAGGAGTGGAGGGCGATGCGCTGCGATGATCAGGGAAGAGAGCGCTCAGCCGGGAGTGTTGCGTCGGCGGTCCTTGACGCGGCTGTTGTTGTCTCTGACTCAGCTGTTGAACTTTGCATTTCTGAGAGGCGTTTACACTTGGTGGCAACGGCTTTCCTTTCCTTTGGGGAGTCATTTTGAGAAATGTTTATGTTCTGTGGCAGTGTTAGTGCCGAGGTTAATCGTGTTCACTACTGTTTGCTGACATTACTTATAGTGTGTGCTATTGATAATATCTACATCCAGACTTGATGTTGCCTTAGGAATGAATTGTTGGTCATTTGTGGTCGGGAGAGAAGATTCATACAATTTGTAAAATTAAGATGATGAGAGATTGCTAAAACTGAAATGGCCGTGAATGTCCTAGACAGTGAAGGTCTGAAAGTTATTGTGGTTAAAGATGTTTACTCAGAGATTATTCACAACATTAGGTTTACGTGTCACCATGCACTTATCCTCAACCATTCTTATATGCGCTTTATCCAATTTGGGAGTACCTTGTCTCCCTTCCCACTTCACAGACACTATATCTCTGTATGTCTGATGCTTTTCTCCCCAATAATTATTTTTTTGCGTTCCACGAGTTTGCATTCTATACTTTTCGTCACTATCTCCACCCCCTCGTTTCCACCCTAACATGTCCTTTCCCACCTTTTTAATTTACTTTCTTTACACATTCTTTACCATTACCATTGCGTTTGTAGTCGCGCTTACCTCATCGTATGGCTTGTATTTTTTCCAACCATCTGTCTACCTTTACTTTGCCATTACGGTATCAGCGGGTACGGTTTACAGGAACATAGAAGGGGAATTAATAGCATTCGTGGAGCATTTAGATACATCTAGGGAATTAGATATATCTAAAAATTCGAATTATCCGAGAATTCGAATTGTTTGTGGAATTTGGAGATGGAGAATGCGTGATTTTAAAGAAATTCGAGATATCGAGGGAGTTTGCCATTGCTATTCTTTCATGCAACCCTATTGATTTGATGGTCACGGCCCCCGCCGCCTCCCCCCGCCTCCCCCTCCGCCAGCGCTCCGTTTCCGCCCCGGCTGCACGTTGCCTTCGGAGGCTTTGATCCTCGGGCGCTACGTCCTGCGGCCTTGAGGCTCCTCGGCGGGGCGGGGCGGGGGCGGGGGTGGCTGCGGATCTTTGCCATCGCCTTGCTCCGCTCCGCTCCGCTCCAACGCGTGGCAGCGGGGGCGGGGCGGCGGCCGCTTCGACCTTTCGGGCGGTGGTGAAAGGTCTCCAGGAGCCTCAGTTCGTTCTCCGCCGCAGCCTCTCGTCCCGAAGCAACGCGGGCGCTCGTGAATAGAGATATATCGAATCGATGCTCTCGCTTCCAAGCGGATGGACTAAATAAAAACCGCTTTAGCATTGGACGAGTTGTCAAGTCAGGCGTCTCTCTGCGAGGCAAATCTAGCATCGGAGAAGCAACAGCTGTGGCGGTAGACGAGAGCGAAAGGGCAAGTGTTGCCCTAGTTTCTAGAAACTGTATTATCGGGAAATGATCCTCTAGAAGAGAGGGAAAAGTTTAATATAAGCCGAGAACATTTCCCGTTTGAATAATTTTTAATCGGTTACTTTTATAATTGAGAATAATAAATTAATAATGTACTTCCTCGTTTAAGATTATTTACCTTCCACATTCAAGATGAGATGTTGCATTAATGCGATATTTCGAATTGCAAAAACTCGTATTGAGCTTTGGCAATGATAAAAAATGGTGGGGTTGAATTTCCGGCGAAATCTGTTTTCGAAAATTCAATAAAATTAACAATTAATATTGTGCATTTCAATGTTTGACATTTTTCTTTAATAAAAGATGTTCTAAAAACTTAATCTTAATAAAGGTCGTGTACAATGTCTTAAAAACAGCATTTTCCTGTAATTTCTACTTCAGTTAATGTAATTAAAGAAATCATGTTCTTTAAATATTCTCCCACTGGTAGAGCCAAGTTCACTTAAAAACGTGCAGGTCTCATTTTCGTTGAACTCTGGGAGTTTTCGAAAATTGAAAAAAAATATAAATAATGCAAATAAGTATGTGCTGATGTAGCAGCATTAGTTTTAATACTCGTCGTTTTATGTAGTTCTCATTGCAGGAGTCGTATGTCAGCCTCAGTGAATTCGTGAGCATACGTTCGCCCAGATATATTTAGAAATGAAGGGAGCCTTATGTGCAGTCGACAGGGTTCCAGAGGAAGTGGAGAGCAAGCTCATTCGAGGACTTTCCGCCGTCGGCAAAAACACGTCAATTTGAGTGTCCGTGCCCTGCCTCGCGGTTGTCGCTGCCCTCTCAGCGGAGCATCGCGCGGTCTGTGAAGCGCTGTGTTGCGAGGCTGGGGACTCCAAGGAGATTCTGGATGGAAATCTCTCAAAATCTCGCCGTTTGCTGAAAGAGACTAATAAGGTATTCGAATGTGGGTAAATAGAATTGCCTGGCTTCTCGAAATGTATGCTCTCTTATCACTTTTCGTATGTATCTATGTACCTGAGTTTACTGAAATATTTTGTGACAAGAAATGTCCCTTTTCTTCATGAGACTCTAGAAACGACATTCCTTGCATTTTGCGAAAATATTAAATTTTATGAGAGGCAAATAAAAAAATCTCTTGTCACGAACATGTGTGATGAAAAATATGGCATATCTATATATCAAAATATGTAAACAATTATACATTCATTTCAACTTACCAAATACATGTTACCGAATACAGAGTTCTCATGATTAAAGACATTGGATATCTTCAAGATATTGTCTTCTTAACTCGTTACATCATTACGTTTTTTAGAACTGTTTTTGGTAATAAAGAAGCATTTCGAGAAACAGTGGCAAAATCTCAATGATAGGAAGGAATCAATGATAGAGGATCAATGATAAAATGCATTTCTGTTGACGTTCATTGTGATAAAATGTAATCTCATTATTGCTAAAAAAGTTCTCTCTGATTAATTAGACTACGGAGGAAATTTATTTTGTGGGTGGATGTAGGTATTCTTTGTCTTACAAAGATGATACGGTAATTTTGATTTTGATTAAGCAGCTAGTATATGTATAATTGCTAGTCAAATGTAGAGTAACCAGATCAAAATGTCAAAATAATGATTACTTTGATTATAATATTCACTTTCTTTGTCCATTATTATTCATATTATCTAGTGCAGTTTGGGTACAATGATAATTCTCCTAATCACTTTTTCTCCCCAAAATGTATAGTAGCTACTCGTTATGACTTGGCCAAAATAATACTTTTGGTGGAATGCCATTCTTGAGTCTGCTAATTTCATGATTTCCGATGCCAAAAGTTTTCTTTGGCTTACAGTTGTCTGAAAAATAGCTTAGATAAGTTTAGAATCGTAGAGGCAATTCATGACGGGCACTTACGGTATGAGACTTCGTAAGTATTGACTGATTGTTTAAAATAAAGCGTCACGTACAAACGTCTTATTTCATACACCATAAGTCTTGTTTCATATATCCTCATGAACCTGTAGCGAGGGATTCGTTAAGTGGTCGGAAACGTGTCTCAATATCCCCTGCCGTTTCGTTATTGACTGGCCACGTAGTGGGCACTTCCAATATTTTTTTGAACAGAGCGTGTCCAGTTTGACGCATAGTTAGGAATTGTACATTTTCAATGAATTGCCCGTGTTTCTGATAATCATTTTCGTAGTACATAAGTGTTTCATACAGACCTCTGTAGAACATACTGCGAAGTCATTGTGAGCGTTTTGCTTATTAGAAGAGACCGTCCTTACCGTCAGCATTCAGGAGAAATTGAAGGCGTCGTGAAGAGTTTAGAGAATATTAGAATTCGTTTTGAATAGTTTAGTGGTTCTCAAATCCCCACAATCTATCTACACAGTATTTCGAATATCCTTCAAACTGAATATAATACGGGTTAATTGGCGGTGCAAAGAAATACGCTACTCTCTGTATCGTATTCGTTTTTCGGCACTAACTACATAGCAAGATCGACTTCAGCCGGGTGCTCAGATCGGTAGTTTTCCTGATTTATCCGATCCAAACCTGGCGAATACCGGAGCCACACTCTAAACAAAGAAGCCGCAGATGGCGCGGCATCTTTGCTCGCTCGCCCTATCCTCGCCCCTCACACACACAAACGCACACTTTCTCCTACGTGGCCTACGACGTGCGTAGTACGTACGTCGTGAGCTGGGGCTTGTCCCAGCCGGGCGGAACCGCAACGTGTAGGCATGCGCCGTATCCCACCGTCCAGCTCGGACCGCCTCCGCGCTTGAAACAACTGCGCTGCCGCGAGTAATGACCATAGAGTAATGACCGGGAACGTCATCAGTGTGCACCTAGGGGCTGTCCCCTCGCCCTCTCCTGGCTCTCCTCGCCGGCGGGGGGCGGGCCGGAGCAGAAATACGGCGCTTAATTAGCCCGCGTGGCCGCCTGCCAGCCGGGCGCTGCAGCGCAGCCGCCCTCGGGCGTCCACGACATTGCGTCACCCGAACGAGCAGATGGCGCCGGGTATTCCGAGTTTGGTGGTTTGGTAGTTGGTGCCTGTCAATCTCGGACAAAATTTGAACAGTTTCGTTTCTGTGAAGGTGAATATACGTCTTTTGTCCATGGTGTTATTTAATGGAACGCACCTCGCAGTTGGATACAGGTGCAGTTGGTTTTACCGTCTTTTCTAAGTGCATATTCATCCCTAATACATAACCTTTCATGTAAGCATTTAACATTTCCAAGCATCACCCAGGAATGTCTTCGCATTAACCCAGTAATGATCAGAAACATTAAGACTTAAAAGGGCCATAATGAATTAATGTAGATGAAAATGATTTTAATATTGGTTCACACTTACAAACCATTATCTTCTCGTGTCATATCTCTGAGAGAGACGTACACATAGGCGATTTTAGCGTTTCCTTAACAAATTATGAACCGATAAACGATGATTTAGAGGACTATATCTGATATGTTTCTTTCAGTTTGTCTGCTAGGGTCCAGTTTTAAAACGAAAACAAGCATGGAATTGGCAGGCAGAGTAAAGTAGTTACGGCCGTGGTTCATTATCTCGTACCGGATTGCAGATGTTTATACCATAATTACTATAAAAATTATTAATATAATTATTTCAAACATTTCGACCCTTCGCATGTTTTAGATATTCAGGATTAGTGTTCGCATACGCTCACAGATTGGTGGACGCGCTCGCTTCTGTTGCTACCATATCTGCCGCCGCCGTCGCCCGCCACAGCCGCGGCCTCCGCCATCGCCGCCTCCGCTCCGCTCCGCTCCGCTCCGCGCCCCGCAGCTGGCGTTACGGCGCCACCTTCCTCTGCGCGCGGCGCGGCGGGGCGGGGCGCGGAGCGGTCGCCTGGAAAGCGCCCCGCCCGCCTCGGAGCACCGCCCGCGCGCGCGGGAGCAGCAGGTGGTGCGCGTTGCGCCTAGAAGTTCAATGGAAGGGAGAGCAGGAATTGCTCGTGCTTGTGAAGTTCCATGAATGGTGCGCCCGTCCAGTAATGGATGCCGATGGCTACCGAAGGATCGCGTTTTCACCGTGTGGTTGGCGCGGGATGATATTGGCTGCTCACGACACAATGCACCATCCCATTCTCAATATCCATTTCTCGTCATTAATTCACTTCAAGTATCATGTTAGTATTGACACAATTGTCAGATTACAGGAACTAAAAATAAATGTCTATGCATAAAATGCTTTGTAACTTTACAGCCGTTTTGATTTTTGAAAAACATTATTTTTTGTATAATTCAAAATTGAAATAGAACTCTTCCATTCCAAAGGCATGTAGCATTATCTTGACTCGACTGTGACTAGTCGCCGGATCTTTGGGTTTGTTGATGAGAACACAACATATTTCCTTACTCAACGAATCGCATCTCTCAATCTATATATTGAAATTACGGTAGAACTACAAATATTAATAAGTTGGTTCTAGCCGTGACGTGAGGGAATTGAATTTTCAGTTAGTTACGACCTTTCTAAATAGTGGACGAAAATGTAGATTTTTACTCAAAGTAATAAGTAATTAATAAAATTGTGAGTCAGAAGCATGTCCAAAACAGCAGACATCAGTAATTCAAAATTCAATGATGTGTCGACCTACATACATTACTCATCATCTTTATTCATACCTTGATAAGTCGAAATATCCGGGCGTTCGAAATTAATTCCCGTCTCCAGATGCGATTAATGATTGTCCCTGCGAATAATAGTTGCATGAGCATTAGCAACCTCTCCCACCCTCTGTGTAGTGTGCTGCGCCGTGGTCGCGCGGGGCCGAGGTAGTGCTCGGGCGATAAACGGCCGTTGTCACGCGGCTGCTCGCCGCGCAGATAGCCCCCCCCCCCCCCCCCGCGCGCGTCACGCGCCGCTCGCCTCGGCCACGCTGCGCGAATAGCGACCCGCGACGAGGCCGACTCTCTCGACACTTCGACCACTTTTCCCAGTAGGGCAAATCAGCGGCTGCCAAGAGGCAGTCCATTCGTACTTAGGCTTCCCTTTTTTGCTTTCCGTTTTCAAATCAATGGAATTGACAGACAAAACTCTAGTTTTGTTTCACACGGCACTCCCCTCCTCCCACGGACTCATCCACGCCCTCGCACCTTGCAGAAAAGTGACAGTTCGACCCTAATTAGAGTAAGCCCGTTTTCGCGATGATTTTACACTCAATTTCACGTAAAAATTCGGCCGTCGAGACTGACTGACTGACTAGTCTGTTGTTAAGAAAAATGAAAATTCTTAATTCTTCCTTACAATTTGACCACAGCGCTTCTGGTGGCACTCTGCAAGAACGTTTCCATTTGCTCACCTTTGAGGTGTTTCTTTGCAAATTTATGGTTAGAACAGCATTTCAAGTTTCCGGCGATTGTTCCGTGTAAAACAAGCTTTCGTTTTTGTATGATTCTCTCCGCATAAAGTTGATGAGCGAACTGACTAGATTTCTGCATTAACGTTACGTTAGAATCTGTATCATTTCCTCGTTGTTAAACTTATAGAGAATATATAAGTATTCTATAAGTATATTATATGCGAAAAGAAAAGCAAACACCAAGATATAATGCAATTGCCTCAGAATATTGGTGTCAAACGTTTAGGGGAAGTAGAAGAGTCGAAAATATTTTTTGCCCACGAACGAATAGTGGGAAATTGCCTATATCGGAGTTCTGTTCATTCCTCGTGCTCAGTGACAAAAAGTTATCATTTTTTACTCCCTAGAAGTTTTTTGCATAAATTGTAGAATACTCTGCATGTTGAATTCGTAAGTATTAAAATTACTTGTGTAGTGGAACGTCGGTGCCTCGAGTTGGTTCTCCCTCATCATTCGTTACAGATTGTGCTCGGAAACTTGAAGCCCGATAGCTCGAACTGTCTCTTTCCCTCGTTACCCTTTTTAGTTGATATTTGATATAGATAATAGTGAGTGGGATAACAAGGCGAGTTATTAATACAAATTCATTTATTATTATTATTATTATTATTATTATTATTATTATTATTATTATTATTATTCAGTATTACATAATCATTACGAGAGCCAACATCCTAATATTTTACCAACAGTTTACGTTTGGGGTTTAGACGCAGAGTAAATGCATTGTGGATGTATTTTTGGTGCTCATCTGTCGTCGATGCGCATCGATTGCGTGGAGTAAAATGATGTCATCGCAGTATGATGGACCCCTGCCAAAACCGGACTTCACTTGGACCCCCGCACGCACATACATCGCGTTTCGCAAGTCAGGGTGGTGGGAAGTAGCCACTCGCAGGTGAACTGGCAGCTACAGGAAAGAGCAGGCAGAGAGCGTGTTTCTTGTGGTGTTTATTTTTGTTCGTTTCGAAAGTGCAAAGCTATAATCGCGCACCTTGCCAGTACGTTTATTATTGTTGTAGCAGGCTGTAGTGCACGTAACGGACAGAATAATAGTCTCTAAACGGAGTTCGAAATAGTTACGAAGTTCTCAGTCTGTTTTGATTTCGTCTGTTTCAATGGCAAGGGGAATAATTCACAAGCATTCACACATTCTCTTGATGAAACTTTCCTCTGAATAAAGTCGACTGTGAACACATCTAACACTCGGAATATAGAAAAATCGTAGCGTAGGTAGAGAAAAGTAAGCATTAGGGAGTTGACAAAAGGAAAAGAGAAGCTACGAAGTCAGTTTTGAAACTTTCATAAATCATTATTCAAATTAATATCATTGTTACTATTAATAATTAATGAATCATAAATTGGATTATCTGTTGAGTTAAAAAAACTTTCACCAAAATATTTTTTTATTGCAGATTTGCAATAAAATGGAAGAGCTTAGGGAACTACCTTTTTATTTTTTCAGAGTCATTTGCAAGAAATGGAAAAATCATTATTTCAGTTTCCCATTTTTTATTCTCGTTTTTTGGCACAATACATATCAGTTATGCCCATTTAGTGCTTAAAGCATATTGCGATTGTTATAGAATTGTTAGTTTAATTATTACAGAATAAGTGAATATTATCCAAGTCCTTTATATTTTATTGTGAAATGGACAGTGGCCAGGCTGCTCACCTTCCACCGCCAGGGCCCGGGTTCGATCCCAAGCGAGCTCTTGGCCGGTCGTCTCCAAGCGCCCCCTTTTTCTTGCCTCTTATGCCTCCATTGCTCCGTTTCATTAATAATAATTTCATTGACGAAGCTCAATCTAGATGACAGTGCACCGTCAGAAGTGAAAGGTATTGGATGTGATAGAGTTTGTAATTGATATTATTGGAATTTGTCAAATGACAAGTGATTGAAATTAAAAATATGTTTTAATGTAATGGTTGTTTCTGCTTCAATGACAGTTCATTCGTGCCTTGCCCTTGCTGAAGTAGTGTTAATGAGTTTTTGTTTTTAGTATTTAGGAAACAAAAAGTAAAATATTGTCTAAATGTTTTTCTGCGGAACACCATCGTTTCTTCGCGAGCAGTCGAGGGCAGCCGTTTGCGCGTCTCGCTGCGCTGCGCTGCGGGGGCCGAAGGGCCTTAATGGAGGGGCCAAAGGTCAGGGTCGAGGAGCAGAGCCACGGATGTTGGCTGAATTGCTCGGGGGCTATTTCTTGTTGTTACTCACACTGGCGCGCGTTGTGCCCGCGGCCGCCACGTCTGGCCCGGTGCTGCTGCAGCAGCAGACGCCGCCGCCGCCTCGGAGGCGGGCCTGCCACACGCGGCAAACACGTTTGATCGCCTGCCGCGCTCGTTGCTGCTTCTCGAACCCGCGTCTCTAGACGATCGTTTCAACACGTTGCTTGTTTGCGAGAAAAACGCCGTAACTATGGAGAATTCGTGCTGGTTCTCGTAGTAGGTCGTGCAAGAATAGGAATCGCCAACACGAAAAAGCTGAAGGAAAAAGTTGAAATACAAACTAGATCGAGATTGAAAACCTTATCATGTCGCCTGATTTTTGGTTTTTTGTCACAGCATATCCTACTTCCCATCTAAGGTTTGTGAAGTTGGTTCGGGTGGTCAGTTGGTGTAGTACGGACGTCAGAAACGCATTGTAGGGTGCACAAGAATGGGTGAAAACCAGAACGGTAAAAATGATAGTTTATAAATTTCGAGAAAACTATTTGATTCAATATTATTGTAAAGACGTGTTGCTTTGGATCATCATTAAAACCACGGTATTACATTGGGAGTGAAATATAGCCTAATATTAAAACATTTTTTTCTCAGAATTTATAAAATGTCAATTATACCGTTCTATCACCCATTCATATATAACTATGTTTCTTCTTCTTTAGTCCTATTCTTTCTAGTCGAAGTTAGATGACCGATCTAGATGTCTTCCACAGTATTTAACTGCAGGTTGAATCATGATGGGTTTTCTTGGGAGGATATAACCAGGATAGTTTCCCATTGCTTTCCCTGATGGGTTTTGTTAATAATAATAATAATAATAATAATAATAATAATAATAATAATAATAATAATAATGAATAATGAATTATGAGGTGATTGGATGATGGTGGGAGATGATCGTGTTTTTTTAACCATCCCCACATTCGCCTTATGACCAAGGGAAAGTACGAAAACCCCTGGTCGCGATGGCGGCCGGGAGATCGAACCAGAACCTTCCGACAGCGAAGTCCGCGCGCTTCGCACTGTGCCACTTCGCTCGGTAACTAAGTTTAGTTAGAAATAAGTCAAAATTATATTGCATTACTTAATTTCTTGCATTACCCACGTATTGAAATTGCATCTGTTATAATATTATCTCAGTCAATAATATATATTCAGAGATATTATTATAGTATCTCGGTCACTAATATCAATGTCGAAGACTCTTCGGGGACCAAACATTTAAAATGTGCTGTGATGAGTGATCGCTGCTTAGAGTGATAAGGGGGAGTTGTCGCGGAGCCGTAGGGCGTTGAACTCTAAAGACAATATCAAGCCGCTCGGAGCACTTGCTTGGAAAGAAAATGTTTTTCGTCCCTATTCTCCGCAAATCCTGACTAGAAATACATTTCAATATCATGAATAGGAATCAAAACGTACGTATTTGAACTAGAAAGGACCGGCAACTTCGACGAGTCCCCTGGTGTGTGGCGGCGAATATTGGCATGTTAAGCGGAAGGATTCGCGGGATGCGCGGGCGTGCCTTACGGCCCGGCGCCGCCTCTGCTCTTTGTCGCCCTGAACCGTGCGCCGTGAACGGATGTGCCTCACCAATCGCGATGAATAATAAAATCAGCCGTAAAGAATTCGCGCGGCCGTTTTCATGAGCGGCGCTCAAATTGTTTACGGAGGCGCCGCCGCCGGCGAGGCTTCGTAGTTTCTGCACTGGCGTCGCCCGCTGCCGCTGGCTGGCGGTGGCGCGAAGCGGCGTTGCGGGGGGCGGAGGCGGCGGGTCACGCGCATCGGTTGAGGGAGTCCAAACACGTGTGGGCTGGAGCTGCGTTCCTTCCCACTCATCTAGATCGCCTTACAACTCGCTACCGACGTATTCTACTTTGATCCCCTCTGCCCGTAGTAGCGACTTGGGCTATTATCGTTGGAGGCAATGGCGGGTGACGGGAATAGGTGAAGGTCGGCCTGACGGTTGCGTAACAATCTGTAACGATGCTGACTTGGTAGCACAGATCACTGTGTTGTGCAATAGATCTGAGTAGGAGAACTCTTCGAGGATTAAAGGTGGAATCCCAATATATACTTCTGTTTGCTGAAGCGATCGTAGAAAAACTACTTAGGTGACGAAATGCCAACAGATTAGTTGTAAATCTGATGCGAACTTTTTGACGGTTGATAAGAGATTCACAATGTCAATGGACGTCATTGACGGTAATATTAATAATAGTACAGTATATACAGCACATACAGTATAATATTATGATGATGGAAGAGGGTGAAAGTACATCGCCGATGGAGACGTCGGGTGATGTGAACTAACGCGTTTTGCCTGGTGGAGACCACACTGTCGGTTTCGGTCATGGAATACGTCTCCGCAGGGTGGCGCCGTTGTTGCGGGCGTTGGCCGTATTAGTCGATGTATGAGAGGAAGAGGAAGGAAAGTGGCCAGTTTGTTACGGCAGGAAAGACAAGATGACGAGTCCAAGCAACTATGGCGATGTACAGAGAGTTGGTGCAGATGGCAATTGATGCTATGGCTATTAGCCCCTTTAGTATACATGCTTTTATCACCGAATGGGCGGAGTTCTTCCTCCGCCGGATGGTGATATCAAGCACCGACCTACACGTCAACTCGCGGGGTTCTCCCCCACAAGGTGTCTGCCGCAGCGGGGCACCACCCCAGAGCTGCCGACCGGCCTCCTTGCGTGTGTGGTCGTGTATAGCATGTAAGTGTGTGTAAGTAAGGGGTGAGGGTAGGACAAGGACGAGGAAGGAAAGTGGCCCGTTAGGGTTAGGTATTCAGCTGATGTTGATGGGAGGTCTGAGCAGACAGATCTGAGCTAGAGTACTCGTCCAGCTCTCTCGCTAGTGGCGAAAGTCCTTAGACTCGAACCGTAGGGCCTTCGGTCGGAGGCCCTGCAGTGGCGCGCGTTGGCGCCGGTGCGAGGGCGTTGGTGCGGCGTGGGCGCGGTGGGCGAGCAGCGTACTCGCATCGGCAACAAGGCGCTTCGCGGGCGTACGCGCCTTCAGGGGCCCGCCTCCTTCGCTCGTTGCGACTCTCTCCCGTTTGCTGTCTGCATTTCCGAGAAAATTTGATCTGCTATTCAGTACCTGGCTACATTATTAGACCCATGCTGTAAAATCAAAGTATTCAAAAGTTTTTATTGTGATTATTGTGTATTGTAAGTACGTTTGTGTACTCTGTTGCTTCGTAAAGTGCAATAGTGCATCAGCTGCATAATGAACTGCAACAGTTAGACGAAATTAAACATGTTGGAGGTGATTCTAATAATGTGAGGTAAGTTATTTCTTAAAAGCTTTATACTGTTGGATGGATATATTAAAGATTGTTGAAATGAAGATACAATTCTCAGAATGGGTAATGATAGTGATTCATCACCAAATAAAATCTGTAAAATTTGCCAGCACGCTCAAAACGGTAAACAACATGTAGTACAAAATAACTGAAATTATAGTAATTTCACATAAACATGTTTAAAAAGAAAATCAGTTCCTTATGAAATAATAGCCAAATGCAAAGGTCACTTTTAGTAAATTTTGTTAAGAAACCGAACAAAAAAATACGACACGATTATTTTTTAGGTTATGTGTAATAATATGGCAAGGTACTCTACTCAAAAGCACAGTTTGGATTTCATCTCGCCGACTTTGTAATCACATGTGAGCAATTTTCTGCAACGCTTGTTCTTTTCGTTTGGAAACCCAGTTAATAACAAATTCACTCAGCCTGCGGAACGACCGGTTGGATTCCCTCGGCCCTGCAAGTGACGTATCTTTGCTGTCACTTTCTCCCCGCTGTATCACGCGTGATACCTCGCTGCACACGCAGGGGTGGAACAAAAGCTTCCTGATGCGCCACCCGGGCGTGCGTCTCTCGCGGCCGGGTTGTTGCTCGCCGCTGCCGCCTGGCGCCGTTGTTCTCCCAGCCTGCCAATTCTCTTTTCGCAACCCTCTATCCACGCGTACCTCTTCCTCCCGCCCGCACTCCACCATCGTCGCCTTTCCATTCGTCGCTCTTCGGCCAGCTCCCGGCCCCGCCCCTCGACGGTCCAGCGCAGCGCCCACGGAAACCAACATCAAGCCATTACGCCCGAACAATACGTTTTTATTTGCTCTGGCGTGTGCTCTGCTGGATATCGTAATGGGCAGCATTCATTTCCAGAATTGTCTCCCCCGGGAAGGTTGAGAATACATTGAGATAAGTGTTGGAAAATGCAGTGTTGGTGGTGTGTCGACACGGGTATCTGGCACGCTGGCACGTTGTTCCAATGGTTGAAGCATCACTTGTTAATCCCCTTTCTGTGTGTTTGAGGTAAGGTTCCTCAATCTAAACGTATTGTATATGTTGGCCAGTTATATAACATGTATTCTTTCTTTCCCTTTTTATTCGGTTATTAAATTCTCACGCACGGTTATCGAAAAGTAGAGGTTCATAGTTAGCAAAAAAATGCAGTTAGACGAAATTGATTATTTTGTAGGTGATGCTTCTTTTGGAAAGAAGAATTTCATCTCACAGCTACTGAAAAACGACAATAACAACAAATTGGGAAGAATATATTGAGCATCGTCGCTTGTGTTGCGCATTGTTAGGGCATCTCTTAATTGTGCGTAATTTTAGTACAATAATTTTGATTATTATTTTTGGCATTTCAAGTAATTCGATGTGGTTTCAGTAATCATCTGCTAATAAAAGATAGGCCCTTGAATCATGTTTCTGTTACTGTGATGAACTTGAAAAATAGAACAAAATGTATTGGAATACCTACATTAGCCTACGGCCGTGGTCAGAATATGTTTTGATGCAAGTCATTAACGTACTGTAGGAAGAAAATCCCTGGTAGAAATAAAGATTTGTTCCGTGAGTAGAAGCACTGGTAACTGTTACTAACAGATATCTGGCTTATGCTACTTACCTCGACCCGTGGTATATTTGGAAATTGTATGTTTTGATTCTCCAATGCCTAGTTTATAAATGGCACTCTTTATTTTATGTACTTGTCGGTATTCACCCGCAGGCTTGACTCAAGCCATCAGAAAAGCAAACAAGTGCTTGCAGCAGCTAATTTAGCGCGTCGTTTAAACGTTTTAAGAAAATTATTTATATAACAGTTTTCAGAGTTTTTTGAGGATAATATTTACATACGAAAGGAGGATACTCTATCCTACATTTGGCACCAAACTATTCACTGCCGCTCCAGCTAACCATCTTTCGTTGGTTTATTTATTTATTTATTTATTTATTGGTCTCAGGCTCACATCAAGACTCCAAGAACACAGGTTTCTCGCTCCAATGCTTGGTGCGTTTCATTTCATATGCGTGAATTTAATTAGTGCGGGCAGTGTTAATTTGTTTTATCGCACCGACTCTCCAAACGCACATCTTTTTGTGCTTTCGTGGTGCCCAGTGAGTTTTGGCGGAGCTGTTGATGAGAACGAGTGGGAGAGCTGATTTGGATCGGACTGTCAGCGGCAGGGACGAGACGTAGACGGAAGGGCTGCTGCAACTGTAAATCTTCTATAAATTGTTGTAGAATTCAACATTTAGAAAACTCAATTAATACGTTTTCGTCATATTTCAGTTGCAGTGTGTTATGAAAAACGTCCGTTTTCTCAGTTTTTCCATCCCTACATAGTTTAATTGAAATGAGCCTTTCAAAATATCATAGAAGAGCGATATATTTTGAATATCAAAATTGTGGAGACAAAAGGAGCCTCGCCGGCCCGGATAGCCGAGACTGTTAAGACTGAAGGGCCGCAGCTGCTTCGGCTGGGAGGATCGCGGGTTCGAATCCTGCCTCGGGCAAGGGTGTTTGTGTGTGTTCGTGTTGTCCTTTGGCGTTCTCTGTACAGTTTCTCCTTCAGCCGATGCCCCAATTGTTGAAAGGAGGGGGCGCAGGCGCAAGTGGCGGCTTCCGCTCGCTCCCCCGGCGCAGCTTCCTGTCGGCGCGCGCCCCTCCTTCCTGCCCCGCCCGCGCACGAGGCCGTTTTTCGGGAATCGGGGCCGCTGGAGGAACGAGGGACGGGCTTGAGGGACACCAGTGACTAATATTTTAAACATAAAAACAATTGGAAGTGTAATGCCAAAAAATAGCCGTTGAACTTCCAGTGTTGTATGTTCTGCAGATAACGTTTTGTTTGGTTGTAAATTGAATGATATGGCATCATAACCTTCACTAAGGTAACGCAGGATTAGTACTGCATCTCGTTGGCCGAAATAGGCAGTGTTACATGTGCTTACAGAAGTGATTCTTCTGGCGGTATTTCCTTCAGAAATAATTTTGCATGTGGCTGAAGTGGAACCCTTTTTCACGGAACACTTTAAATGTCTTCTATTTTTAATTTTTATTTTTGAATCAATATTTTCAAATATCAATTTGAATTAATATTTCCTTTGCATGAATTCGCGAATGACTTTGGATTCAAGTAGTGGTCCTTCGTTGTTCGTCGGCGGGGTTTGATTGGAGATGCTCAACTTCAGCATTTGGAGCATTCGACTTTTGATGCACGAACGATACAATATTGGAGGCAAACCCAGGGTGAACGTAGTTTCCATTATTTCTTAATCAATTACCTCTTTGGGAAATCATTCTTCTATCGTTGCCTCACAATTGTCTAGTCGATTTCCTTCCAAGAGATTGATGGCAGCTGACAGCTTCCATTAGAGGCTCTTAAAGATTACGCACCCAGAGAGGCTGACTCTATCCATTCACCGGATGGAAAGTGTTCACCGCAATGAGAAGGGAGCAGGCAGCGTTTCATCTGGCGCCTCCAACTATATTTTTTACTTAGTTACGTGGAGAATTAACGCAACGAGGACACGAGGCGGTGGACCGATGTTGAAAGTTCAAAAAGTAAGAATAGGTGGGGAAGTAGTTTTACGCCAAGGACATTATAGTCCCCGCTGGTTGGAAATAAGTTTATTGAGATCGGGCTTTTATTATTATTATTATTATTATTATTATTATTATTATTATTATTATTTTCGTTAATCGGCCGACTAGGACCACGCATGCAAGCATCCTGCATTTACCGTGGCTCAGTTTTTATTTATTATCGCGGTGGCAGGTGCTTGCAACAACTTTTTGGGGGGACCAGCATTTTAGCTGGATCCGATTTTTATCCCCCACGGTTGTTAGCCCTGGGGGTATGGAAGATGAAATGATGATATGATGATAATGGGGGTGAAAGGACAACACATACAGACATACACAAATACGCCCATGCCCGAGGCGGGACTCGAACCCGCGATCTTCTGGTCCGAAACCACTCCGGCACTACTGCCTTAGCGATCTCGGCCATCTGATCCGCTATTATTATTATTATTATTATTATTATTATTATTATTATTATTATTATTTTAATTTTTTTCCTAGGGCTTTTCCAGCCGATAGCCGACCGTACATTAGACACCAACTCACTTGCGAGCTCCTTTGATCGGGGTCAGTAGAACGCGAGGCCTCCGTAGCAACAGATACCTGACACGAGGGGCAGACAACGACGCCCCAGGAGCGACTCGAGCCCGCGGCCCTCGGCCGTCCAGGTCGGCCTTTGTTAATAGGAAGAAGAGAGAAAACGTCGGAATTTTTCTCTGGACAACTAGGACCACCGTTTGGCGATTGCTGCTTTAGCTGGTTGCCGGGCAAAAAATCTCGGGGCCCGTGCACCGCGCAGTCTCCGGCGGCGTCGCCACCCACCGCCGCGTTGCGTAGCGCCATTAGCCAATGGGCACCGGCCACTGCTCCCTCGGAGACGTCGGGATTCGGCAGGTTGACCCAGTTACGGGTTCACAGGCGCTTCCAAGCCTGCAAGTGATTTAGATGCGAGGTTTCATGATGGGAGAGGAGATGGTACTTAATTACCGCTTTGGAATGTGAGGAACTAATGCGAAACTACTGTGCTAACGACTATTAAAATTTGACAATTATTTTGAATTATTTCATATTTCTTTTCAGTATTGTAATTCTCACCAACTCAACTCCCACATTCATCTTCATATTGCGCGTTACATGTGCTAATCCACAGCCAGATACGTTCATTTATTTTACTACGAAATGCTAACGTAGACTTCATAATGATGTTATATTGTAGGTTTTCGACATTATTTTCTATTTGATGGTGACGAGACATGAATACGTTTACAAAAATAACTCATAACACACTGAATAATGTCGAAAAGTCAATTTAATTAGCAGGTAAAATATAAGTAATTAGGGAAATCAATCAAACATCCCTTCATAATGCTTCGTTTGAACTGTTGGAACTGTAAATAGGAATGTGTCGTTAACAAGCACCGTTTTAAAGCCAATGATCGTAAAGTGACATAGCATGGGCGCGTGAATCCTCAAACAGCGCTCGACCGTTGGAAGTGCGCTCGCCTGAAAGGCGCATCACTCTCCGGTGTTTGTCGAATCCTGCGCAAACAGGCGCCGGGCGCGGCGGATGGCGCAGGACGAGGCGCTAAGCGGCGCTGCGTGCGTCAGGGCCCATAACACTTTTCCCAACCTCCTCCATCTCCTCCTTTGCGCCCCCTCTCGTCCTGTTCCCACCTGCGCTCTTCTATCTGGCTTCCCGTCTAGTTCTTCTCCGCCCCCCTCGGGATCGTCGCATCGCATCGCACCGTCCGTCCCAGTTCCCCTCTGCTCAGCATTGAGCCGCCCCAGTCCCGCTCCGCCCCGTCTTTTCCGTAGGGCTCGTGTTCTTCGCAGTCTTCTCTCCAGTTCTCCAGCCTCTCTCTGAGCCGCGCCCCACGGCCTTTGCGGAGGCCGCAGTTGGCACGGAGCTATTTGCCGAATGGGCGGCGCCTGCGCGAGCAGCCTCCACACGGCCGTTGGCACCGGGGCGACGTGCGACTCCTCAGCGGAGGCACGCCACTCACAATTACGTTTAACGCGGTGCCATCTTCTGTGCGCAACCTGTATCGTAACCTCGTAGACCCAAGGTCTGGAGTTCGATGCCTCACGACGGTAATACTGCGCTCGAAATTGAGGTGACGTGGTCGCCGCGGGGCATCAGCTGATGTCACTGCAAGGCCTCTGATGGGGAGGTCCTTGGTTGGAGTCCCGATGGTGGCAGGACTTTCGACTCTATCTAGATAGCGAGGTGGAGTTCAGTCGCCGTCTAGAGGAGGATTGTAGCGGCCGGTTGCTCTGATCGGTAGTTTTCCGTGGTTTCTCCGATCAACGCCAGGCGAATGCCGGAGCAGTACTCTAACAAATGGCCACGGACCATGTGCGATCTTTCCTTCTTCTTCCTTATCCTATCCTCACCCGTTACACACACATGCACTACACTACCACATGCCGGGAGACAGGTAGTGGGCGATTCGTGGTTGGGGAAAACTCCGCTAGACAACGGTAGGTCGGCGCCGGATCTCATCTCCAGCAGGGCAAGATCACTACCATCCCGTGATAAAATATGCGTAACACTTGTGGGAGTAATGACCTTAGCAGTCGACGCGCACGGAATCAATCAAATGTCGAGGGAGATTGAGGGCTGACGGGTCGAGCCTCTGTATTTAAGTTACGTCCATTCGAATGCAATATTTATTGCCAAGTATTCTTTGCCATTTGAAACGTGGGTAGGCGACATGTCACAAGCTGCTTTCGTAAGATATTTTTTCGGAGTGTGGTGGGGGGCATTGGCAGTAAAATTGATAAATCTGTTATATTCGAATGTATCGTGAAATTAAACAATAAATTACTTGGAAGTTTTCTGGCCATTAGCTTTAAAAACATTACAATTTCTCTTTAGTATTTCTTCCTTTCAAATACTTTACAGTTGTATATTTTGTGCACATTTACGTCAAAATTTCACATTAAATAATTGCCATGCGAGGAAATAAAATAGCATCTGTCAGTAATTTTGTGGCGTCAATTCTGAAGAATTCCAGCCACTTAGACTGTAGACCTTGACCCGGCAGTGACCTGAAATAATGTTTTTTCTCATTGAGCAGTCTCGAGTTTCTATTTAGGGTTTTCTGGGGCCTTGAAGGCGAGCAGTTTCAAGCTGAGCTGCACCAGACGCCTTCCAACATCTCCAGAATTGAAATGGATATCTGGACACTGCCTCTCGAACAACCAGACGGTGACCTGTTTTCAATCTCGAAGTCGTTCAGGAACATCGTACACTCTGTTGAATCCAATGGGCTGCTCGTTGATCTGAAGGTTGGACGTTGCTCCTCCTACATAGTAATTTGTCGTATGAAGTAGTCGCCGATCGAAAAGTAGAAAGAAAACGTGCGTTGTTAACAATGTTGTTCTATATTATTGTTCAGCTTTACAAAACCAGAATTAGAATATACGACAGATGAGACGATGCTATGTTTTGTGTGGGAAAATAATTTTCCAATAATTTTGGGTATAGTGTTATAAAAAATAAAAAAAGAAGCAAAACCAGTCCATTGAAGCGCACTGCATTATATTTTGTTCTTGCACTGATTTAATTAATTTTTTCTCATACATTCTTTCATTTATTTGATTGGCCAAAATTTGCTGGATTTCGTCTGAATTGTATTGCACAAGTCTCGAATTGTTTTAAAAATAAATTACAGCATGTGATACCTTTTGTCAATTAAACAAGGAGGTGCTTCCTTTCTTTTCACTCGCATTCTCTTGTTCAATATAAGTGTGAGGTACTGGGTTTGTTTTAATTATTCTCCCGTACGATCCTGAAATCTGATTACGAGCTGTAGACATTTGTGTCGCAGCAGCAGCTGAACTCTTCTTCAAACGTCAGATGTGGAGTTACTTACTCTTTGACATACATTTGTTAATAATAATAATAATAATAATAATAATAATAATAATATTAAATGGATATCGATCATTTATGATGACCCTTCACGTTATCTTCCGAGGCCTAGTCATATTTATCCCAGAGAAATTAACGTACGGGGATTAGCTTTTTTTCGGCTGAATCCCTTGGTAAGACAAGGTTGTTACACCTTGGATTATCAATTACGAGGTGATATGATGATGAGGGGCGAAGGGACAATCACAAATACGACCATGTCTACGCAGCACTCGAACCTGCAGCCTCCTCAGTGCAGACGACGGCCACCACAACCGTCTGCGACACGGGGGCGCCATATTATTGTATGTTAATATTTCTTTGCAATTCGCCTTTGCGAATAATTTAATTCATAAATGAAAGCGATGTAAACAAATATATACAACAGTTTGTTTCGTTCAAGTTTCCAGGTTCAATATTACCTTACTGGTAAAAGTGCTACATTATTAGATAAATTATATTATTTATGTAATTAGCTTCCACCGGATTATGCCCATGTGCTGTTTAAATAAATTTATCTTATCTTAAAATGTCTATCAAATATTCAAAATTGTTGTAGTTCTGTCCCTGAACTCTGCTTTCCATCCTTCCGCATTTTCGTATTTTTTGTATTACTTAAGGATTGAAAACGCGTATTTGTCATAAGTAGTATGTATTGAAATAGGATTATTTCAGCTTCATTTAAAAGTGTGTAATACCACAGGATATTAATGTGATCTAAACTAAACACACTGGAAAGATTTGTGAATGTTTCGAATCTTTAAACACTAAGACCCCTTCCTCCCTCGAGCGCGCTGGCTGGGGGAGCTGCGTGGCCTTGTGGCGGACTGTTGCATTCAAAGTATCCGTTAAACACGAATCGCAAAATCAGAATTACTCAAAAAATGCTTATCTAACACATGATTATGTGTATATCACTGTCGTTTTACGCTCGTGATGATAGACTGAAAAAATATGTATAATTCCATTAAAGAACAGTTACCTCAAATATCTCATAAAATACAAGTGATAAAGTAGACATGAATACACGTATCAGTTAGCCTCATTACCTCATGCACTCCCGTAAAAACCGCATTGCAATAACTCCAACCGTTCAAAAGTTATGGGAAGTGCTAAAGTTACATGACTCATCCTGTATACTAGGCGCTACTTATTTAGCGACGTAAGAATAATTGAAAACCACCTCTAACGTTTCTATAAGTTAAAGATTCAGTCTGTTAGTATGCATATGCTAATCAAATACGCAGCGGCATTTTAGGGCCAGATTAGTTCGCCGTTTGCAGACTGGTGGTGTTCCCAGGCATGAGACCGCGGGGAGAGTGACGCCTCCTGGCTTACTTGGCGTGCCCGAGCCTTTGATCACGCAGCTATAGAAACTCGCGAGGCAACAGCTTCAGTTTTGCCTGGGCCGGGAATCGAACCCGGGATGGCTTCACAAAGCACCAGCCCGCTCTCCACGAGCCACTCGAGGGGCTTCACTTACAGGGAATGTATTAAAACACCGTACTTGCGTTGCACCGTAACAGATGAAGTTCGTAAATATAATTTTGTCTCTTCCTGCAACTCTCTTCGAAACAAAAAGATATGGAACACAGGAAGACTTTCCTCACAATTAACATTCACAATTTTACTTTGTATTCTAAGACGTAATAATTATATGAAATATATATTTTAAGATCTTATTAGTAGTTGAGTTATGATTAAATATCGCGCCGCTTGTCGCTTGCTGCTCGGGCGCCGCTGTGGCCTTGGGCGTCGAATATTTGTGTAATTGCGGCGGCGGCGGCGGCGGCGGCGGCGGCGCACACTGGCCTGCGCGGAAGCGAAGGCGCCTAGAGACTAGTGGTGCGTTTTCACTAACATTAAATAGGTGTGCATTAACATTTAATTTGACAGTATTCGTGATTATCAATTCGCTGAATAAGGGTTCGAGGGGCAGACCCTACACCCACAGAATATTTGTTGACCATATCTCAATGTGCGAAATGAATATGAAGAGGAAATACAAGGACATGGAGGTCATATGGGGCGACAAAGTTTGGTCGGTGAAGGTAGCACAAATAGTTCTTTCGGTTCCAACACATGAACAAATGTTACTATCAGGTATTTCGCATTTTATCATTGTCATATCGATTACTGTATTGTGATCATGGGAATTTTTCATTCAGAAACAAAACAATGGGGCAATAAAAATATCGATCACATAACATCGGTGTTAATTCAACGATGTTTAAAACATCGATGTTGCATCCGTAGTAGAGGCACAAAAAAAATTGTTCGTAACCATCAGTTGGAGAAAATTCAATTAACTAAACTTAGTAATTCAAAAGATAAGAATTGATTTTATCAATATGTACATCGAAATGTCTTGATTTTTTGACAAACTATTTGTCTCTTAACAGCGAGATTTGTTATGATTTTTTGTTTGATGAAAATTTCAATTTGTATTATTGTACTACATAATTTGATTTAAATATTAAATGTATTTCATCTGTAGTTTATAGTCTTTATTGTATTGTACTTGAATAAACCAATGTAAAAACGTTTGGGCGAACTTCTTGCCAGTTGACTCACAGCTAACGTAACTTGAAGTTTAACTTTCAAAATACAGTCCGCCAAAGTAACTCGCTTCAGCTATATTAACACGACGGTGGATTTCTCAAGTACATTAAAAATAACCAACAGAAATTAATATTTCTTGTAAATTGAACAATAAGAAATAAGAGTACGAGATTTATCCGGACCTTCCCCATTAAAACTTGAGACCATTTTTGAAAATTATAAACGTTGTGGAAAACCACCACCAAGTTTGATATTTCTGTGAATATACCTGTATCTACACACTTACTTTAACACTGGAATTCAAAATCGAGTACTGCATAAAACACATTATAATAAGTTTATGTGAGCGCACATTTAAAAAAAATGTCTTAAGCGCGTCGGAACTCTTTTTTGAGACCACTGTGGTGGCCTGTGGCATCGGTCGGTGGTCGTTTCGACCAGGCCTTCGAAGATGCGCCTTCTCGGTGAAAGTGGCCCCATCTCTTGGAGGGAATGAGTTTTCTTTTTAAGGTAGAGGTTGGGCAATGTACGAGTCGTAATGACTAAGGAATCACTAATTGCGTGTTTCACTGGCGTTCTTGAAGATGCTATCCGTGAAGGCATAATTCGTAGAATGTGGAATCTCGAACCGAAGGAGAAATAGTTAAGTTATCATTATCACATATTTTTATTTACCAAGACTCGACTTGTCCAACACAAGATTGTTAGGGAACGTGAAGTGAATTGCTTATCTTCGATTATGCTAATTGAATTTAGGCGTGGTGAAGTTGAATGATTGAGATGAAAAAATGCAATCACCACTATTCCCATTGAAAGGAGTTTTGTAGTGGTGTGTTAGGCTTACCAATAGAATCGCATGTCATACGTTTATAAACAAAACATTTTTTTCATGCTGTCTTGAACGTTCAAAAAAACAAAACATGAAGATTTAGATAAGGTGAAATGCTTCTTTTCTCTCGGGTAATTTTAATTATGAAGTATTAAAAGACGATTACGTATACTAAAATTCTTGAGTATACACTCAAACGAGACGCTGAAGTGTTCCAATTGACATTCAAATACACATTCGTAACTTTGAGACGTGGCGTTAGTTGCTGGCTGTATCAAGTCTGTGTTTCTTGTTATAGGTCATTACTATGTATCCAATAAAATCCCGAATCGTATAGGGTCACGGGAATTAATTGGAAATTTCTAATGTATGAGTGGTATTTAATAAGACAATTCCACGAATGAAATTACCTCCAAAAAGTTTCAGAATGCCCGAGTATTTATTGTATTGTGTTCACTCTCTAAGTGCACACGACAGACCTTCCTAGATTAATGTATCACGCCTTGTGATTCACCGGCAGGGAGACGGTGGTAAGCAGAAGCGATAAGACAAAGCGATATTTTTTGAGAATCTTGTTTGGTGCGACAGTCTCACCCTGAGAAAACCACATATCACAAGGCTAGCATTGCGGCAATTAATCTGTACTCTATTCGTACGAGTAGAATTTATTGTTCGTAGGCTTTATGACGTTCGATGGTGTTGGTTGGCGGATGCCGGAACTTACTGTGCAGTTCTCCTTGGGCAGAGGCTAACCATCGCTGCCGTACGGTTGTTTGTTGGCGTTCCTCCTCCCGTCCGCAGCCGCTTGTTTGCAAACACAGCCCCGAAGGTCATCGCATTGTGGCGCGCCACCGGCGACACGCATGAACAGCCCATCACCTGCATCAGCTTCAGAGCTTAAACGAAGATTCGTCGTGTTTGACTGTTATTGGAGTGCTGATTTGGCGATTTGGGGAATATTTCATTCCTCCTTTGTGTGGTTATGTAGTTCTGGTTCAGCCAGTAACAACAGTTCTGTCCTTTCCTATCCTTCCAGACAAGTCAATTTGTAAGACTTTTTTCTTTTTTCTTAAGTTTGATAGTTGCCGGACATACTAGTTGTTTCGTTTTTTTTATGTGTCAAACTATTAAGGCTTCAAACTCGCCGTAAATCTAGGCGTAATGTGGAAAACATAAACTATTCTTTGATAACGAGATTTGATTACCGAATACTTATTCAGTATCAAGAGGGGAATACCTTTTTATTTTTTATTTTAAGGAATTGTAGTTTTTAAAGTTAGGGGGACTTGACTTTTTGCAGAGCATAGCGTGCAGCAATCGGCAGCAATCTCGACCTTCCTACGCGTGCGCAATTCGAGTAGCGCAAAGAGTGATCGAGGTACTGTTACTTCAGAATGGTCGAGATAGAGCTGTCGATTGCTATACGCTTCTCTGTGCAAAATGTCCCTATTCAAAGTTTCTCTGAACAATCTATCCAATGTTCAGAGCTGTTTTATTCGCCTCGTGCCTGCCAACAAATCTCGTTGGTTGCGAAAGCGTCATTGTGTGACCCGGAGATCGGTGTCCCATTACACTTTTTCCTCCGAGGGGTGACCAACTCGTGTTTTGACCCCTCCTCCTCCCTATACATCGATCGCGACCTCTCGTTCGCGCGCCACCTGCGCGGTTTCACCTCGTTTAACCTTTGACAGCCCGCCCACCGCCCGCGGCGCGGCGATCGCAATGCCTGCACGGCGCTGGATTGTGGTTACAACTTGCGGCTTTCGAGGGCGAACGCGAGGCCTAGCCCGGGGGCTGCTTTTTGCCCGCAACAAGTAGGATGAACTGTCAACGGTTTAGCGAGTCACCGCGAGCGGCCGTTGGAGTCGTCTCCGTAGCGAAAGTGGATGGGGGCGGGTCTTGGTTCGAAGCACAGGGCGATCGGTTGTCCGAGAGAATCCGTTCAGAGGATGCTCGCTGACCGATCGTAGTTCGTTACTTGTAGTTATGTATGGAAGTATTTTTAACTAGTGCTGGAAATTTTTTGAAAAATCCCCGCGTTTTTTTATATTATTGATGCACACGTGAAGTGATACACAAAAAACATAATTTTTTAGTCAAGTTACAAAAGAGTACGCTTAGAAATCATTTTGTTTTTACTAGTAAATATTTTGTAAGGTACCTCCCAACACAGCCGTAAACTCTTTAACACGAAATAAGCAGTTCCTCTCAACATAATACAATTAAATGGGCAATTGTTTTATAGGTCACTTTATCAGTCATTTTACGTGTTTTGTCAATAGGATACATCAAATGCGAATTACATTTCTCTCTTCAGAATGTTTAGGAAGTCCTTCCCGAATGACTGTTAAATAGTTCCTACCTCTTTTACTACAAGGAACAGATATTAGAAGCCCGTGTCGCTTCGTCGAGTGATCATCCTGGGAGGTGTTCACAAGACAGAGCGTGGGTAACCGTTCGCCCACTGGACTCGGCGGAGCTCCGCATTCTTCGCGCGGGGGGCTTCAAGGTCCTCCGTTGAAATCGGGCGACGGTTACTCTGGCAGGTCGTCGATCCGCCACCGAGCGATCTGTTAGATCCTGTTCAAAATTGACAGAAGGTGGTTACAAACAGATTTGCTATAAAATAGCAAGTGTAACTTTGAGGGCAATAAATTCGTTTTGCGTGTGACGAATGAGCTTGAACAGTTGCTGTTACGTACTTGTAAACTCCCGTCTCCTTACGACCTCCCACGAGAAAAATCTTTTAGTGTTGTTGCGTTTGTTCTGGAGTTAAAAGCAAGAACAGCATTTCATGTTCGTTACATCATCGTAATACAAAAAAAGTAATAGATATATTAAAATTTCGAACAAGAATAGTCTGGGTTACAATAAAGCATCCGTGTTAGAAGTACCTTTCCTCATCTGTAATTTCTCTTCGACACTGATTTTCTTTTTTTCCCCTGTGCGTTACTAAAGTTGTTGGTTACACGAATTGTGTTAGGGAACACGCAGTGTTCGTAACGCGTTTCTGTAGCCAAGGTTGAGGTTCGAGGAGAGCCGAATAAAGTTGTATCGCGCAAGCCATTGCGAAACGTGCTTCTTAGCAACCAATTGCGGTGCACTAAACAGTTCAGTAGTGCTATGGAAGGTTTCTTTCCCGCAACAAGTACCATACAATTAACTGGTTTGCGTTGTTTACGAGACGTACATTCCTGAACAATTAAGTTTTATAAGCGAATATGTTTGGGGCGAACGTCCCGAGATGAATTCGCAGGCCACCGCTTGTGCAAGGCGGAGATGGATCGCGTTTCATTAGCGCGTGCCCGCGAGCTGGCGAGAGGCAAGGTTACGCCGCTTTGTCCGTTGCTTGGCAATTGTGAAACGCCCTTCTTTTCCCAGAACTACGTTATTTGGTTTTTTGTCTTAATCGTGTTCAATTCTTGGTAAAAATAGAACATTTGGGATAATTTGCGTTAGATTTTCCTGCTAAAAAGAGGAGTTAGTATAAAAAAAATCTTCTCTCTCAGATTGCGTTTCTCATAGTAGGTTAATTGTATTTATTAAGGTATTGTACAAAGGACATTGTCGGTGCGATGTGAGTGCAGAAATAACGACTTCTATCACAATATCACTCACTTTACAGAGATGGGTGAATTATTTTTATTGTTTCGAAGGTATTGTACTAAACTGTGAGATTTCTGAACTATATAAGTACGAATAACTAGTAAAATGTGGCGTCGCCGTCGCTGTAAATTATTTTAAAAATAGTTTCATGTGTTGAAATTTTCTTTCATGCCCAGGTTTGTTCAGATATGTTCTTTCAGTATCTAGCATTGGACTTGCCAATGAATCATAGTAACTGATAATGTTATACTCCCGTTCAAACGTTCCCAACACCCAATAGACTTGTATGCTACCTCCATATAGAAATATAGAGGTCTTATTGAAATTTCAAAATTATAATCGCCGTAACAATTGTAGGCTAATAGTTAAATTTTTGTACAGCTACAGTTTTCGCTATTTTGCAAATATGCACGAAAATGCACAGATCACATTTACATTAGCACAAATGCTAAATACAGTGATGTAGATCATTCCCAATTAGTTCCGAAAATTCTGTCGCAACATCTTTTATAACTACATTTGATATCCCCCCGTATTTCGTTAACAGTTTCATATTTGTATCCCTTAAAGTTTGAAGAGATTAAAACTTCACAAACTCATTCTAATTTGTGTTCTTCCACTTCTGCAATTGCTCTGTGAATCGCTTTGTGTGCGAATCTAGCGTTGCGATTGCTTGTGTGCGGCTGTTTTGTATGTTTATGTGAAGAAGGTGATAGCTAAGTTCATACGAATAAGTTGTGGTTCACATTCATTCGAAAATCGGTATTTGCACACTTATGTTAGCACTTAAAAAGCAATACTGTTCGCGGGTTTTCGCAAATTTATTTTTAAACCTACGATAATTTGGATCTAAATTGAAATCAATCTGCAGCGCAATTTACTTGGTAATTCAATTGTTCTCTTAAATAGGTTAACATCAATGTTGCCAACGTCGTGAAAGAAAATTATGGAGTATTGTGCGAGAAATATGTTTGAATACTGGTATTTAATCAACGCGACCTACATATTCATATACATTTAGGAGGTATTGGTTTAATTCCTGTCATCACTAAGATTATAGTGCCAAAACACGAAAAAAGTCATTTTTTGAAACGGGAGGTGGTCTAGCCCGAAGTGACGGAATTGCACTCATACGCACATCTGGGCAATCCAGACTCTTACTGAATTACTGTATTGGAATTATTAGGAATGATAAATTGTGCAATTACAGTAGCAATTAGGCAGTTTGTAGGCCACACATTCTTATTGTAAGAAAAAATGACAGGAAATTACATGGTACTGATTTCTGAATTCATTGATTTGTTTACAATGTCGAAGAAATGTGTGTTTTGGATTCTCATGCGGTGTGATAAATATCAAGCGTTCTCAACAAAATTTAGAACTGCTATACATAATGACGAGTACTGATAATTACTCGTTGTTTACAGAAACATAAAATAATTAAAATACTCGTATATATAATCTTCAATATTCTTAGCGAGGTTGTACTCAAAATATGAAAAAAGTAAGAAAAAATGGTTGCGTGCTTAAAGCATGATGAGGTTTCTTTGGCTTTGGACGTGGACGTAACAGACCATTAGAAGGAGGCGCACGCAATTCAGTGGCATAGCTGGCACGGCGTGGCCGCGGGCAACGCGCCATGGCGTGGGACCAACGGGGGCGAGTGCGGGCCGGCATGTCTGCATGAATGTGTGACGCTTCTTAAACGTTTGAAGGATTATGGTGTGCGGCAATATGAACTTTGCTGAATTCCGTATATAGAACCTTTGTAGTCATAGTATTCATAAAGGCATTAAATATGCCACCAATTTATTGAAAGTGAGGACAGTGCTTGTGGCCGACCCTTTGAATTGATTTGGAGGGGAGTTCGGGGCGCTTGAGCGTGAACATGGAATGTCAAAAGCAGGATTTCACATTTAGTGCGCTAGAAAGCGTCAGAAAATAGAAGTGCGTCACGCCTGTAGGAATTGGGTTTGTTTTAGTGCTTCGGGAGAAGTGTACATGCGACAATGGCCTTTCCGCGTATGCCGTACGGGCGCGCTTCGTAGGTGGCGTTCGTTGGGCGGATTATCGGCACCTGACAAGCAGCGAAGCGCACGAAGCGTGGCGCGCCGATGACTCCATTCCTCCCAGCCATTGCTGGGCTCGTGAGTGGCCGGGCCGACTGCTGAGTAGGAGAAAGAGCAGGGAGGCAAACGTGAAGGGAAGTAGGGAGTCGGGGAGGACGTGGGTGAGGGGGCGACGCAGTGAAGGGGCCGTTGACAGAGCGCGGAAGGCGCGACCCACGCGCGCCGCTTGTCTCGGGGCTTATCGCACCAAGCGCCGCCGCGCGCCCGCCTTGTCGTCCTCCCCTCCAATTGCACCGCCCCGCCTGCCTGCCATTGCAGTTAGGGGGCAGGTTCGTGTGGTCGGTGACCTCGAGCAATCCAGGGGCTTTCGATACTACAATACGGTGGGGTCTCTGGAGATGGCGATAATGGTAGAAAAACGTGCTATAAACTTTGTGCTTTGCATTCATATGCGATTTGTCACTAATTTAACTTTATTTCACTCAAAAACATACGCGCAATCATTTTCACAAAATAAATATTCCAATGAAGTGTCGTTTTGAACAATTGATAACGTATGTTATATGATTGATAATGTACATTATATATAATCTTAATGTATATGATAATAATAATTTATTATTATGATAGTTGTATTTACTATTAATGTCTAAATAAAATTCGTGTTTTATTATTTGTAAAGCATATTTGTAACTAGCTTACAAATATTTCTGAGGTGAAGGTGGTTACATGGGAGTCGCCTTCCAATGCATATACTGTACTGCATCTGCTGCAACGTAAACTGATAACTACTCCGCGCACGCGTTCGCCATTAAAAGTAGGAAAAAGTATATATTGCAGTCCCTATTTCTAAAGAATCGAAGAAAATATATCACCATCTGTTTAATTAATCATTCAATTATTTACGATATCTTGTCATGTTTGTCGTTTGCTGACATCTTCTCCCGGTAAGTTATTTTCTTTTATTTTGAGAAAAACGCTCAACTGATTTATTGTAAACTGGTTAAGTCAAGATTTAAGTAGCCTCTCTATTCACACTTCTTTCCTTCAGTTTGATTATGTAAAGCGTCATTTTAACTTCCAAACAAGAGTGACTTGTCATTATTATCACTACAATTTTAGGAACTAGAATGTGACTGTTTTCAAAGTCAAATAGGATTGTTATGAAGCAAGTGCACATGTAGAAGGAAGCTTAACAGTGTTGACATATAAACACTTGCGAATTATTACACAAAGCTAAGAAGTTCAGTATTTTTTTAATTATACAAACTATGTCAGTGCTGTTTTCCACCCTTGGAATTAAGGTTGTTTATTTTCATTAACAATCGTTGTCTCCTCAAGGGATATCATTTTGAGTCGTAAATTGCTTTATTTTATGTACGACAAGAGCAGTTACAAAATGTTACGACAGACACACTGATTTCCAGAAGTCAATCTTGAAAAAGGTACTATTTCCTAGGATCGATATGAGCACCCTCAAAGACGATGTAATTTAATTTTTTTGTGCGAAAGCAGTAATAACTGGGCGAATGAAATCTTCGGAGTTAGTTCGGAAACAACCCGGGGGGCAATTCCTGCATTTGATGTGGACGAAAATCTCCTCTCGAGATGTGGATCTTGGACCAAAATTATAATTCGAGAAAAGAAGAAGTGGGAAGAATGGGAAGCGGCGAGAATGAATGGGAAGAATGAATGGTTATGTATATAATGAAACTAGTATGAATGATGTGTGAATGTAGAAAAATAATAATAAAAACAATTTACCAACAATACAAAATACAAATTACGTAGAATATATAAAATAGAATTACAAAAATGATTTTAGTGTAAGTTAGTAATGCCAAAGTGCAATTAAGATAACTTTAGGTCTAGATTGTAAATTAGTTGTAAGAAAAAGCCCCGCCTGTAGCTGCTTAGGGCCGCTTCCCACGGCGCGGCCGCAGCGCGCTTCCTTCAAGGAGCAGAGCTCTTCCGACGCCGCCACCGCCGGAGCCACGGCCGCACCGCCGCCCGCCGTGGAAGGGGGTGGGGTCTGGAGGGGTAGGTTTCGCGACCCTCCGGCGACGACGAACAAAGGGACCGGAGCAGGTAGAACGCTGCGGCCGCGGCGCAGTGGGAACGCTCCCATTTAAAGCTGTGTTCTGCTAGCCGTGGCGCGTGGCCCCTCCTCCGCTTCGCGTAGCTGGAGTTCGGCGTCGGCTGCCGCAGCAGCCGCCACCCGCTGCACGTGGGAAGGCCTCCATCAAACCAATGCTCTGCTTCGCGCCGCGCTGCTGCGAAGCGCGCTGCGGCCGCGCCGTGGGAAGGAGCCCTAAGGGCTCCGTAAGCCGCAAGGCAGCAGCATAATATAAAGAATTCATAGAAAATAAATTCCCCTTCTTCACAGGGTTACTGTGGAGGGGACAGAAGAACCCTCGGGCTCGTGCTCGGGCTGGGCAGCGCTGTGCGGCTGCGCGCAAGGCTTGTCTGCGCTTTGTGGAGGCGGGTGGCCAGCGGGGCAGCTGGTGCAAGGTCTCTGACTCTCCTCCGGAGTCAATCTGCGTGAGGCTTTATCGGGCGGAATCACCTGATATCGTACTTCAAAAGCTGTTGTGTCGACAGTCATCGTCAGTGTTTTTTCTGCAACGTTGTTTTGGGAAATTTTAGTGCATGTGCGCTTGGCACAAAAAGAGTTATGTCACGTTTTCTTAAAAATTCGAAAATGTCACGTTGAAAATTCGGAATTGATTGTATATTCTTGCAATACGAAACAGTATTTGCCCTTAATGAGCAGCCATTGTATTTACTTTTAGTATGCAATTTCTTTATGAAGTAGATGTGCGTGCGCAAGCATGAACTCGATAGTTTTATTGATTATGAAGCATGTTGATAACAGTAATGGAGTTTTGCGTAATGAGTAATGTGGTGTCTTGAACGATGAGATTGCCTTCCGCCCCCGCGCTGGCTGCGGGCGCTCGGGAGTGGACCGGCGCCGCCCACTCGTCGGGCGTCCGCTGCGCGGCGGCCAATGGGGCTCTTTGTGCAAACAGCTTCAGAATGTCGGAAGGCAGTCTTGATGCGGACTCCAGATGATTTACTCGTCCCTACGCAATCGGAGCTCGCGGCCGGGGCACCTCGCGCCACATTTCATGAGGCGCTCTGAAAATGACGTTATTGGTCGTATTTGTGAAGATTTAATTAAAAATGAATCACGCGGGTGTGGTTTTGCTTCCCAACTTCTATTTTCATTTGGAAAATGAATGTTTTTCATCTTTTTTCAACTTAGTATGTCTCGTGTAATATCGCCAAAGAGTATAAAATATCAGGCGTGACATGTCCGTCAATTATCGAAGAATTACTGCCTTAACTGTCAGAAATATAAGATATGTTTTTCAATTACCAAAGACGTCTGGTAACGAGCCTTATTCTTAATTCTGATGTATCGTATTTTATTAGTTAATCAAATCCTCTACATTCAAATTAAATTTAATTGCACGACAGTCATTTAAATGCTGTCTGAAATGAAATGCTAGGGGTACCACTCTTAAATAATGTTACATAATAGTAATATTTTCAACTGCCTAATACGTGGGATAGAATATTCATTAATGCAACTGAAGTAATAATTGATAAGAGAAGTAATTTCAACGAGCTATTTAAAACCTGAAGGATCAATCGCGTGGACGAGAAAAAACACAACGAAAAATGTTCCTTCTCATTGAAATCTATGGTGATAATCATTAAAGATAGGTGGAAAGCATCCATATGTGCAGTGGCCATCTCTGATCTCCTTACTTGACAGACAATAGGCGTATCGGGAAGAAGAAATAATGGTGCAGAACGGCATTCAATTGAGCTATTTCCGAATTCACCCACCTCGTATATTCCGCTGGCGTCGAAGCGGGCTGCGTTTATGTCAGAGCTGCTTTATGTTGCCGCTTTATCTGCAGCGCCATTGACAAGGAGATCCTAGGATTCAAATTCCGATGATAGTGGAATTTTCGATACTAGCTAAATAGCTAAAGTCGAATTCAGCCACTGGGGGGGGGGGGGTTCTAGCGCCCGGCTGTTCTCTGCGGTACTTATCAGTGTTTCTTTCTGATCAACACCAGGCGAACGCCACAGCTGTACCCCAACAAACAGACCACGGACTGCGCGCGATCTTTCCTTCCTCAGTCGAGTCGAACCTCACCCCTTACTTATACACCCTTGCATTTCCATTCTCTGCACTACCACACACGTGAGACCAGTCGAGAGCTTGGAGATTGTCCCGCCTGAGGCGCTCGCCCGCTGATCTCGGCACCCTCGGGGCTCGAACACCGCCGCCTCCCGAAATGAAACATTGACTCCCCCAACGGGCCGAATGGCATTCGCTGAATCGAAGCGGCGGCGCGGCGCCTCGAGCCGCCTTTATTTTTGCTCAAAAATGCGCCTTCTGCGCCCTGCGCGGCATTACTGCGCTTCAATGAGAAAAATACTCGCTCGCAGCCAAGACATTCATGTGTGGTGCAGGCAGAGGGGAAACACTGCTTGAACGTGTGTTCAGTTTGCTGCAGCTATTATTATACATCAGCACGCCTACTTCACTTAATAATGAATCTGTTCGGTCCAATATTTCCCCTTTCTTCTTGGCTCTGACGTTGTTGGGAGTATTAGATATGTTTTTCATCAACAACGTAGTGGTAACCTGTTATACCCTTAGATGAGAAAAGTCATGGGATAGCAATTTGTAAATATACAAATGACAGTAGTATCGCGTACAAAATGTATTAAAGGGCAGTGTACAGACAGAGCCTACATTACAAAAGTAATTCATGTGAAAGATATCTGATGTGCTTACGACTGCACGACGGGAATTACCGGATATTAAACACGGAATGGCAATTGGAGCTAGATACATGGGGCATTCCATTTCGAAAATCGTAAGGGAATTAAATATTCCTAGATCCACGTTTCAGGAGTGTACCGAGAATACCAAATTTGCAGAATAGCATCTCAGCACAGACGAAGCAGTGGCCTTCAGAGCAGCGGCGTTTGCATAGAGTTCTCAGTGCTAACAGAGAAACAGCTCTTCGTGTAACATCCGCAAAAATCAATGCGAGACGTACGACTCCACGAGCCCTCCCTGTATGTTGTTCCCTATAAGTTCTCAATCAACTTGTAATATCTCAATCTTCTAAAATTACTTATAATTTTTATTCTTCACAAAGTGCTTATTATATTAATTTTATGAACTTACTACATGTTATCAATTGTCTCAAACTTATTGAGATATCCACTTTTCATGGAAACTTATGCCTTCCATAACCAATTTAGTAGTCATGGATATCAGAAGTCTTTCGATACAGCATTCTCGATCTCTGCGTTCTGGTTGTTTTTGTATGGTCTTCTACCAAGTAATCTACAGTGCTATGCAGGAAACAGATGACTCCGTTAGTTTCGTCGCAAATTTCGTTACGCATAATCTGTACTTGGCACTTCTCGCCTAACTCTCACTCAGAGCTGCGAATCAAGCGAATTGACTGCTAAGGTATAGCTCTCCTCCCCTCGCATTGCTTATATCAATAAGAGATTAAGAAGTCAGGCTGTTATAAGGATATCACTGGAAGTTGGAGATGCATTAAAAGTTACAACGCATGTTCGCCTTCTAATTTCCTCTCCACTTACATCAGAGACTAGTTGGGCCTTTTTCGTGCGCCGCCAAACGCGACTGGCGGCACGGCGGCGGTTGTTTTTGCTTCCGCACTGAGTTGCGCGGGCGTTCTCTCAGAGGCGTGCCGCCGGCCGAGCGCAGATCGCTATCCGCAGGCGCAAACCGCAGCGGGGCGCGTTCGCGGGAAATAAATCGGCGGAAGATGCTCCTCCTGACCGCTCTGCCACTTCGCGGGAAGGACGCAGCTGGAACAGCCGCGACCTTAATCCAGTTCTTAGCAACTTGATCCCGTTGAAAATTGCTTTACGGGGAAAAGAAGAATCGTAAGTGTAATTGGAATTAACGCGTTTGTATGATGAATGAACTTGGTTGTATGGAAAGATGTAAATATCAGATTCAGTGGAGACCTCAATAAGTGAATTGTGTGTATGTAGTAATAAACGTCCACGTTGCTATAGAAAACAGAAGATCTGTGCGGACCTTTTGCCACTACCTGCCTCTAAGCAGTTTACAGGTAACTGATGGCTGCGAACAACTCCTTTTCTACTTTCTGAACTACAGGCTCAAAGATTAGAAACATCACCAGTCAGGATATTTCATACACAGGCGAAATCCTTGATATCTAGCAGTTCTCAAAATGTCGGAATTCTTGATGTCTTGGAATCCTTGATGGTTCGAAATCGTTGGTAGATGAAAGCTTCGATTTTGGTTTTTCCTGTTTCTAAGCGACTACCCCACATTCTACTGGTTTGTTCGACCACTTCCACAAGTTTGCTTTTCTCCTCTGAACAACCTCCTTATGCAGGCCTCACTTCGTTCCGTATGGACTGTGGATGTATATTTTTATGTGCGTGCACATCTGTTGCATCTCGTTCATTGGACATGTGAATGCGTAAAATTCTACTGGGCGACGTTAACTACTGTTGATCTGTTCGTTGCGTACTGCATGCTACTGTGGACCTATAAGGGTTCGTAAACATTGCTGGGACAAGTCCTCACTTTTGTGGAATATGCTTCCCATATTGTCGTGTTTCATATTTCAAAAAATTTCACGAATACTCAACTTTTCATGGGTACTCGTACGTACATTTTTCATGGGAATATCTACTATTTCTCTACGTGAAATCCTTCTTCAATGTGGATCTGATTGCGAATAGAAAATATTTCTTTTTCCAAACATTTCTAATGTTGTTGACAAAAAATTAGACTCTTTATCACCTGCTTTCAGTATCGTATTTGTTCTTTCAACTCCCAGATTTGTTTCGTTCCGTTCTTCTCCGCATGGTAAATAGGGTATTCTAGATTTCGAGCGTAGACGTGAAAAATTTAGTGCATCGAAGCATTCGCAAGCAAACCTTTAGTGCATGGTGGGCCATTATGTATGACGCACAATATACGATTGGTTTGGTTTTCCATTATCAAAATATTAAAATGAAGTATAAATACATTTCTAATGATCTGTGTAATGACAAGGTTGTTTGTTTTTTGCTATTTTGGATATATGTATCTGGCTGTTCAAGCTTATATTGTAAAAGTTTACGAGCCTTTTAGTAGTTGTGCTCTCAAAGATTTTCGGTAAATCTTGTCTACAACCGTCGAAATCTATTTAAAACTACTTGACAATTAAAGTAAAGGTATTTCTTCATCATTATTGTGGTAATTCATAGTTGTATGAAGTTAGCACATTGATCGTAAATATTTTAAATTATAATTATTATATTATCAGTTATTACATTTGTTTTCCTTGATCTTCATTGGAATCTGGAGACAATTTTCTTTAAATTTATGTCGCGTCTTTAGAGCAAATTACAGAGTGAAAATGTTAAGATACTAAAATGTTAATGCAGTATCACTAACCTTTGTTCTGTTTTCTTTTGTTTCAGGTAAGTACAACAAGAACTTCAGAAAAGAATTGTACATCAATTGGCTGGTGACGTGAGTACAAAGGAGGGAGGCCATTAATTACCTACGTTTTGTGAGTGTCACCACTTTCTCGGTTGAATCAGCCGACATGCTGCTCCCAGGAGAACTAATTGGCAAGCGTTTCCAGTCAAGTGAACATTCGCTCTCATTGTCAAAGACGTCAGTTTAGTTTAGATGAATGTATTCAAAATGATCTAAGTGTAATTAATTAAACTTCCACGAGGAATTCATACTGCTTTCAAGGAATGCCTTTTCAGTTGGCACTAGATAAAGGTGATTAACATTCCTTGCAAATTGCCCGATACGCTGTGCAAATTTCAATCGGATTCCTGCCAGGCCCGCTTTGAGATAAGGGGTACGCTCTAATGTCCAGTGATGTCACGCATGTGAACGTATGCATAAGGTTCTATATCAGATAACCTGTTACGGTTACAGTAAAAGTATACACACTTACCATTTAGTATTAATTACATACTATAATATTTATATTACATAGGTCATGGAATAATTGATGTACAAGTTTCTAGAACTTGAAGAGGCTTTGAAGATGATCGATTCTGATGATCACAGTGTACCAGGGAAAGGAGAGCCAACGAGCATGAAAGTGAATGAAAATGTAAAATTTCATTGGCACTAGATTGGTAGGCAACCCGTCAGTCCTCGGGTACAGCCTCTGGCCATTGCCAACCACCGCTGCAGGCTGAGTTACTTGCCAATAAGACACACATGTCACGTGTTTCTCACGAGGTGTTCCACCACGTGTTTATTGGCGAACAGTGACTGCCCCTCCTGACCCAGACGTTTGTAACACTTACTTCTGAAGCCCGCCATTTTAGAGCAATCTACCTCCTTAGGGCTGTCTTCCGACCTCAGCAACGGAATGGATAAAATAAAAACATACTCGGAAATTGTAAGAAAACGTTTTTTAAAAATAAAATAAAAATACATCGTACGTAAGAGGTTCAGGAATTCGAGTATGCATATTGAAAGTGACTTGTGAATCAGCCGGTGCTTTTCACCCCGCTGCCGTTGACCCTGGCTTCCCTGTTGTGTCAGCGGATGACGCACTCTGATCTGCTCATCACCCGCTAGAACGGGGCTCTTTCCATTCGCAGAATGTTTATCGACGGCGCGGCGCGGCGCCCAGCCGATTATTGCCGCGGGCGAGTGAACGGCGGCGGGCGGTGGGCGGCGGTGTCTATTCGCAGCGCTGACCGGGCGGCCGGACGCCCGGCTGCAGCTCTCGTTTCCGCCGATTTCCCTCGTCGGTGGAGAGGGCGGGGGCGGAGGGCGGGGGCGTCGGAGGAGGGGGCGGGGGGAAGGGAAGAGCGTCCGCCCCTCTCTTCGCCTCTCTTCCCTTGTCCGCTCTTTCTTCCGTCGCATTCTTCTCTTCCGCTGCTCGGTTTCTCATTCCCCCTCGCCGCCTTCTCATACCTTCGTCGCGCCCTCTCATTCCCCTCCTCGTCCTCCACCGCCTCCTCTTCATCACCCTCTCACTTGGCTCTCTCTTCCTCTTCCTGCCTTCCTTCTCCTCCCTCCTCGTCGCGCCCGCTCCGCTCCGCTCCGGCCTTCCGAGTCCTGAAATAGAGTGGGCCGCCCGCCGCGGCAGTGGGCCGCCGAGAGCAGCCTGCGGTCGGAATTCCGCGGAGGCAGATCTTCGGGAGGAGCGCCTTCTGCTGGAAGTTCGGGGAAATTCTTTGCGTTCGTTGAATACTTCGGGTTGGCCTGCGAACATTTCGGAAGTTAATTCAACGCGTCTGTTTCGGCCTCGCGGAAAGTCATTAAGTCGTGTAATGCGAGGGCAATGCTTCCCTTCTTTTGGGGTGTGGTTGCTACTAATTCCTGACTGGTTCTATCTACTGACCCAATCCTCTTTACTGCGATTTTCTTTAAGATGATTCGTTCACGACTTCTTGAGATGTTTCGCTTGCCATTCTGAACGCGAAGACTTTGAAAGTATAATTTTCATGAAATCGCACGTGCTTCGGGAAACCTCATTGCTGTGTTTTTTTTTCTTAAGACCAAATTATTCAAGCAAATTATTAGCTTCGTAAGGTTTTGTGCTGAAGGTCGCTTTGCAACATCTCTAAGCATGAGCAACCGCCTCTGTTTAAAATTATACTAAAATGTAGTTAGCAGAACTTTGAAATAATTTTGAAACTAAATGTCGCCGATTTTTATTACCCCCGAATTTTACATTCTGCCCTTACACAGCCTGGAATTGGTGCGGTGAGTAGCCATGAGATGGGACTGTATTGAACTCGGCTGTATTTGACTTATTTTCGGAAACATCCCTGTGTTGAATTTCGTTCCGGTGTTCACACCAGACTTTTGATGGAGGAAGAACATGTCCACCGGAGAGAATAACGTCAATGAGGACGCGAAATTTATCGCGTTTGATTTGAAATGAATGTTTGGAACGTGGTGGCATGTACAGCATGAAGTTATTAGGACACCCGAATGAGGAGAGGTCAGGGGTGAATTGTTTTAGTGTTCATAGCACTGTCCTAACCGTAGAGGGCACAAATCAAAGTCACAGTTAGCAATGTGCGCTTCCGCCATTTTCATACCAATCGGTCTTCATAATGGAGTGAAATTCACATATTACTAGCGAGTGTGTTGGTCAGTCATAGTTTCAGATGGGAAACATGTATATTCGTAAAAAGAACATAATATCTTGATTTAATCCACTTGTAATAAAAAGAGACAAAATCTGTGATTTGGGACTGTAGTCAGTCTGCCCACAATAGATTATTTACACCCTTGAAGTGCATAACGTTCCGAAGCAAAACTCGTGCCATCTGCCCGTGATACATCCAAATGATGGTAGGAAAATGGAGGAAATTGACGCTGGTTTGCAGGCCGCTGGCGATAGAAAAATGCCATCCCCGAAACGAATAAACTTGGGGGTCTGTACTGAGCTTCCACACACGTGATGAGCGGGGCGCCCCGAGCGGGCCCAAGTGGGTCAATGGGAGTGTCGACCCGGCGCAGCGGCGCAGAGGCTGGCTTGCCGTCGCCGTCGCCTTTATCGCCACCGGAAAGCAAGCTGTTTGAGCGGCTGCCCCGGATGTCCCCGGCGCCAGGCGGCGGGCGTCGCGCCGCGCCGCGCCCGCCACTCGCGAAAGCGGCTTCGTTGGCGAGGGTGGCGCCGCTGAGCTGGCGGCGCGGGCATGGTGGGCTGCTGGGGTCCCGCCGGCTTCGGCAGACTTGACGACGAAGACGAGATTGGTACGTTGAGCGTGCGCGTGGTGCTTCTTGTTAGCGAGGTGGGGGAGATAATGTTGCAGGTTTGGTTGTTCGGTACTTGTCACGTTTACTGTGTGGGGTGCTTTTAACACGTAAAGCTAATTTTCTTCAGTGCAACGAAATGTTTTGTGTTGGGATTTGATTAATATTGAGGGATTAAAGAAACTGCTTGTATGGAAGACGCTCTTTGACCTCGTTTTATGCTCGTAGGCAGACTTACGTGGCGTGAGATTAGGAGAGTGAGAAATTATATTGGAAGTGATATCGGAAGTCATTAAACGATAGTGATATTGGGACTTTTAAGATTCTTCCCTAACAATATCCTTGATTGTCATTACTGGTGTCTATCGAATGAAAATAATATATTTATTAATCAATTCAGACGTCATTTTTTTTGTTGTTTAATAATTATTTGTACATATCATTTATACATATTATGTACAAATTCCTTTATCATTTCTAATTTATTAATACTTGGTTATGTTTTGTACTGATCCAAAGAAATAGCAAACGCAAATGTACTTTCGAACTTAAACTCGTCTCTGGCAGTTGTAACACTTCTAGGAACATTTATTGGGTTAGCCACTTTCACAGACAAAACGTTAAATAGAATCTTTATCTATATGAATTATTAAAACAAACAGAAACCTGTGGGTCCGGATGAACATTCTGGGCAGAATACAGTTCGGACGAAACACGGGAGGCTGTACTCGGTACAATGCACCCTGGTAGACAAATGCTAATTTCTCCTCTAAAATCCTAATTGTTTTGCTTGGAAACTTGGAGTGCATGTTTCTCAAATTGCAAACGGTAAACATTGTGGGCTTCCGTCCTCAAATATCCTCTCGGGGCAACAGTTTGCGACTCGTAATTGAGAAAGTTTGCCGAAAACGGAGTGCGAGATTAGTTGTCCCCGCCTGCGCGCTCGAACGTCAGCGCCGTCCCGCCCGCCCGCCCTCGCCTCCCCCGCGTCGCCCCCCCCCCCCCCCCACGCGCTGCTCATCCCTGGCCCTTGCGAAGCGCACCGCCCCACCCGCTCTCCCTGTTCCATTCCGGCTGAACCGTTCTGTACCGAGCATTCTTCTGGCCGTCCTCCCCTTCCCCACCCCCTTCCCGTCGCCTCTTAATCCACTCCGTCTCGCCCCGGTTTACCCCATCCTTCCCGCCGTCTCCCGTTGCCCCGTTGCCCACCGCACGTAACTTCCTCTCATCTCACTGCCTCCCCATCCCCACTGTTCTCCCCGTCTCACCTCGCTAGCTCGCCCCTCCCGTTATTGACGCACATCCTCAACTGCGAAAAGGAACATTTCATCAGTCAACGTGCATGGTTAAAAACTCACGGGTGTTAATATTCGGACCATATAACAAAGAATTGGAAGCAAAGGAATGGAATGTCGATACCCGGATGGAATCAGTAGAAAGCGCCCTGCCTCGTACTTGGTCCTTTGTGAGCGAAGACCCGATCGCCCAGGGACGATTCCCTGTCCGCCCCGTCGCGCCGCCTGGCCTGGCCTTTGCGTTGCCAAGCGATCGCATTCCGCTGCGTGGGAGCGGCCGGGCGCGGCAGACAGGGCCCGCAGCCACGCTCATAACCCCTTGTTGGCTTCGGCAATAATGTCTTGCTATGGTGTTTCTGAAATTGTTAACCTCACTTGCAATACGAGGACTTTCATAAGGACGATTTAGCAAATTATTCTTCGGGGCGGATGGTATATTTTGTTTTACTAAATATACCTTTTATTGTAGGGTTATGTAGTGCACAACGGAGGACACACCTGTTTAACATTGTTTTCTTTCTCATGGCGCCTTAAAGACAAATCGTGTGATGTGATTGAGGAAGTTGTACTTCTCTATAAAAAAATGATTAATAGCAACGCCTGCGTTGCCTTCTCTCCAAAAGAGTTAAGAGGTGGTCCTTTGAAACTCTGAATTAAAGTAGCGTATTTTGATATGAAACATATCTTATTTGGATTTCTGTCATACCAAGCAGTTTAATTCTTTTTATTCCTTCATACATTATAGAGCGATCTGTGCAAAATCTTTAATTTTTTAAAACTTTTCTATTCATATTTTTGGTAATAATTAGTTTCAATCCCTGCTCTATAATAAAGCTGTAAGAAGAACATTTTTGTAAAAAAAATAGTTATCCGAAAGGGTTATTGTTTCCTCGGAGGTCACAGACTTTGAGACGTTCTTCCTGTCCTCTGCGCCGCTCTGCGCCGCTCTGCCTGTGAGGCGGGCCGCTTCATTCGCGAATTCCCCCCTGCCTCGTGCGCCTCCGTTTGTTTGAAGGCCGCTCCCTGTTGCGGTGTTACGTGCGTGTCGTGGAGCAGCAGCGCATTGACCGGGGGAAGTGCATTGCGACGCGTGCGGCCGCTTGCGTTCGATGCTTGCGAAGGACTGTTAGCCTGCTGACGTTGTTTGAACACTCTTGTGTTTTTTGTTAAACCTGGCAAGCAAGACCACATAATAGTAATGAATGGAAATGAACCAGCATTAGCTTAACAGTGTATTATTAAATAAATAATTAAACCATATTTTTTCTAAAATAACAAAATATAATTAAATATTGATTCCCCAGAATTGTGTAATTAAAAAATATCCATCAGTACATCGTGTTTCCTGTTCAATGGCAGGTGTTCATTGGACGTGTTCTTTCCGAGCTTCTCAGTCTTCGGCCATCGTTTTCATTTTATAAGAACTCCTTTTTGATCTCCCATTTTTCTGTTTACCTCAATCTTCCCGGTTCATTAGCACGCTATCTATTTACAACCCCTTCGAGTGGATCTATCATCAAATTTCGTGCTGTCCGTTGCAGTTTTTCAACAAATATCATTCCGTTTCTAATTATAAAGATATTTTCAGTTTTCACGTACTTTTCTGTTACAATGTAAGGAAATGGAATTATTGTAAATGTAAGTATTGTATTGTAAATTATTTTACAATGTTCTATATTTGTTCGCCCTTATTATGACACGGCTCCCATTGTGAACACTAGGTTACTTTTAAAGCAGAAGTTCTGAAGTGTAATAGTAATTTCTACGAATTTACACTCCATTCTTCGTGTTCAGTTTTATCAGTTATCGCCCTGATTTCCACTTGAAATGGTCTGCAACATTATTTTGGCAGTTAATTCAGAGTAGAATCATTAGCTATAAATACATTTTCTACGACATTTGATTTTCAATAGAATATTCGGGTAAAGTTTGGAGGTACACTTCCGAAATTTGTCCATGATATTATCTTGCTGTTAATGAGAACCAAATCAATAGAACAGTTTGCATCTGCAAATGTGTCGCAAGTTGCGCGTTTCTACTGATGAAAGAGGGGTCATCTTTCTTTAGAAAAATGTGCTCACGGTGACCTATTTGGGATAGTCAGAACTGATGCAGGAGATCGTGCTTTCATTCCTTCGCTCTGTGCCTCGTAGCGTTAGAGAAATTACTTCTCTCCGTGTGGGCTCATTGCATTTGCCCTAGTAACTGATGTTGGAGGACCTGAGAATGGCAGTGTCACAGATCAATAAAAGAAGTTGTGCAGTTATTATTTAATAATTTGCAATTTTTAATTTTTTTAAGTAGTTCTGCGAAATATTTTTTCCTATTCTCATTCCTACTGCAGTACCGTAATACTGCGGATCCTAACCTTTTTTTCTCTGCCGTACTCCTTGGGCTGGCTTTTCATTGAGAAGTACCCCTCCTCTCCAGTGCGGAGAGATGGGGGAAGTAGAAGTGTCGCATGCTACTTCTGTTTCAATTGCATTTAATAGATTATTGAAAATGTAAAGATTATGCAGTGAGAGTGATTGATAATAAACATTCTCAAAATCAAAGAAATCAAATTTATGATTTTTTGTCGTGTACGTTTTTCTTCCTAGTTGTAAAGTTCGATAAGAAAGGTGTATTGCTTCTCTTTGTCTTTAGGAGGAAGCAGCAGACGTTTAGGTTGATTACTTCTTTTAGGCATTTTCGGTTAGGGAAGAGAAACGCATTCAAACCATATTGGACGCAGTGTGCGTAGAAGCCTTTAGTCTGTTCCGCAAGTGGGAGTATTCCGCCACTGAGGCCCGCTCTCCCTCCGTCCCTGCCGTTCCCCGGGGCCCCGGGCGCCGCCAGCGCTTGTGCGAGACGGCGCTCGTCCATATGCATGAGCTCGCGCCGGGGAACCTGCCTGGCCTTGGTCCTGCGGGGCGGGCGAGCGCCGTCGCGGGCGGAACGCATTCCAGCGCCCGATCCCCTCCCCTCCCCTCCCCTCCCCTCCACCCCCACTCACTTGCTGCCCACTTCCGCGCTGTCCCATCCCATGCAGTCGGGTCCGATGATGATCCCTCCCGCCCGGCCCCACCGCGTCCCGCCTCTCCCCGTCCCGCCCGCCCGCCCCATCCCGCCCCGCCCCGCCCCGCCCCGCCCAGGGAGAACCAGTTCCAGCCGCCCCCGCAATGGGCGGTGCAAGTGCGCTCGCGGAAGCCGCGTCAAGGCGAGGCGATGGATGGAGATGGCGCGGGCGGGGCAGCAGAAGGTCGTCGGACCTCTCCGTGATGCATGTTTCTTAATTTGCTATCGACGCCCGACCTTCCTTTGGAACGCGTTGGCCATAATTTTGAAGCAGTCAATACACCTGATCGCATCTGTCAAGAGACTACATGTGATGAGGTAATTGAATAACGAAAAAGCAATCTAATGGGATTGAATGTTTCGTCGCCTTATTATTTGCTATTTGAAAGGGATGTAAATGATGCTGTTCGACAGCCATTCCAATTGAGTGCGGGAGTTTGAGAGCCGTCTGCACCTTCTCTCAGGCGTCATATGTGCCTTTAATATCTCCCACGTCTTTTTAAAATAGAATCGAAGTCTGGGCGCCGATCTATAAAATAGTTTATGGGCGGGTAATATCAGTTCGAAACCCCATAAGTATTTTTCAAGGAATACTTTTTTAATTCTTAGTTTGAAATAGAAAACAAACAAGAGTGTTTATTTATAATTCGAATGCTGCTTTCAATGTGATGAAACCTATATATGTAATTTTTTTGAATAAAGAGTAAAATTATTTTTAAAAAAATGTTGGCATCGGGGTGGGGAGAGGGGGGGGGGGGTGCAACCTTCCCCTGGAGCAGCCCCTGAATAGTGTCGATTACTTTGTTTACTGTAGTAAAATGAACACTGGATGTACAAGCGTTCGCCATTGCTCACGTTTGGTTTTGTATTTAAATCGACCCATTTGCATTGAATTTCATCATGAGGCGTGACGATTGCTCCCTTACAATCTGTGGGATGCTGCCACAATGTTCTTTGTTTTCGTCTTGGAGATTTTTTCTCAATTCCTTTTATCTAATCAGTGGTCACGTTTACTTCCTTACATATTTTGGGCGCGTTTTTATCTCCACGGATACAGTACTGATTTCTTACTTCGAAATTCTCACTTTTTAAAGGAAACAATTGTAATGGAAATGAAATAACTCGATATAAAATCGGCTAACTTACTTTACCCACCTCTAACCAGAACGATTATCTAAATAATAGAGAAAGATTACCTAATAATAGACGAGTATTACTTGCAATGTTTGTTCAATGTGGCATTGTTATTAAATTCCATCGCCGGCTGCAACACACTTAATGCGCAAATGCACCCTGTTCGATAGATCTAGTTTCTAATTAGCTTGTAGAAAAACACTCACAAAAATAGTTTAATTCATTATTGTTTATTCACTGAATTGTTTAAAAAAACGTATTCTAGAAGTTTTCTAAAACATTTCTGGACTTCATTTAGGTTGTTCAGTCGGGTTTCGTTTCTGGCAGTGAGTTTTTGTTTATACTTCAGTGAAGAGTCCACCATACTTCCATTGCTGTTCTCCTTAAACAAGACGAGAAGTGCATTGTGTTAAAGCCTTTCATGCGCACAGGTTGCAAGGCAAGGCAAGGCAAGGCAAATTGATTTCCCAGAAGGAAGCAGCATCAAAGGCGACAGCCGACGCTTCTCTCACTGCTGCCTGAGCTGCAGAGGGCGCGGAGAGGCGACATTGTGTGCGAATTGGGGTGAAGGAGCGATGAGAAGGAAGGGGGGCGGAGGAAGACATTGGCCAGGCTTCCACGCGGGGTTTGTGCAGTTCTAACCCACTGAATGTGACGCAGCTATTCCTTGGCATCCCTCTACTTCACACCTGCAAGCACGACTTTGCGTGTGTGCTTTGTGCCGCTGCTACTTGCTACTTCGCACGGAACAATGTGGCGGTGACAGATTTCCAGCCGCCCCAAGCCAGGCTCGCGAGCGCGGCTTGTGTGTGTAGTGCAGCTGTGGGCGCGATAAGCCGAGGGCGGAAGCGGCGCTTTCCGCCGCCGCCTCCGCCCGCCCTTCCCCCTCGGGGGCCCCGGCGCGGCCCGTGTCACATGCGAAGCAGAACGAGGGCGCCACATGCGGAAATATCCGCCCTGGCGCTCCGCTGTGCCGGGCCCGCTGCGTGTGGCGACATGAGCGGCGACTACTTGAGAGGGAACATGGTCGATGTCGATATAATTACTTCAGGGATATGTATTAGCTGTGTGAATTACTACTTTTGATGAACTTGCGATGTCCGTCATGGATAATTCTCTAACATTTTTTGTACTTTCTACTCTTTTTTAATCTTCTTTCATTTGATTACACTTCTTCCTTCGTCTGTTACGTACCTCTTGAAACTACACTGCTTGAAAGTGCTACTGTAGAACTGTTGTACCACAATATTATAATTCCTATCCGAACTCCCTTCTTTTTCATCTGCATTAGGGATACATACACGTAAAGAAAAGTCGAAAAAGTCGAGAGCAGAATCGCGCCGTTGTGCGTAGATCTGTGACGTGCCCGTTGCCAAACAGATTGTCCGTCGAAGCCTCCTGGGGCCCAGATGGCGAGGGCGTGCGTGTCGCGCAGGCGCAGTGCCTCAGATTTGCCAACAAGCGCCAGGAGATGCGCGGTCCCCAAGTGCCCGGCTGCGTTCTGCGTGTCTCGGGGCGATGGCGCACCAGGCTGTCTCCAGGGAGCCACAGGACGCGCGGCGTGGCTTGCTCCCCCTCCCCCGGGCTTGACGATGCGTGCCGCCGCCGTTGCCCTATCTCCCCGCCACAACGCCTCTTCCGCCCCAGCCACGCCCCTCCTCTGCCTCATCCGTAACACGCCCCTCCCCCACATCTGACCCTCTTCACCCCCCTGCCCCTTCCCTCCCCCGTCTTCCCATCACTTGTACCTCGCCACATCCACCACCGGCGCTGTTCTCACCTCCCATCCCTGACCCTGGGGTCCAGCATTAGTCGCCTTCCCTGGTCCCTTCTCGTCCTTCCTCTGACACCCCGGTGTCCTTCGCTGACCTCCCAGTCCCTCTTCGTCCACGTATCTGCTCCCCCCCCCCCAACCCGTCAACATTTCGGACAGTGACTTTGCCCCCGTCTCCGCCCCGGTTCCCGAAGTCCTCGCCCCGTTCCCTGCCGTTCCGTCCGTCGTGCCTGCGAGCCCCGGCGCCAGTGTCGCCGTCCTCCACCCACTGTTCACCTGCTGAATGAACATGAGAATACTCGGCGCCAGCGGAAACGCTGAATAAGGGATGTCGAGTGCGTTGCGACGAATTACTTCAGTGTACAGTGGACTGTGTTGCAATGAAACGGTGTCGCATCTCTTATTCTTTCTGTTTGTCGAGGAAGCGATTGTTATCCTTCTCCTGAAGCTCTGTCGTGAAGTGACTACCGACTAGACGATGAGGGTTCGAATGCAACAAAAGATTAATTCTGATCTGATGTCGTGCATAGAGGCTCTCAGGAAAAAATCGTAACGGCTATTAAAGATATAGGTGTTGTGGTGCGTTATCGTTGACATTTTTCATGAAATAATTATAAACGTCATTGCCAACAATAGTTGACAATAAAGAACTATTGTTGGCAATGACAACGTTTATGGCTATTAAAGAGTTAGTTGAATTTTCGATGGGTTAAAAAGATGCATATACAATGCGCATCTTATCTTCATTTTCAACTGCTAAAATGTTCTGATTGTGAATGGTTTTCTTGTAGTAAGTACAGTTACAACATTTACGTAAACTATGGGTAATTCTTCTAAAGAGGTGAGTAAACTTCGCATGCCTCCAACGAAGGAACAGTTCAGAGTATCCACTCGGGCTGAAAAGGAAATTTAAAGAACTTCGTTAGTCAGTTACATAATAAGATAATCAAGTCCAATGGAACATATGACGTGTCCACATTCTGAGGATAGATGATTTCCACTTGATTAAAAATCATTTGTACTACAAATCTCAAGGATGACAACGATGATATGCAGCATTTCTGTTTAAGAACCTGTTTTGAATTTAATTATTTCGTCCGTTCTTTCGTTTATCCTTTCTCTCGTTTGTCCCTATTTGTCGTTTGCTCCTTTTTATCGTTCTCTCTCCTTCCCTCTCTCTCTCTCTCTCTCTCTCTCTCTCTCTCTCTCTCTCTCTCTCTTGCAATAGTTCAGGAGTAGTTCGAAATGACGAGTAACAGGGAAAGGGCGATGCAGAATAAGCCTATCATCCTTTGGAGTAAATGTGGGGTTATATAGGTGAAAGACGGAATGCAGTCCTAGTCCAGTTGCTCAGAAGAAGTGCCTGGAACTGATCGCAAGAACCCACGCCCGCGACCGCTCTGTGCAGGTGGTGTCGTCGTAGAAGCTCTCACTGGCTTCGGCGGCCTGGGCTCCTCAGCGGCTGAAATGATCCGCCAGCATCTCGATATCCACTGCACCCAGATGTGAAGAGCTCGTGTCGCTTTGCAAGCGGCTCGCGAGGCGTACCCTCCTTCCTCCGTCCGTCCGCGTGCGCACGCGCCTATGACCCTCTATTGTATGCAGATCGCGCGTGACGGTTTGTTTCTCTGGACTTGTTTCATGTTGACGGAACTTACGACTCTCAATTTGTCTCTTGGAATCTGCTCAGCTGCCGTGCTCCTTTTGTGCTGCGTTTCCATCTCAAAAGAAAGGATGGGATGATACATGCATAGTGAGTCTGAAATGTGTCGAAGTAATTTGGTGTAGTTAGCTATGACGTATTTCGGTGCTCATCACTCGAATGTCTCCCTTAGAGTCGTTTAGAGACATCCAAAGAAAAGCGTAGTTAACGCGAAAATAATACGATTGTAACTTAGATCCTTTCCAACATTAGGATCCCTGTTTGACATTGTAAGTAAGTGCTCGCATTCGTTGACTGTTGTAACTAGTTGATGGAATCAGGTGATGAGATAATTTATTAGAAATAATAGATTACAAATGCTACTTCAGCAATTGATATTTATTTAATGACCTTCAAGGTACAGAAAGTATTAGGCAGCAAAGCTTCAGCACCCGCCCAGTGTGAGGATTTGTCGCCCGAGTAATGCTTATTTCGTATCTTTGCGCAGTGTGTAATTAAGAAATAAAACAGTGCAATTGGTTGTTTTTTTTCGTTTAATAATTATGTACTATTTCTTCACATATTTTAAAATGATGATCCGTTATGCATTTTACATAATATACAAAAATATTCTCAACTTTACCGTGAGTACTTCATGTATATTTTACACAAACATCTTCAAAGTGGAAAACAATATCAGTCTGATCTCTGTGATAATAGTACAAATACTAGTACTGGAATGGAAATGAATAATGCAAGGTTTAGACGATTGGAACAATTGTGGTCAGTAATCTAGTTGTTCTACTGATGCTGATAATTTTGGTATCGATAATACAATATTTTAGATTGAAAATGGTCGATGTAGCTACTAGGAGTATCGAAAGAAAGCTATTGTGTAATGTAATTGTGAATGAAGTAGATGTTTTTCAACGTCCCTACATCTACATGTCGACTTCTTCCCCCGCAGCCCACGCCTTCGCTTTGCGCGCGGACGGACGACTTGAAGTCGGAACGGCGTTTGCAATGGAACGTAAATGCGGCCCAGGGGACGATTTCTGAACTGGCGGCGGGGAGGGGCGGGGCGGGGGCGGGGGCGGGGGCGGGGGTCGCCGGGCGGCGCAGACAAAACGCTTTGTTGGGTGGGCGCGCGGGCGACTGGCGACCGGCGACCGGAGCTGCTGCTGAATTTCGCTTCCGATGCTGCCTGCACCTCGTTTGCTCGGAGTATTCAGGGCGGTTTAAAGGGGAATGGCAATTGTCACTTATGAAATAACTACCGTAAGACAGCCCCATGTCTTACTCGTACGGTAAGAGACAGGAAGATCGTGGAATTTTTTCGAGCTTTCTGTGAATTGCTTTGAAATTAGCTGCGTGATTGAAAACTTTTGTAAACTGATGTTAGTTCCTCGTTCTTTAACGTAAATAAGTGTTTAAATAATTGCATTCACTTGATTTGTGTATCAAGTGATCTGTTCTAAGGTTATTTTGTTTTTTGTGGTTGCGACTTTTAGTTGATTTTTTGTTTACGTTTAAAAACAAATTGTATCGAAGTATTAGCAGCTATATGAAAATATGTTTCGATTTCGTCGTCTTACTTCGCGAAATATTACCTCGAAACCGTTATTCGTCAATGAACTTTCGGATGTTCTTCTGTCTGATGTAACTTTCTTCGCTCCATCCGGAAGAAAATTCTGGCTAAAGCTCGTTTTCTAGGGTTAACTTACCTCGGTGTTCCGCACCTCGGAGTGTACTAGTACAATTCCTCAAAACTATGCATTCATTTTTCATGATTCCTTATTAAATAATTTCAATGCCTCTTCCTTATAAGCGTGGTCATTGACCTATGTTAACCGCAGGCCGGTTGGGACGAGGTTTATCCTATGTGGTCTTGGAGGCGTACGTAGTGAAGGAGGATATAATGGAGGATGTGTCACGGACTCTATAACGTGATGCCTTGATATGCCTCGACGTCCGGCATGAAGAAATCTCTTGGAAAATTGCAGTTGATGAAAATCCCGTAGGCAGTAGAATTTCTCCACTGTGGTGGTGTCGGCTGATTTTTAGTCCTTTGCGTTCAATAGTGCTTCTTCCTTATAAGAGTGGTTGTTATCCTGTGTGAACCGCAGACGAGTTCGTACGTGGTATTGGAGGCTTACGTACCGAAGAGGGAAAATGAAAACATAATTCGTTCCACAAAGCTATGACTATGCAATAATTAGATGTATTTTGGTACAGATAAGGCAGCATTTATTTGTATTTAATGTTTGTGAATCTGTGCTTGCAAACTCTACAAAATACTATAAAAGAACTCAGCGTTGAATAATGCAACTCGAGACATGGAGAGAAAATGACGTGGATTCAGAATTTCTTTTTATATCCTGATGTGAACGTCGGGTTTTTGTGCATCCAAATAAAAATTCTTTGTTGCAGATTTTACAAACACAACGACATATACATATGCAATAATATATTATTATTATTATTGTTATAAAAACAGTTAACAGATGAATATCGTGTAACAATGGTGTTAAGGTTTTACATTTGTACAGTTCCCACCCTTCATGTATCGCATCCACACTCCATATACTATTTTTAAGTTTCTTTTCGTAAATAAAAAAAAAAAAAGTTGGACCCATTTGGAACCAAATTGTTTGCTGTTTGACCGCCGAGCACAAGACTGCAGCTGTTCCCGATGTGAACGCACTTCAACTTGTGCTAAATAAAAAGATCAGCAGCGTATTTCTCGAATGAGATTCTCAGATTCAAATAAGACAGAGATTGATTAAGGCCGAATTCGTGTAAGTCGAAAAAATCATTGATAAAGAAGACAAAATTCAGAGGTCAGGGTGGCAATTCAGAGGGCAGGAGGGGCAAAAGAATGCGGGTCATGCATTCGAACGTGATGTTAAGGTAGGACTGAATATTGCTATTGCATCAGTCTGTCCGTTCATTTGTAAAGAAGGGAATCCGAAGGGGTCCTTCGATCTGTCATACAATACATTTCAAATAGTTGGCTGCTTTAATATGGAAGTATAGTAAATCTTTAACAATTATTCGAACAGAATTTTGGGAGAAAAAAAATTAAAGAAAATATTACAGAATTGTAATTGTCTATATTTTACATCTGTATGTATGTTTGTTAAATTAAATTCATGATAATCAATTTGAAGTTTCCTGTGTGTCTGACGCTTCACCTGGTCGTGGTCGTTCCACATGTCCCCACCAGAGCGATCCCCATGCAGTTGCCGGCAGAGGTTGCTCAAGGAACAAACTGATGTCACTGCAGTGCCTTTCACCGGAAGGTCCTAGTGTTTCGAGTCCTGATTGGGGAAGATTTTGGACCGTAGCTAGATGGCTAGGTCGAATTAAGTCGCCGTCAGGAGGAAAACTCCAGCGGCCGGCTGCTCTGATCGGTATTTTTCCGTGGTTTCTCTGATGGACACCAGGCGAATGCCGGAGGAGTACCTTCACAAACTGGCCCCGGTGCTGCGCGCGATTTTTTTCTTTTCCTTGTGCTCCTCACAACTTAATTACACACACACTTACACGCACTACACTACTGCACATTTGAGGAGACCAGTTGGGAGCTTAGAGCTTGCCCGGCTGGGATGGCGCTCCTGTCGTGGGAGATGCCTGTTTGGGGAAAGCCCTACAAGCCGTCGTGTAGGTCGGCGCTCGGTCTCAAAATTCATTGGGGGAAGAAAGCCGCCACCACCGTGATAAAACATGCTCCACACTCCGGGGACTAACGGTCACCGGAGATAAGGCGCCCGGGGACACGAAATGATGCATCAACCCAGTGAGGGTAATTGAGGTTCCATTGTTCCTGGTAGAAATAGCCCGCGGGAGAGTATTGCAGGGCGCAAAGCCCGCCCGGCCGTGAAAGCGCTCCCACCGCAGCCTCGCGGGGCGTTCGCAAGGGTTTTCCTCCTCGCGGCTCCCGCGCGGGGCCGCGGCAGGACGGGAGCCGTTGCATTTCGGCCGCGCCGCGCCGCGCCGCGAAACACGCGTTGGTACGGCAGCGAATCTTTCTCTTTTGCTGCTGGAGGTGTAAAGGTTATGGCTCGAAAGGAAGTGGATGTGGCTTGCCACTTTAGTATGTGTTTTTTTTTTTTATTTTTTTTCGCAAAGCGTGTGATACTGTCGCGAATATTTTTCAATACGCTGTCGGGCTTATCTCATTTTCATTCCATCAGAATGTAACATTGAAAATTAAAATTAATTGAGCAATATCTGCTTATATTTCGTTCTTGAAGTAAAATACTTTGCAACTACGTCAAACTACGTAGGATCTGAAAATTAATCTTGTCCGATATGAGTTAAAAATCATCGCCGAAACAGGGAAGCGTTTAATTTGGCTTGTGAACACATCGTAGTATCCAGACAATTCGAATCCTGTTTGAAAATTGATTTATGAATTGAGCCAGACCTCTATATTTCGATTTTTTGGCTTTGAATAAAAAAGGCGAAAGAAAGGGAAAAAACAACAAACTAATGGAATGTTTTGACTCGCTGAAGTTTGAGTACTGTGTTGCAGGCTGAACATATTACTGTATTCCTAAACATTCTCAGATATCGTTATTGAAGGTTTCACTGCAGTTTAATTCGATACTGACTCCTGTTGTAAGAAAGCCCCGACGTTGTGTTAATATTACTCGTCAGATGCAGTTGCCGCGTCCTTCGCCTTGGTGCACGTTGAGCAGCGATGCGGTCGTCCGCGGCTGCATCTCCGCATAGACGCGGCGCCCGCGGAGTCGCCCTCGCGCGGCGCGGCGCGGCGCCCCACGACCGCATCAGCCTTGCGGCGCTCGCCCGCGCGCAGCCTCTGCGCCGCCTCTGCGCCGCCGCCGGGGCGGACGGGAGAGGCAGGTGCCGAGTAAGAAATGAGCGGAAGAAGAGCGGAGAGGGAGTTAATGAATAACAGAAACGGATATAAATAGAGTTATGAAGTGAGAGGGATGCTTAGCGAGACATAAATTCAGCGGGAAAGTGGTGTAGAGGGAAATGTGTAATAAGAGGAGCGGGGTTAGAGAGAGAATTATGAAAAGCGAGAGATGTTGTGAAAGATTTAAAAGAGAGGGGTGGAGGAAGACTGATGAAGAGAGACTTGTGCAATAAGAGTGACAGGGATGAAGATGAAGATATAAGAAGAAAATAGGAAAGGATTAAGAGTGTCTGCCGAATTAGCAATTTGAGGTGCCCTTTTCTCGTACAGATTATAAAATTGTGCAGATGATCACAAAGTAACTGAGAGTGCAAATGCGGCTCCCAGGCGCGTTGAGGGCCCGAGAGACAGAAGCTGCCACCAGCGGGGCGTGGGCGGACGGGGCCGGCGGAGGAGAGGCGAGGCGAGGCTGAAGCGAAGCGAAGCGCAGCAAGGAGCAGCCAGCCGTTTGAGGGAGTACCTCGTCTGAGGTTCTGCTTCCTTTAAAAAGGAGCCAACGAGATCGGCGAAGGCATTCGTTTGGCGATCGACGCTCATAGTGCTGGCACAGTGCAAGTGCTAACCAAATAGCTATTGACGTTACAATACTATGATGTTAATCTCAACATTTACATACTATAAAGGAATTGTGGCGTCAGTAACCGAACTGGTTTAAGCAACTCTAGACATTGGGGTTCCCTGGAAGACTGACCGCCTGGGTACACGGGATACAGTCCCTGACCGACACTCAATGACATTGTGAGAAAATGTCCTATGTTCTAGGAGAATTGCGTCGCCTTCGATGCCGAGTAACAGCTTGCAACATTGACTCGAGAGTAAAAAAGAGTAATAAATTAGCTATGTATCCGTAGTTCCAGTTCTGTATTTCCTGAAATCCGTTCCGGAAAGACTAATAACAAAGGAAAGCGTAAATAGAAAAACAAATCCTAAAGGCGCCTGGAGCAATTTAGTTCGTGACTGAAAAGAGTTCGTCTCCCCTTTAGTGGGCGGCTGGGAAGGAGGGGCGGGGCGTGGCAGGTCGAGGCAGGTCGAGGCGGAATCGGAGGTCGACGTAAATCTTCGCGCGGCTCTGGAGCTCTCACCTGGCACGGAGCTCCGACGGCCCCCCGCCCCCCGCCCCCGCCCCCGGCCTTTGGCCCTGCCCCGCCTCCATCCCTGGCTCCCCACCCCCGCTGCCGGCTCCTGGCCCTCCCCGCGCGCCTGCAGCCGTCTCACGGTTTCCCTTCGCGCGCTCACCCCGCCCCTTCGCAACCCATCGCTCCGTCGGCCCAACGCCCCCACGCCTGCCCTCCGTCCCCCCACGTCCCCCCTTCCCTTCTTCCCGCCCGCCCGCCCGCCCGCCCGCCCGCCCGCCCGCCCGCGATGCGCCCTAAGTCCCTCCGCGCGGTTCTCTTCCCTCGCTCGGTTCTTGGGCGCCGCGCGCTGCGCTCTGCCAGACTGTTGCCTCCCGGCCGACTTGTTTTGTTATTCAAGCAAAATGTATTTCTGTGGAGTTCATACATTAATGAATAATAGTATTTATAAGGCTGCCTGCTCTTCAGGGAGGAGAACGTTGATAGAATTTTTATTTTTAATATACCATTCCGGTAGTTGTTCTAGGCTTTCCCCACTCAGTAATAATAAATACTATTTTGAAAAAACTGATTGCAGTTCTGTATATAATACAAAAAATGTAAGTTTCACACACGACTGAACAAGTAATTTTCCTCCCGAGGAATGAAATATTCTTAAAGATCTATGAGGGATCCTTGGAAACTTAGAACAAATAAATAACAGAAGGGGTCGGATGAAGAAATATTACTAAGAAGGGAATGACCAATGCCGGATGTAGAAATATTACTAAGAAGGGAATGCCATCAATGGGCTATACCATACTTACAGTTATGGAGTATGTTAAGGGAAGTTTTTAAATTAATATGGCACGAGCGAATTCAAGTAATGGATCACCGGTCGAATTAAAATGAAATTGGTAACTTTTAATCATGAGATAATAAATTATTATTTTATTTACAAAAATGGTCACTTGTCAGCTATCGGAAGCTACATCGGGCTAGAGTTTTCGCCTACACACGGCACTGAAAGCCGTTTGCCATATTTCTGTATCGAAAGTGAGGTGAGTTACATGCGTAAATCGTAATAATTTGAGATACGTAAGTGGAGATTTATATTTATAGGTCACAATTAATGACACACATTATGGAAGAATATTCTAAGAATTCATCCAACAAATGTGTTAGAAACATTTTTATTTTCGTCAAATCTTCAAACATTGTTTCAAATCGATAATTCTATTAATGTTCACGTGGTTATGTGAAGAAAGAAAGCACGAAAGACATAACGTTCCCCCAGTGTTTGTTAATATGACCTGTAGGTGTAAGCTTTCTAACAACGTTTTTCAAATGTTTCTGCCTGTGTGCTATCGCATGAATATACTCTTTGGTATTGATTTCTGGCTAATGCAATTGCATAAGTGCTTCTTCTGTGAGGTTGATCGCTATCCCTTCAAGGCTTTATTGACTGGGAGAGAATGGAGCAGCTTATTGTGCTTGGAGCAATCTTAGATTCGTGTCAGTCTGGCAGTGACCCTTCGCGGGAGGTATGGGAATAGAAATTCGATGTAAATCAGCGTTCACAGGCGTGAACCGTGTCACGGAACGCTGACCTGACACCTTCCTCCGTCATGCTGTGTGCCCCTTGGGCAAACCAGTCCCCTGCAGTGAGAAGTCACCTCCGTTGCACCATTCTTCTTTATTACTATGACGTGCTTTATAGTCTCTTCGTCTTGCGTCGGAATTCATACTTGAATGCGCTTTCTCGTAAGAAATACGAACCTTTCTCGTCGCATAATACCCGAGGATACGAAATCCTTTGCTCGTTCCCTTTGTTGCATTCTGTACGACTGTAAAAACAACAGGACTCAATAGGTTTACGAACATTCTGAACTTCAACCTATTTGCGAACATCATCGTGTAGGCATTGCATGATGCTGTTAGTGGATTAGTGAAAACCCCTGTTCGTGATATTAATGCGTATTAATTTTGAAACTTAAAGATAATGCGGAACCGAACCCATTCCATTGCCGTATAATCTAGTTTACTTGAGCTGTAATATTTTTTTTATAAATTCAAAATTTCGCAGCGGATACTGTGAGATACAAGAACAATATAAAGGGTAACACGATGCGTAAGAAGTAACATTATGAAAAGTATATAAAAATTGATTTAAAGGAGGATGAACCCTCCCAGTGCCTCGGTGAGTGTTCACATACAACATTCGACAAGTAGCGCTTGTTATAAGTTCGACCTGTGAGAAGCGACGTGGTTTTCCAGAATAGCAATATTGAAAAGAAGGTGGTGAAATAAGCGTTTTCCTCGAAGATACCAAGAGAAACAAAGAGCGAGGTCGAGGGGGGGGGGGGCGATACCTAAAAGGATTGGGAACTTCCCACCGGCATGCGAGCCCCCGTCGATTCACGACAACCTTGTGCAGCGAGCGACGGATGCTGAGGGGCGTTGGGGATGGAAGCGTTTGAAAAGGGCGGATCGCCTATCTGCCTATGGCTGTGTGCAATCCGCTTGGAGAGACGGTGGCCCAGTGGCAGTCCCCGGGGCGCGGCGCAAGGGGCGGCGCTCGCAATGGAGCTCGGGAGGCCGCGCAGCTGGCGGGCGAGTGGCTCCGAGAGTTGACGATTTGCCCTTTGGAGTACTGGACATTTAAACCCTTTACCTTATCGATGAATTAAATGTTCATTGGGCGTTCGTTTCAAAATGTTGGAAACAGATTTTGGCTGTCGTAAACCAACAAACCGAAAAAAAGTTCCTAAACCAACAAACTGGAAAAAAATTCGTCTTGACGAAGCCTTCAATAGAGAAATTACTTTATGAAAGGATCGCTTTCACAGCTACTGTTTGGCTACTGCTGGCAAAATAACTGTAGGTTATATCTGTGTGCTTAGTTTGTTAATGCATAAATATGCACAAGGCTCACTTTGAAAATAATTAGACGCAAATTTCTGGAAACCATCAACCCGCATCATCTTTATTTGTTTTTCGACCTGTCTAATCTTAGAGTATTCTCTATATTTATCTTTCCTTCTAATCATGTTTCGTTCTGAAATGTTCAGGAGTCAACAGCATAAGGAATGTCGAAATAAATAACAGCAGAAACGCTTTATGATTAGTAACAAAGTTACAGCCTAATTTAATTTACTCAACGAATCGTGGAGCTAGTAATGTAATACTAGATTTCAAAATACTGATATGGAAATAGTGGGTGTACAATCCCTTCATTTTTATTTACCATTAGTTCTTTTCCATTAGTTCTTTTTCACTTTCATTTAGAATTACGTTAAATAGCTCCCCTGTAAGGCATGTGAAGGTACAGGACCTGTACCTTCACATATATACTCATAAAACAGGTTTATATACAGGTAAAATTTATACTGTATCTTCATCAAGTTAGGTGTATGTCAAATCCCATTGGTTGTGATTTTTGTAAAGCCTTTTTGCGATTAGAGATATTTTTGATTGAAGTAGCTAAATTTCTGGGATCTTTCCTTTCATTCTTTTGCGTTCCAGTCGTAGTGGTGAAGTCTAAACCCTTTCACTAGGGCCTCCCAGACCTGATCAACAGGCTCCATCGCCGCTTTGTGAGCCACGTTGGGCCCTCGTCGCCCCAGATCCTCGCGCCAGCGGGAGGCGGGGCACCTTTGGATGTCCTCTGTGCGTTCGCGTTGACCCTTTGCCCTTGGCTCCCTTCCCCCTCCCACTCCCCCTCCCCTTCACTCTATCGAAAGCTCCCATCGCCTCACCGACACATGACCAGGCGTAGGCTGTTCGCCGATGCTCACCTTAGCAGCTCCCACATTCGAACTTTCCTTTGCCACTGTCCTAGCTCTTTCAGGCCAATGATCCCGTATCTTCCATTTCCAGTGAAACAGCTCTTAGTATTTAGAAGATCTTTCCAACCTCTACAGTGGGCAGTCACTTTGGCCTCGAATAGTCCCCATCATCTTTACACCTTGTCATGTTCATTTTACATTATTTTTATTTATGCCATCTACCTCTTCATTGTTTCGTATGCGAGGTCATTTTCAATCATTTTGCCCGATCGCTTCTTTTTCACGCCCCAAGTCTCTCCACCATTACTGCCCCTCGCATTGCAGTTTTTAATCGGTGAATAACTCTCCGAATGTCTTCAGACTCAAGAGGAAGCGATCGCCTTCGCAACAGAAACTCTGAAACGTGAAAACTGGCACTGGCAATACTGCACAAACCGGCTTCCGCAATTTCTTGCTACTGAGTTTCTCTCCTATACGATCCCAGCTTCGAGAAGCGAAACGTTACTTTACGAAATCGTCGGATCAACACCACTGCCATTATCAAGGTTCTGCCTTTTTAAACTCTCAGATTTAAACATCATCTTCATGACAATTGGATTGGAGCAGACGGTTGGGATGGCAAGCGCCCTCTTACTGTAGTGGGTTCGAATCCTTTCTGAGACAGATGATTTCACTTTGGAATAGGCAGGCAAAAAGAAACCCCTACGTATTTCATCATTTCTTAATAATAATTCTATATTTATAATTGCTTTTTTTTTCGTTAATCGGCCAACTAGGACCACGCTTGCAAGCATCCTGCCTTTACCGTGGCCCAGTTTTTATTTATTCTCACGGTGGCAGGTGCTTGCGACAATTTTTGGGGGGGACCAGCATTTTCAGCTGGATCCGGTTTTTAACCCCCACGGTTGTTAGCCCTGGGGGTATGGAGGATGAAATGATGATATGATGGTAATGGTGGTGAAAGGACAGCACATACAGACATACACAAAGACACAAATATACCCATGCCCGAGGCGGGACTCGAACCCGCGATCTTCTGGTCAAACCACTCCGGCACTACTGCCTTAGCGATCTCGGCCATCTGATCGGCTTATAATTGCTTTATTATATTAAATTCTGATATTTGATCGCCAACTTCCCTGCAGAAATCACACTAAAATACATTGGCATAAATATTGCAGGAATTTATAATGACTCTTGTAAATTGGAATAAAAAGTCTCCTACCGCTGGCGCTTTTCCCGCTTACCTGTCGGCCACCGCACTTCTTTTCACTACCTCAGCCTTGCTCGGCCCCCAGGCCTCCCCAGCCGCCACCCCGGGCTTCTCCCCGCTCTTCTGCCGCTGCATTATGCAGTGCGAGGAATCGCAGCGGGGCGCCTCCCCTCGCCAGAGGAGCATCCCGCCTCCCGCCCACGCCGCACGCCTTCCACCTCCACCTCTGCCCCCGTCCCCACCCGCGTCCTCGCCCCGCCTTCTCTCCATCCTCACCTCTGACCGCTCTCCCCCCGCCACGGCTCCTGCACCACCTCTGCGACCGTGACCGCTGAGCCTCCTCCATCGCCCCACTCCGTCCTCGCCTCCCGTTCCCCCCCTGCGCTCCATTTCTCTTCCGCCCCTGTCCTCCGCCGCGCCCTGCCCCGCGCCTACTTAATCATGTACTCGCGCTTGAGATGTAGTAGAGGAAGGTCGAGGGCTCGCCAGTGTCAGGCGCATGAATCACGCGGAGGGCAAAATGCGGAGGAGTCTTCTTTCCTGCGCTTCCCTGCTCAAGTGGATGCGACCACGTGGAGCTCTTCCGTCTCGTGTTACTAGGCGGGTGCTTGGCACCAGTTGCTTGTTCCAGACGTTAAGGATCCGTTATAATATGAGCAACGACAAGAGTTGATTCTGTTAATGAGAAAGTACACGGAATGGCAGTAGCGCCCATTTGTCGGACAAATTAATGACTGGTTAGCACATTAGTCATTCAAATTTTGGATAATTTTGTTAGGAAAAGTTTTATTTCTCGTGAGTGCATAGCAGGCTCATAAAACGAAAATTTGTATTGACAAACAGAATCCATTCCAGCACGCCAGAAATTTTGAACACAATTTACTTCTCGCATGTCCTATCAGATTCTTTGTATGGTATGAGAGGTTTCAAACAGAAAGGGAAAAAACTAAAATTTAAAAAAAGCTAAACTCTTCCTCGCGAAGTAAACAAGACGAGTAATTATATCTAACACTTATGTGAAATATCCAAAGCAAGTGTTCTTAACTGTTTCAAGAAACCTTGTGATTTTGGATCCTTATATTGCCGTACTTTTGATTGCATTGCATGACGTATTTTGCCTATCTAATTTTATTTTTAGTTCTGCTACCTATAGAATTGATCATTAGCGAGGAATTGGTGAATTGTTGCCGATGTCGAATGGTGAGAACGATCTTCCTTCTTTCTCTTTGTGCCTTTTTTTCTTGCATATGTTGTAAATACTTTCGGTTTCGGTTATGGTTATGTAACGATAAACATCATTAGTGAACTTCTGTGAATACTCTTTCGACCATCGAAAGAGGCGTGGTTAGCCTTTATGCCTTTCCCTTGCCTGGATAGGTGATCAGATCACTGTAATGGTATATCTTGGCTTTCCACTTCATTACAACTTGGTCGGGTGATCAGTGATGTTGACAGGTGAGTAGGTATGGAGTAGTGGTTCAGGTAGAATACGTGGATGGTTTAAGGAGCCATCCATGCCACAATAGAATGGGGAAAATACACCTGCCTTAAAATCGTGTCTCGAACCCCGTGCCTTCGGTTCCGCGTGTTCGTACTACCCACAAGCCCCCGCGCCGCCAAGCCAACTTCCCATTTCATATAAATCTGCAATTCTTTTTTGATAAACACCTTTAAATAGACATTTGTTAGATCTGGATAGATATTTGTTGCAATCTAATTTTAAAATTTAAGATAAAGTTTAAGCGGGCGCAGCAGCAAAAATGCTGCTGATCACAACCACACAAACTGGTTTTTCCAAAAGAAGGGTCACCCTGCGCAAGATCAACAAATAAAATAATTTCGTATTGCAATACAATAAATTGATTATATTAACAAAATGTCTTCAAAATATTGTAATAACATAGTATAGTTTATAAGCATTCACAGTTCACTAGTTGTTCAACTTCCCATAATATCAAAAACGTTGCCGTAGGAAAACGCAAAATGTGAATGCCAAATATTTAATGGCGAGTACCTCTTCCTTGCAATTTTCTATTGCTTGGGTCATCTGCGTTCTAAGCCCTACGCACTGAATACGGGAATTTCATCCGCATGCACAGTGTGAATATAGACGGAAAAAAGCACTCAAATAATTGTAATTTTATTCGAAATCGAAACAGTTTCGTTGTTTCTGCTGTTTTTTCGAGTGTCTGAATATTTAACAAAACCGTCTGTCACTTTCCGTGCGCATTGCAAATTGGCAGTATAGATAAAATCCCTTCTGGGGTGTTCTCCGGCGGAGAGCGGCGTTGTGTCGCGGCCCCCGGCGATGAAAGCACATACGACCCACGCGCAGTAGCTCACGCTGGGCGAAATGCGGTCATAATTCTGTAGTATTAAAGGCATGCAGTTTGAACGAAATTTCTTTCTAATGCAAAGAACAAAGAGGAAACATAGGGGAGAGACGGATTTGAGGATGTAATGAATAGGACTTCAGAAAACTAGGAGAAGAACAGAAATAAAGCAAAATTGGGATGCACCAAACAGCGGTAGAAGTACCAAACATCGGTCCACTACCTACTACTAACTATATTTTAGATTTTAATGTGCGTTATTGATTTTTGAGGAACACCGAATTCAAAGTTCATACCGCCGTAACGGCTGATTCACAATATTGTTATAAAATTATTAACATTTCACATTTGGAGTAATAATATTTTCAGCGTACTGAATGTTGACTAACATCGATTTACTGAAATTTGTTGACTATATATATATTTTGTAATCATTCTACGCTCAGTTAATTTCAATTTCGAAATTTTGATTACATATTCAAAAGCAGTGCCCCCAAAATCAATGGATACACTTAGCATTTATTTGAAATAACGCTTTATTAAGATGTGGCCGCTTTCCGTCCGCATGAACCACTGCGTCGCCGCCAGCGCACACAACACCCAGTCGCGGAGGGCGACGCTCCTCTCGGAGGCGGAACACATGCCGGCTGGGGGAAACGTTTCCAGACGTGTGCAGCCTGTTAGAGCTGGAGGCGGTGGAGGACTTGGCGCTCTGATGTTGCGATGAAGAGATTTGTCAGGGAAAGTGAACGCCTTCTTCTGCTTAGGTGCTTACGTGTTCAATTCGTTGGACTCCACACGCGTACGCCACATCAAAATGTTTGCCATTCCTCAACCTTTCGTTCACGTATTGTTGTCACTGAAATCATTGGAACGAGTGAACTATACATTTACCTACTTTTGATCGCCATATCGAACGTGAGGCTAACGTAGAGGCGCTTTGTTTGGATAACATTTTTTGTCAAAAAGAAAATGTTTTGATAAAACTATAACTTGAAAGGTATTTTGAACCTGTTTCAAAAAGGGTTCAGAAATAAAAATGAAATACTATAATAAAAATACAGCAGACCAGTAAGTTTTCGTAAGGCTTTCTTTTCTATAGCTTCCTTATAAATTTTTATATTACCATTTATTTTTAATACCGAATCGTGTCATTAATGTATATCTCGTGTTCTTTTGCGATACAATGAAATGTGATACAATCTTGTATGTAGTAACGTTTCTTGAGAATGCTTATTTCAACTGTTAACAGTATGCGTATTTCACAATAGTAAATTGAATCATGTACGTTATACAGCTGGGTTTAAACTATTCAGCGTGTTTTGGTTGTCGAAATGAATGGGATGGTTTTTGTTCCCATCTGGATTTATAAACGTGAGACGTGCCATTAGATGGAAACGCGTCAGCACGAAATGAAGAAATGAGCGATTGTTTTATATCATGTTAAATTTAGATTTATTTAACCAAAAACCGTAGAAACTGTATGTGACGTATGGGGGAGATCATCATTGTTTATACATCTTTAAACAATGGATAAAATTAGGTGCAGAATTATAGATAAAATTATAGACGTCTATGGAAGGTGGAATATACTTTGTGGAATGTACATTTACTAATCAAAGTCAAAGGTATCTAAACATTTAGCCTGTAAACAAAGAATTTGTTGACCTATATCAGTATGGAAATGAATAAATCATATGTTTTCAATATTACTCGTACAATAAAATTTATGTAAGATGGGGTGTTTCGTATTTAGATAATTTATTGACGTTGATGATGATGGTTATTTTAAGAGGGGTTTTTCGAAGATACTTTTTTTGAAACTTCCTTGTCGCAAATGCATTCTAAAAACGCGATTTCCTACTTGGCTGATGCACAATAAAAGTGACAAATTTCCTAACTCGTCATATTTGAGTTAATGAAAGAAATATTTTTAAAAAACAACAAATTTTTAACAGAAAAAAGAAAAACTTTTCAGAATGTTCACCTGGTGTATAAAATAAGACATAGTATTCAACTGGGAAACGAGCTACTCCGATCGGATTGAAACCTACGAATGAGTATTTTTACATGTGCCACTATAATTGCACGCGGTGGAGCATGAAGTGGCCAGTCGTTAAAGAGCACCTTACCTTGGGCACGGCTTCTGTGTTGGCGCTGCGAGGAGCGCGCCGCCCACGCCCTCGGACCTCGCCTTTGGCGTCCCCTGCGCAGGGGCAACCTGTTTGCCGCCCGCCCCCCTCGCCTCGCCTCGCCTCCCCGACGCCCACCTGCGCAGCACGCCCTCACCCTCACCGACGCCCTCGCCTCCACGCCATCCACCCCCGCCCGATTCATAATACATGCGCCCCACCAACCCTCCGCCCGCCCGCGCGCTAATCCCCCGCGCTCAGCGCCGCCGCTCTTCTCTACGCACGTCCTCTTGCCCCCCCGCCCGCGCCGCCTCCGCTCGTTCGCCCGCCGACAGGTGGGCAGCTCTGGAACAACTCGAGTGACGGAAGCCAATTTACGGCCTTTGCTACGGAATACCAATGACGGGGGAGATGTCTTCAAACACCTACACAACTCTCTGTTACAGCGGGGAGGGGGGGGGCAAAAATTCCGTATACTAAAGGTAAACAAGATTTATTTTGGAGGCTGAAGGAACAGTTTTAATTTACATGATCAGTAAAGATCTGTGCCCTTGATAATGATCGGATGCATCATCCTCGGTGCATTTTTTTCATTTATTTTTTTCTTTTATTGCGTTTTGAGTGCGAAAGGAATCCTCAGTAGAAGCTAATTCAGGAAATTTATTATCGATGTTCGATTTATCAATAATTACGTTTCTTTCTGGTTCACCGAATTTTATTGTATATTTGTAAAAGCTTCAAATTATACTACTTGTGTCAGATTCACCAAAAAGAAGCTATTATGGTACACTGTGTCATCAAAAGTATCCGGACACGTGACTGAAAATGGCTTACCAGTTCGTCGCGCCCTCCGTCGGTAATGCTGGAATTTAATAGGGTGTTGGCCCACCCTTCTACGTGATAACAGCTTCCACTCTCCCAGGTCACTTTCAATAAGGTGTTGGAAGATTTTTTGGGGAATGGCAGCCACGTCAGGACTCTGTGTAGGCCTTGCAGTATGAACAGGTGCTCGATCATTGTTGAAAGATGCAATCGCCATTCCTGAATTTCTCTTCAACAGTGGGAAGCAAGAAGGTGTTTAAAACATCAACGTAGGCCTGTTCCGTGATAGTGCGAAACAAAACAAGGGTTACAAGCCCTCCTCCATGAACAACACGACCACACCATAACACCATTTCGGACGTGTCTGGATACTTTTGATCACATTGTGTATCTTATTGAATGTCTACCGTAAAACCCGACAAAAAACGCGTGTGACACTTCTGAGATAGTCTTCCGGAGTTGGTAACGACTTATTTCTCTTATTTTATTGATTTATTTTACTTTCATTTTAGGGCTCTATACATGAGCTTATTGTGAAGATCACATGAATCATTATGAAAATCGACTATTTTATTTCAATGAAACTGCCGGACCCTTGTTCAGTGACATGATACAGGAAAACTTTTCATGTCTATAAATACTCGGACCCTTTCGTTACGGATTCGGGTGATTTCTTCGTTGCCGACTCATTTAATAATTCACCTGGGAAGAGGGTAGGAGCTGCTTCTGTCTCGGGACGACAAAAGGCCAAATATCGCTCCCTCAGAGAGTCTAAATCAAGGTTTACCTGCGCTGCTGCTCTGCTGAAACTCTTGCGGATCTCTTCCGACCACATTGGCATTTCCGCCTTGCGTCCTTCGCCAGAAAGGAAATGTTATTGCTGGGGATTGATTTCTTTAATGATTTACGCCAGGATCCGTGCCTTCGTCGGACTTTTCTGTCGAGATTGCTTCCCAAACGAAGGTTCAAGGGGAAACTCAACAAAATCGTACCTCACAACTTTTTATGAAACTATTTTACGATCTTATGTATCATTTCTCTCTCACACCCATCTGAAAGGCATCAAAATAATTACATGATTGCAAATTTAAAGTTCATTCATCGTTCGTAACTGGCAAGCAAGGATACCATAAAAATAGTACAATATTTTTAGCCGTTTTCTTTTTTATTTCGAAAAGTCTTAAGATTCATGTATGACCATCTCTGGTGATGATTGTGAGAGTGATGGTGTAAATTCATTCATATGTTAAGCTCCATCACATCTCAAATGATAAATTCACATATTTGCCCGTGCATATTCTGACGTGCAATGAAAACGTAGGGGATTAATACTAGAAACGTAGACCTTTACCCAGTGTTACTTCAAAGACAGCTGTGCCCAGGGACTAAAGTTGCTTTACGGTGTTTCCTCATTGAAGAAAATAGGAACACATTGTAACAAGTGGTTGTCCCTGTATTCAGAGATTCCACTGACAGGAGAAGATGGTGTTCTCATTTTTCATCTCTAAACTTTAAGAGTTGTAAAACACTGTTCTTGGAACACCACCTATCTGTTGTGTGCACACAGCAACTGCATAATCAACATTCATTCTTTTCCTCTTATATTCGCTGAGAAAATTTACAATCTGAGTGTTTAAATCGAAATAATTAGGAAGGCAATACACTTAAGTTAATTACAAAATAGTCTAATGGTTCTTCCTAGTATTTTCTTTCACGAGCTATGTAACAAATTCTCTCAAGAGTCTTTCATTTGAGGCACATGTATTTACTTCGTGATTCCTAATATTTTTTAGGACAGAACACATCTTTCATTTCACAAAGTTTTATACAATTTCATGTGAATGAGTGAACTATGTGAATGAATGAACTACCTGAAGCCGTGTTCATCGTTTCGATGGAAGATTTTTGGCATCGGTTGGTTTCGATTCCGCATCATACTCTTTCCTCTGCAGCACGTTGTGCTAAACAGATATGTGCTATTTTGTCAGACATTTCCCCCTCAGGCACGTTTCGATAGCACAATAAGGATATCCTTTGGAGCTCACGAGGGGGGTTTAAGTATTCTTTGAGAATTTACGAACTAATGCAGCCACGAACTAGTGAGTGTGCGTGTTGAAACGTCTGAACGGGGCATTGCAATCGGCGCCTACTACTTTGCTTCTTAAATATCAGCTGTTCAAACACACTGGATACATTTTCTTGAATTTTGAAATGATTTAACACTTCAGTTGAAACAAAAAAAATCTGAGGATTACTTTCTCCAACCTTACGTTCTTTTAAAATTGGTTAACGGGAAGAAAAATTGTTTTCGATAATTTTCTGTTTAAACCACTGTGTTTCGATTGTTTGATTCGAATTTTTCACTGCTACTGAATAGTACTTTGAGGCACTAAGATTTAATGAAACCAAAGATGCATTCAGTATTACTTGTAAATATCATGTGAGGAAAAAGCAAAGTAAAGCATTGGAAACAAATTGTCACTCTATTATCTTTACTCGAGTTAATTCGTGCGTGTGTGTTTAGGTGTATTCCCGCCCTTGTATCAATGAATGTTTAATGTTCTCTAATGTTGGAATTTAATTCTGGTAATTTACAAAGGAATCATTTTGAGTGAAAGTAAACATTGCAACATTGAAGATTTCAGACTTGCTGCTTACTAATTTCTTAAGATCTTTTTTAAATTCCTTTTTCGGCGAATGGAGACTTTTGTAAAAATATGGCATACAGTCAAATGCTTTCTTACATCAAGGTTTGTACAGTATTCTCGCGCTGTTTCAAATTGGTTTTTGTGCTTTTTAGAGGGCCCACTTTTTGCCTAAGACACAATTAAATAAGATCTTTGTACCTACGAATCACATCATACCTTGTGATCATGATGGATTCCTACGGGGCCCTAATCATGATCAAACTTGGCTGCCCCCTAATAGCATTGAAATACTTGAACATATTTTTAAATGAATACGTACTCAAAATGAATATGAAAATAAACAATATCATCAGAAATTTAATATTTTAATGTTAAAAATGCACAAATGCGTAATATTTTCATATTTATGAACTAACATAAAACTTATTTCAAAATGTTATTGAGCAGCATCAGTGGCAGCATGAGCTAAATTTGCGCTTGGTATTCTGGCGCACGAATGCACTCTTGCTTCCGATTCTGTTCCGAGCGCGAAAATGCCGCCATTGGCGTTGGCCTGTTTCAACGCAAACTGCTGCTTCGGCGCCGTCATAAAACCAGAAAAGCCTCTGGGCCGCCGCTTCTCGCCAGCGGGCGCGCCCCGCGCCTCCGCCCACGCGCCTCCGCCCACGCGCCTCCGCCCTCTACGGGCCACCTTTGGGAGCATTTCCGCGCCGCACGGGTCCCGCCTTGCTCTACTTCCTTATGACGTCCTAAGCTCCTCTTGTACACTTCGCCATTTATTTCTGTAATTGTATTATTGCATTATTAGTATTTCCACAAATTATGTATGTTTGCCCTCTTTAGAAGAGCAATTTACTTATTTTGGTTACGACCATTCGTGATAGTTCCGTAATTATTTTGGTTAGAATATCGTATTGTATTGAATCAAGGTCCTTCATCGAAATACCAGTCTTCACATCCAAGGTACGAATTATGAAGACAATACCTATCATGACTGTTTAGACATCGCGAACTTCCCAATAGTGAAATGTGTTCGTAGCCAGAATTTGGATAACAATATAAAATAAATTATTAATATAATAGTTGCAAAAATTAATCTTATATTCTATGTTTATTTTTCGTTTTCAGAAGGAATAATGGCGTCTTCGAATCGTTATTAATGAATGTTCCATTAATTTAGAAAATGTAATTGTACTTGAATTGCACGCAAGGGAGCCGTGCAATTTATGTGATGTTTTCATCATATGACGTCTCGTAGATTATTCAAACAAAAAGCTTTTTCGGCTGCATCACGAAAATTTTCAGTGCAGGTGTGTATCAGCGGGGGACTAGTTTGAAGAACAGTTGAGACGTCGACGCAGTCCTTCTAGACAAACTGTCTTTTTAAGTCTTTTATTGTCAGAGTTTTCGGGTACAAGCTTTGCCTGCCGGAGTATTTGTTGGCACTACATTATTAATATAATTTGTATTTTGACCAATCCGTTATTTTGTAAGAGACCCGCTCGTCGACCTTTCTCCGACTTTCACTGCATCGTGTCGGCGGCACTTTTAACCCCGCCACCAACTCCGCCCTCGCTGCGCCTCAGCCGCCGCCCCCGCCGCCTTCTCCGCCTACACCGCCGCTGTTGTGTTTGAGCCCGGAGCCCGCGCGGCACCCGTCTGCCCGCCGGCGGAGGGGCGCATTGTTTCAGCGGCGAGTGATGGGGGAGGCGGGCGGGCGCTTTGTGGCGCGGAAGAGCGGGCGGCGGCGCCGCTGTGCACACTGCCCTTCGCCAGAGCGATGATTGCCGCCCGCACCGCCCCGCACCGCCCCGCACCGCCCCGCACCGCCCCGTACCGCCCCGCACCGCCCCGCACCGCCCCGCACCGCCCCGCACCGCACCGCCCCGCACCGCCCCGCACCGCCCCGCACCGCCCCGCACCGCCCCGCACCGCCCCGCACCGCCCCGCACCGCCCCGCACCGCCCCGCACCGCCCCGCACCGCCCCGCACCGCCCCGCACCGCCCCGCACCGCCCCGCACCGCCCCGCACCGCCCCGCACCGCCCCGCACCGCCCCGCACCGCCCCGCACCGCCCCGCACCGCCCCGCACCGCCCCGCACCGCCCCGCACCGCCCCGCACCGCCCCGCACCGCCCCGCACCGCCCCGCACCGCCCCGCACCGCCCCGCACCGCCCCGCACCGCCCCGCACCGCCCCGCACCGCCCCGCACCGCCCCGCACCGCCCCGCACCGCCCCGCACCGCCCCGCACCGCCCCGCACCGCCCCGCACCGCCCCGCACCGCCCCGCACCGCCCCGCACCGCCCCGCACCGCCCCGCACCGCCCCGCACCGCCCCGCACCGCCCCGCACCGCCCCGCACCGCCCCGCACCGCCCCGCACCGCCCCGCACCGCCCCGCACCGCCCCGCACCGCCCCGCACCGCCCCGCACCGCCCCGCACCGCCCCGCACCGCCCCGCACCGCCCCGCACCGCCCCGCACCGCCCCGCACCGCCCCGCACCGCCCCGCACCGCCCCGCACCGCCCCGCACCGCCCCGCACCGCCCCGCCCCGCACCGGCCCGCACCGCCACGCACCGCCCCGCACCGCCCCGCGCCGGTGGCAAGCGGCGAGGGAGCGGTGGGCGCCCAACTTGTTAGCCGCATTAGGAGGCGGTGCCAGGAAACGCAGAGCGCTCGGACTTGAGTGTGAGGTGACGCACTGGGATCGCTAGATTGCGAGGATCTATGCGCAAGGCTGTGGCAAGATGTTTGTGTCGGGGCGACCCGTAAAGGAATACGTGTGTATGTATTGTTTGAATATAATCATTTGAAACATTGTCGTAAAAATGGCATTTCTATTGGAAATATATAAAGTAGCTTAAATTTGGTTTATAATACCAAAATGTTGAGTTACGAATTGAGGCGCATGAAGGCTGGGGGGAGGAGTACATCCAGCTGACTTAAGGTTTGCTTATAGAGAATTCTTCATTTATGCTGAATATAATACGTATAAAATGTCAGTGCCTTGAGGCTTAAAACTAGTAATATCGCAATTTGTTTTGTACGAATTTCAATAGAGAGCATGTGGCCTAATGGTCAAGCAGGCATAAATGTGTTGTTGGGTTGAACGTACGCGGGTTGTTTCTAAAGGCATAGTACAAATGGAAGCAACGTCCGGTGTACAGTTTGTTCAGTGGGCACTCGAGTGACAAGTGTTTTTTCAATACTTAAAATGGCAATGTTTAGTGTACAAGAAGAGCGTGTAATCATCCGTTTTCACGTCTTGCAATGTGTCCGAGTGGTAATTTGTCAGACGGCAGGATGTCTTCAAGTGATGACAAGGATGGTGCTTTCTTTTCATCAGTTGTCACAACGGAGGAGCAGTTTTTCCATTACTGAATAGAAACTCCAGTCGACGCAATTGCAAACAGTCTCCTCGCATCGGAGATTTTCCAAGAAGCAAAAGTGACCTGTAAAGAAACGCTTTCGCTGGCCATATTGTCGACGTCACAAATATGTACATTTGGAGAGAGATGTTGAAAAGAAAAAGAACTTTGAACTTTCCGGTATAAGTAGTTCGTCAGGAAAAAAAGAGGAAGTAGGGTACCTGAGAACTTGAATGCACCTCGAACATTTCTAAACCCGTCTTCAGCGAAAGGAAGTTTTATGGATCTTGTTCAAAGTCGTGACAAGACGCACCTTGGGCTCCGCTGCGGTCCCTATGTCTTATGGTTACTCTTCGAAGGAACTTCCGTGCAACCCTCCCAGCCATAGTGTGCGTGGGTGTGTATGTGTATGTCGGTAAACAGGCACGCGCGGGCGTACGTGTGCGACACGTTTTATGAGAATTCAGAAAGTCGTGGCGACGAGACTTGTCTTAGGCTCCGCTGCAGCGACTTATGTCCGCTGCTGGTCATCGTTCTTGGGGCCTTCCGATCGCCCCTCCCAGGCGGCGTGTGTAAGGCAAGTGTTATGCAAAATAAGGAATGTCGTGACTTGCCCCCAATACTCTTGGCTCTGGGCATCCGTTTGGTGTTGTCGTCGTTCGTTGGGCCTTCCGATCCTCCTCCCGGCGAGAGCGTGTGCGCCGAGGAGGTGCAGGGCGGGGGCGCCTGCAGCCGCTCCCCGGGGCACGAGGGAAGTAGGCAATGCGCCCCCCCCCCCGCGTGACCGGACGCCGCCTGGCGGCGCGCGCGGAATGCAAAGGAGCCGCCCCCGCCCCCACCGCCACCGCACCCTCGCCAGCGCGTGGCTCGGCACCGGAAAGCGAGCGTTGGAGCAGAGAGGCGCGCTGGTTGCTGGGCGCGGGAGGGGGAGTGATAATCCGGGGAGACTTGTTGGGAGCAATGCAGGTGGGTGAGAAGACAACGGCGACAGGCACGCGACGAGTGTGAAGACGTGGGAAAGCTGAAAACTGCAGTTGTGGAAACATGAACAATGGGTGAAATAGAGAAACGGCTCCTTGCGCCGGTCAGTGTAGTCGAGACTGGTGAGCTGGGGCCAATAGCGTCGCGAGATTGGAGGTGGGCTTGGAAGGGCGGCAATGGGGACGATATACGACAATGGCGACAAAAGGCGATAGATTTACAGCAGTGGCAGTGGTTGGAGAGGAGCCAGGGATGGCAGGGACAGAGACTGTTAGGGTTAGAAATAGGAGAGGCGCTTGCGATGGCGACAGACGTCAGCAGGGGCACCGATTACTGGGGACTGACGTAGAGTGAGGGCGGATGTGTCCGAATGCGTAGCGATCGCAATCCAACATTGAGGGGGCAGGAAGAGTTGTAAACGTGGAAAGAAAGATAATGTTTGTAATAATGAATGACAATTGTAATTTGAAGTGGTAGTTAATAGGAGACTAATGAAAGCCTCACGGCCTTGTGCATCATCCCGTGAAACGGTACTCAATTGAAGAACATGCGACGGAAAGATAAAGGCAGGAGGGCACTGGAGAAGGAGAGGGAAGGAACATAGGTAGGGTGGGTAGGTGGGGGCAGTGGTGGATACAGGAGGGGGGTATAAGGCTTACAATTGTCATTTGTAGCTTTCTTTTGACAAAATTGATTTAAATATTTATTTACGTTAGAATTCTGCAATTATTTAAAAACTAATATTGTATAGTGTCATACACACTACAAAAATAATATACAATATAATAACCGATCTTTATTATTTAACAAGAATCTCTGGTGGCCCCTCGAAGGTGATCGTCTGGATCCGCCCCGGGGGAGGAGACAGTGTGGCCTGGCGCAGGATGAGGAGTTGGGGCGATGGGAGAGCATGGGAGCTGTGGACGAGGGCTGTGTGGCGGATGTGGGTGGGAGAGATGAAAGCAAGCAAAGGAGGAGGGTTGGAGGAAGGGGAGGACGACGATGACGGAGTTTTTGCGCCCTCGAACATTAAAGCAATTCAAGTTTCTCGTCACTTTGTGCATCTGCGCATGCGCAGAAGATGGATGTTGCAGTCGACTGCTGCCCGCTGATGGTGGAAGGGTGCACCGGCTGAGTTGGCTCAGGGCGACCAAGGTTGCTGCTGCAGCGCCTCTGACCGGGAGGGCCGTGGGTGCTACGCAGCGGCAGATTTTGGCGCAAGTTTGCCTGGTCGAATTAAGCCGCTGTCTGGAGAAGAATTATAGCGGTTTGCTGTTTCCGTGGTTTCTCTGATCAGTTCCAGGCGAATGCCAGAACAGTACCTTAAGAGAAGGTTATCGGGCTTCGCGTGGTCTTTCCTTCCTCTTGCGTGGCCCGACGGGGGTGGGGCAGCGCCGGCGAGAACAGGGCGCGGAGTCTTCGCAAGCTGGCGGGCAGCTCGAGCCGAATCGCACCAGCGGCAGCGGTAGTCGTAATGGGTCGGTGGACCGGCAGTCGTAAAGCTCCCCGTCACAGGCACTTCCGAGGACCTCTGGGATTGACTTTCATAAGCGACGCGCGTTTCGTGCCCACAATGCCCCTCCGGAAGTGGCTGCTTGCTCAGGAGACGGATAGGCCAGGAACCAAGCACTCACGTGGACTGACTCGGCAAAGCCTGGAACTCGCACCACTGGAGAGTACTAAAGAGCCCAGTTGCGCAACGCTGAAGCTAACAAAGGTACGTTCGCTTCGTTGTCTTTGCATGTTGTTTTTTTCACGAGGGAGATATTACAGACCTGAAATATAAATCGATAGATTCATTTTATGGATAAATTGAAGGGAGTGTAGCGCTGGGTTGAAATTCCAAAATATTGATGACAATGCGTGATGGTATTTTATTTCTTCTAGTGTGAATCTCCCATTTAGTAGGCTCCTGAGGCTGCAAATAAAGACAATGGGAGGGGGAGTAGATCATAATACTTTAGAATTAATACCTTATTGATGCTAAGCTTGAGCTCTTGCTCAGACGGATGCGCAGGATGGTTGGAGCGAAAGCAGGGAAGAGACGTTTGAGGGAGAGTGAGCCCTGCGAATTAAATTAGAACCCACATTTTGAAAATAAAAGTGAAAAATATTCATTAAATTGATTTGAATACATCGTTCTTTGTATTTCTTATATTGTCAACGATGAATTTTCTTATTCTTTTATACCGGGTATTTTTAATTTACTCTTATTGATTTTTGTGACCGACATGGCTCGAGAATAACTGTAATACAAGACACCAATTAAATTATGATTTTGAAAGGATCTATTTTCGTAATAAGCGGACGAAAAGAAAATTGCTCTTTTGATATCAGTGCAGAAACGTAATTAATTTAAAACAAAAGTGTGGAACGGAAAAGCTTGGCTTTTTCATCTTTTCAGTATGTAATTTTCCTCTGCCTCGCTTTTCATTACTTCATCAAAATTATTTTCATTTACGTCACTTGTCCTGGACAATGGCGCTCAAATTTCTTCTTTTTACTCCGTAATTAGTTCGTAATGAATTATAGTTCTGTCTTGATAGAGTAAAAACAAACTTTTCTGACTGATGTTCTATTTTAATGTAATGCAATTTGCACTCTGTGGGTGTGAATATGTCTAAAATTGTTACACATGTGAAAAAAAGGAGTACTTAATACAAAATGTAGTGGACAGCTATGTCATGCAAGGGCGATTTTCCTCGAGAAATTACAGTGTATAGTACTGATTGTGAAAAACGTTGCGGCTATTACACACTGAGAAATCGTTCGCACTTTTTGGAACACTGTTCAAGATTGCGATATAAAAAAAAATGTATCGGAGATATCTTGGTTGCGGTGATTTCATTTGACCTCTTAAATACACAACTAACACGTTTCTGTAATACAGAACTCTATCATTTTATTGTAAGTTGTTATATCGCAAGTGATTCACAATTCCCGATGTACGGTTTATAATACTTCCTGCCCTAAAGATTCCGTGTGAATAAGCGGAAACAATGATTCCGCTAGTGCTAATTGTGGCTCAGGCGATGGTGTCTCACCCCCCTCCGTTGGGAAAAGTGCCGATGTACATCGCGTAACAATGCGGAGGGTGCGAGTGAGTCCTTGCGCCGCTCTGCGAAGTGAGACGTGTTCCCTCGCCATCTGCGCCATCGCCGACTGCATTCGCTTCGCCCTGCGCCCTGTGCGGAGACGGGTTTATCTCGACTCGGCTCGGCTCGGCTCGGCTCGGCTCCTCATCGCTCATGTAATATGTAGTACCTTCTAACTGGTTTTTCCACGCTTAATATAATGCTGCCATTTTCTGACAATATTTTTATCTAGAATTATATAATTGTGCCCAACTTTCTCTCGACGTGTCCTTGTCTGTTTCTGTGAGCTAGAGAACTAAGTTGTATTACTTTGTGATTGTCTGTTCATCTCGTATTGTAAATTACCTAAACAAATGTCGGTGTCCCAATGCTGTCAAAGTTGAAAGCGCCACCACAGTAAAATTTGATATTTTTCTGTTGACTTCCGTATTTTCTTTCTACTTTTTGCTGGAAGCTTTTTGCTTCCTTGCTTTCTTTTGTAAGACACAAAACAAAACAAATCAAATTAAGGTTTTTCGGCTCACAAATATCACTGCAATATTGTAGTGGAAAATATCGGTCTTAGAAAATGAGGCTTCTTTCTTCAGATGTGATTATCATCCCCTCGTGAGTGAGTAAAAAATCTCAATCAAAAGTTCACAAATGACGCCGACTGAAATGACAGTTTCGACAGATCTGTTATTTTTTCCTCCCTGAAATCCCGTTTATGTATTCATATTTCCCTTGGACGCTCGTCCAGCTTCCGTCTTCCTTTGACCGCAAAGGCCGAGCGATCCGGCCAAAGACCGACCCTGCGGCCTCTACGCGGGCGCGGGGAGCGATGGCGGGGTGCGGCGGGCGCGGCGTGCAGCGCGCGCGGCGCCGCCGTCAAAACAAACGAGAAAGGCGGCGTTCAAGGCAAGCGCTTTCACAGGCGACCGCGCGAGGCGTCTTGTCAGCCTGTGGCGGAGATGCCGGGCCGAGATGTCAGTTGCTGGTGGACCCACAGGATGAAAGCTCGCGAGAGCTCGTCAGAATCAGACTCATCTTCATCTTTCACGTTGAGCTCCTAGTCTCTTGGGCCTGGGAACGTCTCTCACGTGTGGCGCACTTATAATATTCACGAACTTCGTGAATATTATACTATTCCAAGCATTCTTAATATTTGAAATTTTTACTTCCCTCTTTTTTCTTCTTTCCTTGCTTCTTTCCTTCTTTCTTTCCTTCCTTCCTTCTTTCTTTCTTTCATTCCTTCCTTCTTTCTTTGCTTCTTTCTTTCTTATCTTCCTTCCTCTCTTTTTTGTTTCTTTCTTCCGTTCTTTCTTTTTTATTTTTTTTGTTTCTTTTTTTTACAAATAGTTTCGCCGGTTTTGAATTTATTAACGTTAGTCTTTACATCTTCGCTTGACATTTATCAACAAAGGTTTAGTCCAGCTAACCGTCTTTCGCATCTTTGCTATTTGTAGCTTCGTTGTATCAGACTCACTTAAGACCCAAAGAGAACATTCTCAGCCATCGTTTTTTAGAACTTCATGTTACTTCCTTACTTTGCTTTATTTCAAATTGTGCTTCTCCCGAGAACCATTAAAGTATTTACCTATACCGAAATGAAAACTGATCCTGATAAAATCTGAACCAAATTCTGCACAAAACGGTGGGAAAAAGTGCCTCCAAAAGACCCTGTTGAACAATTCTAGATTGAAAGTTCATACCGTTATAAAATAATTTTGACATTAAATTGTTCTCGAATTTCTCACGAAGTCAAAATAAATTAAAATAAAGGATTGATTCAAGTTGAATATGTAAAACTAAATAAAATTTGAATAGTCTTAAGAAATATTATAAAAGAAATAAATAAAAATCGAGAAAACCCCTTTTTCACTTACTAGTTTTGAAACTAAAATGTATTTAACAGAAGTGTTAATGCTTAAGAAAATTGTATTGTACGTGTTTCCTACTTCTTGCATATTAGAAAAAACAGCCCGTTAAATTTTGAGTTTCTTTCAATTTGTAATTTTGATCTTTCTTTCAAATGTATCATTTTATTTAAAAAGGGTCTTTAAACAACCTTAAATGAGTACATATGTTTCTTGCCAGAATTCACATGGACTTGATAAGAAAGTGCATAATTCGAAAGTAATTCGTGATGTCCGTTTCTTCAAACTATTTAATAAAAATACCTCCGGAGTATCCCCTCGGGAGAGGAGGATTTCTGGCTACAGAATAAAGATATGAGGGAGGTCGATTGACGTCGTGAGATGAATTCTCCCCTCTCCATTGTGTAAATAAATTAGGGGTCATTACAGAACGGTAATTTTATTGTCGGCCTGTAGTCTGCATAATAATGCCCCATTAAACTCAAACAAAGGGGTCGCACATCTGTTAGGAAGTGCAGCAAGTTCATTGTGGAAAACGTTAATCTCCCAGAGTGCATTGCTGAATCATGAGAAGCAAATGATGCAGAGAGGCTTCCAGGGAGGCATTTAAGAATGAAGATGAATGTGAGACAATGCAAAGCGAATCTGGACACCGTATCTTCAGAGAGGTGGGGATTATCAGCGACCTTGTGACAAGTGTATAGGTTGTTCGTTGTAATAACGTCGTCTGCCGGAAGGGCCTATTTGACGTACCGGTGCGAGGGCACTTTGCCAAGAGACTGCGCGGAAAGTCAAATAGCTACTGCCTGGGGCTTGATCGCTGCAATTACGACAGCCGTTGATTTGTAATTGTTGAGGAGGAAATTGTCGTGTTCCCTGAGATGATTTTGATAGATTAGTTGGAACAACGTTTAAAAAATTGATTTAAAAATTTCTATAAGAATGTAATGAATTTAAATATACTTAATGCCTCTTTCTCATGGGCTTACAAAAAAAAATATAGGTAGGTTTGTTGATTCAAAATTATCTTCCACTAACGTAATAGTCAGTATTACATACAATTAATTAGTGTTATAATCTGTAAATAAGAATGTATGGGTGTTATTTAATTAAATACCCAATTTATGCCTTTAAAAAAGTATTTTAAGGCACTTAGCCATCGCTTTTAAAAAGAACAATAATGTAAATGCAAGACATTGTTTCAGATTTAGTCCAAAATAAAAACCTCTTTTGCGTGAATATGGCGTGGTACTTAGCTTCCCAGATCCGAGACCCGGGAGGGCACGCGTGCGTGGCGCGGAGGACTTAGAGCGGGGGCTGTTTATTTGTGGCGCGGCGGGGGCGGGCGGGGGCGACGCCGCGCGGCGGGAGGCTGGAGTCGACGTCGCCAGGGGCGGGCGCCCGCATGTGGACACGCACGCTCCCCAGAGGGTTGCAAGGCGGCGACTCGGCGATACTACGGTTTGGTGGGGGGTGGGGAGAAGGCGCGGGCTTCCGCAACCAGTCTCGCAAATGATCTTGGCTGTCCCCACACCCTTTGACGCGGCATCACCCGGACAAGCAGGGTCATTTTCTGGTGGTGGGGTTTATACTCCATGTGGGTTTGGGGTGGACAGAGCGGGTTCATGAGATTTTTCGGGGTCCTCCCGTTTACCCCGAATACCCCTTTTTCCATTGTTGCTCCGTCGTCATCGTTCACATAATTTCGGCATAATATCGTAGACATCAAACGTGTTCTCCCATTTCTAAGTATGGCCATTAGGTTTAGGCACTGGTGTCGTAGTAACTGTAATAAACAATATCAAAATAAAGTGGGATAAAATGGTCTAAAAAGCTCCCGTGCAAAGATTTTTATATGTTCTACAAACACACGCTTTGAATCATTAACCCGTAGAATACAGCAAAACTGACTCATTTCATTCCCTTTTCTTAATATTAAATCACGCTAGTAGGCTAATGATTTCATAAAATTTATTCGATTCTATTATATGACAATAATATATAAATAAACATTTTCTCTGTCTTCTCCTTTGGTACATTTAAAACATTTTCAACGCTCTTCACCTAACATTGAAACTCGTTTTAGGGATGTAAAATATTGCACATAAGATGTGATTCTTCTTCTTGCACTCTGTGGGTTTAGGAGCGTTAGAGGTTCTTATTCATATTGTTTTCCCCTTCTCTTTGGCACGCTCTTGACTTTTTTCTTGCATACTTAACGATTTCCAGTTAATCTGTTGTTCGATCTGTCGTGGAATTCTGTGGGTGTGGTCGCACCAGTTTTGTCGTATGTTTTGTGATTTCATCGAATGATATAGTTCGCTCTCATTCATGGAAATTATTAACTGGGAACTCTTTATAGTGCGTGAAGTTCATAGTACAGAAAATGGTTACCGCGACATGATTTCTGTTCATGCTTTATATAGTTCACTTAAAGATTATTATTTTTACAAATAGTTATTTATGATATGAGTGCTAAAAGTGACATACCATTTTGCGAGTAGGAAAGATTGCAACACGAAGTCGATATGTTGAGTGGCGCAATCCTTCGAGGAACATAAAATCATTCTGCATTTTTAGACAACCTTTCTGGCATTCATTTTATTTTAATTCAAGTATATAAATCCCTTAATGAAGTTCGTACTAGGTGATAGGATTAGACGAAAGTATTTTGTACTGTTTGATGCATTTTCGGATTTATCTAAACACTTGCGGATCGTCCCGCTTTTTGCACTAATGCTTCAAATTGAACTTTCAGCACACTGCCCGTCTAAACTACCCTTCTCGTACGAGGATGCGCTAGATGTCAACCTGGCAGCGCACTGTTCGTGGTGGGGGCCCCGTTGACGCGGGGCGTGTGCGCTCGAGAGGGTATTGTTTCAGGCGGCGGTGGCGGCGCCCAGACATCTCCCCCCCCCCCCCCCCCCCCCGGCCGAGAGGATAAAGGCTCGTCGAGCCCTCGGTACACACACGCGCCGCGCCTAATGACTTCTTAATATGGGCGCAGCATGCAACGCTGCAGCCCGGAAGTCTAATGAAGCTACGTCCGCCCTCCCGGGTTGTACCTTTGAGGCTGCGCGCTTGCGACGAGCTTCGGCGACGGGACGCCGGGGTGATCCATGAGTCAGCGCCTCGGGTTGCTCGTCCGGCTCGTGTTGTTCTATTATTGACTTAGTGGGTTAGTGGGCCTGACGCTGTCCTTCAGGTCGAACTCGGTAGATTCATGTTAGCTGCAGAACCTTCATTTGGGGGTAGAAGCAAGTTTTCTGTGACTTTTCTATCAATAACGAAGTCGAACATCATAATACGAGGACTCAGTTGCGGCTGATACTTTGCTGTATTTTGTTTCGCAGTTTTCCTACTCAATATTCGGTTACTTTTTTGCTGAAAGTAGCTTTATTTGTCCTGAGCTCCTCGCTCCTCCTTTATTTTCTGTTTCCCACTTCAGCTCTCTCAATTTCTATTGTCCATTTTCATGGCTCGTGTACACTGTCACTTGTTGCCTTTCTGAAGATTTTTTTACAGGGGCTGTGTATGGACGTCGTCAGGATATACATTGTAAACGTCATACTTGATGATTTATTGCGGGTTTCTGCTCATAGAATTCCTTGATGTTCCTCCAGTGCTGTGCAAATGTTGGTCAGGCACTTCCTCACACCGTAACATTGACTTTTCCCTCAACTGGTGGATCGTCCGTATTGTCGGCTTCTCTGTAATGAATGCCCTGGGCCTCCCGAGGGCTCGAGGGGCTGCGACGCCGACAGCTGCTGGTGGCGGGGCTCTTGCAGGGGAGCGAAGTGCACATGCGCCCCGCCTGACGGCTGCTTAATCGCGTTCGGCCGGGCGGTGGGCGGCGGTGGCGGGCCAAGTGCCTTAACGAGGCATTCGCTGTCCTTTTAACTTTTACGAGCGCTGTTTGCGCCGTGGTCGGATGCGATGCGAGGGCTGCGCTTGCCGCCGCCCACGCGCTACGTCTCGCCATCCAGCGCTCGTGATTGAATCTCCGTCAGCCGCTGATTGCTGGACGCTCCCCCTGCTGGATTGCATAGTTTCCATGGCAACGCTATCCAGTTTATCTTTCCATTTCTGGCTCCATATCTCTTCATTCGCTCTCAGATAATTTTGTGCTGCAGCAGAAAATTGCGTTCTATATCGGATTGTGGATCGTTTTGCATGCGTTAATTATGATGTTTGAATTCAAATACAAAAGTAATTATTTTTTTCTCATTGATATAAGTCCCCATAAGCTTATTTAATTAATAATTATACTTGTGTAAATGAATTGCCGTACGGTGTGTTTTTAAACAGTTGATAACGAAGTCGAACAAGTTGTTTATTAAATTCAGTTATAATGAGGATAATAACTGGATTATCGGTTCATTTATATATTCCAAATGCAATGTTCCATTTGCAAATACGTGAAAATAATGAATCGCAGATGACCGAAGTTATATTGAAAAAAATGCTTCCATTTCTTTAAAACTGACCTTTTGATTTGTGTACTGTAACAAGGTTGTTTTAAATGTAAATGCATATGCAGTGTAATTTACGTGTATTTTTTTTGTTTTTAGGTAAGTGAACTCAACCCAGTGCTGGCGGAAGGTTGACCGTACAGTATGTAAGTGATACTATTTCACGAGTCGCATCCTCTAATACCAATAGGCGAACTAATTTACGGAATAAAGTTGTTGTTGTGTTTTGTTGTTTTTTTCTTTTTTTCTTTTCCGAAAAAAAATTACGCTATACTTGAGGTGCTCGATCTCAAGGGATCATTCGTATAGGGAGATGACGTTGTACGGAAGAGGTGTATCAGTGCATGGGCTGTAACCAACCAGAATAAAACATTTGTGTTACAGCGAGTTTTTCATTATTAAGAAGTTATAGAGTTCGTTACTCTCCAGTTTTATTTAATAACTGACCAATGTCTCGTCAATATATTTAGTAACATAAGGCCATTTGTGATTATGTTCGCTTTGGGCAGGGATGTTTTGTGAAACATGAACGTTCCACCAATTTGTGTAATAATTAAATAAATTATTTTCAAAATACAAAATTAGATCAAAATTCATAAAGGCTCGTTTGTTGTTCTGCTCCGCCATTCGCCAGGTGGTGATCGGAGCAACCACGGAAAACTAGCGATCCGGGCAGCCGACTTCTAGAATTTTCATCCAGACTAAATTCGACCTAGCTTTGTAGCTAGTGTCTCAAATCCTGCCACCGTCGGGACTCGAACGTATGACCTCCCGGTGAGCGGCACCGCAGTGCCATTCGTTGAGCCTACTCAGCCCCGTGGAGTGGGGTGCGGGAAGTGAAATTGAACGTCCCTCCAGAGGAATCGTTCCCTCGTCGCCCGTGTGCAGCCCCGCCGTCTCCCTGCTGCCGCCGGTCGGCGCAGCCGCTGCCAACAGCGACAGCAAAGGGGGCAATGCCGATTTTCAATCAAAATGTATATGCGCCCTGTTTGAATTAGCTTCTGTGGCGTAACTACGACTAAAGCAGTACGTACCGAATTTTCGCGCATGCCACACATGTTCCATTAATGCATATGCTTCATTTTTGTCAAAAAATTGTAGGGCGGGCTTCTTCCCTCGACATCGCCCTCGGGAGCTTATCTTTGCTTTCTGGTTTTTACAACTCGGTTCCGTTACCTCCATCTCCTCTCCTATTTTATTTTTTGCCGAGTCATTTTATTCTCTCTAGTGTTTGCTTTTTCTCGTACTCCTATGCATCTCTCATGTGTTTTATCTGAATCTGCCACCTTTTTCTCTTTCTTCTATTTCTGAGACCTCACTTTTCCTTTCCTCTTGTTTTTCTCATTTCTCTAGTTTTCCCCTCGATTTTGGCGCTTCCTTCGGGACGTGTGTTACCATAAGCTTCTTTTACACCTTTTTTAATCTTCTCCGTTACTTTTCTCTCTTTAGTCTTTCGTTATTCCTTTTGAAACTATTTTGAATCTTTTCACTCTGTCCATGATTATTTTTCTTGCCCTATCTTCATATCCCTGGCAGCGCGTCTCCCCTTTCTCGCCTTGTACGTTTCCCTTCCTCGTTGAACACTGATCTTCCCTATTCGCTCTCGCGCCCCGCCCACGAGGAACTGCACCTGCTCTTTCAACTTAAGTCTCTTTCTCTGTGACCTCTGATGACAAAAGCCGGTTTCCGGTTGTGTGGCGTGGGCTGTCGTTGTATGTCGTCCGAGGCAGTAAATGTTCTTGTTCCAGCAATTGGGCCGTTATGCTGGCCCTTGCCGATTTTTTAAAGACTTGATGTTGGATGTTTAATCTAAAATTGCGTTCTCGTAAAAGTGTTTTAAACTAACTAAATAAATAGTTATTCTGCAACTTGTACAGGATTCATATTGGTCATTCTTGACCTTTTTATCGTACATTTAATGTTTCTTCAACTATAGTATCTTTCTCTAACGGGATGTAGGTGATCTGGTATTGACAACTAATTTATAGGTTTTCTAAGCAATAATGCATTGACGAACGATAGTTACAATGATTATACGAGCCATGTGATATTTTGCTTACCACCTACTACGCCACAATGTTGAGGTGACGCAGTCCGTCTTTTATTCAATATCATCACAGAGCGGTTACCATGCAGAGAGACCGAGCTCCTTACAAGACAGAGATGACGAGACCCGAAGCTCTGGTAATGGTTTCCTGCAATAACTTTAGTGTTTTAGTGTAATGAGTAGATTAACCACTGATAGCCACAACCCGGGCAATCTTGACGGACGAATCGCACCTGCCAACCTCAATTTATTACTCCGTGTGTGTTACCACCGTATCCACTTCAGTGAGTGGTTATCGTAACCCTCCATGCTAGCTCTTTATTTATTAACTTATTTAATGTTAAAAGTGTGACGTGTGAGAGAGAAGGGCAATTCTTAAGAACGGTTTGCAGTTCAGAGTTTGGGCGTGGTGTATGCCGCTTGGAAGTGTGTTTCTGGGGGCTCCTCTGAAATCGCAGCGGCCAGTGCACTAAAAGCCGCTGCGTGGGCGGTAACACTGGCGGCTGAAGAGATCGAAGAGATGAAAGCACAGACGACCGCGACTGGGGGGGGGGGAGTTTACCCTCGGCCTAATGTTGAATTGAAACTTGCGTACCTGTGCAGTGTATATTCGAACCACACCGCAAGCAAAATCTGTTTGGGAGGGCACCTAGCAAATAAACATGAATATCATCTTTCTTTCTTTACAAATCCTCAATTTAGCCCTGAAGAAGGCCCCTGTAGCATGGCCGCTGTAGCGAAGTTGCGCCCGGATAGTTTAATGCAATCTCAGCGCGCACAGTCGGGCTGCGCGGGGCGGGGTGGGGCGGGGCGGGGCGGCGTGGGTGCGGGGGCGGCCGTCTGGCTCGGCCACTGGCTGCAAAGGCCCGCCCACGCCGTCGCTTTCTTGCGAGGCGGTCAGCTCCCACATGCGCTTCTGCTTGGCGGCGTCGCCGCAGAGCTCGCGCCTGGCGATTCGGAAACAAGATAAGGTCACGCGGCGCTCGAGAAGGCTTGCTCTTAAAATAGCCCTCGCCGTCGCCCCTCGCGGGATTTCCGTCGCGGGGGAGGGCGGCCTCTGGGATTTGTTTCAGAGACGTCAGAGGGCGGAAGCTGTGAGCGCGGGGGCGCCTAGATAGAATGGCCGAAAGGGTCTAACGCAGCTCTTGGCAGTTGGTTGGCGAAAAAGGGACGTTCTCGGGCTCAGCCCAGACCAAAACGAGGCTGAGCTCCGGAGATAATAGATTCGGAAAGAAAGTAAACTTACTAGTCTGAAGTTGTTTCGGAACGTAAAATTGAGTGTGACATATTTCGCCTGTCCTGAAGATTGACACAATGTAAACGCGATATACATTTGATTCCGATGTAAAACTGGTAGACGGTACAATCCTAATATTCATATTAATAATTTAAAAGCGTCAAGCCTTGCATAAGATTGAGTTAATTTCAGTAAGATGTTTCATTATTGGAAATATTCGTGGTGAATTGAAAACTGCAACGCTGAGGCGCTGTTTTGTCCGACATATTCCAATCACAAAATATCTCGTATATTCGTTACGAACGTAGCAAAGTCGCAGTAAATAAAGAGAACGTTTTGTCTACCAACCCGTGCCGCTGAACGAGGCAGAAACACTTGCAACCATGAAACCTGCTACGTCAAAATCCAAACTTTTGTTGAGAACTTCAGAGGGTTTTGCGGAACCCTTGACTCCCACTGAAGTTGACTAGCGCTCTGCGGAGGGCAGACGTGAACTGCTGAAGCTTTCCTACAGAGGGGCCGGAAGTCGCTGAAACTCATCATCACTGCTTCTTCGGTGCGCAAACAAGGTCTTCTCGCTGACCGAATAGCCAGCCCTACGTTTCCTCGCTGCGATTGCACTAGGACTGGCAATTCGATGTTGTTCCTAACAATTAGCACGATACAATTTTTTCGTGTTGTTCAAACCAGTAAATGAAAATAAATGAATTAATCTGGTTCTGAAAGTTATCATTTTTTTACGAGTGAGAAAATAAAATATTAAAACTATAATTTTATTCAAATATATTTCTGATATGACGCACGCATCTAGTGATAAATGGGCACAATAAAACGATTATATGATCTAGTTTCAAGATATACCATCAATGTAGGAGATTCACACTCGCCTGGGATTGACTGTAACATTCATATACGAACTCACATACATCGATAAAACGTACACATAGTGTCCTGAAAAAAAGTAGAACCAAGGGCGTATCGGAACACAAATATTTCGGTTCATCTTCGTATTGATAGTAGGCGGCAATGTTTGTAGTCATGCTGAACAAGACAAGCTGACGACTGTTTGCGTTGCTTAGCTCGGACACACGCAGACGTAAACAAGCAGACGTGACGTAAGCGTGAAACAGTTGCCTCCTCGCTCGACACTTGCGTTGCTCCTTTTGCTGCGAGCGCTTGTGCTGTCAGAGATGCTAAGCAGGGCGTCGCGGGTGCGGGGAATGGGAGCGGCGGCCGCCGCTTGGGCCCACCCCGCCGTGTCCGCCCGGACGAACTGCCCGAAAACAGCGCTCTGATTTAAGAAATGGGGAAGGGTGGAGTTCTTCTTCATGAGGCACTTCCTGACAACGGCTCTGTGTTATTGCCTCAGATGATTGATACATTTTCGTCTTGTTTGATGTTATGGGTGTTTCAGGCGCGGCGAGAAAGATAGCTGTTGTCACGAAGACATACTCTTAAGCCTTTAGGATTTCAATAACTCAAGAGCTAAAAGTAAAATTGGTATAATTATAATTGAGTAGTTAGAGGACGAGGAGCATTAAGATTCCAAGACTTCTCTCATCATGATTTCAGGACGATTAATTCGTAGGTTTTTATTCACACGGACGACTCTTACTTACATTTTTTGTAGAACTCTGGAAGAAGATGGAAAAAACTTCCCCACCGTTAGTCATCCTCCTTGTTGGGCATCCCCTGTTCTAGCTCTTTATATTAAAACGTATAGAGCATTATTTTACGAATGATAACAACTGGGCAGATGTAAATGTTTGAATTGTTTTATTACACTATAATTATTATGGACAATTTTAGGACAGTGCCTGTGGCATTCTCTCTATCGTTCGATAACTAGAAACGTTCTAGGCAATGAGACATTCGCATTCTGCAAAGCTAAATTCAAAAATGCCTTCTTTGTGGTGCAACTTTGTAAGTGCGAAAACAGAGAATTAAACACAATTCTGCGTTCTCGCGCGTATATGTCAGAGCATTCACAAGCATAACACACCACTTGAAGAGCCATAATGACAGGAACAACTGTGGACCCGCAATGCAGTGTCAACCATCTCACACAAGTCTTTCATTAACTGCACTCGAGCTGTTGTTCCACGAAGAATTGAGGTCCCGTTGAGCCACCTCTGTATGGCTTTGTCTCCCATAACTCATGTAGGGCTGGACGGACGCGCGGGGGCAAGGGCAAAAGACGCTTTCGCGTGACTGCCTCTGTGCCACGCGCGACACAAAGGCAGAGTGGGAGCGATTCCCACCGTCCCCACGCCCGCCCCGCCCGCCCTCCCCGCCCCGCTGCCTTCGCCTCCGATTGCACTCTATCCCTGGCCCCGCTCTCGCTCCCGCTTCCTCCTCTCTCCTTCGCATTCGTCCTCGCCTCCTTCCCACCCGTTCTTTCTTCCTTCTTCGCCACTGTTTCGACCCGCGCTGCTTACGCTTTTGAGCCTGCGTCCACCTCCTCCGCCTCCCCCTCCGCCCTTCTCTATTTGGTATTCGCCCTCAATTGTTTTTATCTCTGCTTTGCTTCAGCCCTTGTCCCCACTCCCGCCCCGCCTTATCCTATTCTTCGCATCTGGCCCCGCCTTCTCCTTCCCATTCTTTCTCCTCCTTCGTCCCCGCCATCGCCTGGGTCCTCTCCCTCTTTCCGTCGCGTTCCCTCACCTTCGTCGCAGCTTTTATCTGGTCTACGCACCTTCATTCACCAGCCCAGCCCTCCTCCTTCCCGTTTCTTTCTGCCCTTGGCTCATCAGGGCGATAGGAAGCGGCGAATGCCGCGAGCCGGGCAGCTTTCCACGCCCGTGGAGAAGGCGCGTCGGATTAATTAGAGAAATGTGCTTTGGGAACTCCCGACGACGGTCGCGGTGTCGCTGGCGAGGGGGGGGGGCGTGCTCCGCTGGGCGTGCTCGGTCGCCTCCAGGCGCGCGTTCGCCCTTGGGTCACGCGTGCACCGGAAGTAGCGCGCGCACTTTCTGCTGGCGGGTGAAGGTCCTTGGCGAGAGTCGTTTTCATTGCGCGTGAACCAATACAGACTGCACTTCACTGCGATCGTACGTGAACCATTCTCTTAATGAGAATGCGTCACTTTCGAATTGAGCCGCGAAGTGGACTTGGCAGAGGTTCAGGATAGTTTTTCATCCACGTTAATTGAAAACTATCCCTAAATGCATTTGATGTAGATTCGCCTGACAGCTTTTGATTAGTTAAATCAAAAATAGAAAATATTAACGATCATACAGCAACCGGCAATCCAGCTGTCATGAGGAATGCATTGCCATCTTGATGCGATGCACGACATAACACGCTTTTTGCTGTAGTTGAAAGGAACTGCTGAAGTCAATTTGCTTTGCTATACATAAGCAATTTGCTTTTGTACTAGGTTTGCCCTGCTTTAGGATTTCCTTGTAGCCAGCGCGAGACCGGTGTCGGCCAGCGTGTTCACCCGGTTTCCATTGTTTCGGAAGCTATTTGTGTTACGCGGAAGTATCCGTATGTCACCAGAGGCTTTCATTGTGACTCGCATGTTTCGTGTACTTGCTAGAGTACTAATTTGAAATGAGGTCACAATGCTGGTCATATCCTTCACTTGCTGCCATTGGTCACCGGAGACATCTTTCATGGCTCTGTCCACTATTGCTGTTATAAGAACTAGAGGCCGTTGCAAGCTTAAACTAACCTCTTTCTTGAAGTCCGTAAGTAAATAGTTACATTTACAATTATTGTAAATGTACGCCAAAATCCACTTTCTTGTGCCTCTTGAATGTTGGTTATCAGGAATAAAACTTGTCAGGACATCAATAGAAGAGCGCATAATATTAAAGTTCACATTAATTAAATTCCGGTCGTAGATGAAAGAGAAGACGATAAGAGGTAAAGAAATACCGATACTAGAATTCAGAACTCGCATTAAAAACTTCAAATATATACTTCTTGAAGTCTAAGAATTCGGAAAACGCACTAACTTAAGTAGCAGAAGGAAAAGAAGAAGTCTCCATAATATAATTGAATTAACACTTTAATGAAGTTATAAATAGTAAATACGTTGAACACTTTAAAAAATTGCAGTTCGGGAATTCCGAATCAAATTTACATTTCCCCTCAGAATCAACAGAGTTTCTCCTAAAGGCAATCGCGCACAAGCCCATTCCACGTATCGAAAAGTGATAAAAATTTAAAACCGCGTCATCTCGCCGCTTCGAAATTAATCGCCTGCTTTATCGGAGGCCCAGAGCGACCGAGCGACCTGGCGCGCGCCCCGGACGTTAATATATTCATGGGGCGCTGCGCGGCAGCCGCCCGCCCGGGAGCCAACTGTTGGCAGCGGCGGCGCGCTGCACACACGCACACAACCCTCCACACACGCCCACACCTGCGCGCCCACGTTCATCCACGCCGACTTGTACGCACCCCCGCCCACCTACATACATACACCCCGCCCACCTACATACATACACCCCGCCCACCTACATACATACACCCCGCCCACCTACATACATACACCCCGCCCACCTACATACATACACCCCGCCCACCTACATACATACATACACCCCGCCCACCTACATACATACACCCCGCCCACCTACATACATACACCCCGCCCACCTACATACATACATACACCCCGCCCACCTACATACATACACCCCGCCCACCTACATACATACACCCCGCCCACCTACATACATACACCCCGCCCACCTACATACATACATACACCCCGCCCACCTACATACATACACCCCGCCCACCTACATACATACACCCCGCCCACCTACATACATACACCCCGCCCACCTACATACATACATACACCCCGCCCACCTACATACATACACCCCGCCCACCTACATACATACACCCCGCCCACCTACATACATACACCCCGCCCACCTACATACATACATACACCCCGCCCACCTACATACATACATACACCCCGCCCACCTACATACATACATACACCCCGCCCACCTACATACATACACCCCGCCCACCTACATACATACATACACCCCGCCCACCTACATCCATACACCCCATTCACCTATCCACTCCCGCTCCCATTACTCTCTGACTCCGAGTCGCTGTGGCTGCAAGCGGCGGGGGCTGAGGCGCTTGGTTGCGTGGCCGTGCGTGCGCTCACTGCCCCGGCGGCCGGCCACGCGCCGCCACGCGCCACGGCATTCTGATTCTTGGATTCGTCGGAGGGGCGCTCTGGAGCTAGCAGTGCAGACGGCTACGGCGGCTATCACTGTGCGCTAGGATTGTGGCTTTTCACGCTCTTCTGATAGGAGGGGTGTTTGCAACTTGATCGCCAGGACGTCTTGTGAGGGTCCAAGGGGACAACGGCTTATCTTTAAATTGACTAATACTAAAAAATACTATTGACAAAATCTTAAAATTTGCTGAGCTGCGTGGCTATGTTTGTTGTAAGCTTATAGATAGGAAGTTATAATTATTTCGTACGAACTTGATGATTTTTATATATTTTTGCAACATTTGTACGAGAGTATTTTGTGGAGAAAAAAGTACGTATCTTCTTTTCAATGCAATCTTGTCCATTGTGTTGTACAAATTCTGTAAGTACACGAGGGAGAGTAAACTTTCTTATCGATGTTTTCCTTCGTTTGTCATATTTTCTCCTCTCAAAAACTACTGACGGAATGATTCTGCCTAAATATCATTGAAAATGTAAACATCAATCATTCTGAAACATGTATCATTTTCCAAGTTGTAGTCTGTGATGGAAGTCTGTGTATTGTGAGGATATCTCAACTACCACAATATTAACCGCAGTCGAGGGATCTCTCTTCGCCAGTCTGTCGCACAACACAATGTTCTGCCGGCAGCTGATGGCGAGAAGAGGATGACGAACAGTTTGCTTACGAGTTTTTCTTTTCGCCAGGGCTACACAACCTTCAGTATCTTTAAGACCTTAGACCGAGCCTTAGAAGCAAGTTGTAGATCACACGACTCACTTTCTGAGTTCAGTCATTGACATCTTTTTTTTTAATTTTACGGTTTATTAAGGAAAAGGAACAAGTTGAATTGGGTATTTTTACGTACTACCGAGAGTTTCGCGAAGATTACAAACTATTTGTCATACTTTTTCATGTAATAATGTTACACATTTCTGTGGAGTCCAAAAATTGACCGCAGTAATTCACTTGGATTAAGGAATGTTGAAGATGTATGTAATTTCGATGATAAAAAAGAAAAGACAATTATGTTGTGATTGACGGTATTGCTCACGTCCTTGAATCAATTCGATAAGAAGATTGGCTACTCTATCTCTCGCTCTCTCCCCCCTTCATAAAAGCCAATAGTTTCTATTTCGTCCTAAATGTAAGATACCATTTTTACATCCAAAGTCCTTTTTTAACTGGACTAAGTATTTTGTAATTGGATTTCTCTGAGGAAACGCGAAACTTACTGTATTGAGTTAGGTCAAAAACTCTCTTCTTTTTCTTTTTCTTCTTCTTCTTCTTCTTCTTCTTCTTCTTCTTCTTTTTTCTTCTTCTTTTTCTTCTTCTTTTTTTTCTTCTTCTTTTTCTTCTTTTTTCTTCTTTTTTCTTCTTCTTTTTTTCTTCTTCTTTTTTCTTCTTCTTTTTTCTTCTTCTTTTTTCTTCTTCTTCTTTTTCCTACTGTTCTTCATGCTCTTCACCTACCCCGTGACCCAGCAAATATTCTTATGCGAACTGCAAAACGTGAGTTCCTCTGGCCGCGCGTTGGGCGCGTGGGCCGCTGAGTCGCGAGGTGCGAGCGGCGTAGAAACCGCGCGCGTGCGCCTGCGCCTCTCGGGGGGGGGGGGGGGGGGGCAGGAGGGAAGGCGCAGATGGCCGTGCGAGGAGGAATCTTATGAGGGTTGGGTGCGCACGAGGTCCCCTCTTAGTCGCGGAGTGGGCTATCGTTGGTTGCTCAGGGGCGAGATACTCTATTCACTTTGGACAGAAGACTTGAAAGTCCAAGTATTCTAAGCGATACAAATAATGGTTCTTGGGTGCAGGACTCGTGTCGAGGGTGCCTTTTAGTCCAGTCCGATTATATGCTCCTTTTTCCCCCGTTTCCGGCACATTGCTTGAAGCGATGCTTTTAGAGCTGAGGTGAGGAATACAATCTTAACATTGTCAGAAATCTCTAACGTTGATGGTCGCGATATCGTCGATCGATTTGTCGTCTGACGCCGCTCACGGATTCCATTGGAAATAATATTTGCCCGTTCCCGTGATCTTGACAAAGATCGTATGCAGATTTTATTAGTTTGATCTCATTTTTTCGCGAGACAAAAAGGGAGGGATAAATTAAAATATAACCTGGTACATGCAAATTATTTTGCATTGCGAATACACTAGCCGTAATATCAACAAGGCGATAACAATCTGGACACATTGGAAAAAGAGGTCCACACTCCCTACGTTATATTACAGATATTTCGTAGTATATGTTGAGAATGTACAACCGCAAAAAATGCAATTAAATGTCATAATTAGAAAAAATACTTTGAAGTTCTTATTACAGGAGCGACTGAAACTTGGAAATACGTGGCAGACTGTTGAAATTGGTAGAAACCCAATCATCCGGAAAATTCAAATCCTGACGTCAGTATTTCGCTGGACCACCTCCATTCAGTACTTCCATGTGCCCTGTGTACTCAGCCCCCCGTCCCTGTTTGATTAGTAATGGACGCCGGCTGAAAACGTCTCGTGGTCCCTCGTGCACAGGCCGCAGCTGGTGCGGAGTGTAAGCTTCCCGGCCACTCGCCTGATGCGCCGAATGAATAAATAAACGTCTGGTGCTGAAAATCTCTCTGTGGCCACAACTCGACGTCGGCGATACAGTTTTCCCTTCGGTTTCGTATTTCGCTGCCAGCGCCCCATGTCGAGAGCGGTAAACAAGTTGACTACATCCATCTTGGAGTGTTGGAATTTTTGAAAGCGGTGTGGACAATGCCACATGTTTAATGCGGGTTAAAAAATACTTTCATTTTCTCAGTATTCAGCTAGCCTGCTCAGTATTTACATTTAAAATGTAAGTATTGAGTGAATATGCATTGCTTGGTATGTGTTTGTTTTTACTAACAGAACATCAGAAACAAAGTATTCGGCATGAAATCCTCACCTTCGTCTAAACTTGCTTCAGATTGAGTGTTCAACGTATGCTGGTAGAACACAAAATGTCCGTCTTGGCTGTTAGTAATGGTCGATCTGTTTCGCAATCGGATAAAAAATAGCAACTAGTTCCGGGCATCGCCGTCCCCTCCTTCGAATTCCCCAATGCGTCTAATGCAGTGCATTGTCTGTGTGCTCATATGAAGTGGCGTCCTCCCCCGCGTGTCCGCGGTGCGTCAGAGCGTGCGTAGCCGACGAGGAGGACGCCAGTGGGCGTGGCTGCGCCCTTCGCCGAGCGCACAGTGCAACGCGGGAGGAAGGCGCCCTGCCTCCCTTCGTTTACTTTCCGCGGCGGCGCCTGCCGGAAGGCGGCGCCGGGTGGGTGGCCTCCGGGGAAGACGTGCGGCGGTCGCTTCTAATTTGCCGCCGCGAGTGGATGACGGGTCGCCGCGCCGCGTTGAGGCTTCCCCCTCGAGGCAGGAAAGCCATTCTTTTTTTCAACAGGGTGGCCACTTTCTGGAAAACTGGTGAACATGAGGAAATTTCATTGCTCTGGGAAAGTCAGCGAAAAATAAGGAATTTGTGGTAAAAATCATTAGAAGTCACAGAAAATGTTGAGATGGTTGTAAAATCAGATTTTTTCTAGCGCTTTTTCCAGCCGACAACTGGATGACCTTTACGACCCTATGGGCCGCATATTCGACCAACACGCTTCCGCCGATTTGGGGCAGCAGAACGCGGGCCCTCCGCTTCAACACATCCCTGAGAGACGAGGGACAAACAACTACGCCCAAGACCAGGCTCGAACTGCTCCAAAAACGAGTATAATTCTTGTTTGATACACGACATTCGAAAGAGAAGAAAAAATGAATTAGCCAAGTGAAAAAAGAACGCACCTTTGTGTGTGAGGACGCCGCTTCCGCGCTCCGGAGGCAAGCCCTAGCCCTGCCTGGCGTCCGCAGCGCGCATCGAAACGCGGGGGCGGCGGCGGCGGCGGGGCCTCGGCCGTGTGCGTGCATCGGCGGCGATCGAGATCCCGCCAGGCCCCCTCACACGTCGCCCGCCCGCGTCGTGACTCACGCCGCCCTCCGCGCGCGGTGACTCAGCAAACGCGCCCATTCATTGGCTCTGCCTGGCGCCACCTCGCCCCAGCCCCTCCCCTTTGAGCGCTGCCTCCTCTGTGCGTTCGCCCGTCCACTTTTGGCTTTTGGTCTGTCCTCGTTTCGCCCCCGCCGGCGTTTATTGTCTCTCGTAGCCTCACCTCACAGCAGCATCTTCGGCCCTCCGCGCCCTTCTTGCGGTTCAACTCCATACCTGCCTCCTCCCCCGTCCCGCCCCTGTCCCCTTTCACCCACTCCCAGGGTTCGCCATTTATGAGCATTAACACCCTACCATTGTTAGCTCTGCACCTCTCCGCCACCCGTCTCACCCCGCCGTATACCATACTCTATCTCCTCTTCCGCCCCCCCCCCCCCCGAACACACACAAACACAATCTCCCCCACCACACCATCCCCACGACTCATCCGCGGCTCTCGCATTAGACCAGTTTATCACTGTACGTGTGGGGCCGCTGCCCCCCCAACGCGCCGCCGAGAGGCCGCGGGCACGCGCTGGCGCGGAATTTAATTTAATTTGATGTTCTGACTTGATTCGATCTGATCTGCGAGAGGCTCCGAGCAGATTGCAATGCGTGCGGTGCGAAGGCCTGGGGTTCCGAATGTTGCTGTATTCTACACACGCCGTTGCACGTGGCACTCCGACAGGCAATGGCTTTCGATGTTAATTGATCCACTGCCCTCGTAAAACAAGTACTTCACCTATTACACACATCGCACTGTTAGAATGTTAGCACCGAACATTTCGCGCGATTTACTGATTTTATAGCGTGCAGTTTATTTGTACATTCTCGATTGTTTTTTATGGGATACAAATTATTCCTACATACCATGTGGTAACATTGAGGAAAAAAATACAGATGCTTGTTGTTGCTAGGCTTTCGCTCACAATAACCTTCAAAATATAACGAATATTCCGCGTTTTTGAGAATCAGAACAATGGTTCGTCAACATAGCATGTACGAAACATCGGTTCGATGAAATTGTGCTCTTTAAAAAGTTCAATACATTTTAATAATGGAACGCGTATTTACTGGTAATAATTTCGGAATATTTATTTAAAATATAATGTAATAAAAACTTTCAGTTTCAAAACTCCCAAAATCCTTGTGGCACATGGGTTAGCATTAATTATGCAATGCGTCACTTCTGCTCTTCTGACACAAGGGATAAATCTGTCTCGCCCATTAGCGCTTCCCCAAATTTTGTGACAACTTCAGTTTGCTCATTCTCTTTGAGCTCAGCGCTTCACAGAACAGCCGGTGCCTTTGAAAGAAGTCGTGAACTGCCACAAACCGGCCGCCCGACACGAAATAGCCTTGAAGTTTGACGTTCGATTTGAGTAATCACAGGGGTCGGCGAGGAAGTTTACAAACTTCCGGGCTCTTTCGGATAGCTGAATTCCCTCTGCCCGTGCCGCCGCCAGCGCCCCCGCTGCCTCCACTGCCCTGGTTGCCCTCACCACCCCTCCATGCTCGCCGTCCCGCCGTCCTTGTTGCCTTCGCCTCCCTCCTCGTCCTCGCCGACCCCGGCGCCCTCCTATCCCCTCCACACCCTCGTCGCCCTTACGTCCCCGCCAGTCTCGCCGTCCTCGCTTCGCACAGCAGCCCGGCCTGTCCTGTCGCCCACGCCGTCCCCGCCGCCCTCGTCCTCGCCCCCCACGCTCTTCCGCGATCGCTGCAACGACTCGGCCCCCCAACGCCCCCACCTCCCAACGCCCGTCGCAAAGCATCCACCGCTCGTGCCAGCCGTTGAAGGCCCTCGCGCCGAGCGCCACTCGCTTGATGCCTCCGCCGCGCCGCGCCAGTAGCCGCAGTCGCCTCCGCGTGTTGACTTTGGCGGTCGCCGCCCTTTGTGCCACCCGCGCGCTCCCTCACGCGTGTACACACACGCACGCACACACACGCGCCGCTGCGTGCAGCCGCCACGTGCCACGAGATAACCGTGCACTGGGGTCGGAGGGGTGGAGGGGGCCCGCCCGGCCGCTTTCAAGTACGGCAGCGCCGCGCCATGTCGCGCCGTTCTTTCGCGGGAAATGTTTGATTGTGGCGTAATGTTTTGGGGGTGTGAAGCCCCGCGTGCATTGCAGTCTCCCTCCCTCTCCCACTTTCCAGTCGTCCACGTTCATTGGTACTTTCCGAATAGACGCGTTTATTTATGGCCACTTTGTTTGTGCCGGCCGGCGGGGATGGTGAGGAGTGAGGTTTCCCCACGCGTGGCGCGATGGCAGCAGCTTGGACGGAGGATAAGGACGAGCGGCGTCCTCAACCGCCCTTTGTGAAAGGGACCATTCTGCTACTTATCTATTGAAACGGTATGCACACGTATATAGCCACTCAGGGTGTAGAAACTATCGTGACTAAATACGCGTTTTTCGTCTGTAAACATTTCTCTTTTGGCCATGGGCGAATGTGTATTCGCTGCTGAAAACAGATATTATTGAATATATGCATTTTAGTCGGTACATTTGGCACGGAGCGTATTGAGAAAACCTAAAATATTCGCAACTTACATCCCTTTTGTTTCAAGAGAAGCGAGTCTAAAAGGCTCTCAATACGTTCTCAGCCGTTGGCAAACCGAGCTGTTCATCGCTAATGCAGGCATTCTCTTTTAACGAAGTAAAATTGGATGTGCTAGTGATTGAATCGGAGAGATTTTTTTGTCCCCCGAAGGACCATCCTTTTTTCATGCACTCCAATTACCTCTGAACGTTCGGTTAACTCAATTTACGCCGGCGTAGCTTCAATTAAAAATTACTTTGTGCTGCCCTGCAGATCAGCGTTCTTGCTGATCCATTACGAGGTCTATGAGGCGAGATGGCTGGATGACTCACCGCCCAACGACAGAATCCCACTTCTTACGACTCCTCCCCCCTTCCTCTCCCCTTCCTCTCCTCTGCTTCCCTCTCCCGACCTTTCTCTTCTCATGTTCGATTCCCTTACGTTCTTTCCGTTTCTTTCTCTTTTCACATCGCATCCCCGTTTTCCGCCCGCATCCGTACGTCGTCGCTTTTTCCTCGGAGCTATCGGAGGCTCTCTTCTTTTACATTCGTATTTACTTGCCTGTTCTTGTGCTTATTCTATTTCCCTTTTCTCCTCCGTTCGTCTTGAGATTTCCCCTTGTGCATCTCCTCCCCTCGCGAACAGCCGAGCCGCGAGAGCAAATTGCATTGGATTTAATTCGACAAACTGCGGGCTCTGCCGGCCGGTTCTTCCGCTGCAGTGGCTGCGGGGGGCGCTTCTCATGATAGCAATTGCATCATGCGGGGAATAGGAGGCTGCGCAACCTGCGAGGGGAAAAATGGAGCGGGGAAACGAGAACAATAACCCTCTTTACCGAGCAATTTATTACCTCGCGTTCGAGCCTTGCTTTGCGGAGCCATTTTTTTATCCGCGTGGGAATGTGAAAATGTGGTCGTCTGGGCCGGAGGAGCTCGCTGTGCTGTGTTGCCTTTCGCGACCTGCTGAGCTACTTCTCTTCAGAATCATTTCTAACCGAGGAAACGAAGGAAACAAACTCCCCCCCCCCCCCCAAGAATTGCTGTGCTTTGTTTCATCTTCGAGTTCCAAAAGTTCTGTTCTAATTTTGCTTTCATTGAGCGAGGTATGTGGCTATTCTGAGGTAATGTAAACGTGATATTAATAACAGCATACTTACGTTTTAACAACTAAATTTTCTTTCTTATTCGCTGTATTTTGCATGCAAGTAGTAGGCTTATATTATACTGTTTCTACGGTGAATATTAATGATACTCGCCATCTTCTGAGATTCAATATTTTTGCTTTGTGTATTTGAATTATGCGATAATGTATGGCTACATGGCACAATAGTTTGGCCCTTGAGTGTTTTTCACAAAAAACTGTTCACGGAAGCTTTCAAATATTGGACTTTAATTTCAGAACGATATTAATTCTTTGTATTTTCAAGGCACTTATCTTCATTTTCCAACGTAATTTCACAGTGAACTCAAGGTCTTTTGACATTCGATAATTTGAAGAAAAATGTTCCTCTTGAATTTTTGTAAAGCGATACTCTAATTAAAAATTGAGTTCAATTCGAAGATTCACAGATTACATTTGAGTAATTCTAAAAACGTAAGGATTCTGTGAACTTCAAAAAATATGGATTATGAAATTATCCGAAAAAATCAACCTTATCGCCGAAAAAGACAACTGTAAATTGCACCGATCATTTTTTTTAATATATATACATTGAAACTTGGCGCTTATAAAGACTCATTATTATTCAAAGAGCCGTTGATTTCTAAATAATTAGTTACGATGAATTTATTGATACTGCTGGTTCAAAAGATGTTTGTCGTGGTTGACATGGTTTTTGAAAAATTAAAATTGTTCGTATTGTCTTGGACTTGGAATGAGAGATGTAGTGTTTTTGAAAGAACCAGTACATGACATCTCTCCAGGACAGCGACGACGACCGTCAGTGTCATTCGTGAGAAGATTTTCATCAGCGATCTCTTGGGCAAACCGCGTGGCTCTGCCGAAATGGCGCGACGCATCCGAATCGGCGGAGGATCTCGAGGGCGCCTCGTGGGAACGCAACGCGCGCCGCCTCGCTCCTCGACCTCAGGGCCTGGGGCCTGGGGCCGCCACGGCGATCGTCGCTTCGATACCGCCCCCGCCCACTCGGCAGCGAGAGGCGCCCGGGCGAAGTGGCAACGCAGGGCGGAAAGCTGGTGGGTGGAGGAGAGTGTCGGGGAGGCGTTTCATAGGGCGAAGTGAACCAGTATTTTGACGGGACATGCGATAGCTTAATTAGTTTTTTCAACATTCCCCTAGGGAAACTTTTGGCAATGTGACGCAAGGGCATAGGATAGCATACGCTCAGGCATAGTGATGCTGGCTTTGAGACTCAAACGCTTATTTAGTAACCACACGTGCGAGGATATTTGAAAACCTGGATAACGAGAAAAGTGCTGCTATGTCCATTTAGGTATTAAAAGTGGGCTGTAATGGGTGACTTATATTAAGTGAATTATGAAAGACTGGGTTTTAAACATGAATTGTCAAGTCCAAAAATGGGTGCCCGACGTCAGGGTAGAATCCACGGCCCTTGCAAATGAGGCCAGGGCGCTTCCACCTAAAGAACCGAGGTGATCTATTAAAGGGTACTTTATTCGCTGTAAAAATTTGCGTTAACTTAGAATATATTCGCATAATATTGTCTTACACTAAATAGAATTAAAATTATCGGGATGGCATTAAAATAAGGAATTGAAATGCATGTCACAGCTACGACCAACATTGATTCTCTGTGAAGAATGTGTAATGTAGGACGACTCATTTACCTATACCCATCAGCTCAACAACCAAACACAGCCTATAACCGCTGACAACCTGTAAGACTCATATCAATATACACTCAACCATCTATACCCATCGAAACTTGTCTTTTAAAATATACACCTAAATTTTCACCAGAATATTATAAGCAAGTACAAACCATCTGACGAGCTTTGTTAAGAAATGCCTCATCATTCCGAGTCCAAAACACGTCGTGTGACCTGTGGAGCGCTCGTCGCCAGCAGAGCTGCATATGGCTCGTGTCCAGCGCCAAGAGCGAAGGCGCCCGGGGCCGCTGGTGGGGCGTTATCGCGTTGATCTCTCGCGCTGCATACGACGCCCCGCCGCCGAGCAGGACCCTGGGGAACGCCCAAGGCCCATTGTTATCCCGCGCCGCGGCCTTGGACGCTGCCGCTGCACCTTGCGGCCTTTTTCCGCCGCGACGCGTGAGGCGTCTTGTCGCCCGCCCGGCAAAGGACGTTCGCTCTGCCGCGAGGCGCAAACTGACGCGGCTGCGGCGTTCGAAGGAGAAATAGGGCGGGGCGGAGGGATGATCGGGACACTCAGAAAGGGAAATTTGGGTAAGTGGGCGCCGAAATGATTCAATATCGCTGCAGATATATTGTATCAGGGATTGGATGTAGCTGTGTCACAGATTAACGCAAAAACTACTCCACCGATTTCTCTGCAATTTTCACACGTGGTTCTTATTAGTATTGGGAGTGTTTAAAGAGTGTGTGAACTAAATTGGATATTTGGGGGCGTTGTTGATAACTATTTATCCGTTTATATCACCTTAAGCGCCACGCACCCGCTGAGCAGTCAGGGTTAAGCGCGTCTTCACTGCACACAAGTATTCTGCCCCTGCAGTTGTGAAAGGTCCATTGCAATTATTACTTGAATCTCGAACAAATAAATAAAATGTCTCCAAGATAGTGTCTTAGCGAACACATGCCCAAATTTGAGGGAGAATGTTTGAACAATAGGATTCTTGACAATCCTGTCCCTAACAGGACTTAGAACAAAGCCAACTTGCGAGAAAGTCTTCCATGTATTCGAATTTTTACACAACGTAGCATAAAACGTGGTTAACAATCAGCTGACAGTAGTGTGTGATCCACCCAGTGTAATGCACTGCCATAGCGAAGTATTGCTGCGTCTACTTGTAATCGATAAAAAAAAAATACCATGATGTGGAGATCTCGGGAGGGAGAGAGGGAGTTCACGAAGATTCCGTACAACCGTACAACTGTCTGAACGGGAAAAAACTGTCGGAAAAAAGTTTAGTCGACCGTTTTAAAACTTCGTAACTTCACTCTAAACGCCGTTAGACAGTATCACTTTAGTAGGCGACGTTCGCGCTTGAGTTGCTAATTAAATTGTTTTAAAGTATTTGTCTATAAGGGAAACAAAAGAAGAGTAATTTAAAAACTTTGCAACGTGGTTGTAATCTTTGTTCATTTTGTTATGTCACTGTGGAGTGTCTCGGACCTCTTGTTTCTTTAATCGATGAAATACTGTTTTATTTAGTAATTATCCTTTCATCACGCCAATCAAATAACTAGAATTAAATTACTCGCATGATGAAAGAAGTTACTACTACCTTTTAATGTATTTACTTTCGCCACCCGTTCCTAGTGCTCCCATATTGTCTCTTAATGCCTGTACGAAACCAAATGAAATCCAACTCTGGTTCCTGTGGAGAGCAGCGCTGTCGGCGCGTCCCGTTGCGCCGCTCCGCTGGGCATCGATCGCTGGTTCAGCGTGCGCTCCGGGCCGTTGCGGGCCGCGTTCCGTTGCGCGCCGGAATGGGATAACGAGAGGAAAATGACAAAATGGCCTTGCTTCGCGGTGTTCGTGCGCGCCGGTCTGAAAGCGAGCAAAGAGTTTTGAGGTGCCGCCTTGTCCAAATTCCTGCTTTTGTTCTTTTGTGTTCGTCTCCCATGTTACGTGCCAGACCCCAGCCGGCCGTGTTGTGTACCAGACGCCTTATATAATTGAGGCGGTTTTATTTGCTACTGTTAATAACGCCGGCTGTTGAGAACACGCGAATGTTGCCGGTGAAGTTGCACGAACCTCGGTGCTGAGAATAAACGTGGATATTCTCCTGGTTTATCTTGTTCTGAAGGTTGAAGTAATTACATCAATTTTCATTATTTAGCATGAAATATGTGTATCCATTGTATAAGAAATAAGACAAAATTGATCAGCAATGGTAAAACGTTGTACTGTATTTGGTAAAGTTCTTCCGAATTTTGGTCAATAGTAATAATATGCTTATTATATCCTTCCTCAGTTAAAAAAATCGCCCAAACTACAATAATTAAAAAGTACATCTATTGCATGAATTTCCATGATTTGAGTTTTTGCTTGTGATCTTCTCACCTTCATCCTACTCCTAAAAGGAACGAATTAGTTAAACATTTACTTCTCAGTTTTGATGGGATATACTTTCTGCAACTGTTCCCGACTGATCATTGCTCTTAATTTAATTTTACAGTTTATTAAAGCTTGTTCTGAGACTTCCACTGAATTTTATATCGTGGAAGCCCTATTTCTTTCTTAACACATTTCTTTTGTATTAATGATATTACTTTTGACAGTATGAAATCGTTCATCTTACTTGGTAACTACTTTGTTTAATGAAGCGTGGGGGTAAAAATTCTCTGATCATTGATATATTTTGGATCCGGAAACCCACACGTCAGAAAATGTGTTAAAAACCGAACCCCTCAGGATTTCTACCGCAGCATTTTCGACATTGGATACTTTAGATTTATGACTTTTCCTCTGGGGAAAAAAGTTTCCCTAATGGCAGCCAGGCCGCCGTGGCCCCTCCGTGGCGCTTTAGGCATAGTTCATTAAGCACGCAATGGATTTAGCCTCGCGCTTTTTTTTCCTCGTGAGCGGCGTGAGTTGGATGAGCCCGCATGGCGCGATGATAAGCTGCGGCAGCGGCTGGCGGGGAAGACCATGGGGGCAGCAGCTGAGCAGCTTGGCATGGGCGGGGGGCGGACAGGGACAGCTTGTGGCGGGTGTGCATTATGATGCATCAAGCTTCGGGTGAAATACGGCAACAAATGTCGCTGAGGTTTTAAACTTGTACGTTGAAAGTGAATATTTGATTCTAGAATACGAAGTGAGTGAAGGGTCAGTGCTTGTAAACAAATGTCTCCTCTTCCTCTCCTTTGCAAATGTGCGACGAAAGTGATGTAAAAGAGAGACTCGATTCAAATAAGGATTTTTCCTTTAGAGTGCAGATTTTGTCACCGCCACACACCCATGGCAGAAATTTCGTGCTCAGGTCTTGCCACGCAATGCGAGTATTAGTGAATATTCGAGAGGAGGGAGTAAAAACTTCTAAGCCATTTTCTCTGTGGTTGTAAACCTTAGACATGAATTATACGATGGGAAAAGATGACAATTAAAGAGACCCCTACTCGTGTAATGAGATATGCCTCATGTGTTCAAATCCTCTTCCTCCTAATTGAACCAGTTGCGAGCACCGGTCCTTTACTCATGGATCGGCACCACTTCTAAAACTCTGATTGAACTTGTTTATCGTACTAGCCAAGAGAGGAGGAGGGGGCGGGGCGGGGTGGGGCGGGGCGGAGTCGTGGGTGGCGGCGCAGGCGGCGAGAGGCGTTCGTCGTCGGCAGCGGGCAGCTGCACCGGCGGAGTCACGCGGCCGCCGCGGAACCGGGAGTCCCGTTATCGACTCCGCCGCACGCAGCCCGCCCCGCCCCTCTCTGCGCCGCCGCCGCCGCGCCTCTGCTTCCACGCGCGAAGTTTGCACCTCTTGGCACTCGCGAGGATAGTAGCTAGCACCGCCAGCAGAAGCCTCGTGGTTTACTATTATTACTATTATTATTACTATTACTATTATTATTATTATTATTATTATTACATAGAGGGAGGGTGTCCCCTCTCGGATCGTGTTCAGTCATCCAGCGCTGCAGAATTGATTTCTCTTTTTACTTATTTGAAAGCCTTTTTCCATATAAATTAGAGTAGAAAAATAAGACTTACGGCATTCATTTAAAGTGTGCGAAATTTGTCCTGGAGAAGTCTAGAGCGGATTCTTGTTTGTAGAGGGTCGGAAGTTTTGCCTAGATGAAAAATGTTCTCTGTTGAGTAGAACCTATCCCAGATGCTGGAAATGTGTTCGGAGAACGTGATACTTCAAAAGTCTCCACCCACCCTATTCAACAAACTGCTTAAGGGATTGATGAGCGCAGGAAGAAATCGCCTGTGGAATGCCACGAATTCCCACGTGAGGCCTTGGATTTCAGCCCCCAATTTTTTATTTTGGGTAGTGGGGCCAAATGCAATTAACATTTTTAATCATGTCAATCATCCATTTTTCTTAATTGCCCCAGAAGGTCAAGAATGGCTCCTTTGTAAAGTGATCACTGACATCCTGTTAATATGGATGTGGCTTAAGATGAAGGATGGTGTTGATTTCCAAACAAATCCCATCCCTAGAACTAGTTTAATCGTGTTGCGTGTTCAGTAACATGAAAGGTTGTTAATATTTGGTTAAACGTTGTCGCTGCTGTTGAGTGAAGTGTCGCATATGTGGCCTTCGCAGTGGCAAACCCCGTTGCTTCGTTTATGAGATCGCGTGAGCGGTGAAGGCCCATTTCACGCGCGCGGCGGAATTCGTTGTTTGGTGGGCGGCGCGCGCGCGGCGCTGTCTTCGCCCCCGCGCCCGCCGCGGGGACAGAGGACGGTCGCGCCCTTTCCTTGACTCGCGTCGTCGCGAAATGGCGGGCTAGCGGCCTCCGAGCCACGGCGCCGGCGCTCGCTTTCGCGCGTGAAGAGGGGGGTCGGTGTTGCGCGGAGGCGGAGGAAAGCTGGGATCCCTGCAGCTCTTCTGGAGTGATAGATGACGTCAACCATTAGCAATTTGATATCGGTTAAGCAACGTGGTTATGGTACGCTCGAATTGTCTGTTTACGACCTCTTTAGCTGTAAGAGACAAGTTGAAGTAACCCGGTGTTGTTTGGGCATTTATTTATTACAAGCACCTATTAGTTAGCAAAAACAGTGAATCCTGTGTGGTGTAAAATTGAAGTAATTTTATAGACTCTCCGCGCCCCTTCTGCTCCACGCCGCTTCTTCACACCGCCAGGCTCAGCTCCGTCCCGACCGCCCCGCTCTACCTATCCCCGCCCCGCCTCGCCCCGCCCCGCCCATGCCTCCAATCCTCAACCCCAGTCAAGTTTCCGCTCCACTGCTCCACCCCTTCCGCGACCATATCCACTCTGCCCCACCTCGTTCCCCTCCCCCCACGCCTCGCTGCGCCCCGCCTCACGCCGATCGTGCCCGTACGTGGTCCGCTGCAACGCAATCGCGAAATACACGAGCGCATTGCGGGGTTGCATTAAACAAAACTTCTATAGAAAGTTCCGGGTAACATTGAATCGCTAACCCATCATCTTTTTTCGGCCGCTCAAAAATATTCGCGTAAAATTGCATTGAAATTGCTCTAAGAGTTCCAGAGTGACGCTCAAACAAACGTACACACATTCATGGAGTTTTATAATATTGAGAGAATGAAGGTTTTCCATTGCCTTTCTTGCTTCGCCTGTGTAAACTTGATTGGCTGCAAGTCACGTCAGCAACACAATTTGCTATTTTGGGATCAGATTTCTGTTTGAGCATTTACAACGACGGCCCTCACCCGCGCGAAATATTTACGAGGGACGCGGCCGGGCGAAGCACCAGTGCGAGGAAAAGTGTGGGGGAACACGAAGAGCGCTGGCGCCGGGAGAGCGCGCTTCCGCCGTGCGCCGTGCGCCGTGCGCCGTGCGGCCTTCTTGCAGAAACTCCCGTTTTCATAATTGCGAGCTGGGCGGGCCGTCTCTTCGGCGCTTCCCCCTCTTCCTCGGACCTCGTTGATGCCGCTCCTAGTCCTAGTGATTCTTCTTTACTCGCATCGTCCGCTCCCTGCTCGTGCATTCCTGGTGTAACTCGGTGTTTTCTTCTTCTTCTTACTCCTCGCTATGTCTTTTGCCTTTCCTTTTTTGTAGCGTTCCTCTCGTAGCTGATTTAAAACTGCTCCCTCGCTTCCCTTTCCGTTTTCTGTCTCCCCTTTCCGCTTTTCCCTCCTTTTTCTCGCCGCTCACTCTCTCTTCTCTTCCCTCTGCTATCCTCTTTTCTGTTCATTTCTCGCCCTTCTCTCTATTTGCTGTAATGTTGGCGATGTACTGTATTTTGAGCAATACACAGTTATAATTCAGGTTCTAGAAATGACAAAATAAGAAACAATAATCGTTCGCTTCAGGTATGTTCAAATAACGCGTATATCATGTACACATATTATGCATACGAATGGCATTATCAGTTCGTGTAATTAGTTGAGAATGATAGGTTAATCATGATAGGTGAATGATAGGTAGATTTAATTAGATAGATCAATCATATTCTCGATCCTTTTAAGTACTCTTAAGAAGACTAAGTCCCCCACACGTTGGCCGTGATTCAGTGGGTGTCGTGTACCTTAAGCCTCACCATGAGATTTCTACGCCCGATGATTATGTAACCGAAAGCCTATCCGACGCAATGAAGCCATCGGAATGTGATACATTAGTTGATTTAAGTTGTACGTTGTTATTATTGAAGGATTAAACGCATCGGAAGCGAGTATGCGTTCAGCACGGCCGTATAAAATTTGTTCTTAAAACTCAATTCCATTAAACATCAGCGTGTATTGTGTGACCTTTGAATTGCATGCTATTTCCAAACTTCCTCTGAGAACGGTATTCTGGCGAGAGAAAAAATCGCTGCCAAGACTTTTTGTGGTAATGCCCGTGGTGTGCGCGTGGGCCCGACTCTCCATTCCGCCCCGGATTGCAGCTGCGTGGCCGCCGCCCGCCCCCGCCCCCGCCCCCGCCCCCGACCGTTCCGGGCGCGCGGCTGGAATTCCCTCCGCAGCGGAGCGGAGCAGGGCGGGCGGCTCTCTGCCTCTTCGGGCAGCGTTGCCGCCTGCGCCGCCCAGAACCAGTTTTGCGCCCCGCCCCCGCCCCCGCCCCCGCCGCAGCCCTTCTGCCTGCCCTTGCGTGGGTGGGCGCCGCCGCTGGGACCTGTGCAGTTCTTCCAGAGTAGATATGCGTGCGTGCTAAGAGTTTCGTCTTTCTGAAGTTAATTTCAGGTCGGGTGGTTGGTGTAATTTCACATTCACAATAATATCGTTAAAGGAATGACGTTCCGTTTGGTCGCGATCCTACTTGAAGTGGGTTGGTATTTAATGTAGACTTTCTCGCCTGCGTTTACGTGCTACTAATGAACAGTATGATGCACGGCCCGCGAGAGGAAATTAATACAATTCTCTCGTGGAATTTTCTTCCCTCCGTCACCTCGCCCCGCCTCCGTCGGTACCTAACATCACCTCGTGAAATAACCTTTCTCGCTCATGAATAAAATCTTATTTTACTCTCTAGGACAATAAATTGGAATTAAAGGCGTGAACAGCCCGGCTAGTATCGGCAGGCGGCGCGAGGCGGGGCGGGGCGGGGCGGGGCAGGGCGGCGCGGCGGGCAGGTGCGGCTCGCGGCTCCCCTGCCACAACATCTGCTCGGGAACCGCTGCTGCTGCTGCTGCTGCTGCTGCAGGGCGGCGTCACCCGAGACGCGGCCCTCCCGCCGAGCGGGTGGGGGCGGGTGGGTGGGGTGGGCGCAAGTGGAGCACAAGCGAGTGGCGCGTCGAGCGCGTTGAGGAAGGGGATGACGTGAAGTGGTTGGGGCGGGGGGTACGAAAATGAAAATATAAATTTGTTCCAGTTGTATGAACTCGTGGAAAAGAGACCGTTGAGGGATGTAGCGTCGGTTACTATGGACGCAAATTTATTGGAGAGAGACGGGAATCCGCTAGATAAAGGACGCCTGAATTTAGGACGGAAATATTAACGTGACACTGGTTTTAGAACCCAATTACTAGGGACTTCAGGATATTGGAAGTTTGGCGAAACTTTGGGGAAAGTACTGCAGAAAAGCAATAGGTGCACCGCGGTGGTTCTATAGTAAGAACAAGATATCGACGGAAGCAGATGAGGTAACATTTGCCGAATGATTCTGGTTACATAAATTCACTTATAATCTAGCATTTACTTTGTGTTTGACTTGAGCTAATTCAAATAAGAACACTGAAGAGGCCAACAGACAGCGACGTTTGCTTTAATGGCAATGCAGCTGCAGCTGAATGAGTATTGGCGGAACAAACAATCGCAGGACCTCATGTGTGCTTGCGCTGTTGTGGGAACATTTGAATTCAGTTGATTCGTAACAGGGAGGGGATATCGGTAGCGGTGCTGCTAATATTTTTAATTGCCCCTGATTTCTTGCAGCATTTGTATTGCTTTTCATCCGACACGGCTTGGAAAAAACTATTAATTTCTTTTAATCATGTCCATTTAGTCACAGACATCGTGATATAAATAAGAATTTAATATTATTTTTTTTACTTTTTTATTTTAATTTTCTTATGTGTGGTGGTATCAGTTTATGGGTCCCACTACTGACACAAGGACATGTCTCCAAAACTACTTCACGTCCTCTAGAAAGGAAACCGTAATATTCTTATAGTCATTCATTGGATTAATGACAAACATTTTTGTTGTCTACCATATAAACTACAGAGACATTCGCAACCCGCAAAAGAATAAAACGGGAGATGTGGTGCACCCCAGTGTAAGGACCCTGGCGCCATCTGTCGCGTGGCGGCGGGACCTCGTCGGTGCCGGAAGGCTCCCCTCCGCTTCCCCTCCTCGCTCCCCCGGTGGCGGCGGCGCCGGAAGCGCGGACATGGGCGTGACACGCCGCGTGAATTGCGCGTAATTTGCAGACGACGCGCGCGGATGCCAAGCGCCACCCCCTCGCCGCCGCAGCCAATGGCCACGGCGAGGTCAAACAACGAGCGAGTGAGGCTCGCGACGTACTTTGTTATGTTGTAAATCTGCGGATGGTTCTGGTAGATGCGGCAACTGATTTGCAATATAACAATGAGAGGTGCTCGTAACATAACAATGACTAGGGTTGCGAGCTGCGCTTGCTGGTGTATGGGCCACTTTTGCAATTTTTCCGTTTTTAGTTTGGGGGTGTGGGACTAAATATTCCACTAGAATTCCTTTAGGCACGCATTACTCAGTAATGCACGAGATCAAAATAGCCTCGCTTCTAATTTACCCTACAGATGAAGCACCATCTTGAAGGCGTTAAATGATAAGATTTACTCATGAGTCTGGTGTATCGGAGTGAGAGGATTTGTTTTGGTATATATCGAAACTACGATTAATGACCAAATAGTATTGTATTATTTGAACAAGACTAAATGGTACGACTGATGCAAATGCGCTTACCCTTCTACTACGGTGTACTTAATGTTTTTGAATTGTTTAGAATTTTCTTGGAAAATTTCTCTGTAGTTCTCTCGAAAATTCTCTTTACTCGTAACCTTGAACCAATTTTCTCCCGTGAGTATAATCTATGTTAAAGCCGAGAGGTAGCGGTGTTCGTCCCCCATTAGAACAAGAGATCTGGCGCTGCCTTACACGTGTGTTTGTACCTCCAAGCATCTCCACATCCGGGCTCGTTTTTGGACATGTGTTGAAGTGTCCATGCAAGCGCGTGTGTAGTGGGAGAGAAGGGGACAATACTGAGGAAGGGAGGGTCGCGCGCGGTCCATGGTCTGTTTGTTGGGACACTGCCGATGAATTCGCATGATGTTGGACCATGGCAAAGCACTTCTCGTCCGGACAGTGTATTCGACCTCGCTGCCTGTCAGAGGCGATCCAGCGGCAACAACTGAGCCGTTGACCATTTGACCATCGTTTGCACTTACAACTGTTCAAGTTAGGAAGCGCAGAACACGAACTGCGACGCAGCGCCCGGGCTGGAGGCCCGCGTCCTGCGGCGCAGAAGCACCAGCGCGAGGCACACGGCGGCCTTGGCCTTGGCCTTGGACAGGGCTGTCGAAGCAGCTGGAGTGGGTTAAGGCTAAATGTCCCGACACTAGTACAATTTGTAGCCACCACGTGGCAGCACCAAAATAAGTAAAATTTACTTTACCGATAACGTCTGAACCAATGGTCCGATTTTCGATCTGTAAACGGCATTTGACGCCTTTTTAAAATAGAATTTACGCTACGATGACCTTTTTCCAAAAATCTAACAAAAACGCGAATTTAAAATTAGTTCTCAAACTTCCGAGAACAAATTTAAAAATGTGACCTTATAGCGCGATGGCGACATGCTTCCTGCATCCAACGCTGTGACAATCATGCAAATCGGACGAATAGGAGCGTCGTAAAGTGAAATTTACGAAAACACCTCCCCCCCACTTCCCCTTCTGCGCCGTTACGTCACCCACCCGCCCGTTTTGGGCCTTCTGTCACCGCGGGGGCACGGCCAGGCCCAGCGGTTGAAGTGGTGCTACGTCTAAGATTAATTTTTAGCTCTTAAATAATTCAGCAATTAAAAAATAACAGTATCCTTTTTCAGCTTTATGGGTACTGGCCTGCGATGACGCAGTTATGCTCGTATTAACAAATAACAGAGTTGACACCCTTATGATCATCTCCTCTACTCCAGGGATGGGTTCATGACCTGTTCTGGCTTCTACCAATTTCATTTCTATAACGCTCTGCCTCTGTGTCTTCTACCTCGCGTTCTACACATACACGCTTGCTTTAGAATGCGTGTCCGTCCCATGTATCGAAGTCATTCCTCCCTTCACTCCCTGAAGTCAGAAAGATAGTATTTTGCCATTGATTGCTTGAACAATTAATTTTCATCTTATTTCGCGTCGCGCTTCTGGCCTGTAGTCCTATGGCAAAAGAGACAACTCGCATAGTCGAGGCTTGCGAGCACAACCGCATGGGAGGACAAATGAGCATTAGAACGACGATTTCATTCGTTATCGAATCCCGCTAAGCGATTTTCGCCGCTAACTTATATACCGCTAGTTACCGTGACTGTGCCTCCCGCGCTGGAGAATGGCCGGTCGGCCATTCTCGGTCGGGTCGACTTGTTGGACGAATCGGTCAGTTGATCGACTTGGTGGGTCGATCCCCCACTTAATCGACTTGCTGGGTCGATTCCCTACTATATCGACTTGCTGGGTCGATCCCCTACTTTATCGACTTGCTGGGTCGATCCCCTACTTTATCGACTTGCTGGGTCGGTTCCCTACTATATCGACTTACTTGGTCGATCCCTTACTTGATCGACTTGCTGGGTCGATCCCTTACTTGATCGACTTGCTGGGTCGATCCCCTACTTGATCGACTTGCTGGGTCGATCCCCTACTTGATCGACTTGCTGGGTCGATCCCATATTCGATCGACTTGCTGGGTCGATCCCCTACTTGATCGACTTGCTGGGTCGATCCACTACTTGATCGACTTGCTGGGTCGATCCCCTACTTGATCGACTTGCTGGGTCGATCCCATATTCGATCGACTTGCTGGGTCGATCCCCTACTTGATCGACTTGCTGGGTCGATCCACTACTTGATCGACTTGCTGGGTCGATCCCCTACTTGATCGACTTGCTGGGTCGATCCCCTACGTGATCGACTTGCTGGGTCGATCCATCACATGATCGACTGGCAAGGTCGATACCTCATTTAATCGACTTGCTGGGTCCATCACCCACTAGATCGACTTGTTGGGTCGATCTCCCACTTGATGACTTGCTGGGTCGATCTCCCACTTGATTGACTTGCAGAGTCGATCTCCCACTTGATTGATTTGCAGGGTCGATCTCCCACTTGATCGACTTGCAGGGTCGATCTCCCACTTGATCGACTTGCAGGGTAGATCTCCCACTTGATCGACTTGCAGGGTAGATCTCCCACTTGATCGACTTGCGGTGTAGATCTCCCACTTGGTCGACTTGCTGGGTCGATCCCCCACTTGGTCGACTTGCTGGGTCGATCCCCCACTTGGTCGACTTGCTGGGTCGATCCCCCACTTGGTCGACTTGCTGGGTCGATCCCCACTTGGTCGACTTGCTGGGTCGATCCCCCACTTGGTCGACTTGCTGGGTCGATCCCCCACTTGGTCGACTTGCTGGGTCGATCCCCCACTTGGTCGACTTGCTGGGTCGATCCCCCACTTGGTCGACTTGCTGGGTCGATCCCCCACTTGGTCGACTTGCTGGGTCGATCCCCCACTTGGTCGACTTGCTGGGTCGATCCCCCACTTGGTCGACTTGCTGGGTCGATCCCCCCACTTGGTCGACTTGCTGGGTCGATCCCCCACTTGGTCGACTTGCTGGGTCGATCCCCCACTTGGTCGACTTGCTGGGTCGATCCCCCACTTGGTCGACTTGCTGGGTCGATCCCCCACTTGGTCGACTTGCTGGGTCGATCCCCCACTCGGTCGACTTGCGGGGTCGATCCCCCACTTGGTCGACTTGGTGGGTCGATCCCCCACTTGGTCGTCTTGCTGGGTCGATCCCCCACTTGGTCGTCTTGCTGGGTCGATCCCCCAATTGGTCGACTTGCTCTGTTGATCCCCCACTCGGTCGACTTGATGGGTCGTTCCCCCTCTTGGTCGACCTGCTGGGTCGATCCCCCACTTGGTCGACTTGCTGGGTCGATCCCCCACTTGGTCGACTTGCTGGGTCGATCCCCCACTTGGTCGACTTGCTGGGTCGATCCTCCACTTGGTCGACTTGCTGGGTCGATCCCCCACTTGGTCGACTTGCTGGGTCGATCCCCCACTTGGTCGACTTGCTGGGTCGATCCCCCACTTCATCGACTTGCTGGGTCGATCCCCCACTTGATCGTCTTGCAGAGTCGATCCCCCACTTGATGGACTTGCTGGGTCGATCCCCCACTTGATCGACTTGCAGGGTTGATCCTTCATTTAATCGACTTGCTGTGTCGATCTCCCACTTGATTGACTTGCTGGGTCGATCTCCTACTTGATTGACTTGCTGGGTCGATCTCCTACTTGATTGACTTGCTGAGTCGATCCCCACTTTATTGACTTGCTGAGTCGATCCCCACTTGATTGACCTGCTGGGGCGATCCCGCACTTGATCGACTTGCTGGGGCGATCCCTCACTTGATCGACGTGCTTGGTCGGTCCCACAATCGATCGACTTTCTGGTTCGATCCCTCACTCGATCGATTTGCTAGATCGATCCTTCACTTGATCGACTTGCTGAGTCGATTCCCCACTTGATCGACTTGCTGAGTCGATTCCCTACTTGATCGACTTGCTGAGTCGATTCCCCACTTGATCGACTTGCTGAGTCGATTCCCCACTTGATCGACTTGCTGAGTCGATTCCCCACTTGATCGACTTGCTGAGTCGATTCCCCACTTGATCGACTTGCTGAGTCGATTCCCCACTTGATCGACTTGCTGAGTCGATTCCCCACTTGATCGACTTACTGAGTCGATTCCCCACTTGATCGACTTGCTGAGTCGATTCCCCACTTGATCGACTTGCTGAGTCGATTCCCCACTTGATCGACTTGGTGAGTCGATCCCCACGTGATCGACTTGCTGAGTCGATCCCCACTTGATCGACTTGCTGAGTCGATCCCCACTTGATCGACTTGCTGAGTCGATCCCCACTTGATCGACTTGCTGAGTCGATCCCCACTTGATCGACTTGCTGAGTCGATCCCCACTTGATCGACTTGCTGAGTCGATCCCCACTTGATCGACTTGCTGAGTCGATCCCCACTTGATCGACTTGCTGAGTCGATCCCCACTTGATCGACTTGCTGAGTCGATCCCCACTTGGTCGACTTGCTGAGTCGATTCCCCACTTGATCGACTTGCTGAGTCGATTCCCCACTTGATCGACTTGCTGAGTCGATTCCCCACTTGATCGACTTGCTGAGTCGATCCCTCACTTGATTGACTTGCTGGGTCAATCCTTAACTTGATTGATCTCTCACTTGATCGATTGCTGGGTTGATCTTCCACTAATGGAGTATGGTTGGCTTAACAAGTATCATAGTTGGCCTACAAGGATCACGGTAGGCTTAACAAGGATCATTGTTGGCTCACTAAGGATATGGGTTGGCTCAAAAGTTATTGGTTGGCTCAACAGGGATATTGGTTGGCTCAACTAATATATTGGTTGGCTCAAGAAGTATCATGGTTGACTCAACAAGAGTATTGGTTGGTTTAAAAAGGATAATGGTTGGCTCAACAAGGGTATTGGTTTAAAAAGGATAATGGTAGGCTCAAGGACGATCATGGATGGCTTAACAAGAATATTGGATGGCTTAACAAGGATATTGGTTGGTTAAAAAAGGATATTGGTTGGCTCAAAATGGTTATTGGTTGGTTCAACAAGGATATTTGTTGGCTCAACTAATATATTGGCTGACTCAAGAAGGATCATGGTCGGCTTATCAAGGATTATGGTTTTCTGAACAATGATTTTGATTGGCTCAAAGAGGATATTGGTTGGCTCAACAAGGATCATGACATGCTTAACAAGAATCCTTGTTGGCAAGGAGACTCCCATTTCCTGCATTTTAACATGCACTGCATTCACGAGACTAATCACCATACATCAAAGCTCTCTAATAAATGAACCTTTTAGATTAGCGTGAGTGGAAATGCCTTTAAGAAACATTGTTCGATTTTAAATCGTGACTCTAAAGACAAATAGATGTTCAAAGAAATGTACATACCAAAGCCGAACTAAATAAACAGTAGAAAAAATAACGTACATTTACTACTTATTGACATTCTGGACGTTATAAATGTTAACTGAAATTGTTGAATATTTTTTGCGCCAGTATAAGCCTACCGAATATTTCCATCCACGACAGACACACATTCTCATCCGCACAAAATACAGACCGACAGACACAGGCACACAGACCGACAGACAGGCACACAGACCGACAGACACAGGCACACAGACCGACAGACACAGGCACACAGACCGACAGACACAGGCACACAGACCGACAGACACAGGCACACAGACCGACAGACACAGGCACACAGACCGACAGACACAGGCACACAGACCGACAGACACAGGCACACAGACCGACAGACACAGGCACACAGACCGACAGACACAGGCACACAGACCGACAGATACAGGCACACAGACCGGCAGACACACAGACCGACAGACACACAGACCGGCAGACACACAGACCGGCAGACACACAGACCGACAGACACACAGACCGACAGACACCCAAAACATTCCCGTCCTTCCACTCGGCGAAACAAGGCAAGTGAGGGAATCTGGGAAGGTTGCTCGACAAGTTATCATCGGCTGCGCTGCGCCGAAGGCGGTTTCCGAGATGGACTTGTGACTACCGCGCTGTCGAGCAAGCGAGCGAGCGCAACACTGGTGAAGGCCTTGTTCCGGCGAAACTCGCCAACTCTACGTACGCGACAAGGGGGGAGACGAATTTTCATGACGCGAGCTGCAATTACTGGTAACATTGGGGAAAGTTTTATTTCGTAAACTAAAAGTAAATTATAATTTTGAATTTCTTGGTTCTTTTTATGCATGTAGCCGCAGTTACAGTGTAATTTTTGTTTTATTATTATTATTATTATTATTATTATTATTATTATTATTATTTCTATTCACATTTATTCAAAAGCACCGAAATCAAGGTGTGACTGTGAGATCGGAGTCGCTAGGACAGACCTGCAATACTTTCACAATCTCTGTTGTACAGACTAACATGCAGATAAAAAGAGATAACACAAAGCTTTTGTGACTGACCAACGTAATTCTAAAAGTTAGTACATGATGTAGTACATGATGACATGAAAATGTAAATTATGAAAAATGAGTGGTTGTCTCCGCTACTTCTTGCACTGAAGAGTGGTGCACTTTTATTGAAAGAAATGTTTACAAACACTCAATTCATTGACCTTTTTGTACTTGAATTACAGTGCAGTATACTCCTCTATAAATCGAAGTTTTTAGTACCTGAGATAGTTCAATCTAAAAGCCACTTTCACACTTTGCGGTCTCAACAAATTACTGTTGACGTTGAAAACCTGAAAAGTGTTCACACTAGTGTAACGATTTTTGACGCCTCATCTTTCACAAGGCGGCAATTTGACAATAATCTCTCTTGATTACGGAGGAAAATTCAATTACATTGCACAAATAAATATATTTCCAAAACTTTAATAAACCACATATTTAAATATTACTGTCATCTGTCGTACATACGAGGTAGAACTAAAGAATTCGCCGAAGTATACAGTGTAAGTATTCAGCATATTGACGTGTTTTGCAATTTGCCGCCTACGCGAGCAGTCGAGGAATAAATATATCTGCTTTGACAACATTGTATGAGGTTCAATATCACTTCATCTAATATAGAATGTTTCTTGTTCTGAGAAGACATGAACTCAATGATTGAGTGACATGTTGTTTGCTTCTTGTTCGTAACACAAGTGTATAGCGTATTCATTTTATTTTGGTTTGTGACTTTTGGTGGAACGGTATGGCTTCTGTTCGTATGAAAGCCAATATGGAGACACAGCTTGATTTTGGAGTGTAAAGTGCCAGGTCTAGCTACCTTCTTTAATACTTTTTATAATATTACGATTGATCAATCAAATATTTCTTTTGATCAAACAAATCTGATAATTTCGCCATTTTTGTGTAGATCGAAACATTTTGTTGGCAATGTATTGAATTTCTATATGATGCAGAGCTTGGAAAGTAATTCAACCAAATAATCAGTATTCTTCTTTCTTTACTCTGCAGAAGTAGTTCATGAATTATCGATAGAATCTGTGGTACAGTAGAGACAGTCTTCTTGCCAATTTTGTTTCAAATTCTGCCTTTCACCAGTTCTAGACAGATGTAGTGCAGCATTGGTTCTGCCTTAGGAGCAAATGTTGGACGCATCATGCAGCGTGCTTGTTGGCTGCATCCTGTCGCCCCAACGTGTCTTTGAATCGTACAACTACGTTTGCATTAACTTCCGTCACTGCTTTAGCTAGAATTATCTAATTTGACTGCTTTCATTAAAATTTGCGCTTGTTAACGCTTACGGTAATTTTAAATACTCTGATGTAATTTAAGAGTTTTATTCATATGTGTGATAAAACGCCGATATTGTTATTGGATAGCGAATTTCCGTGAAATTAGTAAAATACCCTTTTATTATACATTATTTTACTATTGTCACAAATTATTGACATTTCCTGTAACTACTTTATTATTACAGGAACGAAACTATTTTAACACGCGTTACAAACATACCCTTGCTTTTAAAAACATTTTATTGTGTATTCCGTAATGGAGTTTTTATGTTGTTTTGGAGGGAGGGAGGGAACGACCCTCTCGCGTTATCTCGGTGTTATCTGGCTTCCAAGACAGCAAGTGAATGAGTGTTGAATCTGGAGGAGCGTTAAGTTTGCGTGAGTGCGTTGATACAGTCCACTCCAGCTTCGAAAATGTTTGTAATATGATCGTTTGATCTTTCGCATGACGTAAATACAAACCATAAAAAAATTCTTTATGCATTTTTATAGGGTCTCTTGCTAGCGCTTTAAAAACTGATATATGAACTCCGTTGTAATTTAACGAGGGTAGGCTGAAATAATGAAAAAAAGTGAATCGTAATACGGAAATTCATTTATCTCACTTTGATAGGTTGCTGATTCTCTATCCTTGTGTATGTCTGTTGAAGATTATTATATTAACAATACAAGACATTTAAACTAAGCAGAAAAAAATAAAAATGTCTCCCCCCTACCATATTTGGGCAATAACAACTCATGGGTTAAAGACCAGATTAATCGCTGTGATAATAATTTGAGATGTCGAAGTGGTAGGGTGACGAAAGTCGGAGGAGTCGTTGTGAAGTCAGTAAAGTGTTACTGAGGAAGCGCCACCAATAGTATGGCACATTCAGGTGGGAGCTAAAACAAAATGCAATATATTCAGTGAAATTGCGTTTTCAATCTTGACAGATTTTGTATTAGTTAGGGTGCAAACTTGTTTGTACATAATATTTTATGTAAAGAAAAACTCAAAGCTATAATGCCTAATAATTTTTAACGATCCGATATAGAATACCTTTAGCACAAGCATTTCTTAATCGTCTGTTGTAAATTAGAAAAAATACGAAACTGCGTGCGAACGTAAATTTGCAGTCTTCTCTTCTTGTTATTCTAGTAGTTGCTTCCCACCTTCAGAAGCCAAATTAAACTCTTAAACATCCGTTCGAAGTTGGCAGATGTTGAACTGCAAGACCTGTCTGGAGCAAACACATAGTTCTATTAACGGCAAGTTGAGCGTGCGCTTCTGGAAACTCCGAACTCCTTTACGTCCTTTGCAGGTGATTTATTGATTTATAATAAAGATACTTTTCAACAGAGAGTGTTCTTCATAAATACTCTTACTAAAATATTCCTTTTTCTTTTTTGGGCGTTCAATGTTTGATGAGGGAGGGCGCGAGGAGGCTCGGGGCAAAACGTCCGCGCGGTTCCGGAGCTGGGCCGGGGCGTTTGCGTCGTTCGCAGGTCGGCCTGCCCGCGCGGCCACAAGAAGCGGAGAGAGGCAGAGGCAGAGGCGACGCAGGGGCGGCGATTACGCTAATTATGAAGGGGCTGCGAACGCTATGCCGCCGCCGCCGCTGGTCGACGCAGGCAGGCTGCGCGGCGCCGCCATCTTCGCGGAGATCAATACGGCCGTCTGGCGCCCGCGCCCGCGCCCGCGCCCACGCCCACGCCCACGCTCTCGCCTCCGCTGCCGGCGCCGCGCGCCCTGCAGTCGGTCTCCTCCGCTCCGGGGCTCTCGCCGCCTCAGTGAATCATCCGCGCCGCACTTGTTATTCTCTTCTCTTCTCCTTCTTCCAGTTGTTGTTCTTCTCCCTCATCGTCTTCTTGTTTGTGTTCTCCTGCGTCTTATTCGCGCTCTAACAGATGAACACACTCAGTGACGGATCCAGCTGATCATTGGGGGGGGGGGGGGAGGCATCATAGATTTTTGTGAAATAACACACATATGTTAAATATATTTATTATTATATTGTATATTATATTCTTATTACATTGTATATTATTTTTGTTGTGTATACATGACATTATTCAATATTATTTTTTTAAAATATTTACATAGTTCTAACATAAATCAATTTTGCCAAATAAAGGAAGGTAACAACGATTATTCTGTGACCATGGGGGTATGGACCGCCGCTGAAGCTAGTTGGCTTCTCGACGCCTGTCCAGTGTTTCTTCAGCCGCACACTGACACTCGAATCCGGGCCCAGCAGGACACGAGGGCCTCCGCGCCTCATCGCACGTGAATGATGGGGGTCGTTCGAATGTGCGACCCTTCGCCCCGAGGAGTCGCTACCGCAGGGCGGCGGCATCTTAATAGCCGCTAACGTTGCTTTGTTACCTCCGCAGTTTCGACGCGCCGGCCTCTCCGGTGTTCAGGAGGGCCTTTCAGACTGCTCTCATTAAGATCTCATCTGTCCAAGAGGTATTCCCACTTCCACATTGGCACTATTGACGTCGAATGGAGGCGTCTCAGGAAGTTGAGAGCTTGCTCCTGAACCTGGTTAACGATGGGGAACAGGGCTCTTAGTGACCGCTTGACTAAAGGAGAAATTAAAAAGATGAGGAGCTTAGAGCTCCACGAACGTTAGTCTGTAAGGACGCAAGATATAAAATGTGATAATTAGAGGGAAGTTAGGAAAGAAATTGTAGCTCAACCTTTAGCTATGAGCTATGTTAATGCCAACCATTAGCCATCAACATCTGTCACTCGTATTTGTCGACATCCGTTTCAAGCCAATGCCCTCTCTAATATTGAGTAGCAGATTTAAACGCTTTGCCTTTGGTTTCACGGCGTTGCTGGTGGTTTTGCCTGTAATTTCTGTCATCTGAAAACTTCACCAGCCTTGTCTTGCCTTCGGCATTAAATTGCCTCTAAAATCAGAAGATGTATTCGTGTGTTCCCCTTTCCTCTACCAGTCGCCCTCTCCCCACCATATTTCTGTTTCCTTCTTTGCTCAACTCATCACATTTAGTTCCATTACCATCTCGCTGCACCCCTCTACTTCGTTAACTCTAAAACCTCCTTTGGCGTCAGGAATGTAAAAAAGAGGGGCTGAGGGGTTCAGAGCCGGAGGGGTTTTCGATAATTGGGCTGATTGTTGATTGTTAATAAAATAATTGGTAACAGGAAGTGGTAGCTGTAGTATGATATTCTCCAATTAATGTACTAATGGTCTGTGAAATTCTAATGTAAGAAAAAAGTTCTTTACAGTAGTATTTTATAGACCAGTATTATTAATTTTATAAATCTCGTTAAAGGTGCGGTAGACGCTCGATTTGTGGAATCTAAGGGGAGAATAACTTACCGAATCAAGTGTTGTTACTGATTCCGTGGATGTAAAAACCGAGAGTTGAAATGAATGCTCGCTCGAAGACAGCCGCCACTAGGGCTCCGTCGCCGGCGGCGCTCGCGGAGTGGCTCGCCCCGCTCCCCCGCGGGCGCCCGGCGCTGCAGTGGGGCTGCGTGTGGGGGCGCGCGGTCGCCGTTGGGAGAAGACGCGTTTCGATGCGCACGCCACGCAGTGCAATTGTTTTTAAAATACTGAGCTATCTTCATATGCTAACCCGAATCTTAATTACTCGAATTTTTAGTTTTCTTCGTCTTCCCGTTCCTTTTTCCTCCAACAACCAGTTCGGTAACTGTCGATTTTATTCTATCGGTAATAAATGCCGAACGTTTTTTATTTTCCCCTTCGGATTTTTTATTTTTTCTTTAAGATACCGATGTTAAAGTAATCGATATTTCCGTGTAGTAGGTCACGATTTTCTGCATTTATTATAAAAAAAAGTCACTTAAAGTCAATGTAATTGAAAATACTATTGTAACTGCTAGTTGTGGACGAAAGCTTTCCCACGCGAAGTTCACGTAGAGCAGTTGCATGCAGTTTAACTTTGACGAAGTAAAAGAAAAAAAAGAATGTAATATGATATTTTGAATTAGCAAAATGCGAGATACCGCACACAAAGTGTATAGGAAGTTGAAGGAATAAAATTCGAAATAATAATAATTCGAGGTTCGGATTGTTATTACGGAACATTCCATATTTTTATAAATATTTCAAAATGCAAATCCATGGCTCCGGGAATCTTCATTTCAAAATGTATTTGTGCAACGAAGTCTATAATAAAACCAGATGTTGCTCATGTCTGGCTCGTTCATCTTCGGATATAGGCATTGATAGTGTACTGATCAGACTAGCCAGCCGCTAGATTGTCCTCTGGGCATTTATATATAGTGGTGGGACGAGGAAGGAACGACCGCGTGCGGCCCGTGGCGCGTTTGCTAGGGTACTGCTCCCGCATTCGCCTGGTGTTGATCAGAGAAACCACGGAAAACTACCCATCACAGTAGGCGGCCGTTGGATTGTCCTCCAGACAGCGTCTGAATTCAACGCAGTATCGCCAGTCCGCGCCGCTGGGACTGGACCCTCGCAATGAGTCGCTGCCCTGCGCCACGCGGCCGGTCCGCGGTGAATGTCCGAGGGACTGTGCAGAGCTCCCTGCGCCCTGGCGCCCCACCGCGTGTTATTTGGGCGGCTGCGCTGGCGCCGCCGGCAGCGTTCGAAGCGAGCGCCTGGCCGCGATGAGCCCGCCGATGGAGCGAGCGGGGAGCGGAATCTCCATCGGGCACGTGGCGGAAGTGGGTCGAGACTGGGGCGGGGCGCGGGAGCGGGGGAGGCGATGGACGCGACCTTCCTTGGGCCGTTGTGTGGTGGTTTCGCTTTCGATGAGTAACATGTGCCGAGAGAGCACTAATATTCGTTCGAATATGGAGAAGCAGTGGTGGTGTTTATTTTTAAATTATTAAATCATTCCACGTTTTAAATGCCTTTTTTCGGATTTTAGTATCTCACTCTACAGGCGAGGTATTTGTAATATGTTTAGGATCGTTACTCTGCAAATTCGCTTCCAGATACCTGGACATTATTTGCATAATAAAATTGTGGGAAGAGGGAACGCGTTTTCATGAAAGTAACTTAGTTATTTCGCATCAGTCATGACCGTATAATTTGTATTCAATTACTAGTGAAAATAATTCACATTGGTGTATCTTTTTTATATACTACAACCGTTCATTGAGTTTGGGTTGCAGTTAATTATCTTGGTTGCTTCCTCGACATATTTATTACGTGTGTTCAATTTGTGTGTTTCAATTCTTTCTCGTTCCTATTCATGACTTCATTGCAACCAACCTTCAAAAATGATTCATTACATAATATAATAAAATATAAGGGAACATAGACATTTTTGGTTAAGATAAATCGAGAAAACCTGTAACTTATTTTCACGTGCAAAATTACCTTACAAATGTACGATTCAGTTTAGGCGTTAATTGTTGTGACATCATAATTTTGTGAATTAAAGGAATGTGTGATACCAAAGTTGTCTTCCATTCTTGAATTCTGCACTTCGCACACGAAAAATCAGCTGTTCTTAAATGTAATCTTAACGTTATCTTGTTTTTCTCAATAGTGCAAAGTAATAGAATTTAAATTATTTGCATACATATTTCAAATCCGTTTACGTTCCCTACACGTCCTGGGTATTTACGATGTTTAGTACCTCAACTCTCGAAAGGCCAAAACATTGATAAGTCAGTTTTTTCTATTACCTTTCAGCTCGTAGGTATTGCGATTCTTCTGTCATTGGAACCAAAATTGAAACGATGGTGAAATCTAAAGGAAAAATTGTCTTCCCACTACCATACGAACTCCAGCCTGCAGGTGACCGTCTCAGAATCTCTTTCCCCCAAATCGGCGTGACGCCGAATGACCATCTCTCCCTGGACCGGCTCTCCCGGAAGCGATTTGGGGCGCCGTCCCCGCCTCTCCCCGCCGCATTCCTCCCCCTAAGCCCGATCCTCAGCCCCGCCCCCTGTTCCCGCTTTGGCCATCAGCCTCGCTCTCATCGCAGGGAGCGCACGCGGCGGGGGCGGGGCGGGGGCGGGCCGCAGGACTGTAGCGCCGGGCGGAGGCAGGGAAGCGGTAATCGCGCTGCCGCATTAAAATGAACCCCTGACGAGCGCGTGAGGTCGGCCCCATTCGTTTAATTGGCATTCGCCAGCTCTTTAATTCCGAATGGGGCGCCCCCGCCGCTCCCTCCTGCTCGCGTGATGTCACGTGGAGTGGCCTGGGCGGGAAGGAGCATCACCGCGACGCATTGTGTCGCGCGCACAGTTCAGAGAATGCCTAAGCTAAAATGAATTACGTTCTACCAGCATTCCTCTGCCTGAACACTAGCAAAACCTTCAGTTTAAGTTTCAGCTCGTGTCTTCATACATCATTTTCAAGTTGGTGTTGACATGAAACCATTTTATTGTTAAAAGCATATTCAATTCTGTGTCTCTTCATTCTTTGCTTTCCATTCTTCAAAAAAATATTGAATTGTCCGTCAGAGATCGAAAATGACAGCCGTGAATTGCGACTGAGTCTCAAGAGCTGAAGTCGTAAGATGGTAATTAAAGATTAATGTTTTATATAAGAATGAAGTCAACCGACTCTAGGGTGGGTGGTCCAAGAGTTGATAAAGTACTGTCTGAAACTCTTAAGCCATATAGCAGTCAGTTTCATAGATGCGATTGTTTGTATTGTGGTAGTGGACAGGATAGTGATCGGCATCAAGAAGAAGGTAATGAATGGAGAATGAAGCATTAAGAGTCGGAGAAACTTCAAAGAACGAGAGGGGGAGTATGGTGAGCGCCTCTCCGCACGCTGCGGTGTAATTCAGGGGCGGGCGGTCTCTGGCACGAGGAGAGGGGCGGTGGGAGTGTACGAGCGGGTCGCAGCGGAGAGGGGGGAGTGGCGGTGGGAGCGAGGTGCAGCTGGGGGGGGGGGGTTCTGGGGCGGAGCGGGGAGGGGCGGACGCTCCGCCTGGCGCCGGTGCCGCTGTGCGCCCTTCCCTTCCGCCCCTCCCTTCCGCCCTTCCCTTCCGCCCTTCCCTTCCGCCCTTCCCTTCCGCCCTTCCCTTCCGCCCCTCCCTTCCGCCCCTCCTTTCCGCCCCTCCCTTCCGCCCTTCCCTTCCGCCCCTCCCTTCCGCCCCTCCCTTCCGCCCCTCTTTTCCGCCCTTCCCTTCCGCCCCTCCCTTCCGCCCCGCTCTGCGGCGCGCTCTGAAAAAGGCCCTCGGAGGGGGCGGAAAGTGTGAATTCTTAAAAATCTTTTACTTGATCACTGTTTCCTAACTTAGAACAAACAGACATCGATAAATAAGTGAACCGAGAATTTTTGCAACGAATAGGAGAAGCCAGAATGGTTTCGCAACTTTCATGCAAATGGTTTCATATCAACTATTTTCTCTGCTTTATCGTTAAAGAGTTACTGTCCCTATGCTGCCTTCCCGATACACACTCACAATAATAATAATAAAAAAATGTTTCGTAAATATATTTTATATCTTGTCCGTAATAAATGAAAGGTTAATCATGAAAGCATTTGTTTAATACATATCTTTATAGTAAAGAACGGTGTGAACTATCAGTTGGCGATTTAAAACGAAAATTCGCTTGAAATTTCACGATATCTGTTTTTAACACAATTTTCGTAGTAACGAACCTTCAAGGCTCCTAAACTTCAGTTCCATTTATCCCCTCCCTTTAAGCCCGTGAACGAGTTACGAATGCACAAAGTTATGAGACGTCAGCGCCGGCAATGTTTCCAACATTCGAGAATTACTCATACTTGGGTGCTTGGGTGTTGAATACAAAAACTCATTGAATAGGGATGTTAACGTGCTGTTGGGAACGAGTTAAGATCCCTCGAGAGTCACATTTCTTGCATGTGACCATGCTTAATTGGATTCGTACTCTCTGGACGAGGAAAATGGAGTGAAAGCACAGTGTATAATGCATTCAAGTGCTCTGTTCAGTTTTTATTCAATATTTACTTTTTTTAGATTGGTCGGTTTCTACACACACACACACACACACACGTGCACACACATTATTGGGTTGCATGGATTTTATAGACTCGTAAAACAGACCGAATAAGTTGGACAATGTACTCAAAGTGTGTTACGTTACTCACGATTTAGTGACCTGGTGCCATGCATACAAATTAAATTAGTTGGAATTCAAAAAAAGTATCTTTGTTTCATCAGTGACATTATTAGTTTACGCGGTTGATCGTATTTTTTTATTCCCGGTTGTATGCACGGCGAATAGTTTCTAAGCAAAATATCTCGATCGTTATCTCAACACACTTTCCAAACTCTTTGATACTTCCATTGTGTTCCGTTTACTCGGTTGGAAACTGGGTTACACATACTTCCTCCGATAGAAAGTAATTAATGTGGCTGGCCTTCTCTTTGAAGCTCGTAATCGTCAGGTGGGAAACGGGAAGTGGTTGCGGTGAAACCAGTTTGGAATCTGACGAGCGCGACATCGTCGAGTCCAGAGCCCTGGAGTTGGACGGAGCGGTCTCTGCCGAGGGAAGTGGCTTCTACCCCTGAGCTCTTCTTTTTGTCTCTCGTAACTTCCTGAGTAACGCCGCAGCGTTTTACAACTACCAACGTCCGCAATTATCCCGCGAGCGCCTGTGGGCTGCGTAATGCACGACGCGTTCGGTGGCCTCCCGCACTCGCAGTTGGATGGATGGATCACGTGACGAAGCACCGTCGTGGCGTTAGGGCCCCATTGGTCGGCGCACTTCCTCCGTTTGGAAGGAAAGCCCAGTACCTTGATTGCGGGCAGTTAGTCGATTTGAGTGGTGCAATTTGCTCTCGTTGGGTTGAGCCCCGCAGCGGAGGTCGCGGTCGAGGCGCAAGCTGGCCGCCCTCCTCCCCTCGTCACGAAAGTACTTTGTCTCCGGTTCTCTCTCAAATTAACTGCTCTTCCGCTCAGAAAAAGTCCTAAAATATCCCGAAAAATTCATTTATTACCATTGTTTATTTTTTTCATTCTGGGTTCATTCATATTATTCTTTGTACAAATTAACAAATTCAAATCACAATAATATACAATATTAGCTTAACACGATACTGAATTGAAAATAACATAATTTTCCAGAAATGTGCGCACTGCGCTTGTCGTTGCTACTTTTGCCTTCAGCATCCGTTCGCATCCGCCCACTTTCACCCCCACCTGTTTGTTATTATATTTGTTTCGGTTTCCCCACTCGAGACATTCAGTTCTTCGGGGAACTTGTTGCTTTCCGTGTTTTCTAAATGAATACGAGGTTAGGCAATCGGCCCTGCAGGAAGGCATTGAGTACGGGCCAGGAAGGAAACTCGCGTGCGGTGCACAGAGGGGTTACTGCTCCTGCCGGTGTGAGAGTCGCTGTCGTTGCCAACCAGGAGATTTTGCACGGCGTAACGTACAGCAGTCGTCGGCAGGCTCTCGTCCACTCCACGACACTGTCGAGCATCTGTACAAGCGCACCTCAAATTGCGCATGCGCAGACGCATGAAATCTGCTGTGCGCCGATTGCTGCAAAAAGGGACCTTTTGGCACTTAAGGCACAGCGTGGCGAACACAATCGACAGCATTGTGGACCTTCCACCCGTGCGCAATTCGGATTGCGCGTGCGCAGGCGGTCAAAATTGAAACCGAGTCTTTTCGGTATTTTTTGTGGACTTCACTCGGATATTAGTTCTTTATTAGTGTTAGCACCTGAAGTAGATTGAAGCACGTACCACTCGTACCGTATGAAGCGGAAGATACTGTAGTTTATTGCAAAATGTATCCTCTCTCTCCTCTCTCTCTCTCTCTCTCGTTACACACACGCGCGCGCGTGTTTGATCCAGCAAGACTATTCGAAGTATTTAAAACCTTAAGATTATATGAAAGCATAAGTTATGGCCATCTGGACAATTGACCAGTTTATTTCATTGAGAAGAATTGCCACAAGAAGACAGCGATGCGTCACTTTAGTCATCTCGGCCGTCGTCGTACGTGGTGGGCTTACATTGGAAATCCAGAATAAATCTTAAAAACTTTTGGGAGATGTAGAGGGGGTCGAAAATTATAACTCTTTGCCAATCAACATTTATTAGGGAAATTTCGTATGACGAAGTTACACATGCGGCATTTGCTCCTGACTGTTAGGCAACTCTTTGTGCACATGTGTTCTACACGTCACGAACTGAAGCAGGCAAGATGATTTTAAGTACCTGCCGTACACTCTGCTGTCACCATACAGGACTGCTACTGGGCTGCCTACCATACAGGAGCAAATATCACTTGAGTAACTCTGTCTGAACCTTTCCTTGTAAATGTTTATTGGCAAAGAGTGATCATTCAACACGTCTCCGCCCTAGAAGTTTGTAACATTTATTCGGAGGCACTTGTATTTTTGAAGAGAGAAGGAAGCGAAAATGAGTAAGTTAGCTTGGTTATTGCACCGAAGATAAACATTGTTTCTACTTTACCAGACCATCTTCCAACCTATTTGGAAATACGGCTTAGAAATGTATGGTACTGCAAAATCACCAAACCTGGAACTTCAGCTACAATTGCATATCAAACACACAATGGTAGGGTGAAATAGAAGTCGACCTTTAAGTCTTCAAAATTACTGAAATAAAGAATAATGTATCAGGTAGCAGCAAAATCTGAAATAAATGTTCAGTCTTTTAGTAATCACGCTCCTTGATACGTGCAATGGTATGTTGCCTTGAACGCCATTACATATTACTCCACACATTCGGTATTCGGCAAACGACGAGCGACCGCTCGCCGTATCCCGAATAGTGTGGATTGGTTGCTTGCTATTTGTCGAGCGACGAACATTCGGGCCTCGCCGGGGTGGAGCCGCCTTTATGGACCTACCTATCCTCTATGTATAACTCCAAAAGTGTCAACAACCAAAATATTGATAAACTGCAGAGTATTACGATTTTATTTTTTAATTGCGTATTAACACTTGCACTGCGTGGAACACCTAAGGGACAGATCTTCAAATAATAGGCTTCAAATAAAAAGAAGTTGCTAAGTGGCGCTGCGGACGCGGGCGGCGTCGCGTGGCGCGCGTGCACTATCGCGCGGACGTGCCGCGCCTCCGCCCGCCCCGCCCCGCCCCGCCCCGCCCCGCCCCGCCCCGCCCACGGAGGGAGCGCGCGCCGCCGCTTGGGCGGCAGAGCTCCTGCAGCGCCCGCCCTCCGAGTAATGTGAGCGGGAGATGGGGTGCGAATTGGCAGATTTCTCTGGGGGGGGTCACGTGGAGGAATTGACAAGTGAAGTGAAAACCCTGTTCCCTTATGCAGAGCAGTCTCAATACATCCTACTGGGGCAGGTGACTCAGTGCCTCTGGCGGGGACGTTCTAGGTTCGAGTGGCAGCACTTTTTACTAGACTAGCTCGATAGCTACGTCGAGTTGAGTCGCTGACTGGAGAAGGAGTCCAGCAGCCGGGTGCTCGGATCGGTAGTATTCCGCGGTTTCTTCGAAAATCACCAGGCGAATGTCGGTGCAGTTCCCTAATATTTCCTTCCCCTTTCTCGTCCTATCCGCATCCTTTACTTACACAGATACCTGGTGGAAGATATTTCGTTGGGAGAAACCCAGCTAGCCGACAGGTAGTTCTACGCCGGATCGCACCATTCAGCGGCGGAAGATCACAGCTACTTCCGAGGGAAAACGTACACTACACTTCCGGGACTAATGACCTTAGCCATTGTCGCACCCGGAATCGCTATTTTATCAATCTGAATGAATCCTTAAGAATGTCCTTGGGGAAAAGTTTCATTATTCAATTTTCTTTCTTTGAACGTTTCAAAGTCTGGAAATCATAAATGAGACGCCTAGAAAAGGGTGAATTGTAATCTTGGCGGGGGACGAATGAACGATTTCTCCAACAGGGCATCCCCGTCAATTCGAACCCTATCTTCTGATGTAACGAATAGTATCGCACTTTTGGAGTGAAATGCATATTAGATTTTGTGAAAGAAAAATAGTAGCTTTCTCTATATTTCAAGTGGATTCGAGAAAACACAACAAACAACGGTGATGATCATTTACTCGCATCTAATGGCATGTGCTTCTCCTTTCCTATTACCAACGGTATCACATTGCATTTTCTACGAATCCGAAGGCTCGTGTGTGTGTGTGTTTTTTTGTGTGTGTTTGTGTGTGTGTGTAGGCGATTTCTATCTTCTGCCTGGGCAGTTGGCCGCACTGGTGGCTTGCCTTTCCACTCCACGTGATGGAGAGTGATACGGAGGTCATGAGAGGTGAATGCATGGATGCGATGTTCACATAGGCTGTGTGGTTATTTTGTAATCCAACCACTGGAACCTTAGACGCCCTGAGCAGCATTCTGGTCCGAACTCGTGCACCACCGACTGCACCACCGGCAACAATAATGGAATTATCTGTAGTATAGAGAGTGTGGATTGAGAGGATCTCCTCTTCGTGAGTGACCGAGGGCGCAGAGACTGAAGTGCCCTCGCTGGCTCGTTTCGCACTCCGCGCGCGGTCCACCTTCTCATTCACTTAGATACATTTTTGTATCGCATCAAAGACGTGATTTCATCAAATTTTCTTGTAAACTAATGCTGGTTGAACCATCGTTGATTTTCATTCCATCATCTGTGTTCGTAGCATTTCCTGGTTCTGGTTCATTTCTGGTTCAAAAAACGACTAAAGTGCCCCGAATTTCCTAGCGAGTTAAGTGTTAATCAGCTGTGGGTCAGTTTACAGTGTAATACTTCTGTAAAAGAAAAGCCCAGTATGTGCCGCTTAGTGCTTGCTCTCACTAAATTTCCTCTGATGCATCATGTTCGAATCATTTCAGGGGATTCGTGACTTCGTCGCCCAGAAAGCTGCAGTTTTGTGACTTGTTTGTTCATCTTTTAAGCGCTTAAACGTACTGAGAATTGGTTTTAGTGAAGGTTGTTTTACGATGAAATGCACCTAAACACAATGTAAGAGTTCGACCTCACCAGTGACTCACGCGGTGAAGAAGCAACATTATTGATGAATGACGCAGCTTTCTCATACAATGTTTGTAATCTGTAACCTGAAATCTAATTTGGTAGAGTTCTCGACGAAACAGTTCCCAAAATGTTTCAACCATATTCACCTGCCGGTTTTTATCGATTCCCCGTGGTTTCTCAGATCAAGAGGGCCTACCAGGCCAAGGCCGGCGCAGTGCCCGAACAAACGGGCCTGAGGCCATCATCTTTGTTCTCTCCTCTCCTCTAAACACGCACACGAACGCTTGCGTGCACTGCACTGCACCGCGTGTGGGAGACCATTCGGGGGCTCAGAGCGGCTCCCGCTGGCGGAGGTTCCTGCGGAACACCGCCACCCCCCGGGATAAAACATTCACTATACTGAAGGAACTAATGACCATAGTAGTTTACATAAAGACACAATGTTTAATAAATTGTGCGACGAATAGGCGTTTAAAATATTTTAAAGAATATTTTGAACCTTCGTTCCATATCTTTTTCTGTAAGAAAATGATCGGACGAAAGAAGAACGTTTGAAGTTGGGTATTAAAAACGTACTGTTTGGGAAAAAAACTGGCGTCTGGGTGTAAAGGCATTAATTTGCTCTACAAAAAAGGCGGAGATGAAAATATTATGAAACGGAATATTACGAAGGAATTATTGGTGGAAAAATATTAAATTTTGATTATAATGTACATCTTAGAACAGGTAATTCGGTTAAATTGAAAGCACGATATCGTCATTATCACAAGAATTGATCTATAAACTTTATTTCAATGATTAAGTATTGAGATTTTGTGTGTGTCCACTTGACTATCTTTGTTTATAAACTTTCATAATTTATATATGTTTATAAACATTCATGCTCTATTTTAGTAATAAAAACAAAACTAAGTGACAAGAGTTAATTAACTTCCACTTCGAAATCATTTAATGTACAGGAGAAGTTACGTTTGTACTTCCTCCGTAGCGAAGTGCATTTTTCGCCTGTCCACTCTGCCCCTCCCTGGAGGACAAGCAAGGGTAAGGAGGCGGGCTGGTCGAAATGAACATTTCGCGTGAGCGTGGCTTCGGCTGTTGCAGATATCCGGCTGCAGCTGGGCGAGCAGCTGCGATGCCTCGACCTGCGCATGGAGTCGCAGGTGGCGCTGGTGGCCGAGCTGCAGGACTACTTCCGGCGCCGCGCCGAGGTGGAGCTCGACTACAGCAAGAACCTCGACAAGCTGGCCAAGAGCCTGCAGCTGCGCCACAAGGAGCAGAAGCAGAAGTAAGGCCAGGCCGTAGATAAAAAAGAATAACTCAGGAACGGATTTAGAAAATACTTAAAGAAATCCTCTATCAAGTGGTGTAGCCAGAAGCAGCTTGGGGGCCTTCATACCGAAAAATCGAATGACGGCAAAACGTCTGTCTGTCTGTGAACAACACCAGCAGCTAACACGCTTAACCAATTTTGTCCAAAATTGATATTCCCCACTCGACCTGGCTGATGCCGTGGCTCCTTGAATTTGAATCCGATATTTTAATTTGGAGGGTACTTGACATGAAGCCCCTGGGACGTTTTCCATATTTTCATAAAACGGTTCCATCGTTTTGAATTAAATTTTGTGATTGGACAGTGTGACTGACGTTTGAGAGAAAGGTGCAGGTCTTATGTTCGTTGAATCCTGATTTTTCGAAAGTTGCAAAGGTTCAAACTTTTTTCAGTCTTCCTACAACTAAAATATTAAAGATAGAGATTCCCCCTAATAAAATCTGTTCTTAAAGATAGATTTTGAAATAAGATCATGTACGATTTTTCGAAAATGTGAGTACTGTTCACGTAATTTTGCGTGAAAATACGGGTGAGAAAGCACGTGCTCTTTTAGCACCAATCAAATGGGCATTAACCGCCATTTTAGGACATTTCAAGCATGATTAGATGATTTCAGTCGATCTATTTTTCATGATTCGTAAGCATCTGCAATTATTTTCCATAATCTCCTAAGAAACTAATTAGGCATTTATCCTCAAATTTGAGGCCTAAAAATAAGCAAGGTAGTGGGAGATCCTTAGAGATTTGAAGAACGGTTTATAACTTGTATCGCCGGAAATATTGGATAACATTCTTATCACCTTTTTCTGAACAATGAAGATAGTTTTGCACATTGTTGCATACCCCAAAATATAATTTCATAAGTTAATATTCACACGTGGGAGCTTTGCACTCGGCCGACGTCTCAGTGGAGGGCGGCGGCTGCACTGAATGCAGTCTCAAAAACATTGACTTCCTAGCTTTTCAACTGGCAGTCAAGGCAGATACAAATTGTATTCCCATTTCAAGTAAGAAAGCACAGAAGAAAACCAAAGAAACAAATTACCAATGCCATAAAAAAAATGATGTCCAAGAATTAATCCTGGAGGCACTCCTATGTGGATTTGTTTTAGTTATGAATGCTTTTTAATAAGTTTTGTTGTTCGTTGTGCATTACTGATGAATTTCTAGAAATTGCATTCTGGTTTTGGAATAAGATACTTCTAGATATATTAGTGGAATCGCCTGTATACTGAGTATTTTCAGTTTCTTTAACAGAATGTCATGATTTACTAGATCGAGGGAAGTACCTATACATTTTTCTCTGCTATTTAGTTTCTTATAGGGATCTCTAATGAAATTCTCTATTGCTGTTTGGTTGATTGACCTATACAGAAATTGCGTTTAGCTTTGCTTAGAACGTTTTTATTATTTTTTAAAATTGTTATTTAGTAAGTAAGTTACTTTCTCAAATATTTTTGAAAAGGTTGGTAATAATGAAATTGGTGGATAATTTTGTACTTAATTTGCTGTTATTACCAGCAATAAAAATTAAACAAAATCTGTAATATACATTCATGTGTTGGATTATAAAATCTTTTGAATTTTTTAGACGTGAACAATGGCCTCTATTTTCAAGTTATTCATGCTGGCAACAGCTTCTCAACCAAACTCGCAATCTCAGCAAAGATCATGCAGCTTTGAGTGAGGTGTACTCCACTCATCTTGTCAGCAGACTGTCCCAAGTTATGGAAGATGTCCAAAGAATATACAGGAGGGTAAGTGGGAAAAAAAGAGAAGGAAATGAGGGAGAAAAGTATAAAATAGAGAAAAAATGAAAGCAATTAAGTTATTAAGATAAATTCAGTTCAAGTAAATTACCTACATGAGAACTTTTCAATATTCCTGTACTTTCCAGTGCCGAGAGATTGGATATGAAACACATGAAGAAATTTTGAGGGTGTTGCACGAGTTACACACTACCATGAAGACATACCAGAGCTACCAAGGAGAATGTAAACAAGCAGAAACAAAACTGAGGGTTGCGGAGAATCAAAGACTCAAACTTGAACAGAGTATGCCTCGAGAAAAATTAGACCGATCCAAGAAGTACCGTCTCATTGAAAAAGAAGTTCAGAAGGTTTTTCTTTTTTTAACGTTATCACTGACTTTTTTATTTATGGACCTTGTATTTAAAAGAATAATTATATTCATTTGTGTAATTAATTTTCAGCGTAAAAATAAGTATAATGATGCCAAATTGAAGGCCCTGAAAGCTCGTAATGAGTACATGCTTTGTCTTGAAGCATCAAATACAACAATTCATAAGTATTTTGTAGATGATCTTTCAGATCTTATTGATGTAAGTGTTCCTTAAATTTAAAAATATCCAAGAATATAACAATCTATTAATATTTATTCATTGATTCTTGTGAAAATTCTGGAAATATGTTTTACATTATCTCTTCTGAATTTCAGTGTATGGATTTTGGTTTTCACAACTGTATTTCAAGGGCATTATTGATGCATGTATCTGCTGAAGAAGGCCAGCAAAAATCTGTCCAAGCTGGTCTTGACCAAATGACTTCGTGTGTTTCTAGTCTTGATTCTAGGCTTGACAAACAACGATTTTTGGAGTGTAACCACACTGCTTTTATGATTCCCAAAAAGTTTGAATTTCAAGGACAGAAAGAAGATGTTAGTGTCTAAATTGTTTAATTAATTTTTGTATTTTCTGAAATATGACCAATGTTCTGACTTTCTTCTTTTTTCTTCTTTTTTTTCATTTGTAACTACAGGATGTTCCCTTTTCTCAGGGTCTGGACACAGAATTACAAAAAAATTTAAGAGATGAACTTGAAAATAGGCTACTTCAGTTGCAAAATCGTGTGACTTCACTGCGTGCTGAATCAGAGGAAGTATGGAAAACTTTGGAAACAGCAGAGACAACTCTGTTAGATATGCTCAATGCCAGAGATTATGACTGCAGTGGATATTTTGGGGAGGGAGCCATTCCTGCTCATAAACCACCAGAAACAGTGTCAATTAAATTGCGTGCCGATCGTCAAGAAACTGAAGAATTTTATCTTACTGTAAGTTCTATTGACAGTTTTATATTTGTTCTCTTTATGTTAATGAATGTAATTATCAGCTTTTCGACCTAGAACCACAGGAGTTATTTTTCTTACAATGAGTAAAATTCATTTATTAATTATTTAATGAAAATTTCAATACAGTTGATATTGAAATTAAGGATTAGATTAGATAACTTAAGAATGTAGATCCAAATAAAATTATTGCTCTTTATCGTTATAACAATTAAGGATACTGTTGAACATTCATTGCTATTGCAGTTTATATTGTGTAAACCTTTTGTAATTATTCACATCCTTTGGAATCGTGATGTTTAAAAAAGAGAACTCTTTCCTGAAAAGAAATGAAATGCTTATAAAAAATATTTATACAAATATTTTCAAACTGTACAGATAATGAATAATGCTTAAAAATAATAATTCATTTTCAGAAATTTCGTGAATACATTCTTGGTACTAGCCGAATAGCAAGATTAGATTCAAAATATGAACACATTCGGCAAACGTTACTGGAAGCAGCTGGTGATTCTCCAACATCTCTAAAAGGCCTCCAGCAGTGTAGTGGTCAGGCAAATAAGCCGCCAAGGCGCAAGAGAATAGGTCGTTTGCAAAAGAATGGCCAACCTAAATTGTTTGGAGGAAGCTTGGAAGAATATTTAGAAACAACCAATCAAGAGATCCCTTTGATAATGAAAAGCTGTATTAGAGTTATTAATCTGTATGGTATGTTCCATCCTTTTTGTGTTATAGTAATATAAAACACTTTTTTCTCAAATTTTTGAAGACAAATTTATTTTCTGAAGGTATGATTGTACTATGATTTTTTGTTGCAGGTCTTCATCACCAAGGCATTTTCAGAGTATCTGGTTCACAAGTTGAAATTAACAATTTCAGAGAAGCATTTGAACGTGGAGAAGATCCCCTAGCAGATGTGACTGATGCATCTGATATTAACTCTGTTGCTGGAGTTTTGAAACTTTATTTGAGAGAACTGAGGGAACCATTGTTTCCGATAATTTACTTTGAGCAGTTCATGGAATTAGCCCGTAATTATAAAAATTTTTTAACTCGATTTTGAACTTCAGTTTTGTTTTGATATATGAGAAGAAAAACAAATTAATTTTAGTGTTGTATGTGATTTTAGAACTTGAACACAAACATGAATTTGTGAACAAGATGAAGGAGCTAGTCCAAAGTCTTCCAAGGTCTGTTGTTATTGTAATGAGATACCTGTTTGCCTTTCTAAACCAGTAAGTATTTGATTAGTTGTGTTTTATTGTCTTTGAGAACATCTTGCAGTATCTATCGCTTAGATTAATTTTGAAGCTAACGACACTTTAACTTGTAATAAAACTTTTGTTTAGTACACAAGTCATAATGGAAAATAGTATTCAATTTAACTAATCTCACTGTGTGTGGTAGCTTTTGCCAATTTAAAATACATTCCATCTTCAACCACAGCCTAGTCTGATGAAAAAGATGCAATTTTAGAATTTACTTTGTATTGGACCTAATTATCTTGTATTTCTCATTCAATATTTGTTTCTTTGCAGTTTGTCTGAATTCAGTGATGAAAATATGATGGACCCTTATAATTTGGCTATCTGTTTTGGCCCCACACTGGTTCCTGTTCCTGAAGACAAAGATCAAGTTCAATACCAAAATCAAGTCAATGACTTAATCAAAAATATTATATTGTTCAATGAAGAGATATTTCCTGTTAATGGGGGAGTTTTGTATGAAAAGTACATCAGTCGAGAGCCTGATGAAAAGTATGAATGATTTTCTTTAGCTGACAATGGCAATATGTACTTGTTTTTAAACTATAATGCTCTACTTGTTTCTGATTTCAAACTATTTATGTGATCCTATGTATGACTGAGTGAAATGTGACTGTGTTGCAGTGATGTTGGTGATTCACCATCTGACCATGTACAAGATGACATGGATTCTGAAGTGTATCCCTCAGAAGATGGTAAGTTTCCACAATGGATAGAATTTTTTGAAAATTTATAAATTTACAATTTCACTGAACTTTTATTTAATTTTTTCATTTTTCTCTTAATATAGAATCAGAATGTTTGGAAGCAACAGCTCAATTTGATTTTATGGCCCGTTCTGAAAGAGAACTAAGTTTCAAAAAAGGGGATAATATAGTTTTATTCACTCAAGTTTCAAATGACTGGTGGCGTGGAAGTGTGAATGGTGTAGAAGGACTTATTCCAGACAAATATATTCTTCTAAAAATGAAGTGAGTATTGCAGTTTTCATTAAGTAACAAAATTAATTGGAATTTTATTAGTAATTATTTTAAATCATTTCATATTGAAATGTAACTATTAATTAACAATGAAATGAAACCTCTTTGGGGTTATATAAATCATTGGGTTAATATTACAGAGATGAAGATCGTGAGAAAATAGAGCTTCTTAAGTCCAGCTCTTCTGAAGAGTCAATGAGGAGACGAGCATCAAGTTCTAATGATTCCGTTTTATCTGGAACTTCATCATCCACTCATAATTCGCCCATGGCTGGAGTGTCTTCAGCAACCTGGCCAGATCCTGAACTAACTCGCAGAAGTATTATTAATGACTCTTCTCCACTAATCAGCGTTCCAACACAAGAGGTATTAGAGACAACTGTGTAATTAGTGTGCTCTGAAAAGAACTTCGTCAAGCCTGGGATGAAATTAAAATTTTGGATTGCTGCTCCCATTTATTATTTTATGAGAGTTTGCTTTCAATTCTGTAAAATGCCACATGCTACCATTTATTTCTTTAGATTATTTTGTCCTTCCAGTGTTTTTCTTGACTGACCCTTTGTGTTGCTTTTCTAAATTTTATTAAGTTTGTTTATCGTTATTTCTAGGCTGGTCAAGTGCCCTCATTTTCAGTTTTTCTTGATGATCATTTAATTATAATAATCTCTATATTTCTTTTCCAAGTCTTGTCAAGTTCATTTACTAATGAATGAAGGCATAATTTTCATCATTTTTGAGTTTCATGTAATTGTACATTCATGAATGCAACAATATCATTTTATCAACTCCATATTTTTCACATCGCTTATGATAAAATGCAGTCTAAAGAAATTGGTGAAGATTATTGAGTTAAAGATTAAAACTATGCATTCTTTGTGAGAGCAAGAAGAAAGTGTGAGACACATTATATATACAAAATAACTTTTTCTTGGATTTATTATATGTTAATGTTTTGGTCTTTGAATCAAACATTCTCTTATTTATCTCAGTCAGAGATATTGAGCTTCAAAGGGACAAAGTTGTTTGTCAAATAAGCTCTTTAAACTTAAGTCACATATTATTAATTTGACCAGCCAAACATTTCAATTTTTTCACTTTATTATTGGACTGTCTATATGATTGTATACAGCTTTGTCTGAAATTCATGAGCACTAATGAACTAATTTAATGAACATTAATAAGTCTTCACTATTTACACCCAATGGAGAATCTAAACATCATATCCCCTTACAATTGGTTGTAATTGTTTGAATAGTTTCATCCCATGAGTGGCAAAGCAGTGTTTTAAGAGCACACTGCTCTGTAATGTTTGGTTCCTCTGTTTGCTTGTTTAGTTTTGATAATGTTTATAGACTTCGGTTATGTTCATTGGTTCCCATGAATCTTTGACATTGCAATGGAGGCATGGTTAAGTTCTACACTTTTTAAATATTTTAATTAAGAGATGTATTTCTTGCGAATGGCATGGCTGTTATTTGTATTTTGAAAATGACAGTTCATTGACAGATATTGTCAGCTGCAAAGAAGTGCATGCTAGATAATAGATTACTTCACAACAGTGAATCAATTTGCTTACTCTGCATTTTATGTGAAAGGAAGATCAAGGTGAGGAAGATGTTTACATGTTTTGCTTCATGTTTGATTTCATAAATGTGCAAGCAAAGACTTCCATGATATGAGAGACTTTGTATGTGTTAAACTGGAACAGAATGGAAGTGAAATTCTTTCAAGTGAAGCATGCATATGTGAGAAGAGATGTGAGAGTTTGGATACACCTGCTGATTGAGCCATTCACATGCACAAACAGTAAATGATCTCAGAATTTGTTATAAATTTGTGAAAGTGTCTGCATTGTATTACATTATTTTACATATTCTGCTATTGTATTGTGTTTGTGTGTTTTGTTTGCAGATGTGTGTGTTTAGTTTTACTTCGGTGTACATATAGTATCTCATAACTTTATTTCTTATTTTTTTGTAAATATTTATTTTATATTGAATTATTTCCTGGATGTTCTATGTTTAGAGAAGTACACCTTTTTAGTCAAAATGTTATGCATTTATTATGTCTGAACATTTTATTTTATAGTAACTTCATTTTGTATATTGTTTTGTTATAAATAATAATGCTGTATTTTGTATAAGTTTATTTTTTTTGTGTTGGCTTTATTTAAAGATAAAAGTATTTTCTTTTCCTCATATGTATTCTTTTGTTGACTTATGAGCATGCGGGAAAAATGACATGATCTTTGTTTTTCTTTCTTTTGCAAATTTATTGATTAGAAAAAAATCCACGTTCAGTTAAAAAGAAATCAAGTTTTTGTAAATCAGATATTTCAGGGTTAGAGGAATTTTGTATTTGGAGAATAAAGTTTTGAAAATTTTAAACAAGTAATGGGTAATTAAAATAATTTTCAATGAAGAAAAGTAGAGAAAATGAAAGTTTTATCTCAGGAATTCAACTACCTTTTTCTTTTTCAAGGGCGAAAATCATTTCAGGTTGGAGTTTTTTGTTGTTGACTTATTATTAAATTAACTTCGGATGTAGATGTTTCATCTTTTCTTTGAAAATTGCTCTTGAATGTAGTAAAAATATTGCATTTGTAGTGTAGGAGAATGTTTCACTTGATCTCATCAGTACCATACAAAAGATGTAAGGTGAGTTCATGAAGAACGAATGCGTGCGTGAGTGAAACAGTTTGAATCTGTTATTTTAAGAAAAATACTGAAGGGCTATAATTGAAAAATATAATTTTCTTCTTTGAATTCATATTTACAAATGAAAATTTTTACTAGTTCACTTTACAAGTATGCTTTAATATTCACAGGAGAATGTCTTTTAAGTTTTGACACAAATTTTCAATAAAACATCAATTATCCAGCTTCTTATCTATCATGTGTAGGTGTGTATGTATGTATGATGCAATGAGCAACTAACATTATTTGTATTTGTTGCATTTCATTTTTGCAGAGCGATGTATCAACTTCTCCTCGTTTGGCTATTAAGAGCAAACATCTACATGGCAGTAGTGACTTACTAGCTGGTAATAAAACAGAAGAAACGTCAACTCATTCTCGTAATCTTTCTGGCGGAAAACTTGGAGCTGTAGAGTCGGCTCTAAATTCTGCACAATTGCTTGCTGCTGCTCCCATGCACGTTGATCCAGAAGGCCCATCAGAGTGCAACAGAGAAGCAGAAGAAGAAGACAGATTGTCAGTATTCCTGGATTCTTTACCATCTGGTGGGGGATCCAAGGAAAGTTCTCGCCCTGATACTCCTGTGAGCAGTTCCAGTGAATGTGAAATTCCAGCAAGCCAAGAGGAAGGAGGAAAGGACACTGAAGTCTCCTTTGAAAGAAAGCTTTGGGATGGACAGGAAATAAATGAATCCATTCCTGGATCAGTGTCAGGAAGTTCAGGATCAGCTGTTCCTAATATCACATCAGATGAGGGAGAAGATAGAGGAGGAAGTGGCGGAAATATTGGTGGGGAAGGAACTAATATCGATGAAGAAGGTAGAGACAATGTTAGTTTTAATCAAAACCGTGAGCTTTGGCAGAGACGAGCTGCTTCCTTGGGGCAATCAGAGCCGGTGAAAACAAGTGTTAAAAGTTTTCGATCCAACCAAGAATTTTGGGAAATGCGACAGAAACACACTCCTGATTTGGTAATGGATCTGCCAGTGCTTAGTTCATCTAGTCCTAAAGATAGCGGAGGTGGAAAGAAATCCTTATCTGCAGCCTCTCTTTCTTCTCTCTCCTCTTCTTCATCTTCTGGGGAAGATGAAACCACTGTTTCAGATACTGTAGCAAGTCCTACAACAGGACCAGAGAGTCCTGATATGACCACTGCTGCAGAACGCTTTGCCAAACAAAATCAGTGCACATTGAAAAAGAACACTAAAGCTTCACAAAGTGTTTCCATTGATGCACAGACTCAAACTACCAAAGCCGGTACCAAGCGTACCAAATTTGTGACTTCAGAAAGTGGTGTAAACAACGATAGTTCTATTCCATCCGATGCAAATGTTCAGCAAAGTGATGACAACGAGATAACAAAGCCCTCCATTGATGTCATCAAATCAACTCAAAAGTCTGTACCTCCCGAGTCTGAATTAGTTCCAATACGTAGTCCTGGGCCCCAGCGAACCACTCCTAAATTTCCTTCGAAATTTGGTCATGCAACAGGGGTTCCTGTACTGCCTCTTCAAACTGGTGCAGTATCGTCATTCAAACCACAAGTTAAAGTCAAACCTCAGATCTTACGAAAACCAGTATTGCCCATTCCCCAACCCCTGCATGCGCAGCCTTCACCGGAGCTTGTTCGCAAAGAGAAGCCACAAGAACAAATTAACTAATTCCAACTGCTAGTTGGCATTCCCATTTCTTTCATAAGACTGAGTATGATTTTTAATGAATTTATCTTCAGAGAAAGTGAAAGAGGTAATGTTTTAAATGTTTTACACAGAAATTTACCATGTACTTTTATATGAGATGTATAATGAGATCTTGAAAGGTTTCCAGTGTTATATTGTGCTGTGTGCTGTACCTCCACTAGAACGTCAAATCCTCAGGGCTAATTTTCTCTTTCTCTTATTTGAATATTTTTTATGTGTTGTCTTTTCACCTTTCAATTGATAATTAGATTTGTTTATTCTTCTCTGAGAAGGCAGTATTCAAGTGAATGCATTGATTCAAATTGTGAAAGCTTTTCTTTTAAAACATTTTTCCTCATATTTGATGATATATTGAAAATGCAAACAATAATTGTAAACATATATTTGGTATACAATAGCTTTGTGTCTGTATAAAAACGTACTTAGTCCATTACACCAAAATGATTTTCACTTCATACATGTCCTAATATCAGATCAAGTTTACAAAAATATTGAAGTGCCTCCCAGACTTTTTTCTATATTTTTGTTGTTTTATAAAACACCTTCCTGTATTGTAGTGATTTTGCTTGTCTACACTAAATCAACCTAAATCAATGAAACACAATATTTTATAATTTCTTTATTTTGCACATTGAAAATGTGTGGTAACAACTATTCCTATTCAAAATATTTGAATTGTAAAACAACACTCTGCTACCACATACATTAAAAGCAAGTTTAACACTTGCCACGATAAATAATGTGTGTATTACAAATTGACACGCATTAAAGATTTGAACCTTTCACTCTCCCCCCCCCCCCCCCCCCCTTCTCCTTGTGCTTTTACTCTGTGTAAACATTCATACAGTGGACAGTTAAATGCTTGTAATGTACAGTGAAAATGTACTATGAGCAATACCAAAGGAGAACTTGAGTCTGTTTTGGGGACCAGTCTGTAGGATATTTTACTGTGAAAGATCTATGAATTGCACCACATATTAGTTTAGAAGAAAAAGCAGTTACTCATCACAGATAAATCTTCAGTGATGATGTACAACATGTACTAGAAGTGCAGCTGAAAATTTTGATTGTTTTTCAGTCTATGTTCCACTTTAAAGAGGATGGAATTAAGCCACTGTGCTTCACTTTGATGTAGGTGTTTGCATGTTACTGAAGTTTCTGTAATATCGACATGATATGGTCCAAGAAGGATGAATTGTTGTTGGAAAGAGAGATGTGGATACTGAATACCCAGTTTCAATGTTTAAGTGACTACAGGCTATGACAGTATAATTCATCAGTCACTCTTTTGGAGATAACTCATTTGGCAATCCTTTATTCTGAAGGCAGCTGATAAATCTTTCTTTCAAAAAATATTTTTCACATTTCTACTTTTTCCTTACACTTAGAGAATCTCTTTATAAGAATTCAATTATTAGATTGTGTTACAGGGTCTTTAGATCTAACATCTTTCTAATTTGACTTGTCTGAATGTAAGTTTGATGGCATACGTAATGTGCAACATAATATTTACATAAGCTTGTCCCTTTTAGTATGACAACCTTTATATGATATACCGTTGATGGATTTTTGAGCAAGTTACATAATAACTGTAAGAAACAAATCATATGACAAAAATTTCATGCAGTTTTTAATAATATACTCATTTGTTTCCCATCAGCTATATAACATAGCCATAAAATAAACTTTCTCACATTAAAAATAATAGAACTGTCAAATTATAAGAAACTAAATAGTATTAATTGGTTTTTATTCCCAAAACACCAGAAATATGTAATACAGTGGCATCCAGGAGAATACTAAGGTTTCAATTATTACTGTTATGAAGCCACATAAAATAGTAAGCAGACACCTGAAATACTGATTTTTCAAATGTGCTTCATACGTGTTGCTCAATGACTTCCTTCTCAATTTGTATTTGGGCAGTATTGCTTTGTTTTCTTTATTCTGATAGAAAACAAAAAAAAATAAGAACTCAAGCTGAATTATTTTGAGTAATATTTTATAGTAATAAAATTTATATGAGTCAATCCCCAATATTTGTATAATGTAGGAATCTTTTTAATGGAAAGTATACAATAAAATGTGTGATAATGTTGCATATGGATATTCAGTTTCTTGTACAGGGTTGTAGTGCTGTGTAAAAATTTTTTTTTTAAATTATCACTTTTAAGGAGTGTTTTCTTTGCATACAAATGTACAATTTTGCTTCTTAAGTTAAATTCGTGCTATAATTGTAAGAATAAGATTAGGAATTCTACATTTAGAAGATTTATCACGTATACTGTAATTGTATACAGAATTTGTACATTTTTATGTGACATTGCTTCATTTCTAGAATTGCTGAATACTTAGCTCTAATAAAAAAAAACATGTATTGCTACGTATTAGTAGTTGAAAAATAATATAACTGTCCTTCATATTGATTTTTCGTTTTATGAAATTTATTCATTGAGCCTTCATGTTTCTGAATTTGCAGGTTGTAGAAGAAAACATACACTTGTCATACATTGAAATCATTTGCAACAATATTTGAAGAAGTCCAGCCCAACTTTCACTTACTCTTTAAGAGGAAAGCTTTATTAGTAAATTACTGTTTAAATCATCATAAAAGCGTGATGTATTTGAAGACTGAAAGGTGCTTGAAGAATATTTTTCTTTTAAGAAGGTCTCAGTGATTTAAATTTTGCTAACGTAAATAAAACCCTTACAATCTCCAGACATCTTCATTTGAGTCAAGGAAGTAATAGAGATATATCTAAAATTATAAACGTATATTTCTTAGAAAATCACCCAGGGCAAGGTGCCTTATGCAGTGAACAGTATTCAATATTCAAAGTGGAAGAACATCAATTTGCACACACATACATAATCAAAATTTGTCAAGATGTTTGGAAGGAAGGGGAGGTGAGAAAGATTGTCATATCGAGAGTACTGTCTGAATAGCTGATGAAATAGTATAACAAATCTGTTAAATCTTTGTCAACTATTAGGTATTTCTCAAATTAAATTCTTGTGAACACTGGAAAGTAGCACTGAGACTAAAGCTATTCTGGGGTAAGGATTTAGAACAATATTCATGACATAACAAAAAGAAACTTAAGCTGTTTTTTCTTCTCACACAAAATCAACTTTTTTTCCTATTTATAAAATAACATTTTTACAAAACTCTTTATGTTCATGTATACCTAGCACACCTAAAATAGGACTAAATAACATGGTCACATGCTTCTTTTATTCTCTGAAAAAGCAATTCCTTTTTACTATTGCTTTCAAGTTCCTCAATTAAATTATCTAAATATTCATTCCCAATCAAAAATTCAGGAAGATTATGAATGTTTCCACTAACTCTATGATCAGTTATTCGATCCTGATTGTAATTGTAAGTGCGTATCTTCTCTGATCTTAAGTTCGATTTCACCTGGAAAACAACAACAATTTATTTACTTGCAGATTTTTCTTAAAGTATGTTCAGGAATTTTCTATATTCCCAGAGCACTAAGAGAAGAGAAACTAACATTCCAAATAAATAAATTAATAATTGACATATACCTGACTTTTACGAGTAGAAAGAGCAGAGGCAGTTTGTTCCTCAATCTTTCTCTTATACAATATATTTCGCAATTTTTTCATGGCTTCTTTCCGATTCTTAATTTGTGATCTATCAGTTTGACACTCGACTGCTATTCCTAAAAATAAAACATAGGGAATATGTGAATCCAGGGACAATACAAACTCATTACATTAATTGAAAAATGGCACTTAACTTTGGCATACCTGTGGGAATATGAGTAATTCGAACAGCACTTTCTGTTTTATTTACATGCTGGCCCCCAGCTCCACTGGCACGCTTTGTTTCAATTCTCAGATCTTTATCTTGAATTTCGACATCTATCTAAAAATAGAGGAGATAAGAGTAATGCATTAAAAAAAATAATCAAATAACTGCAACAAACTATGTAACAACATATCACCTCATTAGCTTGAGGTAAAACTGTTACAGAAACAGTGCTAGTATGAAGTCGACCATATTTTTCAGTAGCAGGAACTCTCTGTACTCTGTGAACCCCAGCTTCATGCTTCAAATATTTGAATGAATGAACACCAGATATATAGAGGGTAGCTTGCCTTAAGCCACCTACACTAAACAAAAAACAACAACACTTAATTAGTGTGTGAAAGTGAAGGCTTCCAAGGCTGGAGTCGATAGAAAGACGCCTGTCTGGAAGCTGCCTTGTCCTAGGTATACTTACCAACGTATCAACAGTCATATCGTAACCTTCCTTCAAGCAAAATGCTGCATTTTGCCCTGGGGAAGGTTGCAATATGATGGCTAAACTTCAGCAAGTATGTCTAGGACATGATGTCTTCAAGACCGGAATGTCCCTATAATTAGATGGTGATTTCAAATCATAAAAATTGTACAGAATTAATTATATAAGCCACTTACCAATATCTGTAATATTACGATCACAACCATCTAGTGTCCACCCTTTAAAATCAACATACGAACAATACATATCAAAGAGCTCTTGAGCAAATAGCATTGCTTCCTGGCCACCTACACCTGCATTTATTTCCATCATTACTTCAGTATGTGCATCTTCTGGATTATGAGGTAACAGGACACTAATGATCTACAAAGCAGAATTATTCTGGAGTTAGCTACAGAAAACAAACATGCTCCAAAAGCAATTCTAAGATTAGATCTACAAGAGGAATGCGAGATGGGTTTGAGAATTTAAAGATGGTTTGTTCCATTACTTGTTTTGTAATAATAATTCAATCTTTTTGGTGACTTATTTACAGCTTAGAAAGGAAGTTCGCTAGTTTTTTACAACTTTCTCTATTGTGTTTCTTCATTTATCATTTTTAAAATGTGTCTTAGTAATACAACTTTTCCAAAATGCTATTTTACCTTTTCATCGAGTGCTTCAATCTTTCTTATGTAGTATTTTTTCTCTTCTTCTATTTGTTTTTGGAGATCATTATCCTTTGACTTTCCTAAAACAGAAATTAGAATTTAATTACCTGTCTGTCATAGTGGTTGTTTCTTTACTAACTGATTTGCAGACAAAGAAAATATTCTTTCCCAAATAGAACAATATGTTTATGATGTATTGAATATTGTTAATTTGATTTTTGAATAATGCTGAGTCTATGCAATAAAAATGCATGTCCTTCTTAAATTGGAAAAAATGTCTAGAATATTTGGTAGGCAAATTAAATATTGTATCTGTAAATAACTAATTCTAAAGTAGAACACAAAATGCATTCCTCTGACAATATCAATATGTAATGAACTTCTTTAATAAAAATGCTCATGAAGATAGCAATAAGTCAAAAGATAATGTACATCTAGAAATATCCTTAAGAATAAGATTAAAACAACTTGATTAAAGGACCCATGAAGGCTTAGCTCACTAGAAAAGGTGTTCAAGAAATACAATGGTTAAGGCATAAGTATATAAGAAGCAAGGTTGGCAGGTAGTTCATAGATAATTGGGCAGGAAGGACGGATGGTCCAACAAAAGATTTTGCACTAATGGAGGACCTGAAAGAAAATGGTTTGAATAATAAAAGAGAACGTCACTGAAAGCATTTTATAATATATTTACTACACAACAAATTTTCTCACCTTCTGGATTAAGCTCATGAAGAGAAGATAAACATTCTAATAATTCTTGTTTCTGAGAGTGGAAATCAAATACAGGTTTTAACTCTTTCAACCTTTGCATAACATTTCCTACACTAGACTCTTTCTCAGCACAGAGGGAGAGTTTCCTGAATTCATTTACTAAAATCTCCACGTAGTTGTGTATTAGAGGATTTTTAACTGATAATTCTTCTCCATTTGATAGACATCTTTTAAAAATGACGTTAAGCTCTGCTCTTTCTGTCGGATCAACAAACCTCACTATACGCCCACTTAATATACTTTTCGTTCTACTGCTATTTTTTAAACGAATGACACATGAATAAAGACGAAAGAAGATCATTCTGTACTTAGTATACAATCGCGTACACACGGATATTAACTTCTACATTAATTGTCAGCTTTCCATTCCAAACTATTTTTAAGGTTAGCGTGATCAACGTAAAGAAGGAAGACGCCGTGCTAAAAGTTCTCAGAACATTTGAAGTACACCATACGTTATGCACGCATTTGTCAACAGATGAAAAGCGTCTTTCGCAACTAGAAGTCTGTTGTGTGTCCTCAAATCCCAAAATTGTAAAATTAAAAACTTGATTGGCTGTGATTTATCCCACAACTTAAGAGAGTATAATCAATTCTAACTGCTTGTTTGATTATATTTGTCAAACATTAATGAGTTTGAAAAGAAGTCGAAAACCTGAGAGAAATAAAAAAGTAGCGCGAAGACATTCTGATTTTGTATTTCGCGGGTCTTTGAATGTCATCACATTCAAAAGCGACGAGATTTTGTGAATGCACTATACACTAGTGAAAGGTGGCTCGTGGAACGAATGGTACCAGATGGTTGGGTGAACTTCTGAGTTGCATATCAGCTATTGCCAGCATGGCTGACAGAAAACAGGCGAGGGAAGTTTTGACTGTTTTATTTTTATGTGTTCTGTGGTATGTAGTGAGTTCTAGCAACAATGTCATCGGTAAAATGCTACTCAGTGACTTCCCCTACCCTATGACAGTGACAATGGTGCAGCTCACGTCTATAACAATTTACTCCGGACCATTTTTTAATTTGTGGGGCGTCAGAAGATTTGTCGATATCAGCTGGAATTATTATTTGAAAATAATTGTTCCTCTTGCATTGGGTAAATTTCTTGCATCAGTATTTTCTCATGTCAGCATCTGGAAAGTGCCAGTTTCGTATGCGCATACTGGTAAGTATACATACCCCCCTGTTCGAGATGGTATTCATTAGATTATTGTGTCTAGTTTTTATTATAACAATCTGTTTATTTTACAGTGAAAGCTACAATGCCACTATTTACTGTAATTCTAACACGAATTATTCTTGGAGAAAAACAAACATGTAAAGTAAGTTTAAGCCAGTTCCCTATAATGATTAGGAACTGGAAACTGTCAGTGGCTGGAAACGAATTTGTTGGGAAAACTATCATTATTTCATTGCTACTTAACTGTCATTTATTACAGCTGTGATATTATTTCATTTATTGTTCTAGGTGTACTGTTCATTGGTTCCAATCATTGGAGGTGTTGCAATTGCCACTATGACTGAAATCTCATTTGATGTTATAGGGCTAGTGAGTGCATTGATTGCGACAATGGGTTTCTCTTTACAAAACATCTTTTCAAAAAAGGTGATTATTTAATTTGTGTAATGTTGTTTTATTATGAGGGGAACAACTTCTACATGTTGGTTTTGTGTAGGTTCTTCATGACACTGGTGTCCATCATTTACGACTGTTGCATATTTTAGGACGCCTTGCATTATTAATGTTTTTGCCTGTTTGGATATTTGTTGATCTTCGAAATGTATTGAATGAACCCCAATTGGTAAGTTTAGCTGTAATTACAAAGCTTACTTTACGTATTATGTTGTGTATTATTCAATTCAAATATACATTTTCTTACTACGGGCAGTTTTGAAAATATTTGTATCTGCTTTCAGATGGGAAGTGACAACTATCGTGTTTTAGTACTCCTTTTCTTTGATGGAGTTTTAAATTGGTTGCAAAATATAATAGCATTCAGTGTTTTATCATTGGTTACACCATTGACTTATGCAGTTGCAAGTGCTTCCAAGCGCATATTTGTTATCGGTGTTTCCCTCTTTTTCTTGGGTAATCCAGTCACTCTTACAAACGTCATGGGAATGACAATGGCCGTATTTGGAGTTCTGTATTATAACAAGGTACAATACTTTCTGTGTTTTTTAAATGAATAATATAATGTTAAAATGAATAATATAAATTACGTTGTCGTATTAAAATGAAATTTTTAATGTAGTGGTTATTGTGTTCAAATTATTTTTTATTTTATTTATTATTATTATTATTATTATTATTATTATTATTATTATTATTATTATTATTATTATTATTATTATTATTATTATTATTTTCAGGCTAAGCATGATGCTAAAGAGACTCAAAAGAAGCAAACTGTCTTACCTTTCTCACAACAGTCTTGGCATAACAAAACAGGTTATGTTCTGTTGCCTAGTAGTCCTCAACACGCTAGTATGGAGACTGGTTCTAATGGTAACTTCGGTAAGCCAGCGGGATATTTGAATGGTCATGCTAAGGGATTTAATAATAATCTTCACAGCAATGGAAAATTGTTCTATGTATGAGTAATTAGAATCAAATAGATAATGAGAATGAATGTATTGACAGGCCGGACCTGGTTTACATTGTATGTGTGAGTATTAAAAAAAAAAAGATGGAGCTCAGATGATTAGTATTACAGTTGATTGTTAACAAAAATATTTGCATTTTATTTATATTGATGTACAAGACACAAGATATTACTTGTTCTTGAGCATGCATCAGATTTTTTTGTATATTTATTTGTTTGTTTTAATAGAGAAGATGTTTCAACATCTTTTGAAGTTCTAGATTTACATCACTATTCATATATTCACTGTACAGATGTATGTGGATATGTTACAATATTGTCTTTGCCTAAAAAAAATTGTGCATGTCAACTAATGAAAGCAATGCATATGTTCAGCATTGATGATCCTTTTCAATTAAAAAAAAAAAAAAAAATTAAATTGTCAAGCATTGTGTAAATTTGGTATTTAAGAGTTCTGGATCCCTTGACTGATATAAATATAAAGTATTGATTTTAATTTCTAATTTAAGAGCATGTTTAATTGCAATCAGACTGCACTGTCCTCTCTCATTTGAAAATATATTTAAGCAAAAAGAGAATGTGTGTGTTTTTGACATGCAGTTAATATAACAAAAAATAATTATTAAACATGTGCAATACTTCTGGAATAATAGTTTTGATACATTATTTGAAGTATGTATGACTTTTTAAAGGAAGAGAACAGAAGTTATACCAATAAACTTTTTCTTCATTAATACTGACCTAGATTCAATATCATGGCACAGAGAGAAACAAGCTTATACAATTGGTGTATGATAAAGTCAATGGATAACAAAGTTTATGACAATATTCTGTAAGTAAAATTATTTAAAATCAGTATTGGTAATTAGAGAGGTCAGGGTTGAGTGTTGAAAAAAATGGCATCTTTTAACAATAATATTAACAAAATGTTTATATCAAATGCCTTAGAGAAATCAAACTCATTTATTATTTAGCAAATTGTATTAAAGTATTTTGAATGCAAATGAACAGCAAAAACAAAGCTTTATGCACATGTAATGTTGTATATTTTAATAATCTCAGTACTTTTTGAACTAGTAATTAGAAATAAGGAAAGTGGGCCCCAGGATTATATAAAGATGTTTCACTGTATGACACTATGAATTGCTGGTTTTAACTGAGTTTTTTTACTATATTGCATGATGAAAAGGAGTGTAATGTTTGTGGAGAGTTTGTGTGTATGCGAGTTTCTTTATTCCATTCGAACCGTCTGAATGATTTGACAGATTTTCCTATGCAAGTTTCCGTGAGTGTATCGCAGTGGCTCAATTTTTTTACTTCTTCCTGTTCACATCGTCATCAATAAAATGAAAGACTGGTTTCATTCGAGTATGTTTTCAATGTTTACATATTTCATTTGAATTCTTTTATTCAGTACAACAAACTTGAAATGGATAAAATAATGTAAAGCAGATTTAATTCTTCCTAATTTTTGCCTTAATTACCTATTTATTTATGAATCTGTAGTTTTTATTGAAACTGATGATATTTGATGAATTAGTTAATATTTGTACTGTATAATTTTAAAAGAATTAATATTCCTCTAACAAGTAAAGTCCCCAATTTCTGGATCAAGGACTCCAATCTCGATGAGGCTTTTCATCCAGTTTCCTTGATCCTTGAAGGAAATGATTAGTTGGCCCCATGTTTCCCTGGGTTTAAAGCAATTATGTCAGCAGAGACACAAATGAAAATTTACCATGTGCGTGTTTGGTTAAGCTTCTCATTTGCTAGTAGTGATAGTACTAGAGCCAGGGGTCTGGTTTGATATTTTGTTAGCAATACAATTAAATCAAATCTGTAGTTCATAATCTGAAAATAACTCTTGCTTGGGAGTGAAAATTCCTAGTTTTTAAATGTTTTTACTTTCTAATCACATTTATTGGTAATTTTGTTCATCATTTAACATAGTTCAGTAAAAGGGTGGATAGGATTGTGGAGCTCAAGAAAATAAGCAAATTATACTTCTGCCCCGTACATCACTCCCCCATATAACTGTTATTTGATGCAATAAATCAAACTAATCAAGCTAATTCATGAGGGAGAAAATTTCCTTGAGGTGACGTTAGAAGCTTTGGCAGACCACAATTAGAATTTTGAAATTGTGTATCGTAGTGTTCTGAATGTTTGTTAATTGGAGATCGTGAGTGTGTGTGTGTGTGTGTGTGTGTGTGTGTGTGTGTGTGTGTGTGTGTGTGTGTGTGTGTGTGTGTGTGTGTGTGTTTTTTTTTTTTTTTTTTTTTTTTTTTTTTTTTTTTTTTTTTGTGGAAAAGCAATCTAATTGCAGTCTGGTTATTTAACAATTTGAATGATATAACAATTTGATGAAGAATGACAAAGCAAGTGTATCTTTGCAGCAAAACGGGTCAAAAATTTATACAGATGTGTTAATTTAAACCAAACTTTTTTTTTATTTTGAGAGGAAATTGCACACTAAGTCTACACTGGGTTTAAAAAGGCCAATAATTGTAAAATAAGTAGATTTAATTTTAAATTTGTAATCGATATATATTGTTTGTTCGTGGCCACTGAGTGTCACCTGATCCTGATGCTCTTATATAGAGTTAAAGTTGAAGAGAAGAACATCTTTTCTAAATTAATATTTTTATGGGGTGGGGTCACAGAGTGAACTGGGGAGATCACTATTGCATGTTGCATGTAGCTAAATTAACTCCTTGCAGAAAATCCACTTGGAAGTAGGTAATACAGGTTGAGACAGGCTTTCTCTTAAAATGAATGGTACTATGACATAATATAGATTTTTATTTATAGGAGAAATGTCTCATTGAAGGGGTAATGGATAATAATTGTAAATTCAATCTATTTTCTTTGAAATTGTACATCCACACATTTTTTGCCCATGCATTACCCAATTGAGTTGTTTTGTGTCCAGAGCAAAAGATGAAGAGAGAGATTGCTACCATTGTTATACTTTGTGAGGTGTGGTCTCAAGAGTTACATGATTGGCTCCCATATTCAGTGGCTAGCCCACTCAACATTCATTTTAGCATTCCTTTTGGAGTTTGACGAAAAGTGGTGCAACAGACTCTATGAGTTCACGGCAGATCTTCTTATTAATTTAAACCCATTATTATTTCAAAGAGAAATGGCACACTATTGTCTGTTGTGGAGACTAAAACCTTTGAAGTAACGTGGTGTTGACTGAGTATTCATTTATCACAACCCTTGGAAAAGGAATGAATACCCTCGGTGCAGTAAAAGGGTTATATTTTATTTACATCCATACGAAATCACTCTCTTCTCCACTCCACTGTTCCTCCCTGCTCAGCCTTTTACATCATAACAAGAACATATATTCCAAATTTCATGTTGCAAGCTTAAGTAGAAAAGGCAAAAGGTCCTTTGATGGTATGTCAACCAGCCAATTATTTGTCGTCATGTAATGGAAGGGTTTGACAACTGCATTCCATGTATTTGAAAGGAAAGTCTTAGTTTAGAACAAAGACGAATCGAAAGTAGCAAGAGCTGTATAGCCAAACAGATTTACAAAAACTTCATTTTTCCTTTGACAAACAAATATTACAGAAACAGGAGTTATTACTGACTCCCTGATCCTTTCATAAAAATGGATGTGTGTGTTCGATCAGAACTCTGTATCATCTGGAAAATTTTAATCAAACTTGGTACACACCTTATTTACAATGGTGAAATATCCTGCGGGGGGGGGGGGGGGGGGGGGACGACGGCACCTCGGTACCTCAGACATGAGGGTGGGGAGACGTTGACATTTACAGACAAAATTACTGCGCAACCCATGAAACACGTAATGCTGGATAGTCGGGGGGGGGGGGGGGGAGATGGATAGGGCCATTTAATAGATTGTGAGTACACTGGGGCAAAGTCATATCATCAGGTAGAGTAATGTAACATACATTGTAAGTGAATTCATTCAAATTAATTACACATTTTACATACATACGTATATTCTTTGGGTCTTTGATTTTAAATTATGTAATAAATGAGAGATTTTTCAAACTTGAAAATGGTCATATTGAGGATAACTTACATGTCATAGTATTGTAACTTCAACAATTCAGAAATGGTTTTATATCTGTATTACATTTTAAATTAATTTGATTGAATCCTTTTTTGTCAGTCAGACATTCACCCTTGAAATAAAATGTATTTAAATTAAGTTCTCATGGCTGCTTAATTGGGTGGCCTATTAGACTTGCCCTGAAAGACAGCGCCTGTCTTGGGAGCACCGGCAACCCTAATTCGGTCCGCTTCTTGTTTAGCCAGCCCAAAGCGCCCCTCTGGGGGGCGTTCAGCTCTAGTCTAGTGAAATGCGATATGCAGCCTGCACCCAATTCTCGCAGTTGAACAGCTCTTATCTCCGGTATTGAACACTGAAGTCATTTCGATTTCATCAGTGTTTTTTCTTATTTTTTTTTTAGTTGGAGCGGAGATTTTTAGAATTTAGAAGATTTTAAAAGTACTTTTCCACGACATAAAAATTGTTATTATCACGTCCGCACGCTTAATTGTGTTCGTAATGAGCCTTATCAGGGCATCTTTTCTTATTAGCATGTATTCGAGTGTGTATTGGATGTCAGAAATTATTAGTGTAAATGAGATTTCGGAACTCCTTGTAATTGGATCCTGGTGTCATAAGAGTAGTTGATATCTGAGCATAGAAGGCGGTCTTCGGAATGCAGTGTGTCCGTAGTTTCGTGTGACGAATTCGGCGCCTGATGTCGAAAATCGGATCCCGTTGGCAGTGCAAGGAATATCTGGAGAAATCGATGCCTGAAAATATTGAGACAATTATATTAGAGAAAGCAAAACTCACTGCTTATACTTAAAGAGTAGGATATAGCCTACAACTTCATAATTTTTGTTTCGTTTTAGTGTCAGTTTTCTTCAGTAGGTGCAAATTTTATATATATATATATATATATATATATATATATATATATATATATATATATATATATATATATATATATATTTTTTTTTTTTTTTTTTTTTTATTAAATTGGATTGCTAAGCAACTAGCAAAATGTATCTAGCTCTAGCATCATCACCAGGTTTTGACCAGCAATATTAAAAGCTGGGACGAGACTGGAGAAATTTTTTAAATAGGTACATAAAATACAGATATAAACGCATATATTTTGTGGGCTTTAGTGTAGTAGGCCTATGGTATGCGGTAGGCTGTGAATCTGAATGCTGACCCCTTGAGAGACGACACTCGGTTCTAAATCTTATTTTAGTTTTCGCTAATAAGGTGTAGCTGTATTTCTAATTCGAAATAATGTGATATAAAGAATTTCAGTTCATTCTCGCTCACTAATTTCATCCCAGTGAATTCCACAACAGCGTATTTATCATTCCACAATGGATTCTGTTTGTGTTTCTGTTCTGCAGTTTGTGCTGAGACAAAATCAACAGAAAATACCATAACTTTGTGAAATTTTATTTGAGTTTCTATTTTTAATTTCTTATGTACGCTCAATAGGTTACGTTTAAGTCAGTGGCGTCCGGTCCAGTCAACGTCCGGCCCGCAATGCTGGCGGGTTCCGATAAAGAGGGTCTATTTTACGGGATATTTTTATTATTTAAGGTACTAATACTACTTGTGTTTGCTCTACACTTTAAAAAGGGGGCCCATGTAAAAGTTTTTCGGGCGGGCCCGCGCTCATTTCGTTGACGCTACTGGCTTCACGTATGATCGAGTTTGTAGCGTAAGATTCTGACACCATTAGCGACGTCAAATTCGACACCTCTGCAAATATTTAGAGAGAAGAACACATTGTTTCACAAGGAATTTTCAACTCCGGAATGGTCAGAAAATTTAAGGGGTGATAAATTGTGTATTCTTAATATACTTTACCCAGAACAGTAAGTAGGTAGTACATACGTTTTTAGACACCCACGTCGTCTTTTTTTTTGGCGCTCCTCATGATCACACTTTTCTGGATTTTTCGACGTTTCTTGAGCACCGTTCGGGCTGGTGGTAGACCATTTTTGTTGAGCACAAAGTGTAATTTGCCATTGGTCTGCCTCTTGCTGGCGTAACTTCAAAATATTTTATTTGGACGTATCTACCCTCGGCACAATTCCTCGGATGTCAGAACAAGTTCTTTTGGGTCATTGTAATTTGCACAAAATGCATACAGAATTTCAGATATGATATCACAAAAATAATTTGACTTTGCAAAGTTTCAGCATCCCAAGTGCTCGTTAGAGCCATTAGGAGACTTTCCGGCATTGCTTTTGGGATTAAGCACAAATTGCGCGTACCAATTAGGAAACGTCGTTTAGTAGCTGACGTGTGGTGTCGCGCTCTCTCAACTACAAGGAGGGTGGGTGACCGCATCCCCATAAAAACTAAAAAAAAAAAAAAAGGACATTTGACTTTTTCTTCACTAAAAACGGGACACGTACTCATAAAATTTTGTACTCCTCAGTTAAGATTGCTTGCTAAGTCGCGCAGAATCTCACAGAAGCTGAATGTTCGGATTATTGCATTTCTCGGTAACGATGTAGATAGCGATATCAAATAACGCGAAAGCTCACTTTCCCTTCCTTTTACCTCCACTGAATCTCTCCCTTCTTGATTTCAATAGCCTGAAAAACACTCTTGTTGCGTGTTACATGAGTGTATACTTTTATATAAACTAATGCAAACCCAAAGGAATACTTTATGATAAATTTAAAATTGTTAATGGCACTGTAAGCCGATTAATCGTTGCAAAAATCGAGATATTTTGGCGTTCCGTTTTCCCTTCAGAAAAATACGGGACAGTGACAAAAAAAGGGGCTTACCCGGCTAATATGGGAAGTCTGGTCACCTTACCCTAGGGTGTGGTAGATAAAAAGTTGGGGTGAGGGGGTAGTTTTGTAAAAAGTTAGACACATAATAAGCCAATAATGTAATGAACATACGAATAAGACAAGATAATTGTTCGATAAAGAAGCTACCACATAAACGACCGGTCTGAAGGACCTTTCTCCATAATGAAGATTTGGGAGTTTTATATCACATCCATGAAAATCCTTCAAGAGCATTATTTTCATATTTATGATTTAACATGGTCAATGGCTATGAAATATGCGAATTTTCGCTTGTTGTTTGGACAGAAGTTTGGTCTCATAAAAGTTGTTGACTGTCTACATTCTACTAAATAATAGTCAATGTAATATATTTTTTTAGAAAATGATATAATACCAAAGTGCAGGTGAAATACTCATTTTGCTAGTGGCTAGTGATAACTGATTGTATGTGGGTAATACATCTTGTTAAAATGCAGTACTACATTTTTAATTTTAGAAAGTAAAAACTTCAATAGCAGTTTATAATTGATCTCAAATGGCCTGCAATGGTTCAAATATCAACTCTAGAAATGTTTCAAACTGTTCAGACCACAGTGGAACAAATGAACTCAGTTACATACAAACTCTCTTTTAACTTTCTGTTTTCCATTATATTTTCTTTTTCTTTCTTTTGATCTTCTATTTTAAAATGTTTGTGGAAGCAGCAGTAATGTAGTATCTCAAAACAATATATTTCAACCAATTTTTTTTGAAACGTTAAATAAATTTTTCTAGTCTTCGTCTGTCAACAACCCTTTTCTGTTTTCATCCCCTGTTATTGTCATATAATTCATTTAATTCTCTGTGATGGTCTACTGTTTAAAATTGTATAATATCTTACTTAGAGGAATAACTGTAAGATAGTAATCGTAACAACTGGCATAGAGTATTAAGACAGAGAATCTCTGAAGTCAGAAAATTTTATTTTGATAGCCTGTGGAAACCCGGAAATTGTCAGGTAATTTGGAAAAAATAGATAAGTATTTCTCATTTGCTTTGCATTCTGGAAGAAGTCAAGTATTCTGTGGTAAACTATATTTTTCAAATTTTAACCCCAAAATACAAATGATTATTTTGTGAAAACAACAAATGTGGATTTTGAATGGAACCATAGAAATTCTGGGATTGTAAGACTCTTGAATTTATTGGCTGTAGTAAGTAATGTTCAGGATAGCTATAAAGTATTTTGTATGATCCCAAGAGGTGTCCAGTATTGTAGGTTGATTGAATGGGTCAATTTTGTATATGGATTGTATTTTATAATGAAGCCAATATCATCATGTGCCAGAATTCTGCTTTTATGGATTTTGAAATACATCACTATTGTTTTGAACCAGCAGTGTTGCAACTATTTTTCTGTAGTACTAGATGACAATTTTTAACATCATGTACACAGTTTAGTGGTATACATCCTCTTTTAGTAAGAGGAATTGGTGGACTGATAAATTGTAATTACAATGTTGTTGGTTCATCCTGCTTTTAACAACATTGTTATAGAACAAAAGAGAAATGCAGATTCATTTGATCATGAAGGAATAAAACACTACAGCAAGCAGTCATTAGTGGTAAATTGCTGAGTGCATCAAATTTACTAAATGTTTCAATTTCATTTCACATTCTGGGAGTTATAATTCTGATTATAACCTTAGTTTTTGATTTCTTTATACACTCTTGTACCTGCATTAAGTATGCCTTAAAATTATAAATACAAATTTGATTGTCAAAGAAATTGTTGTGGTGTAGTAATTCAAAGAGAAACTTTAATGTGAAGGAATTTGGAGAAATGTTCCAGAATCTTTAATCTGGTTGTTTAGGAAAAATAGAATTTGAAAATTTGTTGAAATAAATGAATGTAAGTAATATAAATGAAGTGTAAATATCAGTATTACAAGAGGTTTTTAGAGTAATTTTTTCACGATTTGCTTTATTTATTTTGATGATGATGATGATGATGATGACTATTATTATTACTATTATTATTATTATTATTATTATTATTATTATTATTATTAACATCATCATTATTATTATTATCATTATTATCATGATCATTATTATTATCATTATTTTTTTTCTCCCAACACTTCTCTTAGCCCTTCTTGGCTTTGAGGATGAATATTACCAGGAACGATCGTCCGTTAAGGTTTTGTCTTTTGTCTCATCATGTCTCAGTCAGTCAATTTCTTTTATCCCTTTGGCTAGGGGCTCTGTGCCGATAACAATCAGGGTTCACCCATCCAGGAAGCTGTGGTGACTCAAGTTGCTTAACTTTTGGGACTTCATGGAGAGTAGTTAAGCTATTCAGCAAACGACACCAGTGATATGACATGAATTTCTGTTCACGAGAAACAATATAATTGTACACACATTTTTCGCTGACAGATACTGTTTTTAACAGGGAATTGATGATGTGAAATTAATTTTTCTTCTGGCGTTCTGTTAAAGAAATGTGAAAGGAAAATATGTGAGAGCCCCAAATTGAATAACAAATTCATTATTTTTTAATTAAGGATGATTATTCAGAAAATGCATTATTTGTCTAGTTTGTTGTGAACATTTCATGATGATTTCAACTGTAGTAAGTTTGTTAAGCTGAAAAGTAATATGCGAGTCCAGTGTTTTCTGGAAGTTTCAGAATTTTGAGACTCAAAAACAAAATGGAAACTGTATGAGTCATTTTCTTAAAATTAAAAAAAAAAAAAAAAAAAAAAAAAATTGCAAAGAAGCATTACTTCTTTCTGTAGTATATTATGAACAAGTAAATCATATTTTTTCTTTCTTTCTTGAACCAGAAATATATGTTTGTAATCTGTTAATCGATGAATATTTGCAGTGCGTTCTTGACCTTCATAGCATAGAGAATCCTATTACTAATTTTTGACTTGTTTTGAGAAAATTACACAATGCTTTGACTATGTTCATATCAATTTTTTAGGCACTGACAATTGGTAATGCGAGTACTTTTTGATTGTTATTTCTCTGTAACTAAGTGCAATGACTCTCTTCTTTATTCATAGTGACAAAGTACACATTCATTACATATTTTTATTATTCACTATGAAGTTTAATACTGTAATGAGGGTATAAAATGGAACAAATATAAATAGTACAAGGAAGTTTTCATGACTGTTTCAATTCTCATTTAAATGTATTGTATGAAATATTTCTAATGCAAAATTTGCCTTCATATGATAGGAATACTCGGTCAATTTTTAACATTTGACTTCCTGTATTCAGTCGAAACCAAAGTCAAAGAATTTTGAATATTGAAAATTTCCTTGAAGAAAAAGGTACTAGTGCGAAGTTAATAATAAAGACATGAACTATCACATTAAATGTATGCTCAAAACATTTTGACTCAGTCCAATGATGGTTTTTTGCACTCATTAAGATGGAACATAGAAAAGCAGGGCTAACAGCTGAAATCTCTTTATTTGAAGTGAAAGTTAAATAGTCATTAAGTGAAGTAGACATATTTTGATCATAATTCAAATATATACATAAGATCTGTAATATTTTGAAGCAGTCTTTTCATCTTTGGGAGAAATGATCAGTTCTGTGATACAGGGTAGAAAAGACTTATAGAATTTGTACGTTTTCTTTATTAAATACCAATTCCATCATATAAAAAATAAGTGGAGGTAGTTGTTAGTGTCTGAATTGTAATGTACATGAGCTAAATTGTTTAATACTTTCTGCATATTACATACTCTTACCTAACCAGCCCATATTTAAAATACAGGGCTTTTTCAGAACATACATTGTACATTTGGGAAAACTTGGTTTATAATTCATATCGTTATCACACAATCTGAAAATAAGAAACAGTTTGTTGTATTGCAATTGGCCAATTCTATACATAGTGATTGAATAGTTTCTTCTTCGTGGTAAATTGGAATGTTACAAAACATACTGTATGGGTTGTTATATATCTCAACACTTGTAAATATTGTATTTATCATGCAGTAAAACTCTGTTGTAATATCAAATAAATATTACACTAATGTTAATGTGTGCAAGAAGTGTGTGGAAGTTGCAATAAGTGTATGTGATTGTAGTTTTACTAGTAGGTCTGCATGTGAACGGAGATAATTGTTGTTGAATGAGATTTTAATGTACTTTGTTTTCTGAAGTTCCTCACAAATGATATGTTTTGTTCTGTACGTATTTTTGTGGTAGGACGATGATAGTTTTCTGTAGTGTTTACAAGTTAACAATCCCATGGATAATGTAATGTCAAACCTATTTTGCAAAAACCAAAACACTTAATTGAAAAAAGTTGATATCCATGTAAGTTTACTTTACCAAGTATATTTTTAATTTATTTTTAAATTGAAATTTGGAATATATAATTTTCTATTGATCTGACATATTACCTTTGGTATGACAAAATGATTAAATAATTGTGAATATTGTTTACTGTGGTTTCTGTGTATGTATAATGAAGGCCACATCCAAGAATTAGAGATATTATTTATGCTACAGCCAGATTAGCCTTTTTTGTATTAATTCTGTTGCAGTTTTTGTGTGCCCTTATTAAAAGTGTTGATTGTAGAAAGCAGTGAAAATATTTATTTGTAAATATTGTACTTTTCAATAGTTGAGTGATTATGAAATTGAGAGAGCTATTTTTGTAAGTAAATGAAAATAAATTATTTATTTCCTGTGTAAGTAAAATATTTAATTAAATTAAAAATGAATCATATATTTTATCATCATATATGCCTTTCAGTGTTTCCTGTTTTATAAACCATTGTGATTGACATGTCCACATACCATGATACTCAAATGAGGGTTTTTGTAATAGCCCCTGAAGATGAAAATCCTGCCGGGGAGTAACTTATACTCTCTTCTTCATCAACCCATGGCAAACTGTTTGTTGCCTCCTGAAAATATTGAAGAATAGTTATGTTTTGGGCAGGGAATATTTCTCAGTGCTCAATAAGAAAAAAAATCTTGTAAAGTAAAGTTCTCTGTTTATTCTGTGCTTTTGGCTCTTACATTGTTTTCAGATGAGCAGTATGGATTTCTTGCCACAGTCAATTCTAGCTTCTCACCTGCTGAAGCTATGAGTGGAACTGTGAGGCAGCAGTCAAAATCATGTGTCCTTGTATCGTTTACCTGAATTAAGAAAATGAATTAAATGATGTAACACTCGGAAGAGTCTAATACAAGTTATGAAGTAGTTGCATACCTGTAGGATTCTGTCAAAGGGCTTCAGTATTGCACTGAGATCTGCTGGACCCCCTTTCCTGATTCTGTTAATGAACACTCCTCTTTCATAGAGACCATCAGAGACACTAAATCCAAAGTCTTCATACACTGGATCTTTAAAAAGGGTTACCTAAGAACAGTATTTTGATTGTAGGATCTGTGATAGTATATACCCTCTAATAAAATGTAAAAGAATGATAGTAATATATCATGTTTAACTTTGTCATTTTTTGCTTAAAGCACAAACGTTTTTTCTCAAGTATTAGTAATTCATTTGCAGTGAGGGAAACTTACCTTTTTTCATGATAAATTTCTGCATTCGATTAATATTTAAGAAAATAAATATGATTCATTATGTGATATATTTTTACAGTTTAATATTCAAAGTTATTCTATTTAAGTATTTTAAATCGAGCATAATAAAAAATGTGATTAAAAGAATAAGACTACACTCCAATTGAAAGTGAAGTTAAATATTTGAAGTAAGTAGATAGGTATCAACAATCAATGCACAGAGTTTAGTCACACAGTTCAAGAATTAAATGATTATTTTGTGGAAAGGCAAAATGTGTTTGTGTATGACAATTTTGTGAACTTCATAGTGAACCACCTAACAATTTGCTATGCATTATTACATACACACATCACAATGAGAGAAAAACTAAAGACCCTGGATGTTAGATTAAATGTAGATACTAGTTATTGTGCTGTTCATTTATGAGCTATCAGCTCACCTGGTATAATTCCATGTGACTGGGGTTGGTATTTGTGGGTGTGTTCAGTTGAAGGAATGAGGCGCATCCCTCCACATCATAAAGTTCTCCAGTACTACTGCTAGCTTCTTTGATTAGCTTAGTACCAAATGTGTTTCCATTACATCTGTTTTTGTCATTATTACAATGCATGTAATGAGGCAATGGAAGAGGAGAATCTGGTAAATTACATGAAAGGTGAGGATTGCTGAGATTTGTTTGATTTTCATCTGTAGAAACATAAAGAAAAATATTTGAAATAATTCTAGTGACAATTCCATGGATACTAATTATACTTGCAATATCTACCTGGTGCTGTTAATAGTGTTGTAGGGGTCTGTTTGGTTTCAGATGATTCAATATTAGCAACATCATCTGTCTTTCCCCAATGCCCTTTTGTGTCATCTTCTGATAATACTCCTGTGAAGTGATGAAAAATGATTACACATCAAAATTCATTTACTTTGAAAAAACAATTTTTTGGCACTACCTGATTGCCCGCTATCAATGCTATGAGAACTACGAGAAAGCCCATCCCACTGTCCAAGTTGAGGTTCACTGGATAAATCAGCCTTATGTCTTCTCTTTACTGTAGCACTTTCTGAAATAGAAAGCAATTTTAAAATACAAGCTATCTGCCTGCTGTACTGGAAAGTCGTAGAAATTGTTGCTTTCGTAGTAACCTTGTGAATAATTTTATGTGATTTGTTGCTGTTAACCCAAGACTTTTTAGAGAACTTTAATAATTTCAGTGTTATTTAAATGCAATTTTATTTGTTTTCAAGAAAATTGCATTTTTGTTGTAACAGATGCTATTATTTACCACCCCCTTTGTGATCAAGAAGCGATGAGATTGATGAGATTTATTGAATTTGTGCCCAGTTGTGGTTCTTAATACTGATATTTTCTTTTGAGGGACAAAACGTTCATTGGGGGAAGAAAAAAAAATAATATACTCTACCAGCCTGGTACAATTCCATCACTGATACATGATTTGATGGTGAAGCATGACCCATCATACTGTCCCATGACTCCACAGCACTGTCAACAGATGGTAATGCAGGTCCAAACTGGCCAGCAGACAATTCATTAATAGTATCTCCAAGAGACTGTTTTTGTTGTTCTGCGCTGGATGTCCCTAGCAAATTTTTATAAGAAGGAAAATATTGAAATGATTAAAATTCAGGCACATTAAATAACACACATTATTTACAATGTCAGAAAATTATTGGTAATTGAAAAAGAAGACAGTGATAAGAAAAATGTTTAAGAGAATTTGAATTGATGGTGAGAAACAATGTAATTGGAAAAAGGAAACTCATTAGTTTTTCAGTAAGCATAGAAATATTATGAATAATCTGATAGAGAAAATAAAGAGATAATAAAACCAATATATCATACTTTCTGTTGTTCTTGCTATTTTCAGTGTGACTGTATCACCAGAATTTTGTAAGAGACTAATGGCCTCTGAGAGTGGTTTGCCCTGCAGTGATTCTCCACAAATAGCCAATAAGCGGTCTCCTACATGAAGTGCTCCAGTTTTCTCTGCTAACCCACCAACAGTCAGTCCTGAAATGGTGATAGGCTCGAAAGGTTGTTCAGATCCTGCAATTGTGATACCCAGTGGTCCACCATGGCGGACTAGTTCTACTGTATATACCACTATTTGATTCTGTGGATGCTCTGGAGGAAAAATTCAACAAATTAATGTAATTACCATATGTTCTCTCTTTTATTATTCTTGTTTAGTCATAAGAATTAATTGCAGTTTTTACCTGAAAATGAGTCATCCTTTTGTACACGTAATGTGACAATATCTGAGGAATTCTGAAGAATATGTTGAGTATCTTCTAATGAACATTGGTCTAAAAGTACTCCATTTATTGCCAATAGTCGGTCACCTGGCTGTAATGAGCCTGTTCGATGTGCAACAGAGCCACGTCGGATATCTGAGATGAGCAACGGTTCACCTGCTGTTCGAGTTTTGGAAGCTAAAATTTATAAAGGAAAGTGTTGACAACTGCAATTTGAATTGTGCTATGTCTTTTATTTACATAGAAGAATATGCCTTTGTGATATTTATGAGAGAATTGAAAATATGCAGAGATGATATTTGATTTTTGTCTTGATAGGAAATTAAACAGACTGGTTCTAAATTTGAGAGATGGCATGTACAATGAGAACTTCTGTAGCTTCCAGAATTATTGCTGAAATTTTCTCTATCATTTTAAAATGCAATAAAATGTATACTTTCATCTTAAATTGTAGTAAAATTTTAAATTCACTTCCCTTCTGATCATTCTGTATATTTAGATAAAAACTTCTTGAAGAAAATTTCCTTTACCTGTAATTGTAATTCCTAAACCACTGCCACGTTTGGCTAATTTAACACTGAAAATTCCACTGGAAGGTACTACTGAATCTGCAACATCAAACTCTAGCTGAAGAGACAGACGAGAACCTTGATGACTCATTTCTTGAAGCATATGCATAACACATCCAGCTGTGAGGTTTTCTGCTGTTATTGAATGTGTTCCAACAACTAAAATCCTATCTCCGGTCTGAATACAACCAGATCTGAAAATCAAAAACCATCTGGTATGGATTATTATGATTTTACGAGTTGCAATTTTAATTTCCAAAGCACCTACAGTGGGAATAACACATGAGGAAAATTGTGTCATGGATTTCTCAACTTAATAAGAGAAGACTTATAAAGTAACATACTATTGAAGAAGCCTTGCACAGAAATTTAGGGTATGTTTTGGTGGAAAGTAATCACTGACTCTTTGTGACAAAATACATTCATTTTCAAGAAAAAAGTGAAAAGAACATTAATTGATCCTCGATTGCTGTATAAGAAATAGCAAGAAAGTAAGATAAATATAAATTTTGCCCTGTGTCTTGTCTTGTTTTTAACATCAATATTAACAGCTTAGTAAGCAATTTCAAGCCCAAAATGTTTACAAAAAATTGAAGGAAAAAATTTCGTTTAATTGATGCAATACTTTACCGCTCAGCAGGACTATCACTTTCTATATGTGATACTACCACCTCCCCTGTTCCTGAGTCTCTCGCACTGAGTCCAAAACCATGCTCGTCTGGTTCCAGTATCACCAATAATGATTCTGTATGGCATATTCCTCCAAAAACACTACTGCTTGAATCTACAAAATTCATATCAAACAAAATGAAAGCAAATACAGAACTGCTTCTAAAGCAAAAGTTAATGTTTTATTGCATGCCGATGATGACTTACTTCCTTCATGAGCATTGTCACTCTTACTTCTTGAATAATGGCCTCTTCTGTGAAGATTCAAAGTACTGAATCCAGAAGGACTAGAGCAGGGGCTTGGAGGTTGAACAGGACTACTTTTTGAATTCGCATAGCCTGAATAAATTATTAAAGTCTATTTTATTAAGAGTGCATTAGCATATAATTTATTTCCATACATTAGCCAACAAAGAAGGATAAAAGGGATCATCCATAAATTATGTAATGCTAAAAAGGTGAAGAAACGGTCCTAGGCAGTGTTACATAGGGATAGGGATTATTAGTAAAAGTGTTACATAACATTGACATTTATTTTTCTACATTTTTCATGACTTGAGTACAGGACTCAAATAATTCCTTTTTTGAGTCTTGTACTACAACATTAAAATATTAACTAATTAATTTCTTTAAAAACATAAATAAACCAAAGTTATTAGTTGTAGATTGTTACAATAAACAGAAATATTTTTTCCACATTTTTTTCTAATATACGGAAGAAAACAACATTCAAAACTGATCTGAAGTATATTTTAGAATCCATTTAAAGTGGTGCTATAGACTCTTGGTCTTGCATCATCCACAACGGCGTGAGCGTAGCTTGTAATGAATCATTTTTCCCCCCAAGCATTCTTCCTTCACTCACAACTTGTCCCAATTTTGTTAGATGCAGTTAACATCGCCAACTGATTTCTACTTTAATTATCATTAATTAGTTTAATATACAACACAAGTAAAAGAAATACAAATTTTTTTTATTGTGTCACTTCCTGCATTTACAAGGGAGGGGGGGTGTTGTCACAAGCATTAAATAATTATTTACGGGGGTTCAAGTGCATGTTACGGATGTGTTTCAAGGGGGAGAGTGGGTATTGAAAATACTTTGAATTTGCTGTACGTAATTTATGGATGGCCCCAAAGAGTATTGATTCTAAACAAGCATCTCAGCATGCATTGTCATAGCCAGAATTTTCATTAGGGGGAGGTAAAAGAGAAGTGAGAATTTTTGTTATTAACAAAATAAAAGATGCATAAAATAATTGATACAATCATGAAATAAATAACAACAAATTATAAATTAAAATTGATAAAATGAAATAATTAAAAAGTGATAAAATTAAAATAATTTTTTTTAACAATCAACATTATTTGTAATATGAAATCGACAAAAAAACCTTTATTTTCTTAAAATAAAGTTTAATTTATAAAGATTCATATATATTACAAATATTCATTTATATATTCATATAAAAAGATCCAAAAATGTGCCGACTTTTTTATTACATTTTTACAAACAAAGGGGTTTTCAAATATAATTATAAAATCATATTTTAAATTTATTATGAGTTTCCACAATTTCCTGAAAAACCTTTAAGTATTTAAATTTTATCAATAATTATAATATAAGTACATTCTGAAAGCAGAATGTTAATACTGAAAAACTGGTTTCTTTGGTTCTTTCAGTTTTGAATTTACATCATGTAATTTAATTTTTAATATAATAGTTATAATATATAATAAAATAATTTTTAATATATACATCATGTGATGTAAATGATTGTTGATTGTGATACAAATATTCTTGAAGATACAAAATTTGAATATAGTACATTAAAGTAATAATGTTCAGTGTTTTTGATAATTTTTTGTATAATTGATATTGAAAAAACATCAGAGCAGTGGCGAAGGTAGAGTTGGTAATTCTTACTCCCTATCTCAACATAAAGTGTAAATTAACAGAAGACTTAATATTTTTATTATATAAAAATGGGATTTGTATGTTCAAATAATTTCTTACTTATAATAATTAGGTGGTTAATGAAAATCCCAATGGCAGACAAGAATTAATAAATAGCAATAAAAGATGTGGTTAAAACTTACTTCAATTAAAGGAATGTACTCTTTATTGCAATGAAATCTTCAAATCGTCAAAAAAGTATTTTTAAATTAAAATATAAATTTATCATTAAAATTAAAATACAGAATTTTTAATTAAAACTTTCTAGTTAAATAATTTGTGTTTAGTTCAATAAATAGTTTGTTGTGGTCATTTGTAGTGGAACGTGGCCGTGCCCCCTCCTAAGTATATAGTTATGCTATTGTGCGTGGGATGTGCCAGCCGGAGGTGCCACCTGCTGTGTGAATTACCTCGACTTCGACCTTCCGAGAGCCTCCAGTTGCTGCTGTAGGAAATGGGGAGCACTTCCAGCGCCAGGGTGGAGCCCGGGGCCTGTTGGAGCAACTCTTGGACCTCGGCCACGCCCACCCCCTGCGCCGCGTCCACGCGCACGCTCCCCACCGCCAGGATCTGGTCGCCCGCCTGCAGCGCCCCGCACCTGCGAAAGCATCACGACGGGCACGTCAACGGTGGCAGTGTTCCTCCCTAGAGCTTACGGGTTTTCCCTCTCCGGGTGTCTCCACCAGTGGGGTACCGCCCCAGCCAGGTCAAGCCCTAAGCCCGCGCCATGTATGGTAATGTAGTGCGTGCCAGTGTAGTGTGTTTGTGTGTGTGTAAAAGTCAGACGGATGAAGCAAGAAATACTCATATGACGCGGGTCCATGGCCCGTTTATTAGGGTTGTGCTTTGGCATTCGCCTGTAATCGATGGGAGAAGCGACGGAAAGCTGCCGATCAGAGCAGCCGGCCATTAGAGGTCTCTCAGCCTAGCTCTACTAGCTCGTGTCGAAAAGCCGCCATCGCCAGGATTCGAAGCCCAATGGGCGCGAGAGATGTGGCGCATCTCAAGCTTTTTCACATATTTCTTAAACTTTTCTCTTATTTTTGTTCTTTTTCGTTTGTATATCTCACTATTCCGTTAGTACCTTTCCTTAATTTCCATACGTTTCTCATTAGACGTTTGATGATGATCCCTCATTGGATGTGACAGATCGAGAATGCACGTAGCAAGAAAGCTTGTTGAAATAATCAGATAAGTCATCGACTCAATTATTCTATTAAAGCATCAGGGCGTCAATCCGTGAAAGATTTCTGCAACAGGCATATTACACTTGAACTTCCAGAAAAATGCTGTCTTAGTACTTAGCTGGAATATAGGTTTTAACAGATTTCAAACTCGGGTGTGTTTTGACAATTTGAGATCGGTGGGTGTAGAGAAAAAAACAGGACACCGCACTTTCAATATGAATGAAGCTGGAATGTCGAGTGTCCCTAACAAAATCTTCAAAATAATTTCTAAAGGAAAACTGTTAGTTCGCAGAGTGGTATCAGCCGAAGGGAGCCACACAATTACTTACAATTGGGTGTGGAGTGAATTCTCTTGGTTTATTTATACCAAGGATCATATTTCTTCGAAAAAGAATGAAACTACTTAAGGATGTTCCAGAAGACTCTTCCTATGATATCGGTCAATGGGTTCATAAATTCTTATTTAGTTTTAATCTGGCTTAGGCACTTCCAAGGCTATGTGAAGCCCACTGCAACTGATTCAGTGCTTCTAATATTAGACAATCACTAGTTACATTGCAATCGCCAAGCTGATATGCATTTCCGAATGCATCATATTACACTAATGTCATTATCTCTCCATGCCAGATACAAACTGCAACCATTCTACTGAGGACTCTGCAGGAAAGCAATGTATCTCCTTGAAGCTGGCAAATGGACGCAAAATCATCTCGAAACGGCAATTTCGCAGAGTGACATCTGTTCCATATTTCGCAAAGAATATGAAAGTGTCTCAGGTAAGGATAAAGCAAAGAGCTCCTTCCAGCTACAGGAATTAAGCCATTCAATCTCGTGTCTACGGTTCCGGATTTTCAATCGTCTGAAGTATCAGATCGTCTGAAGCCAGATCAAGACGGCTCTGGGAGAAACTCTCCATTTTGGGGAGATGAAGTTGGTGTGAGAAATGAAACACTGCCTCCAGTAGATATTCTGCAAATCCCTAGTGCCAGAAAACCTTCAAAAAGAGAAAAAGAAAAGAAAAACAGAAAGGAGATCGGAAATGAGGTAAAAAAGATGCTTCCACTTCGCTGAGTACAGGAAGTAGAGAAACGACAGAATCTTGCAAACTGAAGACACATCCACTTGGAAGAAGAAACTACAGAAAGGCAGAGACTTTCTCGTACTAGTTCCTCTTTATCGGCCGGGGCTTTCTTTCCGGTTTTGACCCCTCCCTGTTCGACTGCGTAAGTGACCTATCAGAGCCTAACGCTCAACTAAGGGAAAATCGATGAATTAGAGAATACTAAGCTGATCGAACAAATGGAAGATATTGGGAAGGTTTATCTATTTGTCATGGTTTGAAACATGTCAATCATGTATACAATCTTGAGCAAATGAAGTAGAGAATGTCCAGTAAATCCATCAAACAGACTCGAGTAAATCGATAAAGAGGTTTTCGATCAAATAAACTTCGAGCAAATCTCTAACAAGTCGATCAATTTAAGGACTTCGAGTAAGTGAAGATTATGTGGGAATGTCAAGGTCGACATCAAGTGGAATATCTCAAAACAAGGGAGATGAAGTGGATCAAAGGAGGATCTCAAGAATATCGAGATCAAGTCAAGGATCTTCGCGCAAGCCGATCAGTACAAGGATCTCAAACAAGTGGACCGAGTGAAGGATCTCTAGGAAGTCGATCAAGTGGAGGATTTAACAATCAATCGAAAGAATATCCGCACAAGTCGAAGTGAATGATCGTAGTCAAGTGTAGGTTTTCCGCGCAAGATGCAGAATTGGAGGATTTTCGTGCAGTCAATCCAGCGGAGGATCTCTGCATGTGTCGATGAAATGGTGAATCTCAATGACGTCGATCAAGAGGAGTATCTCGGGAGTGGCGGGATAATTTGTAAACTAATGTATGTTAAAATTACTATAGCTAATATCTTAGAAGAATACTAGGAAATTACCTAGTATTATTTCATAAATAGCTAAAAAGCACAAGCGTATACAGGTTTTTGAGTAATATCTGACACAAAGAATTCAAAGTTGTCTACGATATCTAATTCATACAATTGAATCCTATTCTAATCTATTTTAATTTTTCTTTTTAAGTTTTTTTTCTGGACCTTTCCTACACGCTTTTACCAATCACAAATCTTTAACTACGAGTTGAATAAAATATAGTTTTATCATTGACTTGAAGGTGTCATGATAAACATTTTATAATCTCTTATCCTTCAGCGTTTTCTCTTTAGTATATTACAACAATGAGTTATGAAACGCATTACAGTAACTTGTTTTGTGGCGCGGGAGCTCACCGTTCGGCGACGCTGGCGGGGCGCACGGCGCCGACGAGCACGCGCCCCGCGTCGCCGGGCGCCAGCGTCAGGCCGAGGTCGCGGCCCGGCGGCAGCGCCACCTCCACCAGCAGCGGGCCCGCCGCCTGGCGCACGGCCGCCAGCACGCTCACGTCGTACTCCAGGGTGAGCAGCGCGGGCCCGTCGCGCCGCAGCAGCGCCAGCGCCTCCGCCAGCGACGCGCCCAGCAGCGACGTGCCGTCCGCCGCCACCAGCCGGTCGCCCGCCTGCACGCACCCCTCCCTGCCGCGCCAAACAGCAATTCCATAGCAGAAGGAACATTAACGAACAATTGTCCGGAAATGCTTTCCAGTATAAAGTCTCAGACGATCTGACAAAGAATGGTGAAAATAAAAAAAGTCCGCAGCCACTGTTCCCTCACACCTTCCTTGCCGAACAACAGAGCACTGATGCCATTGGGATGCAATGAACTCATCCTTCAAAAGCATCGAAACATAAACTATCAAATAGGCAGTTCCAATGAGGTGAAGATACAACAAATCAAAGAATCGTCCGCTTCAATCAGCCACTCACGCTTTCCTTGCCACACAACGTGGCGCATATGCACCTCATGCTATATCAAACTCACAACTGATAGGATAATGTGGATATTCACTCTAAAGTGATCAGGTAGATACAAGTAAAAGTAAAGAATCTAAAAATAAAGAACAATAATTGTCCACTATCGCAAGTCACTCGCATCTTCCCTTTCTCACAAAACTTCACTTACGTCAACCGAGATACTACTAACTTAAATTTTAAATTGTCCCGACTGACACTGGGGTATTCAATTTCAGCTGCCCAGATACAGCGTAGTAAAAATTAATGAATTAAAAGAATCGTCCGTCAGCATCAGATAATTCCCATCCTGCACGAACTTTCTCTCCGAAACATCTCAACAAATACATTCACTCGTACTCGTAATGGAACAAATATATACACAAGTGTCTCAAGATACGTGGTGCTCAGGAGCTTCTAGCTTAATAGGGCTGGGCGCCTGGCATGCGTTCTCGGTAAGGATCAGTTGGGGTTCTGCCTGTCCGGAGGCCCTGCTGTCGCAGTGTGTCGGGAAAGAGAATTCGAAGGACACGATTGCGACCGAGAATGAACGAGTGTCACCGAAGACATTGAAGTCTGCGGAGGACAAAGATTTTTTGAGGGACAAGGCAGGTCAAGGGCAGCTTTTCTTGCTGTTGTGTCCTTGACGGTCTGTGACCTCGGCCAACACTTGCAATTTTTTTGTTCCTGGATATTAAGCTATTAAGAGGCAAAACTTCAGTGTTATTATTAAATATTTAACGTTATTATTAAATCATTATCATTAAATCCTAATACACATGAAAATTCGTCAATTTATTATATAATGTAGAGCATGATGTCTTCTGTTTGTTTCCAGATGTCTAGCTGTTGTTTGCCGCGTGAGCTTCAAATCCATCGAAAAACGAATGGAAGGGATCTCGTTCAAACAGATTCCCTTCCGAAATTACAAGGCCCTTTGTCCTGCAAAAATGGAGGGAATTTGTAGGGATCCTAGATGGCGAAAGGATCCGTGCCCCCAAAAGGAGACTGCAATGTTGTGCTGTTCCGTGTTTACGTGAGTATATTTTCATTTAATCTTTAAAAAATACAGAAAATCACAGGTTACGACATTAAAAATTGTAGTCTTTATGATGTACTACAAATCGCTCTCAATTATGTTCGTGCTTTTGAACCACATACCACATTTGGTATGAATTCTTTCATTGAGATAATATTAAAATGTTGATTTATTTTATAGGAGGTTCTGCAAGTTTGTCTATATCCAAACTTGCAGGTCCATTACATCAGTCCCACAAATATCAGGTAACATTATTTGAAGTAAGATTTATGATTTGTATATTTTTAAATGAAAATTAATTTTTACTCGCACTGTTCAACAGCTCTTGCTGATCCATCTGTCCCTGTCTTGGAAGGTGAGGAAAAGATAGTGGCATCCAGCACATCAGGAAAATGGGCCACTTCTCCCTCTCCTGATGTCACACCATCTGAGAAATGGCAAGTGCATGATCCTCAGACAGAACCATCAACCCCAAGCTCTCAGTCTCACTTACAAAGTGATGGAATTCTTAAATCCATTGGTGCAACTCATGTGAAGGATCTCACCCCTCGTAAGCGTCTGATGTATTGTGACCTTCAGGAGCACGAATCAAAAATGAAACATCTGCAAGAGCGTGTGAAGTTCCTTCAGGACAAAGTACTGCCTACTCGCAGAATGAAGGAATGGAACAGCCTTGCAGATGAAATTGGGAAACATATTTTGCCCCTGTTTTATGGCCTCCTGAAGACTCAGCTCAGCAACAAATCAAAATCTCCTGTTGGTCATAGATGGTCTACAGAAGTGAAGGTAATTTGCTTAGCCCTTCGCAACCATAGTCTTCAGGCATATAAACTCCTCAGGAAGTTCATGTTACTTCCTTCTCCTGATGTTCTTCTCCAACTTTCCAATAAAATTCCTTTTCATGTTGGCCCTCGATGATGTTTTGCTTCAACATTTAGATGATCAATTAAAATTTATGACTCCAAATTCAAAAATTTGTTCTCTCATTTTTGATTAATTGTCAATTCAAAAGAATTTAACATTTACTCTGTCCAGAAACTGTATATTTGGCTACAAGGATATAGGTTCCCAATGTAGGTGTCAGTATGCAGACCATGCTTTGGTTTTTATGGTTCGTGGTCTCATTGACAATTGGAAGTAACCCTTAGCGCACTATTTGTCTCACGGTAAAATTTTGACCACAGATTTAGAAAAGATAATTATGGATGTCACAGGTGCTTTACAAAGAATTGGTTTTAATATTGTGGCACTTGTGAGTGACCAGTCACCAACTAACATTCGCTGCTTGAAAACTTTAAGAAACCTTAAAATCCTGCAATTGGGATAGACTAATTTTAAAAATTAATAATTGTAAAATTGTTGTAATTGCTGATTCTCTTCATGTTCTCAAAGCAACAAGAAATGCTCTTTTAGACAACAAAATTATTTTTAAAACAGATAGTGTAGAAGTTGAAGAAACTAGCTGGCAATTTTTAGTGGACCTTTTTGAATTGGAAAAAAAAATCATTTGATAAGAACATGGGAAATATCACAAATGAACATATTTATCCAAAAAGGAAAATGAAAGTGAAGTTAGTTGCTCAGGTTTTGAGTGTAACTGTTTCTAACGCACTATATAAATGAAGTGTGGAAGAGGCCAAGTATTTGGCTGAATTTATTAATGACATCACTCATCTCTTTGATTCTTTTAACGGTTTGAAATTTGGTGACACTCACTTTTATAGAAGACCACTGAGTAACACATCTCAGCATTGGCAGAGTATGAAAAGGAAACTGGATTCATTGCAGTTTGATGTTGATGCAGTGGCTAGTTTGCTGACACTAAGGTGAAGGAGGCATGGTGTTGAAATATCGATGCTGTTTCCACATTGTGGAGAATGCTCGGAGACTTGGGAGTGACACCATTGGCAACTCAACGTCTCAACTAAGATCCACTTGAGAATCTCTTTGGTATTGTGAGGCAGCGTGGTATTCACAACAACTACCCTACAAGTCTGCAGTTTGATTTGGCTTTGAAATCATGTATTTTGAATGGGATGATTGGTGCCAATGGTAAATTTAACTGCAAGAAAGATGATGCAGATGTTCTGTCTAATTTGTGTGAATTTGTGAGCAAGATTGGGAGTGTATGAGCAACAGACACTCATGTCTGTGATGTTCTTGACAATTCACCTTTCTAGAAGGGAGGGGGGGAGGGGAGGAAGCGAAGACAACATGTGCCTGGATTGCTACAATGCCTTCAGATCCCTTAGACAATCCTCTAATAGCTGATGAGGCAACAAGGAAAACCAGTAAATTTCTTAACAAAATTCCCAATCTTAAGTCCTGCCATTCTTGTTTTGTGTCCTTTATCTATTGCCACCATACTCCTCCTCGTGAGAGAAGTAATGCTGTATGTATATGTTCCAAACCAAAGGATATTGTTATTAAAACATTCTGGGAGATATCTTTGAAAATTTTCAAATTTTTAGTAATCAAAGGACATACACCAAAACTTCTTGGGGAACTTTAAAATTATTGTAAAAATTCAGATTTTCAATTGTTTGGCTGTAAAGAGCATTGCTCTGAGATACAAAATTTAATAAAACTGTTGCTGAGCAAGTATGCAGTAAATGGTTCTGTGTGAGGATCACAACTTTGAAAAGAAGTAGGTTACAGTAAATTAGTTAGGTAGTTATCATTAATTATATAGTTAATAGTTTTAGTTTTAAGAATATTTTAGTTAATATTTAATAGTTTTAGTTTTAAGAATAGTTCATTTTGAAACCTACTTCATTTTAATTAATGGCTTTACTTAGAATATGTTTGACCCTGGAGCCTAATTTAATTGTTCTTTAGTTACAACTTGTACACCATGGTATTTATGCTGGTTTTATCAGAGAAATGTTACATCATTTTTGTAAAAATGCAGACAAATGTTACATTTACAACAGAAATACAAGTACACTTGGTTTTACTTCATTGTGTTATTGTGTTCTGATGCTTGAGATACCTAGTTTTTATCTGATATTTCATCTGATTTTAAGAGAAAAATTGTATTGAGAAATACATTTTAAGGGCTAGAAGGTCATTTTTAACGTATTTGCTGATGAACTTGGCAAATTTTTCCCTTCTGAAACAATTTATTGTTGTTTCAAAATTAGTCTGGTGCATTAGTTTAATTTCTTTTGTGTATTGTTTCAGTATAGAAGTGGTAGCACAAGCACTAGATATAAGGTTGCATTCTAGTGGTAGTTGCACTTTAAAACACTGCATATAAAATGGATGTTATTTTTCATCCTTTTGTAGGATGTAAAACAATTAGTGGCTTATCACTTGCAGTAATAACTCAGTATTAAATTTCGTTAATAATTTAATTACTGCTGCCATTTAACTATAATTTATTAATATCTTGTATAAATTGTATTTAATGATAAGCACAATTACTCCTGCTCCACTTACTGTCTGGAAGAAAAATTACAACTTGGCATTCTCTTTGAGATTTTCTAGGAAATAGAATGTCGGATCATAATGAAGACAAGAACACAGTAGTTTAAAAATGTTTTCAAGATTTACTTACGTGTCATTATTAGTTTCTTGGACTCCAATTGAATAAACCATAAAAAATGGAAATGATTAGTGCAACAATAATTCAATCTTAGACTTATAAATTAATAAGATAATTTTGTGCAAAATAATTTGGAAAATATATATGAAAAGGAAGAATAGACTACTGTACGAAACTAAAAAGGTACTTTCATTCCAAACTCTTTATCATTTTAGATATTAATCTATTGCACTTTGTGTAAGACTAGCTTCTGACATTCTAAAAATAATGGTACATATGAAAAGATTATTCATTTTTCAAATTTGTACAGTGCATTAAACTTTTTAATTCTTCAAAAGAATTGTTTCTTTTACATTGCTTTTCCATTAAAATGTTTTGTGAAGTACCCATATTAAAGAAGAGTTTCAAAGATAGTATTGAAATGATGATTTAATATGTAATGTTAATTGCTATTGCTAAGCAGTGAAATAGAGAGCTGCCTTTTTGCTTTGCGTCATTGACAGTAGAATTTGTCAGATGATTGTAACTAAATGATGTATTATTAATTATTAATTTGGAACTCAATATTGTCATGTTCAACTAGTTGTTTTATTGCAATTTCATAAGTAATCTCTTTGCAAAGCACAATAAGCACAATACAGTTAAACATAACTGGAATATCAATACCATAAATTTTTGATATCTTGAATATGTTTTCATTCCCTTCTGTAGTTTGTAATAGCAAGTGGATTTTTAATCACTTCAATAGTGATTGATGGAAGAGATTTCTCTTCAGGGTTACTTCAAGATAAGTATTTTCATAATAGATATTATGTTGATTTATTGTTCAGATTTCATTGGAGTAAGTTTATGATTGTTGTGAATTTGTGATGTTTTGCTATTATTTCCAAAATCAATATTTATCAAATTATATTACTTGGAGAATTTATAGAAAATTTACCTCTTCTAGAAAATTTACCATTGTTTTTCCGATTTAATTTTAATAAACCTGTGTCATTTAATTTTATTATTGAGTTGTTTGTTATCCTGAGCCACTTCCATGGCAGGGTATCCTACATTTCCTACAGAATCCTAAAATTAATTGCAAATTACCCTAATAGGAATGTACCAAAAAAAACAACTGTGCATCTAATTGGTGGAAATACCTTACGGCATTACCCAATTACGGTCCCCACCACCTGTCAACTTAATTGGAGTGCCGCCCGTTCGAGCGCAACACTAACGCCAGCCACAAAAATTAACACGTAGTTTGGTAGCCCCGCGTGGTGCTATAAACGCCAGATTCAGAAAAGTGAAGAAATATACTTAAATGAGTTTTTAAAAAGAGGAATTAAACGAGATTGAATGAGAAGGAGCTTAGGGTTAGAAATTCGAAGATCGACAGATACATAATGGAGAGGATATGTAGCATAAGATGAATGAAGTTTTAAGAGCTCATCAGTGAGTCTGGCGAAAATTGATCGTTAATGCAGGTATCTGCTTCATGATCTATTGACCATGAAGCAGATAGCAGCAAGCGGACATCAGATGTAATTTTGCCATTTTCAGCAAAGTAGGACTATAGTTTGATCCGACCACTCGGAGTTTAAAAACGGCGCTTCGTGACGCCTAAGAACGTCTATAGCTCGCGTGAGGAAAACTTCAGAAGTAGTGAACGTGAGAGCCAATTGGGGAATTAGATGGCGATAGTTCATTCCTATGTAAATAGTGCACATTTTTTAAACAAAGATAGGAGAGCTTTGATTTATAAGCAGTCGTCAACTGGTGTGTCGAATTAGTGTGTGCAGTGTCCTACGTTGCTACTAATAAACAGTGAATGTGTTTCATGATATATTTATGATATTAAAGAGCACACTTCCACGAATTCTAAGTCATTGAGGACGTGGACTGGGAGTCTCATTTCAGTGAAAATGTGAACTGAAGTGAATGCAACTTTTCGTCAGCCACCTTGCCTTGTGCTGTGTCATATGGACTTCCAAAATAGTGAGGTAAAACAAGTTTTTATTTTATTTACAAGCGTGAGGGAATCGTCAGTAAATACTGATTTATGAACTGAAACTTTCAGAGATAGTAGAATGAATGTGTGTTCTAAATGTTAATGCAAATGAGAAACTTTCAGTGAGAGTAATATGAATATGCTTCTCAACAACCCTAATGTGACATTGTCAGTTAAAACTCAACTACTTACAAATAAGGCATTGTTAGGTTGTGTATGAACATGTTTACTATGATAGGAATAAGTTCAACAAAACATTTTTGAGGGGATGATTGAATCTGGAAATGCATGTTTACATACATTTATGTACTACTTATAAGTAGTATATACCTTAGTTAGTTTTACAGGAAATTCATATTTGACAAGAAATAATTCCATTAAATATGTGGAACGCGACGTATATTTATCACTTCTAAAGACAAACATCCTTAGAAGAGTTATAAAATATTAGGCAACTACGATAAGACTATCACTAATGGTTTGACAATCTAATGTTCAATAAGGAGGGTGAAGTTGGGGCCAGTGATGAGCTCGCAACTGTTGCACATCGGCCTGGAATTTAAAAATGACTCAAGCTTTTGGAGGTGTGAATTGATTTGATGGATGGTATAGTTTATTATTTTATATGCTACGTTTTGTAGGAATTAAAATTGTTATTTGTGCTTAATATGTACGAGATTATCACGTTTTTAACTATGCCTAAACTACAAAATAATGGAAGCGTTTTGCACATTCACAAAATGATACCCCGTGCACACAGAATCATTCACTTGCCGATATTTACTTTTTTCTTTATCGTGTATGTAGTGTATAGGAAATTATGAAATGCTGCCGAAAGAAATGTCGATTTTTCGCCATAAAAGATCGCTTTGTGGATTTGGGATACTGAAAAAGCGGATTTTTCTTGCTCATGTACTACATATTGGATAACTTCCTCGGGTTAAAATTTAGTGTACGGTGCACCCTTAGAGAAGCGTGGCGGCGGGGCTTAATCCCGAATGACTGTAAGTGCTCTAATAGAAATGAATAAAACTTACGGATAGGCGATTTTCATGGTTCGCCCTTCATATACTTTGTCCCCGCCGCGATGTAACGCCAATTTACTTTCAAAGGCAAGTTTTCTCGATTCGCTCGCCCGGATCCAAGTCACGGCGAGACTCGGGCCTTCGGCCCTCGCGTTCACTATAAACATCCTTGAGTCTATCGAATGCATAATTACCAATTTACTTTTATAAGACATCACTTTTCAAGAAAGCCTCCAGAATTCTAACTGCCTAGTTAAAGCCGGAACGGCGCGAAGTGCCGGTTTAAACGACTTCCTTAGGTTGTACCGTATACTACATTTAAGCCCTTCCTCGTTTACACAATATAGTTAAAAATCATTTCAGGGTCTTTGCTACCTGAACAATATTTGGTTGATCCGGAGTTTATGGTGTCGTTCACTGAACCTTCGGTTCCTTCGGTTCACTGATTCGGTTCACTAATCTCGTGATTCACAAGGTTATAGTTTCGCGGTTCACTTCATAATTTTGCTGGCACTTCACGCCGCTCCGGCGGCAACTGCGCAGTTTGAATTGTGGAGGCTTTCTTGAAAAGTGCTTTCTTATAAAAGTGAATTGGTAATTATGCGTTGGATAGACTCAAGGTTGTTTATAGTGAACGCGAGGGCCGAAGGCCCGAGCCTCGCCGTGACTTGGATCCGGGCGAGCGAAGCGAGAAAACTTGCCTTTGAAACTAAATTTGCATTACAATGCGGCGGGGAGAAAGTGATTGAAGTGAACAATACAAATACAAATACAAATATGTGAGTTTTTATTATTTTATTGCGCATTCTAGAGCGTATAAAAAAGTGTTAAGTAGATAAGATGCTTTTTTTGGTAATTAAATTTTGGCTTTGAGTAGTAATGATAGTTTAAGTAGCATGTGAGTGTTGAATAGAAATTATAATTCTTGCGATAACATAGTGACCATTACAACATGCGAACAATAAACAAGGATTCAGTTCGGTGAGTCGATTCCCCTCTAGTGAACCGGTTCAGTGAACGACACCATAAACTCCGGATATACCCAATATTTTTTTAAAAACTTCTGACTGTCCGTCACACTGGGAACAACACTCATGCAATATTAAGTAATACATTTCGGTATAGTAAAAGGAGGGTATAAACAAATTGTGTGGGTACGCTCTTTACCCTTGTTATTCGAAGTAGAGACCCTGAGATATCATTGTTCAAACGGATATTGGGAGTGGAAGGTCCTCCATTGTCTGAACGACGACTCGCTGTTAATGTGCAGCAGACCGCAAGTAAATCGCTCTTCAGTACACCGACTGTTCACCACCGGACAGAAAACCTGCACATAGAGACCAACCCTCGTTGAATGTGTTTAGAGAAAACGACTCATTTACATTTCTTCTCTAAGGCAATACCGTGTTAAATGTTTCCTTTCTTTAATCATTGATGGCAAAGTTTGTCAAATGAAGGTTGGGAAATTTTTGTATTGTACAGTAAGTATCATGTTCACAAAATACAAATAATCTGTAACCTGGAATTTTAAAATTTTGCGGGTTTGTCTGTTACTGCATAACACCATCTAATTGCACCGGCCGGACTGGCAGAAGCGACGCCACTGCTCAACATGAACGTGTGTTGCAACGAAAGGGTGACCCTGCAACGAATACCAGAGCCAAGTGATGTTGCAAAAGTATAAATTCTCTTAGAGGGCATACAAGTTGAGATCTCCTTTGCATCTAAGAGGCTTCTCCTGTTTTACTTCTAGCATTTTGCTAACACCCGCTGCCGTAAAGCACTGAAGGGACAAACATAAAACGAGCATGTGCCTTTGAATATTCATGAACAAGCACCGGCAGCGTCCGCCGAAGAAATGAGATGAGGAATGGAAAATCAGACAGCAGAAACGACAAAATGGAAATTTAGAAACAGCTGAAATCGCTCATTTACAATATTCACCAAAAGTTGAATTACTCATAGAACTGGAGGTAAACGAAAAAATTAACAAAAGTGATCAACAACTGAATTTTAAAAAAAATATTTCAGACTACAATAGG